>JAYWIR010000056.1:0-600000 GCA_036172245.1 Raillietiella orientalis | reverse complement strand
TAGAGAAACAAATGGATAGGATCTTCGATACCAAAAAGGGAATCGAAGTATCTAGAAACAGCAGAGGGGATATCAGAAAGTAGAACGGCAGATGCCGAAAACAAGAAGAATCGAGGTTCATTTCTAAAAAAGGATTTAAACATTCTATATCCACTGATGCAAAAAAAAAAAAAAATTAGAGATGCGATAGAAAAAAAAAAGACATTGGCGAATAAACCTTGAACTTGGAAGAGGAACATGTTGGCTGTTTAGAATAAGAATGAAACAAAAATTCCATGAAATTGTTGTTTGAACGAATTACTTTGTGTGCTTAAAAGTGGTTAGTGGAGCAAAACAAACGGGTGATCGAGAGACCACATTGATTGCATCAATTCAGGTTGGTGATTTGCTAGCAGTCGGTGTTGTGTACTACCCGAAAGATAAAGCAAGCACATTCCACAAGATGTTCTTCCACGCGAACGCAGCGTAAACCGATCCAAAAACCTGCACCACCTCCATGGAGCTCTGAAGGCAGCCGGATTGCTCCAGAAGCTTTGACACGAACGCACGTTGCTCCCGGATTGGAGATGCACTTCTTCTCATTTGGAAGAGAGGGCGATTCAGTAGCTTGTCGTGATGGAGCAATTTGGTTCCAAGGATGAATAATCCTGAAAGCAGTGCTATAAAATGTCAGGCTCACGTCGCAGGCACTCAACATCGTCGGCACTGCTCCCACTGCGGTGATCATGAGACACCGAAAAGCATTAAAAGCTTGTTCCAAAAGTATCTGCAGAAATGGAAAATGAGCATTTAGTAGAGGGGTATTAGCATGTGCAGTAGACGTAAGCAAGAGAACCTTCCGATTTTCACGTCAGCCAAGTAGAAGAGAGAAGGGAAGAATTGCCAAAAGAGAAAAACAGATTTCCAGCGTGCAAAGTGTACGACATGTTCAATTAGCTTAAGGCATCGCCCTACTGTCCCAGAGCCCTAGAAAAAAAAAAAGAAAAAGAAAAAAAGGAATGTCCTAGTGCCTACAGCACGTTTCGATTTATTCGTATGCAGGAAGTGGGCTTCCCCATCCCGATGCATGCACGAAAAATTTTGCCCGGCGCAAAACGGGAAAACCTCAGTCCAGTACTTGCTGTGTTCCCGCCGTCCAGAAGAAAAATGACAAAAAAAAAAAAAAATGAGAAATAAATAACGATAAACGCCTGTGTGTTGTACGTACACGTACACGAAGGCAACTGAATGAGTTTGCTTCACAGTCTGCAGTTTGTAATAAAAGGAGAGCGGCACCACGTCCGTGTTCGAGTCAGCGCACTTGTTTGACAGCTGTTTCGGGAGATTCGTTTGGAACGTGAAATGGTTTTGTCGCGCCTGAAGGAAAGAGGGATTCAGCAGCCAAAGTGGTAGAGGTTCCCCCCTTTTGGGTCAAAGGAATGGTGAAAACTGAGGTGGCGGTGGGCAACATGTGATCGGGATCGTGTGGTGGGTCGCTTCGAAATTCGTAAGAAGCAACAATATGCACGTTAACGGCAATGCAGGTTGAAATGTGAGTGCGTGTAGTCATGGCTTCTTGTCATTCCAAAAAGAAGCAAGATGATAAAAACTTAAAAACTCTAAGGGAGTTGGTTTCGTTGCCACACAACAAAGAATGTTTTGATTGCAATCAAAGAGGGCCAACTTACATTAACATGACCATTGGATCTTTTGTTTGTACTACCTGTTCAGGTATCCTGTAAGTAGAATTCAGTAGCAGTGAGGACACTGATAACTCCTATTGAGAACATTCCTGTTTTTGTCTTGAAAGTGCTTGTTTGAAATTTTTAGTACATCGATAAATGTAATTGTTTAATGCCATTTAACTGATTCGAACAGTGAGTTGCTGCAATACTCCTTGGTTTTCTTTTGTTGTTGTTGTTCACGTGTACAATATGTGCTCATAAATCATCTAAATTAGAGTGCTGTTTGTTGTTTAATACACAGGTTTGAGAATATGTTTAGTGTGCATGGCGATTGCAATAAAGTAGGAATTTTGTATGTGAAGTTTACAGACTGTTGAAATCAGTGTTTATGAAAATCAAACATATTAACTAGATGTATATTCAAATAATATAAAATTTCAAATGTTGGTTTGGTAATTAACTGACTGTGTATCTTTATGTTTATTTAGAAGAGGTTTGAATCCACCTCATAGGATCAAGTCTATTACAATGGCTTCTTTTAATCCAGAAGAAATAGACATGATCAAAAGCAGAGGAAATGAAGTAATGCATTTTTCATTTGTTTATGCAATGAACCTATTCAACTAACATGTAAAAATATATGCATTATTTTAAAACTTTTAACAAAATAATTTTAACAATTGACCAAAAGCAAATGCAGTGATGTCACATGTTTTTTAGGTTTGTAGAAAGATTTGGCTGGGCAACTGCAGTCAGCATTCGTATCCCGAGTTTCATGAAAAAAATGAAATGCATTTGAAGGACTTGATGATCCTGAAATATGAAAAGAAAAAGTTCTATGTGGATCCCGTAACAGCTATTCAAGATAATTCCAGAAGTGCTGATTGCAATGTTTCAAATGCATCAAATGGAGTAGATAATGTTTTGATAAAATCCTCGTCAAATCCTGATATTGTACCTCTACTTGAACAAAAGTCAGCAACTACTGCTTCTAGGAATTTGAGAGCTGGAGTGAACTACCAAAAAGTATGTTTAGAAATCAGATTAGTTCTCAGCTTCTATAAATAAACTATAAACAAGGAACTTAATTTCGCTGTCATGCATACACAGCCAGTTCAAAAATCTGAAACTGTGAAGACCAATGAATTCCCAATACCTTTATTTGATGCTTTTTCGGAAACTGTCAACAGCACTGAATCCAATGGAAAATTTGCAAACTTTGATGATAATCCATTATTTGGAACACACAGTAAGTTTTGTATTTCTAGTAATACAATTCCAAGTTTTCTTATGCAATAATAGATGATATTAGTACTAATGATTCCAAGCCTACATTGACTATCCCAAGAATACCTCCTCCCTCACACTTAATCCATGCTAAAACCAAATGGGTTACCTTTGACACTGTAAAGGAAGATGTGTGCATTTCAGGAGCACCAAGTACTAATTGACTGATTTGATTTTGAAGAAGAAAATATGCAAAACACATTAAGCAAACCCGATATTTTTTCCCTTTTCAGAATTAGTTTCTGGGTACCCTTTGTATATTTATTGTGCTTTTTTTTTTTTTTTTTTCCACCCCCCCCCCCAAAGCATCTTTTAGTCTATTTTATTCATTTGATCATGGCAACGGAAATTTTCTTTATGAAATTTTTGTAGAAGCATTTCATCCAAGCAAGCAAATCCTGTATTTCAGGTATTAATTTCATGTGGCTATTGGAGATCAGGATTATGTAAAATATGGGTTGCGTTTGCTATTTTAATTCAGAGTTCCTTAAACTAACGTTATTTTGCTTAGCATGGAGAAAATTTATTTTCAGTTGCTGAGACAAAAGAAAGAAATTCTAATTTGTCTTCAAAACCTTGGAATGACAAGTCTGCATCTTCAATTCCTTCTGATAGATACGCTGCTCTAGCAGAACTTGATAATGAATTTAAAAGTCATACAAATGTCGACTGTGATAAATCAAGTAAGTGACTCAGCTGATATTTAATGATCACATGGTATTGTGCACTTTCAGATCCAACCTCATGGAACATGGAGTCCTTTACTAGGATGACTAATAGCAATCAGCAGTCTTTCCCCCAGTCATCTTTCCTGTTTCCCTTGGCAATGCAGAAACCTTCACCAACATTTTACCCCGGTGTCAACAGTCCAACAACAGCTATTCAAACTTTAGCACCTGATAATTTGAGTGGATCTATATTGTCAGCAAATCCTTTTAATAGTCAGTAATTTTCCTTTTAAACCTTTATTGAGCATGTTTGTTATCCAAGCTTAAATGTGAAATCTGTGTTACAGGTAGCATTGGCAGTAAAGTATGTAAACCCGGTAATGTAACATGTGGCTCCACTGGACCTTTTCTGAACCCTTCACTTCCAAATGGTAATTTTTTTTCTTTTACCAAGAATCATTAATAGTGTTGACTTGTGCTCTTAGGCTATTCCTCTGGTACTTATTGCCCCATATCAACAGATCAGTGTTTTCAGTCCACCTCACATCCTTTGATTCAATTTACTCAAGGATTGGGTCAAAATAAATTAGAAACCATGCCTCATGGCTGGTCTGCAATCTCTCTACAAGCTATGCCTGCTAATCCATTTTTGGTAAAAACAAAAATTTTTTTCTAACAAATGGTAATCTGATATGTAAGCAGAACACAGCAAATTCTTCATCTGTAGCCGGATATTCTTCCAATCCTTTTTTATAGTATCAGGAAACTGTGATATTTTAAAGAAATAATTGAATAATTATCAGCTTTCCAGCAAAACTGTTGATTGGCCCAAATTTTTTTTGCAGTTTTGGATTCTCAAAAGCACCATGTCTGTTATAAGATTAAAGGAAAGATAAATGGAAAATAAATTAGTGCATATGTTTGCCATTACAATTTTTTGGTCATTTATCAAAGTTGAATTGTGATGCAGAGAATTCCAAGTGGTATTTCGAATATCGAAATGGCAGATGGAAAAAGATTTGCTGTGCCTTGAAAGAGCATCTTCTTTTGCAGAATGAAATTTCAGTGCATCAACGTTCCTGTCTAAAAACACATTGAACGAAGTGCGTTCATAAACGTATTTACAATTCAGTTTGTTTTCGGTGGCCTTAGGTCATGCAGTTTGGATGACCACATTTCACGTGTTTCATTTTTTATCGTGTGCGCCCACATTATGGAACGTATTTTTAGGATGAGGTTGTATTTAGAAAATCAGAATGCAAGTCTGGCACGAAAATTAGAAATCATCCTATTTTTAGGTTTGAGTGAATGTTCACACCTTGCATAAAACTTTCAAAGTCTTGGTCGTTCTTTTAGTTAGGACGCTGACTTTGAAGTTCCGCACAAAACATTCTTAGCAGACGTGTGGCTTGTCGGATAGTACGTAATAAGCGAGACTTAATGTGCCCTTTTTTTTTTTTTTTTGTAAAGTTTAGGCATAGAGGAAACCAAGCCTACAGCACAAAGTAGTGCCTCAAGAAGAGCACAACGGATACGTCAAATCTGTTTATCAGTGTTGGTGAGATTTTTCTTCCTAAGTCTTCGCAATAAAATGGGCAAAGGAGACGCCAAAATTATGATTGATCGAAAGAGTTCTGGCCCAACTAAAAGAATACATGTCCAACTTTCTCACAAAAGGACCCTATCAACC
This sequence comes from Raillietiella orientalis, assembly GCA_036172245.1. Classification (NCBI taxonomy): domain Eukaryota; kingdom Metazoa; phylum Arthropoda; class Ichthyostraca; order Raillietiellida; family Raillietiellidae; genus Raillietiella; species Raillietiella orientalis. The sequence goes on along the minus strand of JAYWIR010000056.1, from coordinate 594,691 downwards.
ACAAGAACCATGGGGGTTTTTGAAAGATGCCTTATTCCGTGGGGCAGGATACAGTAGAGTTCCTTTTGGTTTTTGTGCAAATGAGTCTGAATTGATATGTTGGGAAAAAAATTAGCTCACTACAAGTTTTAATCCAAAGGTTATAGATGTGAGATCAAGTTAGATGAGAACTTCAGCCTAAGTACAACAAAAAATAATATCCATTCATTATAGAAATGATCCTTCCATTGGCATTCAACTCTTGTAATTATTGTATATGTAAATGTTTAGATTTCATATTTACTCCACGAATTTATTAGTTTACGTTGATACGAATTTATTTTAAAGACTCAGTTCAAAAAATGATCAATTTCATAGCTTTAGGCCAGTGATCAGTTTAAAGTGCTTGTCTGTGAGGACCACTGTTGTTACACAAGGTGCTTTTATGGGATTTTTGCCCTCCCCAGTCGTACGAACAGTATTGAACGAAATAAGCAAATTGCAAACATGCAAGTCTGCATCACTGGCACTGGTTTGCAGATTGTCCTAAGGATGGTTGTAGAATGGGTGATTGGCTTCCTGAATCTTCTAGTGATATGTCAAGGAAGGCAGCCTATCACAGCTGTGGACATCTCTTCCTCTTCAACAGATCCATCAGGATGCTGCAGATTTCTGTTTGTGCACAGCCCCTGAAGTTTGTTCCTCTTAATGAGAATGCTCTGGGTGAAGGACAAGGGTAGCTCTCACCATGCAGTTATAACTCAGAACATTCCCCTCCCCTTCCAAAATTCGTATTAGGAATTCCAACTTTGTACATCCCTGGAGGCCAGTTGCTTGCCTTACTGCTTTTTATTATGGCAAGGGTTCAACAGCTAATGATGTGGAACGGATTTTTCGAAGTTTCCCAGGCTGGACACAGCTCTTCATCTGCATCATCCAGCCAGTGTCTCTTCGTGCTGTACAAGGTGCCTCCATGCTAAAACATTAGAAGGCCATCTTGAATCTCCAAAGACATTGGATTTCTTCAAAGGGTGGCCCCTATCATAAAGGGATTGAAGACTGGCATCCCATTCACAGCTTACTTCCAAGACTTCTTCAGCATTTACAGTGTGGTTCACACTCTCTTCTCAGGATTTGAAGCAAACTTGCCCCATTCTGGGCTTCAGGTTTGTACAGCTCTCTGGAACTGTAGGTTACTCAGCCCTGCATCTGAGTTTTTTTTTTTGGTTTTTACCAGAATAGCCTTGCTCCCTAGAACTAGAGTGAGGCAGTTCGGATTAAAGTTTATCTGTGCTAAGCATTGCCACTTAGTGAGAACTGCTCACAGTCTGCGATGGTCTTCTTGGAAGCCATTTCTCTGTTGCTCATGGGATAAGCATAAAGAGTGATATTGCCATATTTCCACCTCTCACATTTTTTTTTACTCTTTACACCTTGGTACCACTTTCAATCCAGTTTTATTGTCAAGGTATTGTTTCCTCAATCCTGTGGGTCCACCCTGTCCTGCTACCCTATTTTCCCAATAAGCCATCTGTCTCACTGATGAACTTTGAGTAGGTTTGATGGAACACATCTGAACATTTGTCCCAGTAGGTGGTGCATTTCTTCGTTTTCTCAGAGGTCCAGAAGCTTGGTGACATATGCATGGTCTCTCATCCCAGTGTCACCTTCCACTCCTGGACAGCACGAAAATTTGAGTTTCATGCATCTTCCCTTCCTTCCCCAATAGCAGTCTTTCAATGTTGTCTAGTTGCTTGGCCACCTTGTTGAGCATGTGGTGGAAGGCCACACTGAACAAGAACTTGGGTGCTGCTCAACAGATTGGTTCTTTCCATGAGGCTGAAGTATGACCTGCTGCATTTGGTTGTTTTCCCTGTGATTTTGGGTACCATTTCAGCCCATTACTGGATGATATTCAGGACCAGTTACTTCATGTACCAGAGGGCCCCAAATCCATTGGAGGCTGGTGGAGCAACCTCCAAGATTCGACTTAATAGGGTTGATCAGTCATGGTCCAGAGTTCACTTCGGCTGTACATATTATTGCTTCTGTACTAAGTGGAGTCTTCAACATTAACTGGGGATTTTTTTCTCTGTTCATGCAGTTCATGAAACACTGTTATCTCCAAGATGAAACATTCGCTACATTTATCGTTATTAAGTGATCTCGGATTTTTTTCCCAAAAATTTGCATATGTTGAATTAGACAGACGTTACAATTTAACCGAATTACAATGCAACATAACAAAAACTGCACTCTACATCCCCATCGAGATGTGACGGGAAGCAGAAATGTGCACCTTAGAAAATAATTACACTTCCTGAAAAGTCTGTCGAATGCTTTTGCATTTGCTCAAAATACACACATGCACACGTTTTTTTATAATACGCTTCTCTTTTAACAGCATGGTTCATTCAAACCCATGAAATCCAATCTCATCTCGAGTTCTAGAGGGAAATACGAGTTACACTCGATTCATTCATTCTGCCAGCAGTAGTCAAAATGGATCCATTACTGAAAATGATGATAGTTTGCTTTTTGCTAAACTGTCTTTTGGAGGGGATTTTGCGTTGGACTACATTCGTTGTGTGCGCTTATGGTTTCTTGAGCACATCTTCGTAAGATCCACTGACTTTTTTTAAAAATAGTATTCAACTGTTGCAATTAGTAAATTAGAAAATGAACAACGAACTGAAATCCTTCTAATGCTATCTGTTAATTCTGCATCTTAGTTTCATGCAATGAGAGAATCAATTACTGAATGAGATTTCCTTTGCTTCCACAAGCAATGAATTCTCTCAAGCTTGCCAATTAAAAGTTTGCCCGTACGATACGTTTTTATTTCATTAGTTTTTGTTAAGAATTCCACGAGTTTAATGTCTGTTAGTGATTTCTCCTTCTTTTACACTCATTGTTGGAGAAATAACAACGTGCTTTGTACGTATATAACTGCGTTTACACTTTTGTACACTTTTTTATCTAACGTCGGACTGTAAACCAAAACTATGAAAATCTGCGAGAGGGACGAAATCTTCCGAGAAATGAATGATACTTCCACATGATGAACAAATATTTCAAATTTTTCACAAAATAGTGGTTATAACGCTATAGTCGAATTTCGAGTTGCTGCAGAACTAAACATCAGAATGGTTCCCAGCGAATCCGGAGGAAGAAAACACAAAAGCGACCATTTACGAAGATAGGTCAACCACAAGAATCACAAAGTCCCGCAAATCAACCCGAAATTTTTGATGCCACCTATAATTTCGCAATTCTGGAACTAGAATAACTGGAAAAATGATTTCGATAACAGTTAAATCTCCAAACCATCTTTATATGATTTTCTTAGGTTAGAGAAGAACTTCAACGTGAATTGGAAGCAGTTGAAGTAAAAAGCATGCTATGGATGGAGAAATTTACTAAGAATCCACCTATACCCTTAAAACAACTGCAAAAATAAAGAGAAGCCAGGTCATTATACGGAAATATGGAGACCAGGCTGTAAATAACGAAAACTGGAACAGTTTTCTCAAAAACACCTCTAAGGCTGATGGCGAGGAGAAACACAAGAGAGAAAACTGAATGTTTGAAGAATAAGCTTGAAATCAAGAAGGACGTTTCAGAATCAATAAGTTCCAGACTACTATTACAATATGCGCTGAAAAAGAATATTCTAATTCCTTTGTTTTTAAAAGACATGATTCCTACGTTAGAAAAGAATGAGACCCTTTAGAAATCGAATTCATTTTTTGTTCTTAATTTGCAAGAAAAAACACACACACACACAAATGCGGTTTCAATGTTGGCAATTGGGCCCAAACATCAAAATACACTTCGAGTCTGTAGCCTTGAAACACATAAAACGGTGCAACTTCATCGAATGAAGATAGGAATGTATTCTGGTGAAGACCTTGAAGACTTATCGGATAGCATTCGATAAGTCAACTTCAAGCAGGCAGCTTTGGCTTCAATTGCATGTTTTTTTGGCATGTAAACACTAAGCGAGAGAATATCCCAAGTAAAGAACTGGATTCTTGAGATCGGGAATAAAATTTGCAGGTTTGAGACAAATTGCGTACTGTATAATGTATTTATTCAGATGAAAAACATGCATAATACAAGGAACAAAACTATTTAAACGTGTTCAGAAGCATTGCAAGGTAGTCGTGGTAGATTAACTTGGTCACTGCATTTTGTTGCATATTTTCATGCACATGGTTCAGAAGTCCTCTAAAATTTTTTCGTCTTGCAACTCTTTCAGAAACCTAGGTGAGGTTTTGCAATAGCCTTTTTTTAAGTGGAAATCTCTTTACTGTGCGGCAGTTCAAGCATGTAATTACTAAATGTTTCTCTCTCCTTTAACGCAATCTATACTTTGCTGAAAATCCAGAATGCAGAAATGAATGGCACTTTTTGCATATTTTACTTTTTATGGATGGAAGGCTACAAAATAAATTATGATTGGAATTTTCCTACCTAAGTACTTACATTTGGGTTTGCGATTTCCGACTAACAGATATCAAACTATCACAGTGTATGAAAGCTAATCCAGAACTTCTTTGATCAGGGTGTGAAACAAGTTTTGCTAACTTGAAATACAATTAAAACTTTTCAATATACGTTTCATGGATAGAACCATAAAAGCTACAGCATTTCAACTGTAATACAGTATGTACTTAAAATATTAACAGGCAGCTGATTAAGTGCTTGAAATGGGAACTGTTGACTGCATAAAATGGCTGTTGCATTTGTAGATTAAAGTACTTTCATCTATAAATGCAACAGCCATTTATAAATTTACTGCAATTTAAAAAATCCGAGATAAAATCATGCAATAGAAGTTCCACTTATTTGGATACGAATACACAAAGTGCAATGGTTCATCTTTGGAAAGAACTTGCACTGCGGTTTCCGAGGTTAAGAAAAAGCCTTCCTGCTTTTATTATAATTAATTATTAATCTCATTAGGTTTGTGAGCAACAAATAAAACTTCTGAAGGCAAAGTTACAGTAGTAAACAATCTTACACCTGATAAAGGCATAGTGCAACAAATGTTTTTATTAAGGCTTCCATCTTTTTTGGTAGCAAATTCAAAATGCTTGTGATTCTACTAGAAAACAGTGAAAAGTTCAGTGCAACTTTGAAACTTTGGAAAAAATACAAATGAAAAAAAAAAATGCATCCACGTGAGGGGTACACTTTTGTGTCTGAAATGCTGAATTCACTCAGATACAACACAGTTGACGTGGCATGATTCATACAAAATAACTGGTTTCACAGGATACATAAGACTAGAACGGGAAAAGAAAGGCATGAAAACACATTAGTAAACAAATTCTGCATAGCAACAGTCCTTAAAAATGGGTTCCATCAAGGCAACAACCTTTTCTTATCAGTGTTTAAAGTGCCATTTAAAACAATTGCCTCTAATGCAAAGCATTCCTCCTATCAAATATCAATAACACCTGAGAGCCACGGAATTCTTTGCCCTTATCATATGAATCCTCTATCGGAGTTTTCTCTAGAAATACCTAGTTTGCAGGACCACTTAATGGTCTGATTCAGAACACTTTTAAAGCGTGCTAAATTCAAACGTGCAAAAATTAAAACACTTCAAAAAAATACTTGGTTCACGTACTTCAGATTTATTTGAAGACTACAAAAATAAAAATTCAGACTGTTATTTTCATAATGCCGTATCACAAAACAAATATGAATTTCTTAACCACTGGAATAGGCGCTTTACACATAAAGCACTATTAAATAATTTTCAAAATCAATAGAACAGAACTTTTGATGACTGACGATGTTTTGAGAACACTCGTATACCTGGAATAAATGATGGATGCACTTTTGCATGTGTTTATTCTGATTTTTTTGGGATCAGAAAAGAAGGTCTAAAAACAGGGAAATGGTCAGCAAGTAGAGCAAGCAACCATCACTTGGACTTAGTAGCACATTCGTTGTTTTCTCCAGACCCCCCTCATGGAACTCGACAGCGCATCCCGTGGCACAGAAACGAATACGGGTTACCAAATGCAAGTAATGCTCATGGCGAAAAGCACAAGGAGTAATAACAAATCAAACCAGAGAGCATCATCAACAATCAAAAAACACTCATCTGTTACATGCTTATTCTCTACTAACGGAGTATATCACATGAATAATTCACTTTTACCGGATGCTTGAGTGTACAAAGAGAATCCGGTAAAAAGATCATTGTAACTCTTTTGTAAAACAATGGAATGTAAATGGGAAGAGATTTCTCTTCCCATTGTATTCTCAGAACTGCTTCTCCCAATTTGGGGATTTAATCTCCATGATCACTTATTTTAAGGTCATCCCCAGTAATTTTTCCCATTTTTATTGGTATATAGTAAATCAGTCATCATATTTCAATCCATGCATGAAACTGACGTTTTGGCTTTAGGGAGCTGCAATTATTTCCGAATTGTAGAACACTGACACTTCGGCAAGTTCCTGGAATTTCATTCAAGGACTTGTGAGTCAGTTAGTTTTTGCATCCTTTAGACGGCTGGTTATATTTTGTAAGTAAAATTCATGGTTTGTCCGATCCTCTACAGATATTTCAAACCCATTTCTACGCAGGATCCAGTTTGAATGTTTGTATCGCTTGAATCATGTTGACATAATCCAGCAATGTAAAATTTCAAGAGTTTGCACATCCAAACCGATTTGCTGTCCGTTAATTATGTCTGCACTGCATTGCTCTTGGGCTCTCCTGTTATTCCAGGAGAAGTTTCATCTGCTGGCATCTGATGAGGTGCTCTCGCTTAGTCACAAACCTCTCTATCTCCATATTTTCGCGTACAGCATCAGGAGGCGGTGAGTAAAGTGCCTCCAGCTGGTTCGATCGGAAACGCAGCGAGCGAGGCGGGCCTCATCATCCCTTTCGCCCTTTGTGAGTTCCACGGCTTTGTAGCCGAGGCCCCTTTCGCTAGCTGCTGCAGCACGGTTCCTCCGCAGCAGGATTCCAGTAAGAAAATCCTTGCTTCATTCTAAACTTTCTTTAGAAGCGGAGCCACTTGGTTCTTCAGCAATTCCCACTCCCTGATGTGGATTCCTTGATCGCGTGCTTGAGTTCGACCTTGATCTTCATCTCGGCAAGCCCCGCCTTTGTTTAAAAACATTTATAGTAAGACAGCTTAATGTTTTTTTCTTTTTCTTTTCCTTTTTTTTGTTCTTTACAAAAAAAGATAGAGAGCAAATCTACTATTTGCTTCCTAATTGGTTATCCGACTTCACCTGTTATTTAACTTCATTTTGCTCTCGTGAAAATTAACATGAAATTCAGAATGTGATTTTCAGTCTTCAGAAACACGAAACCATTCTAGAAATCTGAAGGAATTTGATATTTTTTAGGAGAAAATCTTAGTTTCATTTATCTACAATGTCAATGTTTTACTTGAAGTCAATGTTCTCATCAATGTCTTTTTCTAGGAAGCTTTGACTATTTTTGCGAAACACAAATATCACGTATGCTACCACAGTAATTCATCAGGATATCCGATGTAATATCATTATTGGAAACTACAGTAACTACGCAAGCAGTTCTAATTGAATATGAAAGTGAAAATGCCCATATTCATACGTCGGATCAATCATACGCCATCACCGATATATTTCAAATACGATAACTATAAGATAATAATTTATACGAAATTGTTCAAATAAACTATTCTGTATAAAGTCTTTCGCTACCTTCAATCATTTCCATGCCCTCACTACCTAATATCTGACATCTTTCTTCTAGAGGATGCCTCATTCTCATTTCTATACTAACACCGGCATGTGTCAAGCTTTTAAAGACATGCAAACAGTAACTAAGAACTTATTTCAGCGAACGAGAGTCTTTCCGTTTCATACTCCTTCCATTAGGTTGGTTTTTTCTTACAAACTGCAAGATATTTTAAAAATTTCGTGTCCTAGATAATCCAGAAATGCCGAACTTTATAATTAATTACCTTAGCGTAGCCCACTGACATATTTCATACTCTGAGAAAGAAAATTTTACTAATGAAAATGTTTATTTACATTTTCTTGCGGTGCTTACGATTCACAACAAAACTTGCATTTCACGGACATGGTTTAAAAAAAATGAAATAACTTTGGTGAATTGAGGCGAATTGATAAAACCTGAAGTCTTAAACATGGCAAGAAATTGGAGCTTGCCACAGTTCTAAGATCAATGTCATACGTATTTCTGGAATGGTTAATTTATGTCCCAAATAAGCCCTTTGGCTTTTGACAAGGATTCACAATATTCTATTCCATACATATTTCGTTTCACGTATCATTTGTTTGTCTTTATTTGCAAAATAAGTCATGCGAAATTTTCTGCATATTTTTCAGTGAAGAACAAAAAACACACACGCAAAAAAGCAAAACAAATGTTTATCTTCAGTAGGGAACATATGTTTTTTGTTTACACATGCAAGACAAAAAAACACAATAATGTACTCTCCAAAAACAGCTGATGGATTGGTTTTCAAAGTCCCACATAACCAAGATTGTATAACGAAATTAATATGAGAGGAATTTGACTTGTAACTCCTTTGCAGTGTACCTATCTAATCAGATACTTTACATTTCTCTTTAGGTGCAGTCCATGTAATACCGCGTTTGTGAGACTTCTAGTCATCTTTATTTATCTGGAATTTATCAATTTTTCCATCACATTATACTTTTTGTTGCATAAACAAATTACAACTAAGCTATTGTAAACGGAAGGTCCACAAAATGAATAACTTCAAACCGGCCCGAGGAGTGGGCGGCAATGCTTAAGAGAAAAACAAACAGGAAACTATTTTGCTTCTTTGAATTTGCTTCGTCAAATTAACTGAAGGATTGTCGTGAAAGCACACATCCTTCTCTAGATTGCCGTAAGTTAATGTCAGAAGTACACAGTTTTATCACTTAAATAGCTCATTTGCCATAATTTCGTACGTGAGAACTGATTATGCATACATTATTCGGACAAGGTTCTTATCAAGTTGAACCTGTGATTTGGAAACAGCATTCGTTTCATACTTGACTTCTCTCCGGACCAAAGATATCAAATATAATACAATTAAGGAAAATTCCTTTGAAATGTATGAATGAGTATTCCTTGATAAACAAAAAAACACGTGGCACAAGGCGTCCGCTGGTATTGCGATCCCTTTCCAAGAAGCACTACACAATTCGAAGATGATTACGAAAAATCATGATGATGTTTAAATTTCCAAGGTTTACTAAATGTGTAAACCACCATTAAATTAATTAATGGACACCGTATTTCTTTTCTTTCCTTAATTTTAAATCATAAATCAGTGAGCTACGCCGCCGTACATGGCAGCCTGTTTTCCTTGGACAAAGTACTTGTCTCCTTCAAATGTTTCCCATGTGATAACGTTGCAACGTTGTTTCCTGAAATCGTGCTTCTCACATACGGAGTTTTGGAAGAGTCAGAAGCAAAGCACATCAGTTGGAACATCCCAACTTGTTTTTCTATTACACAAAAAGAAACGCCTGAGTATCATATATACTAGTAAGTCCACAATGGCCAGTTGCTTGTTTAGAGGAGAAGAGTACTACAGAGATCACTTCGAGAAAGGTGCACAAATTCCTGATTGATTCCAAAGCTTGTGCTAGCCAATTTGCAATTTTTTAGGTACATACGTGTGTTCAAGGTGTGAAACAAAACTTTTTAGAAGTGGTGACAAATACGAACATGATTCAGCTTGGCCAGCATTTTCACAAATTATCGACGGTGATTGTGTGACAAAAAAACAGGAAGCACATCGACCTCATGCATTCAAAGTAGGAATAAGTGTTCAAAGAATGAACAAAAAAAAGGATCAATGTTTATGTAAGTGTAGCTGAGCTGCAAAAAGTGTGGGCAGAATCTGGGTCATGAATTTAAGAATGATGGCACCGAAGGACATTCAAGGTTCTGAATTTACAGCGAATGTATACGTTTTATCCCAGCTGTTGGTGAGTTTGAGACGTTGCTTAACACTGACACCCAAAGAAGTTGCTTAATCAAACACATGTAACTTTCAGACAAACAGCAAAACGGGTAATCAACTGTAATGAACAATTTATTGAATGAGTCTATCTAGGTAAATTCCAAATCTAGATATGATGAAGCAGATAAATTAGCCGGTTATAATGTATCAGTTTTATGGGTGCATTTGCAAGTGAGTTCATCACTGGACATTAGTTATATTGTGAATATAAAGTTCCCATTGTATACAGAGTGCTTTGTAATTGATTAAAGCAGCGAATGTATATTTATCAACATTATTTTGGGGGAGTTGAGAATTAATTTTACCAGGCTAATTTTCATGACCTGCAATTATGGCATAAGTTTAATAGGAACCCACTAATTTATTTTACAAGCATTGTGTGTAAATCATCTGTTTCCTCATACGCATTGTAATACTGTTAATAAGTGGGATGTGCCCTGTAACCATTTTGTAGTTGATGCACATCAAATGAATTAATTTTTCAACATGAAACCTGTATTTCCAAATGTACAATACAGATAATGTGTTTATAAGAATATGCATAATAACAGAATACAACCATGGAGTTGGTAATAGGATCAAACATTTCTAATGAAAATTTTCTTGGTGAACATAGAAATAACCTCTTCATAACACCTTTGGGTAACATCATAGGTAATAGAGTTTCTTTTCTTTTAATTACTTTTCCACACACTCCATGTTCTTGAAATATTTGATTTTTTTATGAAGTTGTTTTGACTAAATAGCAAGAAACTTATGTTGTTCTTGCCCACACTCACTCAGATAACATAGACATATACCTGCTTATGAATGTAGAAAAATCAAAACAGCTTGTGTTATGTGAGATTGCTTTTTGGAGGCCCTCCTTTCTCCAACAATGTTCAGCTTGGATATCAGTTTCCACATTTCTTTATTTTCAGTCTTATTTCACATCAGAAAACTGGGGGAAGTTTTCTCACATAAAGATGTAGGGAGTGCCTTAAATGCCCCTGTGCTGTGGATCTCAACAAAAAGTGGATACTAATCATACTAATTTTCCATATGCAATCCAAAGTGTCTAAGAGAATGTCATTATAGACTAAGAGAATGAATAAGTTCATATTTCTTAAATGAATTCCAGGAAACCTGACTGGTTCCCAACCTAGACTAAATGCAAAGGGAATTTCGAGTTGAGGCTTGCAATGGGTTAAGCATTTCAGGAAAACCTTGGTCATTGACGTTTTGTGATGCATTACTGCATAAAATTATGGAAACTTCTGGATTACTTGCTTTTTTCCTAGTGTTATATTCATTTAAGACATTTCAATGCGAAATGACAAACTTTGATTCTGGAGTAAAGGCAGAGTTGATAAGAGTTTTGGAAGCTTTGAAACTTATTAGAATACATGTAAGAAACGAAGATTGATTGTAAGTTAACTGAGCTTGGATAGGTTACGTGTACTTTATAAGAAGCACCTTCATGGTCATTCCTCTATTGTACGTGAATGGAAGCAGCATGATCATTGCATGAGAGATAAGAGGGTTCTGGCTTTATAACGATGAAAGACTTCATTGGTCCAGTGAATGCTTCCTGGTAGGAACGATTTTCTTCTAACGCTTCACACATCAGAAGGGCGTCTTCAAAAATATTGTTCTCAAGGAAGTTTCGTGAGAAATGTGTTTGGTTTCGTCTCGAGGGTCACGTGCGTACTGATGCTAATATCAAGTAGGATATGCATACTGAAAAGACTGTATATGTTACCTTTTGACGTTGGCTAAAGGTCATCTGCTGAGTGTGAATGCAAATTTATTTTTGTAAAGAATTAGGTGATACGAAGAATGACGAGCCCGAATTTCGAGATTGGCCAGGAATGACGGGGGCGTCAGCACTGAAGGCACCGAAGAGCAAAGCGCCAGGGTGTAGACCGGTCGATCGTCAGAGGAGCGGATCAATCCAAGCATGTGGAGGCAAAGACAGAAATGTCGTGTGATGTAGCTTATCCCGAAGGTCAAGATGAGACATGTGATCGGAAGCAGAGAACAAAAAAGCCCATGTAGGACAAAATCAGAGAAGAAAAAGGATCGAAGTACATGCCTATAAACAAGGGAAGGGCGAAACAGGTGAATAAGTATATCACGGCTGATGGAAGATGCAGCATGAGTATGCTACCTGAAGGTGGATGTGGTCAAACATGCTTAGGTCACAAGCCAACAGGATGTCCATTCAAACCCTGGGATGACGAACTTCAAGAGTAAAGCAAGAACAGTAAGCAAATGAAAACGAAAAGTTGTGCCATAATTTTATAGAACAGTGGACCTTTTTTCCAATCATGTCGAGAGTCGTGAACATGGCATGAACGCATGGAGAGCGTCCAGTCTCCTCGAAAAACTCCAAAGACAGAACTAACAAAGGGCTCTTAAGATATGTGGTGAGAAGATACAGAAGCAGGAAACCCATGTGGAAAGAGCACAAGGGATCAGAAATCCCTGAAAGGGAGGAGTGTGATAGGAGGTTTATGCCGAAGCTCAAACAAACTCGGGAAAGAGAGGGCTTGGCTCCTTGTGAAAGCACCAATGGAAAGAGGAAATTTATCACCCGGTCACACCGGGGCGTTTATTAATAAACCAGTCGGGACAAAGTCCCCAACCAACAAAACAACAGAAGAAAAAGAGAGGTCACCGACACGCAGACCGGGAAAACAAACAGTCCGCAACGGGGGAGGAACAAGGGGATAACAAAAACAAAAACGAAAGGGAAGAGGAACGGGTCTTTGCTGAAGTTCCGTTCTCATCGGGATAAAAACAAAAAGCACCAGGAAAGTTACGGAGCCTAAGGGAACGCGGGTACAAAATAAAAAACAAACAAAAATATAGGGAGGCAGGGGCAACGATCACCGGATTAGCCGCGGCAGACCGTCTGTAAACCGGCGGTGGATGTCGGTGATCTCCTTTCTATCTTATTCTGTTAGATGAGGCCATCTGACGGCCGTCCCGATGTAGGAATCTGCCTTCCCGACGACCTTTTTACGCTGTCCGTTGGTCACCCGTCCCTGTCGGACTGAAACCATGGCGCGTATGCAACCGATGGTTGCAATCCTTGCGCTTGTCGTCGGCTCGCTCGGGGTGAAGAATCGTCGCAGCAAGTCTCTTGCGGTATCCTCCGGGTGCGAGAGTGCTGTTGCCAGCCTCCGCCAGGGTCCTCGAAGGACACCGCAGTCCAGAAGTAGTTGCGGGATCGACTCCGTCGTCCCGCACCTTGCACAATTCGCGGACGCAAGCCCACTGGAAACACGATGCCAACGCTCGTTACACTGGAAATCCCCAGCGAACGAAGAGCAGTACGGCTCGTTTCCAAGCAAGAGGGAGCAGCGAACTGTCAATATAATGGGGAGGGACCACTAGTTCTTCGGGGGTAACACCAAGTTCTTCTCCCTACCGAAGGAGTCCCTTCGCCAAAGCGCGAGGAGTGGCAGCATCCGCCAACTCGCTCGTCTTCCAGTCGCCGAGGAGTTTTCTTCTTCCTGCTATGGTGCAGGAAGCCTCCCAACTCGCCGGTAGGCAGCTGTCATGTCTTGCCCTGAGGACAGGCAGCGCTGCGGCGAGGGGTGTGGCGGCCAGGGTTGGAAACCTTCACCTCGTCCTGCAGCACCTCTTGCAGAGGTCGTGGTAGCAGATGTCGCAGGAGGCGAAGATCTTCAGGTGGCAGAAAGAGGAAATGAAAATTCCTCGTGTGTTTCGTACTGCTATGTCATGGTTTCGTTAAATAAACTGTCCCAAACCTGGCCGGGTAAAACGCGAACTGCAGAAAATTTATCGATTCGCAGAAGAGTATTTGGAATTGCTGCGATGGAAAAATTCGAGTTTTTCTTCACCGTGAAACTGCAATCCCTTCGTGCTTTCGCACGGCGGTTTCAAACGAAGAAAGAAGGAAAGCAAGAGAAGCGGGTCGAGTTCCTGATGCTGCTGCCAGGCAACGCTTCGATGGGCCACCTGTGAAAGCAGCACAACGCACACGTGTGTTGAGGAATCGAAAGTCACGAGGTCGGTCCAGGTGCAAGCTGTCCCCCAGCCTCGTGCAAACGGTGAGGATGCTGCCGTCCGCGGGCACGACGTGTTTCTTCTTGCAGCAGCAAGTGTGTGGAGGGAGTCCCGTGGTCCGGGGAGGAAGCACGCGGGAAGAGTCTGCTCGTACGTGATCCCCGGTGTGGTGTGGACGGCGATGCTCCCGGTTGCGGGGATCGGCCATTTCCCCGACAGCAATGAGCACCAGGAAGACGTCTGAGTGATGATTCCTCATAACAGGATCTCATCGTATCTGCGTGATAACAGCTTGGACCTGTAAGTTTCGTGAGCGACAAGCTCGGCTTGTGTGTTGTTGGCCCATTCCCACTCACTCACCCACTTCTGCTTGCAAGACTTCCCGCGGTAATTTCGTTTACGGCAGAACCACTCCAAGTGCAAGAGGGAAAGTGTCGCGACGAGAACGGAAGACGGGAAATTTATTTGTTACGGTTAGGTTCAGGTTTGCAAAGGATGTTGTTGAACACGAGAACCGAGGTTTCTGTGGTCATTTGGTTTTTTGTTTTTTTTTTTTGTTTTTTTTTAGACTTTTCACGTGTGCTTGCAACTTGATTGGAAAATGATTATTGCTAGTAATTGTGGATTTCATGGTACTAATTTCCATTACTACTGTTTATTAGGAGTTCAGAGCTAATATATTATCACCCCAAAGTAATAATTTACAGTAGTGCAGCTAATAATGAACTTCATGCACGCCATACGAATTGTGTTATTGAAAGTGTAAATTGCAACCGTAAATCACCCATGTAACATGGATATGCAGGCAGTCAACACAGTCACACATTTGCCTGTAAGGATGATAGGAATCGAAATCATTTATTAAGAATTTGAGAGTTTTTTTTGGGCAATGTGAGCCCCGATGTTTTGTCATAAAATGCAGTTAATCAAAGATAAACTTCCCATCCAGATGTCCTGTTCAAATAAGATGTGAGTGCTATTTCATGTTTTTATTTTAGGCAGAAACATCTTAGGAAATTTGCTAAAAGTACATCTTTTCTGAAATTTATTGAATTTCAGTAAAGTATTAATTTAAACCCCATGTTACTTTTCTTTATTGACAATTGGATTAAGTGTTACTCTTTAGGAGTGTGGACTTGCCTCGCCTCCCTAGACTGATGAATGTTTTTTAGCAATCCTGTTATCAGAATTTCTTCATATTCAAATTTTGGAGAATAAAGTGAAAAGTGGAGTTCATAAAAATATTAAATTAATTACACCGAGGTCAATATGAGATGAATCAAGTTTTGGTCCTGATCTTTGAATCTTTTTACAATTATGATTTATTTTTTGTTTTTGCATGCATTTGCTTGCATTCTTCTTGGAATTCATTTAAAGGTTATATCACTTAAAGTTCATGTGGAGATCTGAATTATTGACACCTGGTTAAATTAATCTTAAACCTATTTCAGTAAATACTTTGTAAGTAGTTTGTATAAATTGTTGATGAGATGTCCCTATTACTTTTACTTTACATTTTCAATGATAGTGTGCTATGGCCATTGTATTTACACAATTGTTATGTACTACTGACAAGATGAAGAGAAGTAGTTCATTATGGTTTAGGACTTTTAAGTTTTAAATATTTTATAAGCAAAGCTGTATGAAGAGTTGTTTTATGTTTCTCATAAAGTTTTTATATATACATGTCATTCTAATATTTCGAGTTTGTGAATTTTTCTGATTTTCTTTTATCTATGAAAAATGCATGATGCAGTAAAACAAGAGTACATGGGTTTTCCTCATGAAAGTCATAGTACCCAAACTCGATTTTTCTGATCATTTTTATTTCCTTGCTATAATTCCGTGCACATTCACTTTTTTGGCCTATTGCAGACGAGCCTGGCCAACTACGGATCATTAGAAACTTTTTTTTTTTTTTTTCAGTACACAAGTAAACAGCCCCTGAAGTGTATTATGTTTTTTAGTGTTTTCTTGTTTCAAAGGCTCTGATTGCTGAAAGGAAATGAATATAGTGCATTTACAGCTGTAATGTGTACTTGTGTTTTGATGGTTTAGGCTTTATCGAATTGAATTTTAGCATTTGTGTATTGTAAAATATTGCATCCATGTAAAAGATAACTTATTGCTGAATGTTGTAAAATAGCACATGCTATTATTCAAAGTCTTTTGCTATTAAACTTATTAGCTTCAATCAAGAGTGAAAGCATTCCAGAGAGATTGTTAAAAATTTGCTACCAGCATTAATATTTTAAACTTACATGTGCTCGTTGACTCATGAATACTTTTTTATACACATTTTTGATTCTGATGTGTGAAGCATAGTATTCAGTTGATGTAAAAGTTCTGCATAACTGCATGATCTATTAATTAATCTCAAGAGATAAGAATTGTAAGTGGCATTATTTAGTGCTACCTAAAACAGATAAATATGAAACACTGATTCTGCTTTACACTGTGATTGAAATAAGTTTCATACAGGTTGTAATTTTTATTCAATAATACTGTAATTCAAATTAATGCAAAAATTATGTGCATTCTTATCCCTGTTGGTCATTTAGTGTTTCTCTCCGAAAGAAAGAATATGATTTCTTACTAAAATTCCTCTTGGTTGGTGATAGTGATGTAGGCAAACAAGAGATTATAAGCCACATGGAAGATGGTAGTGCAGAATCTCCATTTTGCAGTGATAATGGTGAGAAATTTTTTAAAAAATTGCATCATATATATTAACTGATATTTTTTGTGAATTGTGGGTCGATTTAATTATGAGCATATGGAAGGGGGGGAGGGAGGGGGGGAATGTTATCAAAATACTTTCTCCAGATCACATGAGAAGATCTATATGATATACATTGCCATGCAAGAAAAATTGTTGTTTACTGTTTCATTGTTTTCAAATAATAAACAACTATGCTGTATGAGATTTCAATTCCATGTTACTTTATGAACATCAGTGATTTATAAAGCTTTCTTGTTATACAAAATTTCTCAATTCAGTTGAATAGATGGCAAATTCGTGGCAATCTCGATACAAGGCAATGTGCTCATTTTGATGCTTGAGGAAATTAATTTTATCCTACAATTTAAGAGTCAGCATTCACAAAATGGTTGAGTTTTTTGGTAGTCATCAATTTATTGTCCATTCTGTTAATTTATTCCTTAAATATTGAAATCGCGTCTGATTTAGAATGCTTTAAGAAGCTCAGTTTTTGTTATAGTTTACAAGACAACGACTATGCTGTTGGATGGTCGCTTAATAAAACTACAAATTTGGGATGCCTCAGGACAAGGCAGATTCTGTACAATTCTTCGGTCATATTCTCGAGGGGCACAAGGTGTAATTTTAGTTTATGATATTACCAATCGTTGGAGTTTTCAAGGTTTAAAACGTTGGTTACGTGAAGTGGATGAGGTGATATTTGCATTTCATTTGTTTTAGTTTATTTGCTCAGTTCAGAATGCTCCAGGAATACCCAAAATTTTAATTGGTAACAGATTGCATCTTGCCTTTCGACGTCAAGTAAGCCAGAATACTGCACAGAGTTATGCCAAGAAAAAGCTAATGCCATTTTTTGAAGTTAGTTCTTTATGCAATTTCAATATTATTGAAAGTTTTGCCGAATTATCCAGATTGACTTTGCAAAGAAATAGAATGGAACACTTCATACATGCACAGGAAGGTAAGATAAAACATCATAATTCCATTTTTGTTTTGAATATTTTTTAGTTCATAAATTGCAAGAATTATGCTGCAGGGTTATAGTCAATAATATCAACATGCATTGCATCAGTTATCTTCCTCTGCCATCTGTTCTAAAGCATCGTTTACATTCTTATGTGAGTAATCAATGTACAAGTCAAAGGATATTCTCACATTCAAAAAAGCAGAAACAGAAGTACCTGAATCTGTTGTCTTGTTTGAGAAAATCATGTATGTTATCTTGATTAAGCAGAGACAGTTTGATACGTTTCATTTGTTTTTATGTAAGATCAGTTAATTTATCAGCCTAATAAACCAGCATATAATGGAAAAGAGTTCTCTTTTGAATAAATTCAAAGTAAGGTGTTTTCAGGTCTCATGTATTTACTCTGTTTTGTGTTTTTTTGTTTACACATGACTTCGAGCTCTTGCATGGCAGTTTCATTCTTTATAGGAACTTCCCCACATTCATTGATTAAAGTGATTCAAAGGCTTAGTCCTCATACACTGACTCTAGTTGTTCTCTGGACCACTGTTCCAAACATTCAGACATATCCATGCATACATTTATACACATCCAGATTATAGAATAAATAGATAGATTTGAGAACTAAACAATGGATTATTATTATTGCTACACCGAAAAATCGAGAAATCGGAAATTTTTGGAAGAATAAATGCGTTTGTGTAAAGTGACAAAAACATGACAAAGTGATTCTTACGTTTTTGGAAACTTGGAAATGTGAAGCAATTCAAAGTCGTAAATAAAAAAATCACCCGTTGCCACTAGTGGGGGGGAGGGTTATTAAGCAAATACTACCGGGAATTAATGTATTGGGTTGTTAAAGAACGTCGGAAATTTACCACAAAGGAAATCGGTGGCTTTTCCAAGATCTGAGAGTAGTGATGCAAAACAGGCATAAAGAGTATCGTCCGAATAATTTCTTGAAGTCTTTGAGGAGCATGCATTCATAGATGCAAATTACGCAATTATAGGATGATAGAACCCAGTGTTTCTTTTTGTGAACATGCTAGGTAGCACACAAACACTGCACCCTCATAATGCAATAATGTCGACATTTCACACGAAACCGCTTTACCTATCTAGCGATGTAGAAGCAAACCTCTACAACCTTTTGGGTACTGGGTGCTGAACACATTAAATGAGGCTGTGGTGATAGATGTCTGACGTGCACTTCAGAACTTTCCAATTCCGGCGTGATTTCGGCAGGTGAGCATGTGTAGTTGGGCTTTCTCTGCACATGGGTCATAGGTCTGGTCCATCGCTCTCCAGTTGACGTGCAGTGTATGGCACCGATGGCTCGGTGGCCATGGCTAGAGTCTCTACACCATTCTCATAGCTCGAGACACAGCGTTTGCTGTCTACCTAAGTCAGCAGTCCATGCAGTTTCCTGATCACAGCAGAGTTGCGAGGTAATTGGTTTCCCAGTTGCTTCCTCTCGGTCTCGTCACAAAACCTTTCAGGAGCCCCACAGCTGGCATACTGTTTATTCCTGGCCGCATTTTTGCCCTTCTCATCACGATGCTCGTGATAAAGAAAGCGATGGTAATGCGGACCATTGCGTTGTATCGAGGAACGTTGCTGTTCCCTTCAAGCATCCCTGCCAGGATTTCCATCTTGTCCATCCTCTGCAGGCCTGTCACCTCCTTCAGCTTGGACCAGTCCCGGCGCAGCGTAGGGCAGGTGAGCACGTGGAGTTGGGTTTCTCTGGCTCCACCGGCCTTGCACATCCCGTCTTGCGCGTTCCCTGACCAGTGTTTCGCCCTCGTGACACTCAGGATGCCTCCGTAATGAATCATCGGAAGCTCATCCTGAGTGTCGGGTGGTAAATTGCTCGTCCAGACCGTGGTTCCGACCGCCAGCAGGTTCACCTGGCGGCATCCGTAGCGGCTGGCGGCCGCAGACAGAGCGTCGTCCTCGTAGAGATTCTTTGTGATAGCCTGCTGGAAATTTGCTTTGTTGATCAGGCGACAGCAGTTGAATTCCTGATTTATCTAGAGCTGTCGATACTTATGGGTAAATCTTCTTATCATCTTGGTGAGGCGGAACAGTAGCACTTTTTGTGATTGTGAACACTGATTGTGAACTGCTCGCAGTTCTTTACGGTCATCCTTGGTCTAACGGAAAATTCACTTCCTGGTGTCCCAAGGGAGGTGCAGGAAGAATGAGATGATCTTCACCAGTTCGTCTCTTCAAATTTCCTCACTTCTAGGCACTATTTTGAGATGGTGGGTGTTCACCAGTGCCTGCTTGCGCTTCCAAGTGGGATCGATGTTTCTCTACTGTCCTTGTTTGCCTATCAGGGCAGGCATAAGGACCCTCGAATTGCTGAGCAACTGCGAGTAGGCTCTGTGCGCCGCATAAGACCACTCGTCCCATTTGGTGGCAAGATTCAGGATTTGCCGCACGTCCAAGAGGAGATCCACGGAGCCCACGGCGCCATTGCGCAACAGTGCAGGCGTACACGACCAAGAGAAGCCGCTCGCGTCAGCCACCAGCCTTGCTTACGAGGACGGTCTTGTACTTCCGGGAGGATGTTTACAGCCTCGTCCTATGGCCTGTGACGATGAGGGAAATGACTGCGGCCAAATCGGTACGAATTCGAAGCACAAGATTAGGAGCGTGGAAAAAAATGATCGAATGACAGGGGGCAACGCAAAGAGATTGAATGAAGAGGGCAATCTCGCATTACCCGTAAGGTCCATAGCTACGAAGACGCCGGACAGCCTATGTAAAGACGAACATCGTGTGATTGCGTTTGGTCGAGGTCGATATAGGTATTGTCGCTTGCCAGGGTCCCTTATCATCGGACAGGCACTGGGCATGCTGCTTCCGGAGACATGCCTTAGGTACCTGCCAACGCTTGTTTTTCATGCGAGCTGCATACGCCTGCAAGTGCATTTCGAGAAAAACACTTTCATATGTGATGTGGAGATCGCTTGCCATGCGCAGCACGAATCACTCGGATTGCCCAGCGAAATGGATGCTCCTTTTGCGAAAGTCCCGACCTGCCCGGTTTCCTTGGTTTGGAACGCAGGCTGTGGCTGCAGGTTTGGTTGGTTGGGCGGGGAGCACGGCAACGCGAGGCTTGTCATCGTACTGTCGTGTGCTACCTAGCGCATGCGCCTCCTCCGTTTTCGGTGGCCGACGTGCCTTGCGTCGTCTGGATTGGCGAAACAAGGTAGGGGAGATGAAAGTGTGGGGGATAGGCCGACTCTTCCAGCACAGAGATTGGAAGGCGAGTTGCTACTTCGACGTAGTCCACGTGTCTTGCCGCCGTCGGGGTCGCTTCCTTCCTCGCTCGTGCTGGACATGGCGGCGTTCAGCTCTCTGCCGCTCGTCAGTCGACCAGGAGTTGCTGCTCATCACTGCTCTCCCTTCCTTTCCCTCTCTCCCGAAGAGCAAAGTGGATGGTTCGCTGGTGAATGGAGGAGAATTCCATTTTCAAGATTTGCACGCTTTTTGATTCGCAAGCTCTCTGGAACTCATGAGAACGGCACATCATCTCAATGCCTCACCCCTAACGCCACGGTCCTCGCGGCCAGGCAACCGACGATACCACTTGCAACTTTCACTCGCTTTTCCCGGCGCGATCTTCCACCACTCCTTCCCAATGTCCCTCCTTTCCCACCCGAATCCATTGAGAAATTCGCCACCGCCTCAAAGGATGCAACGTTTCCATCTAGTGCCTCCTCCTCGCACCATAGTACCCAGTACCGGACATGCACCAACTTCACCGTCTCATCGACAACACGGGACTTTGAAGTCGCTCGCTCAGCAACCTTTGATCACGCAAGTTTCTCAAATCCAGTTGCGGTCTCCAGTCTCAAATCTGGTTTTCCATGGTTTCGGGTTGAAACAAAATTTTGCTTTGACATTGTGAGCCCAGTCACGTTCCTTCCTTGCTTCAAAGTCGTACATGTCCGTTGGAACGAGCCAAGATTGCAGGATGGCAAGCTCGTCGTGTGGGCTGAGCGCTTCTCGCGCGTTGATTCGAGGGGTCGTACGCGAGAGGACTGGATGTGGAAGAGCTGCCTTGGATCGACGAAGAGGACTGGATGTGGACGAGCTGCCTTGGATCGACGAAGAGGACTGCAACGTGGAGCAGGCTTGGTGCAGTAGCGTGTCTCAGGCGGATTGGAGCACCTTCACCTCGGCCGGCTCGTTTTCGTCCACCTCGGACGAGACCAAGCGTTCGCCCACGAGGGAGGTGAACCCGCACGGAATGCATGCGCGGGCGCCTGGACGCGAGACGGCGCTCCCGAATCCTTGGAGTCCGCGAGCAGAGCAATTGGTTTTCCTGGACCCAATTTTCCCGCATTGTGGGCAAGTGTGGCTGGACCCTATGTGGGACTGAACGGCAGTCACCGGTGGCGTCCCGCAGCCCATCTGGAGCCTGGTGTGCGACCCAGGTCTTCCTGAACGTGTCAAGCAGCTGCCGGCCGCAGCCATGCTCGCCGAGGACTCGCCGTCCTTGCCGGAGGGCGTGAGCGCCGGACCCAACGGCGCTGGAGATGAAGAAGGCTGCGGAGGAACGGCGGCCGTGAGCAGCTTCCAATCGCCTGCCAGCAGCCATTCCAGCTCAGAAGGCAGTGACCATGATGAGGGCGCCCCGCCCTCTTGGAAGACCGGGGTCACATCTTCCATCATTTTCTTCTGCATGCAAAATGAGAAACAAGCCATGCTTCTCCGTGATTTGACCTTTTTGTTTAGGGCCTTGCTTTCTTCAGCATCTTTATGTCCTTCCTTAAAAGCACTGGTTTCTGCAGCTCCTTCCTAGGAACTCATGCCCGCCTTGGTTTGCAGTCAAAAAGTGCGATATGTTTGGCCTATTCTGACTTTCGGGAGGTTCGCTGGTCGCCTCCATAAAACACAGCGGCATTCTCTTGAGGCCAATTGCAGCTCAGCAGAATTCAAGGATAGAAGTGGCTCAACCAGGAAGACATGCACAAACCATTGATTACTATCTGTAAACACATCTGCACCACACAGTTTGTCACGTTCTCGAAAATGTTGCATCCATCCTACTGCTGCTTGGCTTTCCTTGTGGATACGCTTTGCTGCCCAACTTTCTATTGAAGTTGATGATACCGAAACACTTCGGAAATTCGGGGTACGATAGTGTGTTTTTGGGAATCACAAAGGATCAGAATCGCTTTGGGATTGGCTCCCGAAGCGAATCCCGAGTCCCGGATTCACAGAGATACGAATCACTTCCGGATTGGTTTCGGTATCCCGTAGGAGGTTCCCCATTCACAAGCAATGCAAGCAAGTGTGTTTCGCAATGGATTGCGAAGCGGTACGATACTTCGGGTTGCGATCCTCTCGACGAAGTCCGCGGGTTAACCGACTACACGTCAGCACAGCTTCCTTTCGTGAGAACAAATCTCAGTTGCTACGCCACAGCATCATTGCGAAGCAGATGCGCTGCTGTTGCCGTGACATCAGACTAGCACCGCAGTGCAGTGAGGAGACACTCAAGCCGTGCATTGGGCAAGGAAAAGTATGCGGAGTAACAGAAAGAGTATTCTTTTTTCCAATCAGAATACTGCAGTTCTTGTGTTTGTTTTCTTTCCCTACTTATCCGAAAGTCTTCCTCCCGTCGGTTTCATTTTGGGTTTCCGAAGGTCGGCGGATTCGTCGTCAGTTGGTCCGCTACATGCTCGCTACGGAGCTGGTATCTACGTTTTCCTTTTCCTGAAGAATCCAAATGTACATGGTACACGTGTGCGCGTCATTCCCTTCACGACCGTGGGGATCAGGGCGCGCATTCTGTGACGAAGGTAACGCCAGTTCCGTGAATCCGAATTCGCGAGTGCGTGACTTTCGGGTGAATGTCTTCTGCACAGCATCAGCTCGGGCAGCATGCAACGGTTTCCCAAGAAACGTGGCATGTACAACTTCCTCCCTGCGACCAATCAGCTCATCAGCTGCATTTTGGTGCGTGGACCACGGTGTACCGATTCGACTTTCTCCATAGAATTTTGCTCGCATGCATCAGTGAAACGGCTAATTCATCTTTCCCACTTGCTTTCCAGGTCAAGTGAGATCGAGTTAGGCTAGGTTTGGAAAGGTGAACTACTCTCGAGTGGATTGATGAATTCCTCTCCAGTCTTCTGAGAAGCACGGGAACGGATGGGCCAGCTGGTGTCACGTCAAGAAACAACAACGTTCGTGAGGTTACTCAGGAAACGAAAGTGTCCACCATCAACACCGATACGAAGGTGGAAACAGCGCCCTATGCATTCTGGTGCGACGCCTGCACGAAATTCTATTAGCGCCTGAGCTCAAGTGGAACCATCAAACCTTCAAGACTTTTAAGAGCTGCTCAGCAGCCATTCATTCCCCGATTGGCCACTGCCTCCAGAGAACAGACAACTTCCCAGGATGAAGGGTGAAGTTCGTAGCAGGTGGATGGCGTCCAAACGGAGCCCTCGCAACGAGTCTGCGTACCGCGGTATTGCATGTTCTTGGAGTACCTCAAAATGGATACGAAAATAGGAAAAGAGAAACCAAAAGACTGTAGGTGAAAACTGAATGTGCGATTTCCAGCACATCACGGTGAGAGATGTTTTCTCAAAATGAGCAGGAGAGAAAAGAAGAAAACAGAGTCCAACATGCACTGAGAGCGGGTTCGCCTTAGAAAGCGACTTCTGGAACATTCCAGAACAGATCGAGGAACGAACCACTGTGCGTGCTGACATTCGCAACCGCAACGAAAAAAGTTCTCAGCGTGAAGAAGAGAAGCACTCTTACAGATGAGACAAAACCTCTTCCATCAGTTGAACTCACACTGAAATGGGAGTGAGGTCAGTGCATCTTCGCCCGAAGAGTCGGAATGCAACTTTGTGTGTGGAAGGTGGCTGGCAGACACGGGTGGAAGTGGAATTCGGAGGGCAGCGGAACGCATCTTTGCGACGTGCATCGCGGAAGCGCTGGTGGAGGATAAACCCTGAAGGACAACCGCTTTCCTGAGGGCAACGGCGCAGCGCGGCATATGCCACCTGGAACGGAGTGCTTCGTGGTAAACGAATCAGCCCATCCGCGGCTCATGCAAAGCCATGGTTTCTCCGATTTCATCGCGGCACGGGGGAACTTTGCCGAAGTGTGTTCTCGCTTGACGACTTTCGCAATGTGTACTTCCACAGAAAGCAATCGGATCAGCGTCGCGAAGGAGCAGCGCACTTCTCTCGGAACATGGAACTGATTCGGGATAACAAATTCCTGAAATCACTTTTGCAATGCATTCCTCAAAACTGCATGTGGCGATGCGTGCGCCATCTCTCCAATTAGCAGGCATCAGCCTTTACCGCCTCCTCGCGAGGATTCGCGCATCTGAGTTTGTCGGAAAGCGCAAAACCTCTCGTGAACACGCGCGCCCCACTTCCCGGCCCACGTTCCAACTGGGAATCCGAGGAGTGGTTACTTCATTCTTATGCAGCTTCCCGTCGGCGAAGCTGACGAGCTCGGCACAGAAGTGGCCGCCGCAGGAACCTGCCCATCCTCCTTTTGGTGGCGGCCATGCGGGATGGCAGGGCACACTATGGAAGAAAAGAGCCGCTACCCACGCTGCTGCAGTCTTCGAAGCTGGCTAATGAGTTGTAGCTGCGGGCCGCCGTCCCACAGCGTCTCCTCGCTACAGCTGAAGCGCTGGAGTCTATGCCACCGCTCGCGTACATCTTCCTTTTCGAGAGAGGAACTCTTTTTGAAGCGATGTAGTCGCCGTCAGCATAACATTGCCAGGACGACCATTGCCTGGCATCGAGCACCAATCCGGCGAATGGACACCTTCCGTCTTCCATGTCCATACCCACATTGGGTCGAGACACAGGTGGCAACAGTGACGGCAACAGGGAGCCAGGAACGGCAGACTGGATTCCTCTGCAATAGGGCGCGCGGTCCACGGATTCAGGTCTCTCGCCGCTTCGTGCTGCCTCCACGCAACCGAAAGCGGCCCCAGTTCTTGCGGCCGTCACGCTTCCTTATTCTCCATCTCCTGTGGCCGACAATCCTCCTGAAGAGTTGTCGCCCCCCTGCTGCTCCTAAGCATCCGTAGAGATTGCCACTCTCTGCGGCCGCCACGCATTTGGAAGCGGCGCCAGTTCTTCCAGCCGACACGCTTGTAACAGCGACGCCAGTTCTACCCGCCACCGCCCTTCAGACGACGACGCCACCCCCATTTCTATTTGCGCCCACCAATCCGCCTTCGCATTCGGGCTTACCTCTTTCACTGATGGCGAGCTGGGTCTCTCGTCACCCCTGCTCGAAGACCACTTCGAGGTGGAGAACATATGGAAGGGATTCGAAAGTCGCCATTCCAACCGCGCCTGGTTTTCCCGGCGTCACGCTCGCTCGGGAACCCGCCGGCGAGCGAATTTGCCGCCTCTGGCGCCGCCCCGCGAGAAACAAGCGTCACTCCTGGCAAGATGTCCCTGGCACCAAGGAAAGTGCAGACTTCGCATCAAACGTTCATCCCTGCATGTTGTCGCTGAGTCTATCCACAAGCAAACGAGAGCACGTAGCCTGCAGGACAGGGATTTTTGTTTTTATTCTCAGGGGAACCATGAAAACATCGAAAGGAGGTCAGGGAGCGAGGGAACCGACTTTTCTTCTGTTTGGACCAGCAGCCTCCACGTTTCTTGTGTGTGGATGATAAACGTATTTGTTAATCGTTTTCACAATCCTATATATGTGTATGAACGTGTCTGCACATATGCCTTACAATGGTATTACTATGAACAATGTGCATGTTAATATGCAGTGGTACGTAGTTCACAGGTGAGGACGAACCAATTCCGGTTTTGTGTACTAGTGTGTACAAGTGCATCATACAGCAAAAACTCTCAGTCGCATTCACTCGACAAACTCGTCTTTTGGAAAAAGGTTCGAAGATAATGCCTTCCAGGCTTTCCAAGGAGGATACGACTGTACTGGCCGTCACCGTCTTCCACCATCGCATAAGGATGGCGGTGATGAACAGGGAGAAGGTCGTCCTTGCCATCGGGTTGTAGGGGAAGACGTTTCCGTTTCCCTGAAACCACCTCCTGAACTTCCATCTTCGAGCTAGCCCAATCTCGTTTTTCAGGGTGTAGCCAGTCTTGAACCATCGTGGGAGAGGTCAAGATGTAAAGTCTCGTGTTCACGTCACCCCATGATCTGCAATCCTCATCAGTTTGGTTGCCCTTAAAGTTATTCATTTTGTTCCTCTCCGGATTCCTCCGTAGAACTCTAGGAGGTCATCTGGGTGTGCAACGATAGGTCACTCCTTGAACTCAACCTCCTACATTCGAGTTTTTGCAAAAGGAATGCCACTTGTACGAGTATGAATGTGTTCATTTCTGATCAGCTCATCCGACGAACGGATTTCCATCGAAAGTGACATCCTCTTTCATTAATAAGAGCAAATCACTGCTGGCTTCAAATATGCAACGGAAAGCATGTAAGTGATAGCTTTCTGCATGTGCATTGGATGCTGAGGATTCATTTTTCTTAATCTTACGTAAAAGGTTCACAGGTAGTATTCCGCAGACTTCAAAGTCTCAATAAATCATTCCTCCAGATGAACTTTGATGGTTTCTGTGCTCACCCTGTTTGCTCTTATGTGATTTAGCACAAAAGGCAGCTGAAAGTTCCCCTTGCCCTTGGGTATCATGGCAAGAGATGACTATTTGAAACCATTTTTCTATGGATCCCGATAGAGCGAGAGGTTCATTTCGTCGATATTTCCAGCAAGTTCGAATGGCTAATTGACAATCACAATCGCATCAGTTTCATCTCATTTTATTCCGTTCAAGTCATTTTTGCGTCTCTTCGGAAAGCTATGGAGTGAGATGGGAATTCGTCTGTGTTCTTTCATGGTCCTATTTGCAGGTTTCTCCGTTGATTAAGAGTGCATACCGTAATTCCCGATCTTCAAAGAACTGTGTTATCTATTTGCCCAGGGAGTTTTCCGGGATTTTTCTAATGGCCACGAATTTGCTTATCAGAAAGAATGTGAATTCTTTCTGCTGGAAGCTTTCGTGCTTTCATCTTCCGAAAACTGGAAAATGTCCCTAGGTGTTTTTTTTTTTTAAAAAGGCCAGTAGTGACCCCCACGAGGAGATCGTTACTATTGGCCTAGGACGATGGAAATCCTTGGGTTCTT
Organism: Raillietiella orientalis; assembly: GCA_036172245.1. Taxonomy (NCBI): domain Eukaryota; kingdom Metazoa; phylum Arthropoda; class Ichthyostraca; order Raillietiellida; family Raillietiellidae; genus Raillietiella; species Raillietiella orientalis. The sequence continues at coordinate 566,795 of JAYWIR010000056.1, read as the reverse complement.
CTTTTTCTTCTGAATTCGCTGTTTTTCTTCCAGCTTTTTTTTTTTTTAAGAGTTTTCTTTTTTTTTGATTCTCTAAGTACCTCAGAGCCGGTCGCGTGCCTCGCGGCGTACGTGGCTCTTTTTAACACACTGTTTTGTTTCCACGCCACTCCGCCCGCGGCAACCCGCAGGGGGCGTGTAATAAGGATAGGGGGCACCCCGGGATGGGGGTCCGCCCTATGAATCCAGGAAGGGCTCGGAGTCCGTTCCTCTCACGCTTGGGGAGGGATCCCCCCGGAAGGGGGAAGATCGCATCTCCCACCCTGGTTGTCTCCAAAGGGGAACCCCGAAGGGAATCTCCTTCCTCATTCTCTCCGGAGGGACATCCCCTGGGAGGGAGGTGGTCCTCTCCATTTCAACTCCTCCGAAGGGAACCCGGAAAGGATCCGCTTGTAGGAATCTCTTCTCCGGAGGGAACCTGCAAGGGAACCGCTCCTGTTCACTTTTCTGAAGAGAACCCGAAGGGACGCTTCCGAAACTCAGAAGGGGCGCTGCAGCTTCCCGCAGAGAATCGCTCTCGCTTGCTTCCTTGTGCACACTCTGTGAAGAGGCGACGACTCGGAGGGTCCCCCCCGCAATGGGGAGGGTCCTCTCCTTTGAACAACTGGAGAGGTGCCCGTGAGGGCTCCTGCTCCATCTTGAAACTGGAGGGGTCCCTCGGTGAGGGGGTCCGCTCTCCGTTGCACGACAGGAGGGGGAAACTCCCCACTCCTTGATTCCTGGGAGGACCCGAAGGTCGACTCCCATTGTTCCGGCCTTCATCGGGGGCCTCCGCTTTAAACCACCACCGGCGCCACGCCCGAATGTCTTGGCCAACCAGCTCCATTGCAGGAGAAACTCGGAACCCAAACGACGCAATGGCGTCAGAGTTTCTGCCGAAGTATTCGAACCCGCGACGCATGGTGCCACACGCGGAAGCCTCAACCACAAGGCCTCCGACGCGGGCCCTGGGTGTTGTGGCCGTTTTCATGTCACCTCTACTTGCTTGCATAACCCTTTACTCCATTTCGTTTCAATTGTGTATGCTTTGCACGTCTGTTGTCGTTGTCCTGAAACCCCGAAGTTCCTTGTAGTTGCGTCCATCTGCTTCAGCACCCGGTTGTATTCGTGCTTCCACCCTATTCAACCCCTACCACTCGAACGGATTCCTCATGTAGTGCTTCTGAATTAGCTAGCGACGCTCAAGAGCATCCTGTAGAGGAACCTACGCAGGAACCTGCGAATCCTTTTTCTGGCGCCGTTCTTCCCGAAGGATGGGGCGTTGTCAGGAAGGCGAGAGCTGCGTCCAGCGCTGGAGTCGACGCTCGAAGGCAGAGGGCTGCAGAGGGCTGCTGTCTCACAGGGGCTGACTTTTCTCGAAACTCTCCTGATCAGTCCCATTCCTTCCGTCAAATTGTATGAGGAACTGCAATGAAACCTTCCCGTCCGTAACGGTGATTTTCAGAAGGAATTTGTATAAGAGTTCACTTGAGTGTGTACGTATGGCTGCGAAAATGATCAGCCTTGTCATTCAACAACCTGAAGAGAAGGTTTCCCTTCAGCTGTGTTCCAATGTTTAGTACATTGAAAAGTTCATCGGTGTTATGTACTATGATTTGTTGTAACGAACAATTCTGGAATGAAAAGGGGAAATTTTCAGATAGCAAGGGAACTGATTCTCAAGTGTCTGCACCGCTTGTGGTACACGTGAGCGATGTTTTCGGATTTTCACCAGAAGAGGAATTGTCTTTTCCTTTCCTTTCTTTGCAGTGTTTCAGTACACAAGGTGGGGAACCAAGATCATGTCTTGCTTCGTGATTTACTTTGACGGTGTCGTTCCTCCTCATTACCGTTCGTTGCATGTTGTTCTTACAAAAACTCTATTCTCCATCTTTTCAATTCTACATGTTCCCTTGTCGTTCAGGGAGAAGGTAAATTTTGGCCCTCTGCTTCCCAAATTGGTTAGCAGGGACTGCAAGTCAGATGCATAGATGGGGATAAGAACTGACACTGCGAATCGGTACGAATACAATGTGAGAATCTGCAAGCTGCTCAGAGAACATTGAATCGTGAGGCAGTCCTATGATGAGATTTCCATTTTGTGATGATTGGCTATTTTCTTTTCTTTTCCTTAAATGCTGCATGACGAAGATGTACAAGAAGTACGTTTCTTGAATGTTCTTTGCAAAATGGTCACATACGTTCCCAATCATTCATGTAAAGAATGTGGAGCAGCAATCTTCGCTCTCTTTGTATTTTGAATTTCTTTTGCTTCCATCTCGTGTAGGATTTCCTTCTTCAGCACGCTGGAATGAAAAAATTCCCCTCGGAAAACGGTTTCCCAAAATTCGAAAGACGTGAGTGTGATATCAGGAGACGTGTACATTGTGTTGAAATCGGCGTCAGGTTCCGTGTATTCAGTGTTTGGCGACTTCCTTACAAGGGTCGAGTGCGTTGATGGCATCATGGAAGTAGAAGTTGCCATTAAGGATATCGAGGAGTTGCTGAAAATTCTTGGATAAGACTGAAAAGCGCGAATAGTATTCATTCGAATACCAGAGGGATCGACTCAGAAATGAATTCAATTATGCTCAATCTTTGAAACTCTCCCAAAGCACCTGCTTGTTTCTTTAAAATCAGCGATTTCGCGAGTTGCTCCCAAAGGATTCCAGGAGCTCTCGCCCAAGGACGCGTGGGACCTCTTTCCTTTGCCTTGGTGCTCCTCGAATGCTGTAAAGTACTTCCGCATCACCACTCTCAGCATGTGCGCAAACATGTTCTAGTTAACCGTGTCACACTTGTGGTAGATTTTTCCAGCGGTCACTTCTTTCTTCGCAGGCCTGTCTCACGATGTTGGTGTCATCCTGTGATGGTACGCATCGATTGAGAAATAGGACGTTTGCAGGGAGGTGGAAAGCTGAAACATCCCTTCTCATGAACTTGTCTTCTTTGAAAGTTGGAATCAATGTGTTCCCTCAGGAGTCTTTGAATTCAACCGACTCTTCATAGAAAATCTGGATTCCGGGCCTGTCCGATTTCTTCTGTGAGGGACTTCTGGATCGCTGTAAGACAAGTTCCTTCAAAATGAAACCTTCCGCTCCAGTTTCAAGGGTTTTTGTTCTATATGTGAACTGTGTTCTTGCAGTGGTCATGTCAATGCCTCCGTCCATACTGGAAGTCAAGATTTTGAACTGTTTGCTTCTTCTCCACTGGATGATTATAGCTCCAGCTCTATACAAAATACCATGCCACTTAGAGGGTGAAAGTGCCCTTCGGAGCAGCTAAAGATGGTAATCGTATTGCGGGTATGCTGACTTGCTTTCTAATGTGACTGATGAACTTAGGCAGGACAGTTCTATTTTTCGGAATAATGCAAAGATGACATCAGCAATTAGCACGGAATCATGAGTTATTCCCAAGTTGAGTTTTTCATCAATGCAATGAAAAGTTCTGATGGTGTTCCAAATTTGCAGATGGGAGTATCATCATTTTGAAGAGAAACTGGACAGGTCAATGTACGAATGTGTTCATGCACTTTCCGAATTATGGAATGGTCTTTTTCTACAATCCCAGCGCAGTTTGTGAAAGCGAATGTTGTATTCCGAATGCATGCTGTTATGTGGAATCGTTTTCTCGTCTAATCCTTTGACAAATATGAGCCCCACTCTCTTATGAGCAAAGTGGAAGAGAAAGTAGGTTCTATGTGGAGATGATTTGTTTCGTTGAGATCTGTTTATCTGACTCTTGAGTCCAAAACTTGAAAATTCTCCTGATGTGTTGCATATTGGTAGTTGTGATATTGCAGAGGTCACAAGCAATGTGTATTTGCAAATGAAAAATACTTGAAAGCTTTGATTTGGATCAGCACATCATTTGTGTGGTCCTTTCAGCTTTGTGTGTTTCCCTTGGTTACGTACCTTTCAAGCGGAAGGAAATTCATCGCTGAACCTCCAAATGCATGTACATTCGGTGTGACGACAAAGTTCATTCGCATTAACCGAGCGTATTGCATTTCGACATCCAGTAATGCAGAATCAAAGAACCATTATGAAAGAATCTTAGGAGTGGCATTCAAGAACAGGTGGAGGCTGGAAACCCATGGAAGGAGGTTCCTTTGTTCCCCTTTCTTTCCTTTGAAGTAATCTGTTCTGAGATTCGTTCTGCATTGACTGCTAGGCACAAGAAAAAAAAAACTCACTCAAACCGAGTAGCAGGGATTTCATTGATGTGGATCGCTCCGGCGCCGATGCCGAGGAGAAACGCAGATGCGCATCCTGTTCTTCAGGCCGCTCTTCCCGGAGGACGGGGTGCTTTCGGCAAGGCCTGAGCCGCCTCCTGTGCTGGAGTCGACGCTCTCCGAGGCTAATGCGCTGCTGCTGCAGGCCGCTGTCCCGCAGGAGCTCCCTCCTCCGGAAACGCAGACGTCTCCGGTGGCTCGCACGTCCTCTTCCAAGCAGGGCGTAGGCTGGGCTTCCGCAGCACCCGCCGCCGGGGAAACCTCGCCGGGGTGACCAGTGCCCCGCACCAGTCCCCAAATCGGCCGCGGAACACCCTGTGTCACCGCCGTTCAGTCCCAGACGGGGCTCGTCGTGAACTGCTCGCAGTGAGGACAGTAGTCTCCGAGGAATATGGAAAAGAAGGAACCGTTGGCCATTGAGGAAGTGGTTCCGATTCGTAGATCCTGGTGCTCCGACGCCTGGTGTGACGCCCACGGATCGGCTGGTGGCAGGTGGATCTCCCGCGCAGCTTCAATCGCGGCGGTGCTTTCCTCTGAAGTGAAGGAAGACGAGTTGGAGGACTCCAACGTGGTCCACAGTTGGAGGCCGGGAAACAGCTGGATGGGCTGCTGTTCCCAGGCGATCTGGCAGCGGGAAATTCCGCTGGTAGACGACTCTGCCGTCCCGGGAGTCGACCCGCGCGGAATGGGCAGCACGCCCGACGAGTCTTCCCTTGCAGCATCCGAACTCAATCCATCCAAAGCATTGTCCATGGTGCTGATGTGTTCCGTATTCTGTAGCAGGAAGCGAACGTGCATAGCGAGCAGGACACTTTTTTTTCAAACAGTGGGAAGGGAGCCATGGAAACCTGAACAGCGATATCGCAGGGATCGCGAGGGTGAAGGAGTGTCTGTAGCATGACGTCTACATTCCGTTCTGCGGCTGCAACGGTCATTCGTGCGGATGTCCAGCATTGATGCGATCGACCCGGCTAGCAGGCAAATAAAAGTGCAAGTTGCATTCATTGAGACAGATTTTTGAGTTTCTGGGTGCTTGTGGGCTGGGGGAATGAGCCAAGAACGTGACTCTGTTCTGTTCAGCAACTGACCAGGGCGACCTTATGAATCTTCCGGGTGGTGATGTGTTGAAATGCACCATCTGCCTCCACGCTGTTAGTTACGAGCGCTTTCTATCACTGCCCCTTCTACCCTGAGCTGCTACAGTGCAGGGAGCCACGACCTCCAACAGACAGACGAAGCCATTTCCGTTCGTGAAATGGAATGCTTCGGAGCGTGTTTTGTGTCCACTGCATCCCACCACAGACGTCCCCGCCTCCGGCATTCCGCATGCAGACATCTCCACGCTGACTCTACCCCCGATGCTGTCGATGTCGGTTGCCAGGTGCCCGGCTGCAATGGACCGTTGGAAGCGGTGATGGCGTGGTGGACGGCGCGCTTCACTTTCGGAGACGGGTGCGCTGCTCACCCGCTGCCTGTTCGCTCCTTTTTAGCGAGCCGGCGTCCCAGGAGACTTGAGTGGAAGGGCAGAAACGAAAATTCCGAAAAAAAAGAACACTGCGCTGGCTGCCGACGTGGACGAGGAAGCAGAGGTACGTGGGCAGGCTGAAGTATTGTGTCGTATCCCTTTTCCTGGGTGCTTTTTGGTTAGTGAAAGTCACGACGACTCTCTTTGGACATTCCTCAAAAACCACAAACCACAAACACTTTCTTCCTCGAGCTTGCATCGATGATCATGGCAGTGTTGAGGCTGCTCCTTGAAAGATGAAGAGAAGGAGCCAACCGGAGCCTTCGAGTATGCTTTAGGTGTCCTAGCACCGCTTCCTCTCTTGTTTTTTCTTGAAGAGCGCCCCTCACCCTGTCAGCAAATGCAAACTGCAGAAGGGCCAGCAGCACCTTCCACTCCTCCCGTAGGTTGCGCTCGAGCGTCGTGTTGTGGGCCGCGCCGCGGTCACAGAGGCAGCAGGCAGAGCGGCGTCCACAGTATTTCGGCCTTGAAGCAAGCGCACCCACGGCTGTTTCCTGTCAGCGTGGTGCACAGCTCTTCGAGCACCCGAATACTTCCTGATGGCGTTTCTGGGGATGCGAGTCCGAATCATCTCCACTTCTAGAAAACTTGCGATACCTTGGGAATCCGTTAGGAGTTTCTTGTCCTGCTATAGAACCCTCTGATGCCTACTCTGACCCTCTGGTCACTTTGCTGATTCCCGAATCGCTGCTTTGCGAGCGCACCTCCCAGCTTGATATTTTTGTTGCCTTCCTCTTCGAAGAGGCGGAACGAATAACCAGTAATCTGCTCCTTAGAGTGTGTGGGTGGCAGACGGACCCCGGGACAGTCTCGAAGGTATCACAGAGTTTCATGGGCATTCCTGTTTCGGCATGCTCTCGATCGAGATCAAAAAAAGGGCTGCAGTCCATTTTCTGTATTGGTGTGACGCATCGCGCATTCAGGAGCTCAATTTGCAATGAGATCACAAGTATGTCCTCTTGCTTGCAGTCCATGCTTGCAACTGCACTTTCTTCATTCATCCTTAGGGGAGTAGTCCTGCAAGTTGCATGTGGATTCTCGTTCGCTGAGATAGAAAGCTACAACTCTAAGAGTGAAAACACTAAGGACAAGGTAGGAGGAATTGATAGTTCTAAGGACTCGGCTTCAGCGACTTCTGCTCTCTGTTCCAAAACTTAATGGACACTTCGAATTCAAAGCTTCGACTCGAAGCTTCGATTATGTTTGCTCTCAACGCAACTCAAGGGTGGCCGAAATTACGTTCAAACTGCTATTCCGGACTTCTTTTCATGAGCATGTGGCCTTGGAATCGCTCAAGGAAACGTTGCGTTTCTAAAGTGACCGTTTAGCCTTTCTCCACGCAGTGCTACCTGCTTAAGAATACCGTCAGATCCAGCTGGATAGCTGTAGCTATACATCATGGCCCCTTTCTTTAAAGCCTAGAGGACTGTGATTTATCCCGGATCCAATCCGTAGGTTTTCACTCTCCTAATCCTAAGACTGAGCTCGGGGTGAGGGACTCACTTTGCCTCGGCAATCGGCTTGAAAGGGTAGTTGCTGAAAAATTCCAAAACATGATTCGTCGTCGACGAATTATAGATAAAATTCCACAAAAGCTTACCTATAAATTTGGAAAAAAAAAATTCGTTTTCAAGTACTAAGCAGTCCTCAGTTCGTGTTGATATTTTTCTATTCTTAGAACTGAAGTTCTAATGCAACTGATTAACTCCAAGTTTACATTGTGTGTGAATGTATGAAGAACATGTAAATAATGAATACATGAAATGAAAATGAAATATATGAATATATGAAAGCAAAATATGTGAAGAACAATTTCTGATTTTTCGTGACGTCTCCGATTAATGCTTTAATTAAGTCTGGACTTTGACGAAGCCCATCCAGTTTGATTTTCTATAGAAACAACAAACAAATTGAACTGATTCAGAAAAACTGATGGGCATAAGTGCTCATCCAACTTTATGCTTTTATTCATCCATAAGAGGAAAGAATTAAGTTGAATTGATACAAGTCCTTTCTGAGAAGACGTTCTTATATATATTTTCTTGATGCTAGATGAAGAGTTGTTTCGAGATTTTCTGTGTTGCGCTAGTTGATGCCTGTTCTCATCCACTATTTATGCCTGTTTCTCTAGAATATTACCGAACACCTTTGTGATTTTGGCTATGTAAACTGGCTGTTATGCATTGGAAATTATAGCAAACGAGCTGATGTTAGCTTGAGCTTAGGAGACATCAATTTTTTGCGTTTTCATTTGTTGGAAAGGATATGAATTTCTTATATGTTGTTTACGCAATTTATTTTTTGTATATTTTTTTATATGAAAAGTATTTTAAATGCCTAGGAGGGCAATATATCAAAAATGAAACTGAGTGACTTCGGCATTTCCGCGAATTATGCTAGAGAAGGATTTTCACGGTTATTCGAGCTTCACAATTTTTGACAAAATGGGAGAAAATCCGTTCCTAGCAGGAAGGATGCCGCGAGCTCTTGTGAAATTCATATCCTTTTTCTGTGCGGGGAATCACTAGAAGAAAGCTGGAAATATGGAAAAATTTTGACTATCCCTACTGGAAAAAAAGAGCAGAATTTTTCGATTAATTTGAAGAATTCTAGGTTACAGGCAGTTATTTTTTTCCAGATTATGATGGGAATCTCACAGAGATCTCTAGAGACTACAGGAATTGATTAGTTTATATTCTGCATAAACCTTCATATAATTACGATGTGTGGACGGTGCATCTATTTTATCTTGAAACTGGAACTTGATATCCGTTTACAAGGAAATCAGTGCTACGCCTCATTATTAGCATTAGAGAGTCGTTGGCAGCTCCGCCTCCATCAAGAAATTACCATAAGTGATATGTAAGGGATGGCACCGTTAATGGCTCTTGTTTCAAGTGAGGCAGTCTTTTAGGAAGTTTTTCATAGTAGCAAATAAGAAAGTGGTAGTTATAAAGATGACCCTTCATTTATTATGTATTCTGTTTTTTGAAAATATTTCCCTTGCGCTCATAGCAAAGCTCATAGCATTCAGAAAAGCAAAAAATTCTAACTCTTAATGAGGGTTTTATGATGGCCCGAGATTTTGATAATGTGTGGTGAAACATCTAAACAGATGTCTGCATCACTACAGTTTCTTGTTTTTGTTTCACATGAATGCATATTCGGAACGTTTCCCTATTGTGGAGCCATTTTGCAGTTTACACAATTAAAGTTTTTTGTAAGGAAGCAGTAGGATCATTAGCACTGATAGTGTGTACATAAGATGAACTTGTCAGTACTGAAGTAAATGGACAGTGTTTTTCCAATATATTTTGCATATATGTATTCAGGTTTTGCATAATCAAAATGGTTAAAATTGCATCGGAACGTTCTAGGTATGATATCTGTGGATTAAACGAAATTATTACGATGTTTGTTTCAATTTTGGTTCTCTAACCAGTCGCGGTACGTGTACTTTTGTACGTGTTTGTATATAATAATTCTTTTAAAGGCAATTTTTTTAAGCAAGATAAAAGAAAGTTGGGAGGAGATGCAAGTATTTTCTTTGCATTTATTTGTTTATAGTTTACAATTCCAGGCAGTTGGTATAGAATAAAGACTATGGTACAAGTGCTTGTACTAAAAGTTCAAATTAAAAACACGTTAGAATTTGATCATTGTTTCTTCAAATATGCTCAAAAGGAATATCTTTAATTCGAGTAGTTCATGTATTCTCAGTGCTTACAATAGAAGATGTTACAGAGCAAAGCATGTTGTCACATTATTGCAAGATGCTTGTCCTGAAAATGAGTTACTTCATGGTTGCAGTAATCCATGGATGAAACAAATAAGAAGAAATCTAAAGAATTACGGAGGTTATTCAAAACTTGGAAATGCTCCTGAACCTTTGAAACTAACTACAGGAATTTGGTTTAGTGTTGTATTCACCATAATGGTTTGTTCACTGTTAGATTGGAATCGGTGAGTAATATATTGTGTGCCAATATTATTCCCAATCTAAAAAATTTAGGGCATACCAAAAATTCAGTCAGCTTAGGGATATCTTTCCCAGAGCAAATTCCCAATCAGAAATTTCATCAAATCTGCACAAGCACAGTGCAATGCTTCATGTGAACAGTGAACCTATTGACTTCCATAAACGAAAGGTATAGGGATACTAAATTCTTATTCTCTCAGAATTGTCAGGGAATTTTTTTTTTCTTGACTATAAATGATCAGTATCCTTTATAGAGTATGAAAATTAATGGGCTTGTTTTTCTGCTAATCAGGAGTATTTATCAAGTGTGAGAATATGTTCATTAATAAAAAAGCAGTATTAAAGATTGTTGTTCATTTTTTGTGAGTGCTCATTTTGGAGGAAACCGAAAAATAGTGATATGTTAAAGGATTTTTGAAGAAACAAGTCTTATCCAGCTGCCTCTTATTAATCAGATATTTTTATAAGACACAAATTGTCTTTAAAAAATTATGACCCCTCTAGTGTCATGTATCCAGGCACTGTGCACTATGTATCTAAGCATTGGTTTTTTAAATACTTTTAGTCTGTTCTCTGAAACTTACAATTATGACATTCTTGATTTGTTGATTCTCATGATATTGCAATTATTGTTATTAATTGCATAGTTTTTATTTTCATTGTAACAGTGTGATAGTTACACTGTGGTGCACACTTAAATTATCACAAATTATATTTTTCATGTTCTCTTAGTGAAAAAATAATTATCAGAAATGAATGTTTATCTTATTATTGATTGGGATGAGAAGGGAAGTATGTATCAAACAATTTTATGAGAGTCCATGTCTTAATGTTCATTTTTTGCATTAAACAGATTTTTAAGATGTTTTGTCGTATTTCACTAAACCTTTGGGATTTTAAAATTCATTTAATTGTCTTTGCAGTTTAAAAGTAAATTAGCTACTGTTTTTGTGTAAATAATGTTTATTGTGACAGAATAAACTAAAAAGTGACTGATCTGTGTTTAAGGAAATGGGATTGAAGTAAAGAGTTTTCTCGTTCATATACTCTTATTTCATAATTACATCACTTACAGAGAGTTGTAAATATTCAGCTCATTGTTGACGCTTTCGAAGTGTTTGTTGGTAGTGTGTGGTATAATATATTCCAAATTATCTCAAAATTAGTGTTTTCCCTAATACTTTCATTGTTCCAATCTGTGACAGATAGTATGCAGAACGAACACTTCACTGATGAATAAATAGGATTATGAATTATTATTTCGTTGATTTGTATACCTGTGCCTCTTTGAAATTATTTGAATACCAATATTGTTTTGCAATTTGGAATCTTTTGATTCAGTAGTTCATCATTGCCCTTGCCAATGAACTAAATACCATGCCCAATTATTGTTCTTTATAATAATTTTTCCTTCATGGTCATTCACATTTGATTATGATTTTTATATTGATATTCCATTTGCAACTTATTGCAGAATTTTTCAAGCTTCTCTTTATAATTTGAATTTTGAGATTGTTTTGTTTATAGTGTTCATGCATGTCTTGAAATTACATTATAAAATGTGATCGAATTAAGTAATTATAAATAGGTTATTAAATTACTTGATTGCATGTGATGTTATAATTAATCCAAAATATTAGGTTGTTCTCCAGTATTTTCAAATCCTGGATGACCGAGGTCCGAGATAATTTTTGTACTTTGGTTACAAAGAAAAAATCTCTATGAACGAAAAATAAGGAGAGGGAGGAAAAAGTTTCATAGTAGGCTTCATTCATATACCACGAATTTTGTTAGTTTGAAATGTTTGCATTCAGTTTTGAAAGGAAGTGTTGTTTTTAAGTGCTTGATATTTTGAAACAAGTACATATTTGAACAAGTGAACGTTTTAAAATGAAATATTTCTTATATTCAGCTATGTATTTAAATCATGTAAGTGTGTTTGTAAGATGTAAAGAAATGTTACCAGGATGGAAGAATTTCTGTTCAAAACGAAAAATCAAAGCCGAATTAAAGCCTGAAATAAACTTCAGATAAACTAAAAGGTCAAGGTAACAAAAGTAATTGGTAAATGGCTTGGAATGATTCTTTAAGATGACAAAAAGAAAAGACGGATAATGAAGCATTGAATCCTGTTGAGCATAAACTTGGCCGAAAGCCTAAACGAAGCGTCAGCAAACGAGTCTAAGAATCATTAAGTTTTTTTTTCAGTGAACGAGGCATCATAAAGTGACATTTAGAAGTGCCACTTAGAATCACTGAAATCCATGTGATGCCTAAGGTTAAGTGTCCTAAGTAACCCTCGCTTCAAAACAAACTCGTTTTTTCTAGTTGCCTAAGTGAAAGAAGAGGCAACCATAGGATCCCTAAACATGCCCAAATAAGTATTAAATTTACTCACAAAAACAGCAAATGAAGATAACGAAGGGTTTTGGGTGATAGGAACGTGGTACTTAAGCAGGAAAGTCAAACGAGTGTTCAAGGTGACTGCCGAGAGGGAAGTTTGAGAGAACCCCATGGGAATAAGAGTGCATGGCTTAGCATGTGGGTATCATCTTTAGGTTCCCGTAAACTCGTAGAACTTCGACCATTACATCGAAGTGAATTCACAAATCCGTTGACGATTCGAGTTTCCGCGTAAAACTAACCGAACTTATTGCCAGGAACAGCACGTAATTCGCCAGGGAATTCTGACCTTTTGACTGTTGACTTGGACTGTGTTGGCTGTGGTGTTGAGCAGACTTTCATGTTGAACACGGGTGGTCAGGTGCTGTGTAGGGGTCGAAACCGAAAGTTAAACCATCTGGCAGACCAAAGTGGGAATCGTGACTGCAACTAAAGTGGCAGTTGAAAGTAACTCGGCTATAAGAAAAAAAAAAAAAACTCCCGATTTTTGAAGGTTCTTGAATATGAAAATCGGCTTCGGGCTTTCTCTTCCCTTGAGAAAATATTTCGCTACTTTGCCACCATCAAAATCAAGCTCGGGAATGGCTCGGCGGAAATCTTCATGTCTCCAGCTGATTTCTTGCGATCCATTATGCCAGGGTGTATGCAGCCCGAAGGTATGAGTGCCTCCTTCCTCCCGTACAGTGCCATTTCTCGGTAATGCTCTTTGTGCAACCAGGTTTGCGTTGGGATCAGTTCCAAACTTATGATTCCCGGGAGCAAGTCACCAGGACGAAGAAGCACCAGGAAGCACCGAAGAGTCTTCTTTTCTCCTTTGACGTAATTTCCTTTTCCGAGTACATTTTCCTTCTCATAATCATATCCGGTAAATCCCATTCTTTTTTGTTCTCAGAGTACTTTCTGTTTGCCTGTTAGTAACGAAGCGTCGTTTTGAGATTCTTTTTCGGATTTGGGACAAGGATGACGACGGATACGTTGACGAATCCGAGTTTTTGCAAATTTTATCTCGCCTGAGTGCCTGTGGGGGTAGGCGTTGCATACAGCCCATCATTCCCTCAGCCATTCGGTGTCATTTATTCTCCCTCAAAAACAGCAAGGTAGATGTGTGCGAATTCCTTAGTTTCCAGGAAAAGCTGAAGGAGGAAATTTTTACTTTGCAAGTACGCTTTTACGAATACCCCATTTTGCCGAAACTGATTTTAGTTTCAGCTGAAGCGAGCAGGTTCGGATGATTTCATTTCCGCCTCAAGTTTTGCCGACCTTCTTCTTGCTTACGCTGGTCACTCGTGCGTGGCCTCGAGGCGTTCTCGTCTGGGAGATCACCTTGCTCCCATTGGCAAAGAAGATTTCTTGAAATTTTTTTCATTTCTTGCTCACATCGATGAAATACAGGAGGCGTTTGGGTATAGCGGAGATCTGTTGTCCAAAGGTGAGTCGATTCCCGTCGCTTTCACTTCGAAGTACTGCAGATGAGTTTGCCCATTTGGCCAAGGCGGTGACCGGGATCGGTGTCTCTTCTTCCGTCCTGGACGTGATCTACGCTCTCTTTGATTACGATGGTAAGACGTGTGATTAGGTGCCCATCCTGACGAATCAAGCAGGTGACGAGCATCTCAGTAAGCAGGAATTTCTTGCCGCAATGAGATCTCGTTGTAATTTCGGTCTGGAGCGGCGTTTGCTTTCGAAATCTTAGGTCTCCCGTCCTCCTGGTTTAGCGGTATTGCCGCGCACGTTAGTGTGCTGTCGTGTGCACAGTGCGAGCACCCGCCCGACTCTTCGGGAAGAATTCTGGAATGCAGCTTTTGCGTATTCATTTCTCGTGCCATCCTCATGGTACACCATGGTACACCTTTCCATTTTCTATGGGGAGCCTTTGCATACTTTGAGGAAAAGCTCACGAAATGATGTTTTGGAACATTTTGAGCGGATATTCAAAAGGAATATCAGCTGTTCAGAAAATGTTACATGTGAATGCACTCATTTCCAGAATGATGAGGAATGAGAAGTGCTCTGCAATTTCAAGTTAATGAAGTGTATACACACACACATTATGTGTGTGTGTGAGTTATGAGGTCACTAGCATAAATGGATTCGACTCGATTACATGTACATCGTGGACGCGAATTCCAAGATGATTTCATTTGTTTAGTTTCGAACGAATGATGTCTGGTTTTTGAGATGGCAACCCTGCATGACTGAAACGTTCAGTAATTTGAGAATCTAACTTGAATTAAAACATTGGATTCGCCCTTTTTGTTATTTGATTTCAGAAGCTTCAACTCCTTGGAAAGGGTCCAAGCGGACAAGTAGAATATTCTAGACTTTTTTGCTTTCTTTAAAAATCAGAAAGCTGATACCTTCTCGAGGTCGAAGTGTGTTCTTTAACCTTCAAGTGCACTTCATCATTAATGCAATTATCATCACTGATTCCTGGGATATGTAGCTTAATTTAAAACGAAGTACGATTCTGTGTTTAAATTGAAAAAGAAGAAAGTGTTGAGCAAGTCTCATGAACATCGAAGGTAGCTAATTCTCGTGTAGTCAGTGCTTACCGAAAATGAAAAGGGAATTCTACAAATTAAAAGTTGAGCAAAAAGACTTCGTTTAAAAATTCCGTCGTCTTTCTGGAACACAAGGGGGTTTGTCCTGCTGATCGTAAGATGTTTGCAATGCAAGCGGAGTACAAGTGGGAGCACAGGATAATGTGATGAGCATCCCTGTCCTCACAATGTGCGGATGGAGCCTTTATTAATTCCCATCCATTTAAAAATCGTTCATTATGGCCTCTGAAGATTTTAGCATGGGTGGTAGTGTCTTTGCATTCCTTTTTCCTTCTCTTTTGCGCCCGTACGCAGGTCAGGTGATTTCTAGTGGCGGTTGGACAGTCAGCAGCGTAGTTGATCGTGATTGCAGCTTTTTCTGGAATGTTTTACTAGAGGAAAAGCACAGCGAGAGCATGCACCTGGAGCTGGAACTTCTCTCTGTTAAGCTTCTCCATAATGAGTGCCACTACCGTTCACACAGTGCGGAATCCCCTGATTTGATCCGAGTTGCTCTTTGCTGGGAGGGCTTATGTGCCGATGTGCAGCTTTATAGCTTTTGCGAGTCCACCATCCGATAGTGGAACATGTTCTACTACCAAAATTAGATCTGTATTTCTGGTCGGATACCGATTGACGGTACCTTAGTATAGGTGTCGGCCAGATTTGCCAAACGGTTGAGCTTTGGAAGTAGAGATATCTGATTCTCTCTGCAGGAGCCCTCATTCTTCCGGCGACTGCTTCGAGCAGTTCCTGTCTTCTCTAGGAAAAAGGAGAATTTGGGGAAAACGTCTTCAAGAAAGGTGACTTCCTGAAAGGCCGGGTAATTAGGTTGATCAATCTGGCTTGTAGGTCGCGCCAGATGGCTTGGCCAACGCTTTCATTATATTCGGCCCTCAGCCTCTCGTGCCTCATTGTGTGTCAGCTGTCGGTCTGGTAACATCAATGCCTATAGTGGTCACTAATGGCCATAGACAGGCAAAGTATCCGAATGTGAAAAGTAAGCAAATGCGGCGTGCGTTTGTAGACAACCGGATGTATACGAAAAATACGATTAGAAACACACGATCGTTCATTATCTAATTGTGCAACGATAGAGTTGGGCAACTGAGATTCGGTCTCAAATACACACTTTCGTGCGTTGGGACATTTGGACGTTTCCTAACATTTATTGAGCGATCTCATTGGGTAAACATCCAGAGATACCCTTAGTCTGTAAGACACTGTTCTTGCGTTTGAGTGGGGTTTAACTTTTTTTCCCACTCTTTTTCGACGTCTTCTATGGAAATGTTTCCCAATTTTTTGAATTTCTTCTGCGATGCACGCCGTGCATCCACGTGATCGGATGGCTCGGATCAGCAGGTGGCAGCGATCTCAAAGAGACCATTAGGAGATTTGAGTGGAACTTTGATTGTGAAGGGGCATCAGAAAGTGACTTGCAAAATGTCCTTCCTGAAATTCTGTTTTTCTTTTTTTGTATCTATGCTTTGTAATAGTACTGCTCCTAGATGCGCGGTTACTTAAACCGGAAACCGTGCTTTGATTTCTCTTGAGCACTTATGTAACACAGTGTTGAAATACTTTTGAACACTTGCGAGGGATTATCATTTAATCATGGAATGTCACGATCGGTGACCCTGGTATTAATAAATCCGAGACACAAGGCTTTTGTGATTGGGATTGGGTGCGCTTTTGGCATACAAGTCACCTTCTGTCCCTGAAGGTGTTCCGAAGAACATGCTCTGTTTTTGTGCACGCTTGGTAATAAATCATCTGTCCATTTTTGCCTATTTTGCACAGATAATCAGATAGTAGTTTTCGCAATTTTGCGTTTTCCCGGAGGAGCAGTTCTTTCTCGACACTTAGAACTGTGGTTTCCATGAGCACTGTATTGTATCTTCTCCAAAATCTCTCCATATGTACATGTCCTGGAACTCCCTGAAACGATGCTTTAGATGGGCTTAGTACGATGACTTTACCAATTGACTGAATTCCTCTTTGGTTTTCTCTGCAACTGTCTCAGCTTCTGCCCTGCTTAAAGCGTATTCAACTGGAAAAGGAAGAACTTTTTCGTGTTTCATTTCCAATTTAGAGCATGCGTTTTTCAGCTTAAGAATTCGGCAGAGTTTCCCCTGTATCATCTCCAGCTCCTGGAAAGAAAGGAAAAACTGTCCGTTTAAAAAATGTAGCCCTCATCCAACCAGATTGGCGAAGTTCATTGAAACGGGAAATGACACGTCATCACAGGAATGTACACTGAGATCCCTGCCCGCAGTCGCTGGATGGTGGGTATCTGCGTTTGAGAGCAAATTCTCATAAGCTGATGCTCAGATCTTGTCATCATGACGACTTTTAGTTTTCTATCCTTCCGAATGGACAGGGTGAAAGCGAAATCGCTACGAATTTTGCACCTCGAATGCTTGCAAGCGAGAAGGGATCTCAGGTCAGCCATGCTGAGATCAAGGGTTTTCTTTTTTTTTCTTACTTGCTGTTTAAGAAGGAACGGCTTTTCGGTTTCTTCTTGCGTGAAGAGGAACGCAGGAAAACTAGATTCCTTCTAAGCTTTCTTTTCGCTTGCTAAATTCTGATTTCAAAGGGACTTTGATTTCTGAATTCAAGAAGCCTTTTTATAAATCCGACTTTCCTTCCCTTGCTGAACCTGCCTCAAGGAATTTCGATTGCTTCTCTCTGCCGCTTTGCAAATTCCATTCACCCAGTCAGCATTCTTCCTTTAACATGTTCGGAGCCAACTCTTTCATCTGATGCCAGTCATCTTATTTGCAAATGGAAAAAACCACTTGAAAAATATCAGGAAGAGTGCTCAGGTTAAATAAACCGATAAACTATAAACAAAAGCACCCTGATTTGCTCGAAACTCCTATGTTATATATCAACTCCTGTATTGTGTAACTGTATTAACTCCGATATTGACTTGACCAGCAAGTGTTGTGATTTTAAGGCAGTCACTTATTCGAAAAGACTTCTGGCCACCGGCGTAACTTTCCAACGCAATGACGGTCAGTAGTTATTCAGTGCTAGGCACCGAAACTTGCTTTTCTGATATGCTCTCCTGTGGAAAAAAAAGAAGCAATCCTGAGTTCCAGTCGTCACTGCAAGCGCTTCTCAAATCTGCAAACAGCTGGCGTGTCGAAATGAAGGCACAAAGACAGAACATTTCATTGGTTTCACCTCTCGCTAAACTTTGACCTGATCGCAGCCAAGAGACTGGCAACGTCTCTCTAAACTGCATCGCTTTGTTGACCGTCTGCATTCGGGGAAAGGAAGAAGAATCCACCAAAGCACTGTGCTCCGGCTGGAAGGTGCCCCCGGAGGACTTTGGTTAGAACGAGCTGGCAGTCCATGGTTGCCCACTCTCAGTTTTCTCGTGGACAACTAGTCACCCGTGCTCCCTGTCTTTTAAAACAACAGTCCACGGATTCAGGAAGCATTCAAACGAAGGCCCAGCCTTTCGGATAGGCTAACCAAAGGAACAAGATCACATCCCCAAAAGTTCATGGAAACCAACTCGAAGACAAGTGCTTTGCGAAATTCTGGAGTGAAAAATTCCAAGTAAATGATTCGTCCTCTGGTAGATAAACAGTCCTCCAAAGTGAAACGAAAGCTATTTGGTTTGTCATGTTCAAACTCCATTTCTTCATTGCAAATAAATTGGCTTGGCAATCCAAACGATCAGACAGTCTGAGGTCGTTGTAAGTTTTTTTTTCCTGCTCTTTTAGATTGGCAGACTTATAAGGCGACCGGAAGGGCCGATTCCGGAGATTCCCACGGAGCACGAGGTTCCCCACACATCAACACTAAGGGATTGTGACTGGGTTACACTGCAGAACCGAAGAACTTGGTGAGAAGAGGTAACCGCAAACCACATCATTGGCAAGTTGATGAGAGCACTGCAGCATTCTGATTACGGCAGTCCAGGGTGCACGTCAAGAACCGGAAAAACATCTACAGATGCACTCACTCTTCCTGCTTCAGCTGCTTCCAATGATGGAGCCAGCAATTGAAAACCCAAGAACCAAGCGGAGTTCGTCCAGATGTTGAGATAGAAATCCATGTTCGAAAGAACTTGAAGGAGTGCGTCACAGAAGCTTCGGTTCGTTCGGGGGCTAAGCCTGAGACGAGATATGAAGGCTACATCCATGGATGATGTGGTCTCTGCCTGGTTTTGCATGCCACATTTTGCCACGCGAATTTCTTACCAACTATCACCATTCTTGTGCGAAGGAAACAAAACAGCGAGAAAAACACAGTTTGGAAAAGAAAATTCGCAAGGCGTTCGTCCTGCTGGTTTCCCGGGATTTTTTCACCCCACGGTTCTTTCCGTATTTCCAATGCACTGTCGCTAAGGGAATCATGCAAAGTGACAAGCTCCGGTGACACGCTTTTCCTAATGAAAAGGTTCCTCTCTCTGCGAAGGAACTTGAAACACCTCGATGCAGTCCCATCGGCCAAAGATAGGCAGCAGAGTACTCTAACTAGAAACCAAAGCTAAAGGATGCTGTATAGAGGAAACAAAGCTCTCATGCACTCCATAACGAGCACTTCATTTCATTACCAAAAGAATCATCGACCTTCTCGATTTTGATTGCCTACCTGCCTGATCGTGTAGCCGTTCAAGGAAAGTTTCTTCATGTATTCTTCGCGTTCAGAGTGGCGTTTCTTTAGCTGCGATTTTGCTGCCGATAGCTGCCGTGCAAGCAGTTCCTTTTCCGTGCAAAGCTTCTTCTTAACCTCTTGCTTTTGAGTAATCACCTCCTGAAGTTTGTAGCGCAGCTTCATTGCCCTTTCCTGCGAAAATGTCAGAAAGAAAAGGAGGGTGGGGGGGGAGTCTGTAATCACAATAACCGTAACAGGTAAAGTTATTTACATTGAGCTTATTTAAGCTTCTCATTTGCTGCTTGATAATTTTCGCATCCTTCTCATCTTTCTGTCGAAGATCTTCGTATGCCACTTTGAGCTCTGATGTCTGACTTTTGTAGAATGACACGGCTTGTTGGAACTGTCCCCAAAGGTTGTCGACTATGCTATCTACTTGAACATGAAGAGATTGCTTATCTTCGAAATACTGCAGGAACCAGGATTTTCTGAGGAATGGTTTCTTCCCTATAACGAACCTTGTTCTTTATTTCCTCGCTGCGGATCTCATAACTCGTGCAAATTCTGTTCACCTTCGACTCGTGATGGTTTTTAGACAGAAGCATGATTCTCTGAAGGTCTTCGAGATCCTCTTTGTGTTTGCTCATGACACGCTCCCTGGTTGAGTAAAACTGTTCGAGTATTCGGTCCTTCTTCTTTACGTATTCCGCTTCCAGGGCACGCAGATGATCTGTTTGCGTCTCTGCAAAACAGAGGTCCTCGTGAGGCGACTGAAACTCTTCTCGGCGCCTGGCGCTTCGGAACTTCGCCCCGAGCTCGCAGGCGCAAAGAGGGAAAAAGGTTCCCGATAGGATTTTCCCGCACCTCCCAGGGAAACATCGAAACGTGAGCGCCGCCACCACCATCTCGCCATCACAGGCAAGTTGTCATCGTTACCGATCACGTGTGCAGGTGGGGAATTCCGTTTTAGCAATCCTCGGACTAATCTGCGCACGCTTCCAGAATCGAGAACGTGCCACGCAAATCCGCATTCCTGTGTGATGCCTCGGGGAATGAAATCTCCGTCACGAAGCTTCTTTTACCCCATCTCTTAAGCACACAGCGGTGTCATCGGAAGGGTTGGTCAACGCTTCCCGGAAGCTCGATGCGATGGAACTAACCCGCCTCCCAAAACTCCAAGGGTGGAGCGTGCTCCAGAGACTGGACTCGTTCGCCCACTCCTTTCCCAATCCCCCATTCATCATCCCTTAGAACTTTCTCGAGAACAAGCATGTTCGAACTCGAAATGCTGACATTCCGAACGCATGGAACTGGAGCTGGAGAACGTGCAGAGTGGTGGTCCAAGAGCCAAAAAGAGGACGCCCATGAAATATCGACGGTTCTGTCAGGAACGGTCGAAAATTCACTGCATCTTTGAGGATGACGGAGCTCCGGAAGTCATTTAAACCCCACGTTTAGCGGGATATCATCGCTAGAGGGTCTCTAAAGGGTTGGTGGGATAGCAAAAAGCGGAAGACGCGCGCGCTCTGCGCCAAGATATTTGACAAGGCGGGAAGACAAATGAATTGCAGCAATCAAAAGCCAGGTCAGATTCAACAAATCGTGGTCTCACCTATGAACTGGTTTACTTGGTCCATGTGCATCCTGAATATGAAATAGCGCTGCTCTTCAGCCTCCTCCAGCTCCTTTCGGAGAGTGCTGATGAAGCTGTTTTTCCTTTCTACCACGTCATCAAAGCGCCTTCGCAGCGTTTCCACCTCTTGCCGGATCTTTTGGCACTTTTTCTCTCTCAGAAACTTCCGATAAGACACTTCCAGTTTGAGCCTGTTTGTTCGAGTGAATTTCTCTTCGTGGGCCAGTTTGTCCTGCACCGGGGAGGATGTTTCGTGCTCTTTAGCATACATCTTCAGCTTGATTCCAATGCGCCCCTCCCCCATCCTCTTTTAACTCGCTTCCGGACTTTCCGTGTCTTTTTTTTTTATTTTTTTGAAACAACAAACGACAACAATAAATTCTAATAGAGCAGAATTCTCAACTCGTCAATCGAGTTTTGCGCTTGTGCTGTGGCGGAGGGCGGCTCTTTGCGTATCTGATGATAGGAGGGGTTTCTGGATAGGAGGAAAGATATTGGTACAGCAACAGAGAGATCAGAATGAGGACGATGATTTGGCCTGCCAGACACATTAACAGTGCTTACGGTGCTCTCTGCTGCAGTCTTTGTTCTACGCAAGAGGGGCGGCTGTGACAGCGAGACGAAGACTGGTGACCCGAAGACTTGCAGCGAGGCGTGACCCGACAAACATCCAAATTTACTGTTTCCTAGAAACCTACACTGTAAGAAAGAATCTGAGAAGTTCCGGTGTAAGAAGGAGGCGTGGGATCATGTCCATTTCGCCAACAGCGGAAGGGAGCGTTGGGAACGCGCGGAGATGACCAGCGCCTCGAGAGGGAAAGCTGGCAACACAGGCGGCTGGAGCCAGTTCCGTACAACCACTCCCTTTACGCAACTTTGAGCGTGCAACTTGGCTTCGTGTATCAGGCACGTTGTCCGTTCCCGAAGCTGCGAGGGTTTGGACGCGGTCCATAAATAGGGGGAAGTTTGTGTGATGAGAGGTGTGAAATGACGGAACAGAGGGCCGTCCGGGAAGGCGAGATCGGAGGATTGTGGGACTGGCTAGTCGAAATTACAGGTCAACGATTCTTTCGTCAACTGGAAACTGCATTCATATCGGGTTACAGTGGAAACCGGTGCGAAATGGAGGGTCAAGAGTGACCCCTGCGCTCTGCACTCACCATCAGGAAGGCCTTCACTATGTACATTTTTTTTATGTTGAATTCTTCTTCCATAGCAGCCTTAGCGGATAGGTATTGCGAGCGCTCTGCATCTGACAGCTGGCGTCTCTTCTTTTTGCGGTGTTTCTTTTCGCTTTTGCTTTGCACTCCGACATAATTGGAGGACACAGATCTGTTTTCGACCGTTGTCCCCAGATCTCGAGGGTCGGAATACTGGACCGTATGGTTTTGCTTAGACATTGCGAGGAGAACTACAATTAAAATCTGAGTTTAGAATTCAAGAAGCCTGAGGATATGATCCTCTTCTTTCAAATGGTAGCTTGTATTCCATCTGCACTAGCTGTAAGTAGAAGCCGCACTCCTGGTTTCCCAAGCAAAAGTCCATCCTTGCACACTCGTCTCGAATTCCTTCTCAGCCTAACGGATCATCTAAAACGAAGAAGAACACATCCGAGTCATAACAGAGGCTTAGCGCAAACAGCATCCCCCCTCCCCCCCAAAGCGCCCATCCTGTCGTAAGAACGAACGCACTACACCGCTGGCACCCCTGCAGTCGGGATACCCCAGGACTGTTGTGCATCCTTCAGCGCCAACTGCAATATTCGAGCCTCCCCGCCGTCAGGGATTGATGATGTGAATACTATGAGGAGTTTTTCTTTCCCCTCCCTGTTTTGAATAAACCGTTCTTTTCCTTTATATGGATTCCGGCAAAAAAGTGGAAAGTAATCTCCACCGATGATGCTTTTTTGTACGTGTGGTGAGATTTGCACAAATCGGTCCTCTGCTCTCCCGAACTGGTGGAAAAATCGCGTGCACTTCGGGACTGAAGAAGACCAAATTCCTCGTATTTTCGATTTCGAGCAGCACACCGGAAAGAAGTGAAACTCACGTTGCCCGATTCGTCGCGTGATCCTTGGTACGACGCGGGATGCTGCAGAGCGAATTCCCCAGCTGCTGAGAAACACCAAAGTTTCCATCCATGCCAAACCACTCCTTGGTTCGATGGCTGCTTCATAATGTTCGCTCCCAAGCGGGATTCAAGTAGCGGGAAGAGTTTTCCAAGAGCCCGGCAATCAGTGCTATAGGTAGCAGATTCTTCCTCGGGAGGAGCTACTTCTTTGTGGTCTGCTGCTGGAGATTCGTGCACTTTGTTTTTTTCCGATGACTCGGTGAACGCGGGACAACTCTGCTTGGGAAAAGAAAAGCAAACCAGAGTGCCATGGCTCCTAGCGCCGAGAAATAGAGTGAAATGATAGAAACTAGTATCCGTTCAAAGCTCACAACCGTCTTTTCGTGCCTTCCTCCTGTTTCGGTGATTTGGATACAGTCCAAAGGAATCAAAGAAGAGCAAAGGGTCTTGGATTCTTCACTTTCAAATCTTGAAATAATTAATTGCTAATCACCGAGAGTTATCGCATCGTACGTTATTCCCAGCAATCTGAACTGTCCATGATTTTTTTTTCTTCTGTTTCTTTGTTTTCAATCTTTTTCGTCTCTCTTGGTGATTCGCAAAAATCCAGGCGTGTTCGTTGCCATCTTGCTGATTCGTGTTGTTTGGCATGTTGACAAGGAGCACATGGAAGCTTGGAAAAGATAGGAAAGAAAGAAAGCTCAAGTCATTGCTCGGTTAAGCATTTCTTCGCTACATTTTCCCGACTTCTTTGAGCGGAAGGCGCTCCTGACGCAGCATGCTCCTGAAGACCACCGACCACGACAAGCATAACGTGCGAAAGTAAGACCAGATCCCCCCTTGGCTACAAACAACTTTGAGTCTGCGGTTTTGAAACAAAGGTTACAAAGTCATGAATGACATTTGATGAAATGAAAATGAGACTTACCAGAGCATGCGTTCGGGTTCCACTCTTGGACAGGGTTGCCGAGGGCGCGCGTACCTTGGGTGGCCGGAGTGTACCTAACGATCAAACATTGGAGTGAGGGTACTTCCCAAAAGTAGGCTTCGTTACCATTGGTTATGGAGGAGCATCGATAGCTTGCCTAGCACGTGTTGCAGCACCATTGGAAATTCGATGAGGCCCTAATAGATGCGAACGTTCGTATTTGCTGAATGGATACCAAGACATTGCTGCTAGCTGGGATGCAACGCAAAAATCAGTGAATTAAAACGTGCAATCTGAAACGATACGGCATGGAAATGGTCGAAGTGGTGCTTGGTGTACTTGTGCTGCAAGGAATTCACATTGGAACTCTTGCAGACACACTTCGAATGCATCAGCGTGAAATGCATTCGCTCCTTCCAGTAGCGCCTTTGTTTCTCGAAACGCATTAGCTTTTTTGCATTGCTAGGCTGCGAACTGGGCAAACCCTCTCCCACATGGACCATGGGGATGCCGACACAAAACCATCCGGGAAGGTTTCTGGCATCACATTCCACCCTCCGTTGCTGAGAGACGCGACGCTGATGTGTTCTTGCAGGCAAAGAGCCTGCAGTGTGCCGGTCCACGTATTGGCTGTTTCAGGAGCGCTCGCGTGTGGGGAGTAGCCGGCGTGGGTCACTCCAGCGTTGGGGGGGATTCGATCGCTCGCAAATGCAAGCCGTCAGGGATGAAGCTACCGAGGGCTTGCAGTGCAACCATGGAAACAATGAGGACGAAACTGCTGCAGAGCATCTCGAGAGACGTTCCTAATTTTTTGCCCTTGTGCTTTCCATCCTTCTTGAAATGGAAGCGACAACCGGATTTTTAGGGACTGAAGGCAGTCGCTTTCTGTTTGATGGTCCCACTGGATGATGCGGGGGGCGCAGGAATCGAAGCATCTTTCCTCTCTCGTTCATCTTTAAAGCAGTGCTCAGTGAAATGAGCCTCGTGCTTTGACCAAACTTTTCTTGGACACTGGAGTCATGGATTCTTGATTGGTCAGAAGGCTGTTCCAATGAGCTCTATTGATCGTGCTGTGAAGAGACATTCAAACCATCCACCTCCAGATTTCAAACTCGGAAAAAAAAAAAAAAAAAGAACGAAATGCATTTCAATGAGTTTTCGATTGCATTGCCTGAAAGCTGTGGAAACTTCATTCGTTTCTAGGAAAAGCATTTCTGAACGAACACTCCGTCTTTCCTACCTTTTTGCAAGAGAGAGTGACTTTTGAAACGCTTCACGATTTTGCATGTTGTCCCAGCCATCATGAATTTTTTTGAGTTTCCAGAAACAACAAATTGGCGGGAATGCACGACGATTAATGCTCATTTCTTCTTATAGTAGCGTTTCTAAGCTTTGATGCGCCTGTGCTCCCAACTCCCCCAATGCAGTGAACCCTAAAATCCCGGTTTGCAAAATAGAATGCTCGCTCTCAGGATCTCTTTTGGATAGCTTGGTCCCATTATTTTCTCCAGGAAAACTGGATGAATTCTGGTTAGCTACGAATTGTGAATCTCGTAACACTGAATTCTGCCTCGGAGTCATCCTGGACAACGTTGACATTCCGCATCTCACTTGACCTTGCATGTCTTTGCATTGGCTGGCGATTCGATGCAGCTCATTGCCGGGAAGCAGCTTAATTCGTTATGTGATTGCGATACTTTTACTTATTATTTGGAATGCGTGTCTTTCTGATTTTGGTTCTGAAAGGACGTAAAAATGCTATCCTGGCATTTCTAATGGTATACGGTTTGTCAGGATCATTTTTCTGGTCACTGCGGATCCAAAAGATTTATCGTTGGGTTTTTGCCCTCCTCCTTGTTTTCCATGATTTTCAGGTTTAGGTCCTTCTATCCTTGGATCCTTCGTCTTCGAGTTATGACACGTCAGTCTGAACAATACGTGTACTTAAAATCTTTTTCTATTGTCTTCCATAGCATTTTTTCTAAAGCATTTTTGAGTTCCTATTGGTACTCTGTTCTTTATTTCCTTGGACAGTATGAGTTCTAATGAATAAGAGTTTCCAATTACGTGCTTGCGATTCATTTGAAGGCTGTTTGATGTCTATAAAAACAAAAACAAAAAACAAATTATATATCCAATTCGATGTCAGACAAGTCTTTTCTTCATCTTTCTTTTCTTCCAAGATTTGGAGAACAAATCAAGATTCTTGTGGATAAGAATCATTTCCTAGATACATTTCCATAAAAAGGAACAAATGAAAACAGTTTGTAAAACTCGTAACCGAAACTCACTCTTCTTCCTAATTGCAAGAAGTTCATGATGACTCATTTCCTTGCTTTGCAGGGGAAGAAAGAAAAAACAAAAAGTCCTGAATCTGTTGAACCCTTCCTTCGTTTTCCCCTTGGAATTATTTGAATTTTTCGGTTTTTGTATTACATAATAGCAAGTCATGTAGATCAAAGTGGGTTTGATGGAAAGCAAGGTATCACGTACACCACAATCTTTGCTGGTGGTCGAAAGAATGATTTAAATCCGCACGAAGCGGAAATAGTAAAAGAATCGGTGAAAGCTGGAGCAAAAACAGATCAACCTGACAAATCTGGCAAAACACCGACTGATTATGATCAATTAAGAGAAAACGGTTGTTTTGACAAACATAAGACACAAGAGGCGTACAATTTCATAGGAAGGCATACGCCGGTGTAATCCTTACCCACCACACTAAAAAATTATCAAAAAAAAATGCTGGAGGAGGATCCATTTCAAGATGCAAGCGGTGCTGGATCTTTAAGGGGATTTTACACTACAGGAATGGTGATGTTTGTACTATCAACAGGTACGGTGTGCCCATCGTGGCGGACAGATCTCTTCTGCAGAGTGAACGGCATTCTTGAACGGAAACAGGAGAGTGTGGGAATCAACCGATAACCAGCAATCCAACACTTAGGGCTTTCTGTTTTCCCCTCCAGGCATCGATGCAAGGCAAATGTGCAATCCGCACCTCTGTGCGTTATGCAGTGCTTCGCAGTCTGCTCCGCGAAAAACCTAAATTCCACACGATGGGAACGGTTCGCATGTTCATGGAATTTCGCATTCTCAGAGTTTGCGGAGGGAGGCACCCCTGCAGACTCTCGGAGTGGAACGGTGAAGTGATTATTAGAAGCATTCTTGGTGCACTCTTTATTGTCCGCTCTACGGCAAGCAGCATGGAGCGTGGGGCGCGTCCCACGCCAACAGCGAACCGTTGAAGCCGACCACGACGCCGGAACAGGAAATGGATTGCCAACCATTTTCCGATGATCTGTCCGCCGCCGGCTTGTCTGCTGACGTCCTTCGGATATTGTCTTACGAGCTGAACCTCTTTGCTGAAGCTCCCGATTCCCGGCTGGCGGGTTGCGATGTTCAGATCCTACCAAGGCGACAGTACCTGGAAGCGACGGTTGTGCCTATTTTGAAAAACGCACTTGTTCACCTGGTGAAAGAGAGACCCTCTGATCCTGTTGATTACCTCGCGGCGTACCTACTGGTGAACAAAAATAATTACCCGGCATTGAAAATGGGGAGTGTTAATTAAAAGGACAAAAAGAAAATGAACATGGGAGGTGTTTTGCCATGTCTGCCTTTTGAGTGTCGAAAACATATGACTCGGGCTCCAGAAAAAAAGCTGTGTTTATTAGTAGTAATCGCTGTTGTGCTTGCCGCTATGTAACACGATCGGTTTCCAGGTTCCAGTGAGCTGGCTGCTACGCTGCCGTTTCCGTATCATCGAGGAAGAACCAGGTCAAAGGGACGGTGATTTTGTTGGAATGGGGGGGGGGGGGGAAACCGTTCAAAGGGAACAAATGTTGTACGTACACTAGAAGGCACTGCTCAAATACTGGGTGTACACATGATGTCCACTCTCAACGTCTTCTCGCCACCAAAGCTGGAGGGAAGAGAGGAAAAATCGTCTTAAAGAATCAGAAGAAGATGTGGTTCATCTTCTCATCGGCTTTCCTTTTGCATCTGTTGGTCCGGAGGCAGAGTGGGTTAGCGTGGATCTTCAGCACGCATCGGAAAATCGTTGACTTTTGTAGTTTCGTCACATGACCACGCTTCCAGCTTGGATGGCACAACAGCGCGACTGACCAGCTTCGTTGGATTACGAACTTCTTCTTGACCTGATTCGACCACCGTCAGGTCGATCACGGCTCGCCGACGGCGGCAGCGTGGTGGAACAGCCATTTCGTTTCCCCGTGCGCTTCGTTTCTGCTGATGACTCGGTGGACACGGAGCAGCCAATTTCCAGAAAAGAGGAGCATCATCTACATAGTGGGGCCCTTGCCTGTCGATTTTTCATGTGCCATTCCAGAACGGTACATGGGAGGTCGGGGACGGGGGACAGCAGTGGATGAGGAGGATTGGAGAAGAAATGAACGGATCCGGGGGGAAGGGCTGCACAGAGCAGGCACCGCCCTCTGCTCCCACGTGAACCTTTGGCAAGTGAACTTTATATACAGGAGGTTCTTCACACTTGAGCGATTCGATTTCTGAAACGAAACCGACACGAAAAAAAAAAAAAAAAAATGAAAGTTTAATATCCAGACGAAAATGCAAAACGAATCCTCTTTTTTTTCCTTTCTCTTTCTCGAAGAACGGAAAAGTTCGTGATGCTTCCCGGGTACTTGGGGGTGGTCCACTTTGAATTTTAAGAAAAATTTAACGAGGATCTGTACGCAGATCTTACCACTCTTACACGAAGACAGCAGCATTCATTTCGACGGATAGACAGAACGGGTCACAATCTTGCATGGAACACCACGTAAACATAAAGAAAACAAATGGCATCTTTCCCTAGCCCTAGCAAAAGTGGCTCCAGTGACCTCAATCATTGCAGTCGCAATAACAGAAGCGGTCAGCAACCCCAAAGAGTTACATTTATTTTTTAGACTTAGGCGTGTCCCCAAGTTTTTCAGGCTCAATGTCATTCGAACAAATATCGCCTTCTAAACAACTAAAAAACAACCAACAAACAATCTAATTGAGCCCACACGCTTGCCATATTCCTTTGTTTTTTTTTTTTTTTTTTTTTAAAGGCCAGTAGCGACTCTCACGAGGAGATCGTTACTATTGGCCTAGGACGATGGAAATTTTTTTTCCTCTGTATGCTGCTTTTCTTTCAGCTTTTTTTTTTTTTTAAGAGTTTTCTTTTTTTTTTTTTTCGCTAAGTACCTCAGAGCCGGTCGCGTGCCTTGCGGCGCACGTGGCTCTTTTTAACACACTGTTTTGTTTCCACGCCTCTTCGCCCGCGGCAACCCGCAGGGGGGCGTGCAATTCTTCAGGATAGGGGGCACCCCGGGATGTAGGTCCGCCCTATGAATCCAGGAAAGGCTCGGAGTCCGTTCCTCTCACGATTGAGAAGGGATCCCCCCAGACGGGGGGGGATCGCACCTCCAACCCTGGTTGTCTCCGAAGGGGAACCCCGAAGGGAATCTCCCCTTCCTCATTCTCTCCGGAGGGACACCCCCTGGGAGGGGGGTGGTCTTCTCGATTTCAACTTCTCCGGAGGGAACCCGCAAGGGAACCGCTCCTGTTCACTCCTCTGGAGAGAACCCCGAAGGGACGCTTCCGAAACTCAGAAGGGGCGCTGCAGCTTCACGCAAGGAATCGCTCTCGCTTGCTTCCTTGCATTTTCTGGAGAGGGGAGACTCGGAGGATCCCCCCCGCAACAGAGGGAGGGTCCGCTCCTTTGAACAACTGGAGAGGTGCCCGTGCGGGCTCCTGCTCCATCTTGAAACCGGAGGGGTCCCCCGGTGGGAAAGCGGGGGGTCCGCTCTCCGTTGCACGACAGGAGGGGGAACTCCCCACTCCTTGATTCCGAGAAGGACCGGAAGGTCGACTTCCATTGCGTCGGCCTTCATCGGGGACTTCCGGCTTAAACCACCACCGGGGCCACGCCCGAATGTCTCGGCCAGCCAGCGCCATCTTGCAGGAGAAACTCGGAACCCAAACGACGCAGTGGCGTCAGAGTTTCTGCCGAAGTATTCGAACCCGCGACGCACGGTACCACACACGGAAGTCTTAACGACAAGGCCTCCAACGCGGACTTTGTTCATTCCTTTGTTTGCTTTTGGTCCCAAGTTTTATTATTGTGGCCTAATGATCTGATGTTTTTACTACATATAACTGGCCAATCGCCAGTGTTAATATCCTCCATAAGTTCATACTTTACTGAGATTGCAGAATCCCTTGGATGGCATTTTCAGTATGCAGCAAATAAAGGCCGTTTCCGTTTGAGAAAGGACATCTGAAAGGATAACAGGTACTTGAAATATGAATGGGGCTTGTCAACGGCAGGTTTGTTTGCAAGTTCTAACCAATTATGACAAAATGACGTCCATAGCTGACATGAAAATATGAACATGTGAAGTCTGGAGCCGTTAAACTCACATATTTGTGGGCTTCCTCCGGACCTTGTTGCAAATGTTTAAAGAATTTGGAAGTTTATCATCATTATTCTCTATCGATGATTCAAACAAGTCTTGGACAATCAATTGCGAGCTATCATTTGATTTTCGAGAGCCAAGACTTGTTGATAATCTCAATTTTTTTGCTGTTTTTTTTTTTGTTTAAATACGTACTGTGGTGGACAAGAATTAACATCCTAATGATCATCTGCGAAGTTGTTTGCAGTGTAAAATTGAAGTAAACAACACACTCGAAGCTCTTAAACAAAGCCAGTATAGTATACTTTGTGAAGTAATAACTGAACTGGGCTACCAAACGAAAGAAAAAAGACAGTGAAAGAGTTGGCGAAGCCAACGGTAGGAAGGCTCCTACATCGGGGGATCAGCAGGATTTCCTATCGAAAGAATCCGTTGCCAAGGAACCTATCGCGACACGCCAATTTACGCATCCGTTTATCTGCAACACAGGAATAAACTCGGGGAATCCATCGATTCTTTAATTTTCAATTTATAATTTACGATTTTTTCTTCCGTGATGAGAGGTTACGGTGTGCTCCGCTTCCACAACCCAGTGGCTGGAGCGCCCGCGGCACGAGGCATCCCTGCTCGGGGCCCCCGAAGCCCTGAGGGCGTCCGCTTCCCGGCCGCTGCCGACTCCCGACCAAGTCGGGGTGAAGGTGAAACCAGCATGAGGCTCAGAGTGTGGTCCGAGAGACGGACAGGCGTGCTGTGATGTGCCCATCTCTTATCCTCTCGAAAATGAGTGGCTCCGAATTACACGGCATATAAGTTCTCTTAATCTGTTTTTAATTTTTTAATGACGATTGGGTTGAGAAAAATATGTAGGTATTTGCTTTGTGTTGTTGTTCCATACTTCGTATTATGTTACACAAACATTTCAAATGTGAACTATTGGGAGATTCGTGGATGTAAGGTTTTTGAAGTAGATGAAAAGCGATTACTAGATTTTGTTAGTAATATTCGGCATATTGGAAAAGTAGGTAAATCGTATTTTCTTTCTGATTTCTTTGCGAGGTGAAATTCAAGTACTTGATAGATTCCCCTTTTCTAGCAATTTTTTTTTTTTAAAAAAAAATTAACCCCAATTCATTTATTTGACACGTTCTTGAGATGCGTGTTTGATGACTTTTGGATAATTTATTATTATTATTATTTTTATTGGTTGTAGTAAACGTGGAACATTAATTTCTTGTTTTTAGTGGCTTTCTTTGGTATCTTATGTAGTGGAGCTAGATCAGAAACCCCTTGGTAAGAATAAATTTTACAAGGCAGTTTATGATTTGCCGTATTTCGGTAAGTTGTGCCCATATGTTGTCAATTTCTGTTATGTTCATCATTGCCCATCATGGAATTGTCAAAGTGTCTTGTAGGGGAATATGGAATAATTTTCAAAGTGGTCGAATATAAGCCTTATTTGGAAATAGTTCTGGAATCTGATTCTTTACTGAAACCTCACGTGGAAATTCAAATGAAAACATTAGCATGGAAGTACACTAATTTAACCATGACTCTACACTTTCATAAGCCTTCACTTTTTTTCCAGGTAGTATTTAGCTTTTTAAAAAAAAAGATTCAGGCTTTTGTTAATGTATAGACTGTTGTTACACCATTGTTGTATACATTGGGCAGAGATGAAATCCAAAATTCTCTAGAAATACTCCAGAAAATTATACCATATTGAATTGGTGGCTCTTAATAAAAACTCATTTTTGGATCCTATCTGCTTTGATATTTTTTGCGTTTTATATTTATTCTCTAACGTTGTGCGAAAAGATCTAGGAACTGAGGAACCTGCATGAGAATTGCATTTGACACTTTCTGAATTATGCATATGTATCATAAATATTATTAATCTGTCATATAACTTCATGTATTGCTCAGTGTTTTGCACATTCATGCATTGCATTTTGCAGCAGCATAACATGGAAGAAACAAAGTCTCAACTGTGAGTCTTGCACCAGGATGTGCACAGTTATTGCATGCATTACCCATATCACATATGTGCATCACCCATATCTCACACAAACTATGGAGATTTTCAAAAACCTTATTTTCATTTGTTTTTCTGGTTAGCTTTCATTATTTGCAAACATGTACCATCAAACCTTAAAAATCTCATTTAAGCTAGTCAACATCAGTAGTGCTTTGATTGATTTTAATATCAATATTTCTGATTCATAAAATTTGGAAATCATTTGTCATATTGTAATCTTGAATGTCAGTATGTTTACCTTGTGCGTGAATGTCTTTGACTTTCACCTTTAGGCATAAATCTTTAGGTAGCACAAATTTGGAAAGTATCTTCACAAGCGTTTACTGGAATATGTAATTTCACTGTGTTTCCTCATAGATGTTATGCTCTAATAATTCTTACTGAATTAATTGTGAAGTATACGATTAATCCCATTGATTCATCTCTCAAGGGTTAGAATGCGTGGATAACCTGTCTGCTGGATATAATATTCAGAAGCCTAGTCAAGGCTGACATATTGAGCTGATAAGTCAAGTTTTTTCCTTGTCTGCACAATATTAAACTTTACATTGTTACTGTAATTGCCCTTCTTTGTGTTTCCCCATATTTTAATTAAAGCATATACTGTATCAGTCATGAACCTTGAAACAGTACTTTTCAAACTTTAGGTGAAAAAGGATAAATTAAATTTAATGTGGGATTTGATCTTTTTCCCAAACTGAGTACTTTAAACAGAAAGTTCATACAGATTTATGTTTTTAAGAAGATGAAATATCTATTAGAATGCTGAAAAATTAGAAATGTTTATTATTGGAACTTTTGATTACTGGAGCACAGAGCTTTAGTGCTCTTTGAATGTTGGCACTTTCACTCCCACCCAAGCCGATGCCCCTAAATGATTATATTACAGAGAACTCTATAAAAGTAAATGTCGAAAAAATCAAAAGTCTGAAAAACCTGGCTTAAAACTATACTTACATAACCATGTGATCCCGTAACTATGTGACAATCATTAAATTTTGGCTATACTATTGGAATTTCATTTATCCATGAATCTGAACACAAGATTGATAACAGTGTTGCATCCATAGCTTTGTAATTTCATGTTTATTTTCACTCACTCCAAAATAGTACTAACAATTTGAGTGCCAGTTAAAATGCTGTCTCGATTTATGGCTGTTTTGATTCCTTCTCGTCTTTGCCAAAAAAAATTTGCAATTTTTGTATTCAAACGTTTTGCTTCCTGGTAGAAAATTTTACATCCAGCAGCAACGCCTTCCACAGATCCCAATTTCCATGGGCAGCTAATGATTTTGAGGCGTTCACGTCTAAAATCCTTGATTTCCACGACTGTGTATAGAGTTACTCGTGTCGAGGTCTTGAAAAGGGCGCTTCGTGTGGTGTCCTCGTCGTGTCATCCTCAGGGACTTCGACACGGTGGTTTTCACCCGCCTGCGGCAATGCAGATGCAGTCTTGCTTTAAGCAACATGTGGAGAAGTGGAAATGTCCACCAGCTAGCACGAACATTCTGATTTGGTTTCTGTTACATGGAGTTCCTTATGACTGCAACATCTGAAGATTTCATGTTTCACCGTAATTCAGAAGATCACACCGACTCGTGAAGCCTGAACTTCCATTTTTTTCCCTTCTGTATGTCCAGATAGATTTGGTTTTTGTTCACTCGGAGCTTACTGTGACGACTGATGGCTAATGTTTATGTTTTAAAAAATGGGTTCGTTCTGTGGACTGACAGAACGAATGCGATTTTCGAATTTAGCCTTGCAGAACGATTCTTTGACATTTGCAATCACCCTCGAGTCGAGCCATTGGTATTGCTTTGTAGGGTGGTAAATGGTGCTCTCATACCTCATTTAAATGCACTCATAGTGGAGGCGCCGTTTCAAAGGAGTGGAGGAGTCACTAGAGTGAACAGTAATCCAAAATCCTAAGCTCCTCTCGCCAAGACCGAATCTGCAGGTTGCTTTTAAGACCGTGGAAGTTGCCATGTCGAATAGAAAGAGCTTTAAGCGTTTTGTAATCAGAGTGATTTGCCACCCATTGTGGTTGGAAGATAGAATGTTTAGAAAGAAAGGTGGAATCTACTTTGTGGAGAGCTCGAAGAAAACGTAAAGGGCTTTTAATTTCTTGTTTGGGTTTCCCCTTTGTTTTGGAAAAGTTGGAAGTCCATGTAAGTCTCATTGATGTAACAAAGCTGAATGAGACTCTTCAGAGAAAAAGAAAAAAAAATTTAAAAAATGAATATTTGAGAATACATATTAAAAAGCGTGTCAGATAGTTTATAAGCAAATGAGATTTAACTTGCCGTCTCTCCAGGATCAGCATATACGTATACGGAAAGCTTTTCATAACGTTGGTTCGTGATTGGGAACACACATGCATTCCAGAATCCAGCAATGCATTCAGGAAGCAAATATAATCACCAGAATGTTTATTTCCCTGCACGATGCAGGCTTTATCTTTGAGTCCATAATTTCAGGCAGTGCTTAAGGATCGTCGTTTTGCACATCACTGAATGTATCCGGTATCTGGCTTCTACCTGATAAAGGAAGGTTACAAACTTCCACAGTGAGGGTCCCTAGTTGCCTGCCAGTAGTTGGACCAAATAATAATAATTACTATGCTCGAAATTCGCGTATGCTCCGAGATCGGAGTAAACGTTCTAGAATTTACGTAATGTGGTTCAGTTTATTTCTCCAAGGTCCAAGTACCGTTTGGAGCTTTGCAAAGTTTCCAAATTTGTTGCTATCCCGAAAAAGTTCCGGTTCGTGTCAACAGATTGTTTTTGTTCGATGAACCCTCACTTTCTCCAGGAAGAACCTCGAGATTAGAGGACCGGGAAGAGTTAAAGAGCCAAAGGTTTCCCAGCAGATCTTCAAAGGACCAAATGCTTTCCAAACAATCTCGAGGCTCATTCCGAAGACGTGTAAAAGTAATTAAAAGCTGATGCTGAATAAATCTATATCAGATACGCATTTTTCATTCCTAAGAAATTAATGAGTAGAAGCTCTTTGCTGTAATGGATAGGCGCATCAGAGTGGGAACTATCCTGACCTTTTAGAATCAGGTCAGTAATTATGTAGGTAGAATCGATAGGTATTTCTTCTCGTTTGAACGATTCCGTTTAGCCTTAGTGCATCGTTGACTTTGGTCAGTCAGTTGCACCGACTTCCAAACTGGAGCTGAAGCTTAGTTTTTCTCCTAAGAGGCAGGGATGCCAGTAACTAATGAAGGCGAACTTCATTTCACTGTAAATGAAAACGGGACGATCATTTCAAAATTCTAGCCTGTTTGAGCTACCTCGTTAATAAACATCAGAAATCCTGTGGACAAAACTGTGCATCCTTTACTGATGCTCCCCTGTACTGTATGATTCCTCTTCGATTCCTTTCTGAGAAATTTGCAAAACACTCCGACTGCAAGCTGGCGTCGTATTCCATGTATTTCTTCGATTCGTGTTTGTGTTTGGTTTGGGTAATTTGTTGCTATTTCTTTTTCACTGGGTTGCAATTTGGGATAGAGGACTTTTTTGGGTTTGGGTGTAGGCACTGGGTATTTTATTCAAGGAGGATTTCGATTCTTTCTATTGAAATCGGCTCGATCGTAACTGTATGAATTAACCACCAGAGTCAGTTTTGGGATGGAATCAAAGTTTAAGGTGCTCTGCAACTTTAACCACATTTGCCGAGGCCGTATTATTAAGAGTACAGATATATAGTAGCATTGGGTCAACAGTGGTAAAGCACACGTCTCAAAGAATACATGTAAGTGTGAGTACAAAAGTTTACTTGCGTTGGGTATCATACTAAGGCAGAACCAACCATGTCGCTATTTTTTGGCACATTATCCCGAGAATCTCTTTAATCCTCTGCATCAGCATTTAAAACTGTTTCTTTCAAAAGCCTGGTTTCTAATCTTCGCTTTTGAAAGAGAGCTGGAACAGATTCTAATTCTGCTAGAATAGGTTCAGATTAGAATCGTCAGAAAATACCAGTCTTTCTGAAGATTCCTCCTCGAAAGAGGGTTATCGAAGGTGAGCAAAGGGGTTCACCAAAATTTGCTTTCACTCCACATCATTATCTGAGATGCCATCGGCAGCTTTTGCAAGGGTAAGAGATGCAAGGAAGTAGAATAGCAATGCTTTTTTTTTTTTTTTTTGATAGCATTTTGGTGCTATCCTGCGCTCTTCATCATGCCCTTTACGCTTCGCAGATAAGTCGTGTGACGTTATCTGCGAGCCATCCGACCGCCGATCTTCCCGAAATGTAAGAAATTCCCGTAGCAAATTTTTTGCTGATTCGTCCGACGTTGGCGCTGAAGTAGCTGAATTTATTCTTTGCCCGTAGGATCCACGAAGGGGTGAGACGAAAATGCAAAATTCCCACTATTTCTGTTTATGGTACATACGGTAACCAGTCGAAATACTTGAGAATGCGAGAATTATTCGACCCGACGTATTGTACATTCAGCCGAGAGTGCCGTTTCGTCCCCTTCTCCCCACCCCCTTTCCTCCAATGGATTCATTTATTTTATCCCACCTTGTTTTTTTTTTTTTGGTTTTCGTTGCCAATTTGTCCCTGTGAACTCGTTTCTTTTGCCATGGAGAATCAGACAATCATCCGCATAATGATCATCAGGTGTGTGTCAGGCAGATAGATAAGCGGTGCAGACGCAAACCATGCGATAAGGCCGACTCCAGAGGACGTGCGGTGAGAGAGGATGAAGTACCTGCTTTTGCTGTTGCTGATCGGGAACATCCGAAACAAGAGTAAGTGACCTTGTGTGTGCCAGAAGTTGCCGCTGAAGATCGACTGATTCACTCTTTCTTCTCTTTTTTTTTGTGTGTGTGTGTGTGTTTTTGTTCTTTTAAGAGAAAAAAAAGAAAAAGAAATGATAGTTTGTTGCCAATGGTGCAAGTATTACCTTGTATGCTTATTCTCTATCAGCAAGGAATCAGGGAGTCCATGAGCCGCTGAGCCGAGAGATCGAGAATTCCTGCGATCGGAATTTACTTCCGAGCTGCGATAAGGAACACCCGTAAGTGTACGGAAAAATCGTCTGTACTCTCCAAAATTCTCATTTTAAGCACATTCCAACATTCAGATCCACAGCAGTTTCTCGATAACGATTCCCGTAACATAAGTCGAAAATACAGGGAATTCACAAAATTCTTTCTGAACACTATCGATGAGGCAAAGGCGTTTTTGCTGGAGATACAAGAAGAAAACACCAGGAAAAAATTTCGCGAGACCCTCTTGTGAGTTTTGTGTGAATGCTGAGTTTTCGACATTCTCTGCAGAAAGAAATCGATGTAGACAGTCGAAACATTTAAGGTTCTGAATGCCACCTTACGATTCGCCGTTACTTTGCCACATGTATCTCTTTAAGCTTGCTCGAAAAGACAACGAGGTACACTTATTGTAGAGTAAATAAACCTGGATAAACGCAAGACACTCACACCTTGTGATAAATAAGATCCTTGCATCGTATTCTTGGAGGAAAGCTGGGAAGTTGTCGTTTTCTCGCTGATCACTCATCGGAAAAGCTGGATGCTGAGAAAGGAGAGAATAAGTATCGTTTCGTTTTTGCAGAGACTGATGGAACGCCATTGCATGCAACATCCAAGTGCTCCATTGTTCCTCTGATCTGAAAAGACAGAGATGACGCAGCATGGATGCTGTATCTGGAGACACGAACCGTTAAAGAGATCAAAGAATTAAAATTTAAATTCCGATTCATAAAGCCGCAGCATTCCACGAGCATCTCTTTTGAAAATTTTGGCATTAAGAACCGCTCTTGCGCTCTTGTCGTCTCCAAGACCTTGTAAGCTGCTTTGTATCCACAAAGTCTTAAGCGAGTGTACGGTGCCTCGCAGCGCATTCTGGTCAGCGTACAGTCGAAAGTCAAAGCCGGAAACGTTTCGAAAGTTGAGCACCATGGAAGGGTTGCTTTCGAGTGCAGGGAATTGCAGCTCGGAAGTCCGCGGTTCATCTCTAGAAGGTTCTCTTTTTTTTCTTTCCAAATTGGTTTTACTCTCCTACTGCTGTGGATTACGAGTTCCACCTGACAGCAGTCATCGGTTAAGAGGCTCACACCTTCTCACCGTGGCAACAGACCGTTTCCTCTATCAGGATGCACGAACACGTAACAAGAATTCCTCATTAACCGAAGGGAAGAAAGATCCACATTACCGTCGTGTTTGTAGTGCAATCGAGCCAATGTGGGATTATCATCGTGAAATTCGACCACCCGAACTTGCGTTTACTTTGTTTTTTTTTTTTTTCGAATGCAAAAAAGAAAAAAAAAAAAACCCGTAGATTAATAAGTGCAGTGATGATATTTGCCTTTGATGATTCTGTATGGATCCTTGACGGATTTTCACAACAAGCAAATTATTTGAGCAGCAAATACCCCCAAATCATGAAATTTTCATCCCCAGAAAATTCGTGACATCCGTCTCGCTGATCCAACAGCTACTCGAAGAAGTGCTGAAGTTCAATGTAGGAAAAGAACATAAGGAACAGTTCCGCTGAGTGGTCTTTCGAACGCCATCTCGTCAACCAAAAGTTGCATCTTTTACCCCTCCAGAAGTGAAGAGCAAATCCGGGGAAGAGGAATGGAGGATCGTTTGTTTGTTACATTTCATCGAAAGATTATTATATCAAACCAGATGACTAAAATGTAACGTGTGAAATTGAGAATATTCTTTGTCTCATTATTTTTCACGTCTTTTTTTTTTTTTTTTTTTCGTAATGTTCTGTGTCATTTTGAATATTCCTTTCTTTACGTTCTTCTAAAGAATATCCCTTGTCCTTCATTATTTTGCAACGGGGAAACAGAATCTCATACTTTTACTTACAAAATGCCTGCAATTATATGGTAAAATTAGGGGCGAAAGTCCTTCCGGCAACTCGCGCACTGTCATCCACAGTGGAATGGAAAGAGGACTGCTTTTCTTTTAATCCCTAAGAACACGCATTATGCTAAGATGCTCCATCCCGACGCTGCACACCATAGTTACGCACATCGCTTCCCGGCCTCTTGGCTAATTAGCTGAGATGAACGGTGCTGTTGGATGAAATTCCAAGGCTCGTCGCACCAGTTGCCACGTTGGGATCCGGGATTCAGATCAGTTCTCAAGCAGCAGCTATCCTTTCACGTCACAACTTGGGGAATCCTGCCACCATGTTTGACCTTTTGGAAACGGCCAGTGATCCCAAAGCGAAAATGAGGAGCACACGTTTTTTTCAAGATATATTTTTCCAATGAGTAAGATCTTCATCATCAGGCGCTGCAAGCAAACTGGGTGACGCATCCACGTGAAAAGCATTCCTTAGCCATTTGCAATCTGTTCTGCGGTATTCCATCGCTATTTGTATTTGTTCTTTTCTGATTAACAAAACAATAATTTGATTCCTGGAACCGCCACCTCTTTGTCTGAGCTCCCGAATCAACGTTCCCTGCCAGGACATGTAAGCGTATGAGCTACTCCTCCCCGTTCGATCTTGAGCTCAAAAGTATGGATGGGGTGTGTGTATTTATCGGATAGGAATGCAGCACCCCAGATTCCATCTTTCGCAAGCTGGGAGAGCTGTCTTCAGCAGCAAAGGATCACCCGAAGAATTGCCAGTCTGATGAAGTCGATACACAGATGGCATGTACTCGT
Organism: Raillietiella orientalis; assembly: GCA_036172245.1. Lineage (NCBI taxonomy): Eukaryota > Metazoa > Arthropoda > Ichthyostraca > Raillietiellida > Raillietiellidae > Raillietiella > Raillietiella orientalis. Next base: position 526,724 of record JAYWIR010000056.1, on the reverse strand, counting down.
GAATGCGGGGAGGATGGTGTCTCTCTTCTTGCCTGCTGGTGCTTTTTCTTAGATAGCATTCCGGTTAAGCATCGTCTCCTGAGATCCATCTTCCATCGTAATTTTTCCATCATTCTGTTATACGTGGCAGGTTCGTTGGAGTAAGCAAACAAACTTCAAGACGTAAAGCCACTTGGCCGTGAGTCTCTTTCTCTACGGTCAGCAGAAGTGGAAGGAGGTAGAAGATTCGTTTGCTCCTGAGAACTCGGTTAGAAATCCTACCCACCTGATCGCCTGCATCGCTGGAGGAATTGCATTCTGCTGCAAAAGCGTCCTCTAAAAACCGGGGTCCATTGACATGGCTGTTGATACCATTCCAGAAATCGCGATGCAGGGAAGTTCAGGAGAATGCAAGGTACTGCTGCGCACACATGCAAATTCGTTTCGTATTCCGGAACGAATCCTCAGCAGCTTGAACACCCTCTCCAGCCATGTTCCTGGATCACCCTTGAACACCCTCTCCAGCCATGTTGTTTCGGATGTTCCACACTTGCTTCAAATTTGTTCCTGTGCGCGGTTTTTGCAGAGAAGAGAAGCGGGAAGGAGGTGCTGTGCCCCTCCCGCACCAGAAGTGCATCAGACAAAAAGTAAGGAGTATCCCAGAGGGCTTAATGAATCAAACCCTATCAGAAGCAATTGAATGCCGTACAGGACAATGCCTCATCCAAAGTGAACCGATCTTTCACTGCCAGGATGGACTCTCCGCAGGTGCGCTTCGGTGCTCCAGTCGTACTGGGATCACCTGAGGATAGATGGAAGTTTTGTTGAGGAAGAGAACATCTCGTGAATGCTAACGCGCCCTGCCCTAACATCTGCATCTACGAGGTGAAAGATGAACTGTCAGGGACGGGAAGAGGAAATTATCGTATGAAATTTTCTCAGATGTTAAAGATATGTCTCTGAGCTACTTCACTGCCGTCATCCAGTTATCTTAAGAGCTTTAAAGGATGCGTACGAGCAGAGTTTCAATGTATGGCAAGCGTTACGCACCATCCTATTCGAGCACTGGAAACTAAGCGCGCCTCGTTTGAAGTCATGAATCTGAGGATTCATGAAAAGTTCTCGTATCCCGGATGATGCAAGAAGGGGAACTCGATTCCACTTGGTTCAAGGATACTGAGGCTGGTGAGCTGAGTGCTGGAAGCAAGAGAAAACTGCACATAACCTCTCGCCCACGCTCATCGTCTTTGGTCAACCCATCTCGGGGAGTGATTATGTCCGCGAGAGTCATGGAAACCATCTCTTTGGCACGAAAGACAAAGAGCCTCGAGCAGCTGGTTCCCGTGTTTCTTCCATATTGGGAATCCGACTTCTTGTGTTCTTTTAAAAGGCCAGTAGCGACCGCACGATAGAGGAGATCGTTACTATGAGCCTAGGGTGATGGAAAAACCTTTTGGGTCCTTTTCTGTTTCGCTGCTCTCCTTCCAGTTTTTTTTTTTTTTTTCCTTTTTTTTTTTCTGGTTCGCTGAGTACTCAAGAACCGTTTTGTCTGACCGCTCACGAAGCTCTTTCACGCTGTCCACGCAACCCGAGGGTGCGTGTAGTAACTCTTCAAGTTAGAAGGTCCCTTGGGAGGGGACGACCCTATGAATCCAAGAAGGACTCCAGAGGATGGAGTCCGTCCCTCTCACTCTTGGGAGGGAACCTTGAAGGATTTTCTTCCTCATTCTCTCCGGAGGGACCTCCGGAGGGGACACACCTCGTTTCTTCTCCAAAGAGAACCCGGAAAGGATCCGCTCATGGAATTTCTTCTCCAGAGGAAACCCTCCAGGGAACGTCTTCCTTATTACCTATGGATGAAACCCCCAGAGGGGAGACACTTGTCATTTCTTCTCCTAAGAGAACTCGGGAAGCATGCTTTCCTTGTTTTCTCCTCTGAAGAGAAACCCGAAGGGACGCTACCTAATTTCGCTGAGGGGCGTTCCCCAAAGGGGGCAGCGCGCTTCTTGGACACTCTGGAGAGGCAACCCTCCGAGAGGAGTATCAGCGAGTTCCATGGCACGCGACGGAGTCTCCCTCCGAGAAAGGGAGGGACGGCTCCATTTTCACAACCGGAGAGGAACCACGAAGGGCTCCTTGGTTCCTTGAAGAACCCCGGAGGGTCCACTTTCAACCCCATCCAGTCAACGGGGTCATCCGAGGGGTTTCCGGCTTCAGCCAGTGCCTCCCCGAACAGGCCAACCAGCGTCGTCGTCCTGTGGGTGGGGATCGGCATCGTTATCGGCATCGATCTTTCCCCGGTCGGGATTCGAACCCGCAACGCTCAGTGCCACGCGAAGAGGCCGCAGCCACGCAGCCGCCAATGCGGACAACTCTTTGTGTTCTTCGGCTTGTATCAAAAGAGAGGGTGCTTACTGCTGTCGAGCCTGGTTTCCAGACGAATTCATCTTCAAAGCTGCCTCCGCACACGTAGTCGGCGCCAAGTCTTCGGGCCAAGTGTCGCTCACAACTGCTCAAGGTTGGAGGCGGATCATTTGCCATAACCAGTCTGTTTCAACTTGCTGTCCCCAAGAGGAATTCTTAGACCCGAGCCAGCTCCACTACATCCGAGTTGCAGTCGCATCAATCTAGCATAGCCGCACGTCAGTTTCAACTCGGTGTACCACCGCAAACGCGGCTCGGTTTCTTCCATTCGCTTCACGGGAACAGGTCACAACTCATGTTTGTCCCGCATATTCATCCTCATTGTCTTCTCTAAGCTGCTTTCAGCGACTCGGTCTGAAAGCCATTATCTCGAGACTTTTCAAGTCTGTTTGTTTCCGGTTTAACCATGAGCTGATGCAAGAAGGAGAACCTCGTGAAGAGGATGCTCTGACGTGATCGAGCTGTGCCGGATGTAACGATAGCTGCTGTGTGCTATCTGACCGATCCCAGGCGAATTTCTCGCCCATTTTCTACAGCCATGCAGATTGTTGCTGTTCCTACGCCGCAGCATCGCAGCTGAAGAAAAACGAAACATCTTCTACGAGGCCTCTGTTCTCTTCATGAAAGCTCGAAGCTGAGACCATTCAGCATTCATCCATTTACCAAACCAACATGTGTTTTCAATTGCAGATCCGGATGCGCTATTCGAAACAAATATTGCTGTGATTATCCACAAAATAGACAAAGAAAGGTTTCCAGTTGTCCCTTTCCGTTGGTTCATCATTTTGCATATGCATGAGCAATGTGTTGCATGTCAGGTGGTGAATTTTTTTCTCTGCGGCTGCGTTTTAGTAGCTACCCACGAAATTATCATCTTTCAGCTTATCTTATTACCAGCAAATCAATTTAACGGAAAATTCTGCTCTTATACAAATAGACATCGCAATTCTTTGGCTGAAAAGTTACCTAAGGTTCGTTCTCCCGCTGTTAGAATATGCGATTCAAACTTACTCGCTTAGAACATTCTGGATTTCCAGTTGGTTCTGCTGTGGAACTCTTTCAGTTTTCAAGATGTAAGAGCAGGTTTGAAATTTTCGACAAAACATTCGGAACGTTCACCCTAGGACGATTCTCTCACAACACCATGCAAAAGAACTGTTAGAAGAAATCGCCCGTAGTTGCTATTAGAAACGAAGATTGAGTCTCTTGGGGAGAAGGGAAAGGGGGTGGTAGACATACAAGAGCATGTGTACCAAGCGTCGTTTCTTGCAATCCTCTTGTTCCGTTCGCGTGTTCTTGTGTTCCATAGGCGTGCACAGGGGGAGCACGCCCCCTGTGCACACCGAGGCCATCGTTTGAACTCGACAAAGTGCATCGCGATTTTTACGACGATTTGCTGGACCTTTCTGTCTCCTTCCTGGTGACATTCCCAAGGGAAAGACGTCTCTAAGTGATAGGTCTCAAGTTTTCCACTCTGGTGCCTGCTGGTTCCAAGAAAGAGAGAGTCATCAGAATCCTGGAACGGAAATGACGCGATTTGCGCAGCGCTGTTGTTTCAATAGCAAACCTGAAGACTTCCGCTCCCATATTCCATATTTTTTCTTCTCCTCCTCCTCCTTCTTCATCGAGCTGTTTATTCCTGCTTTTTCGATGCACCTTCCGAAATCTAATCGGGACGGATGCTTTGGTGTTTTCGGTCTCGATGTGTTTACAGCTGAGGGGCAGAGCAAGGAACGCAGCATGAGCATTATCTGTTTGTGTTTATTGATCGCCCTTCGATCACACCAGCATTTAATTTCTTATCTTTGCTGCTTCAAACAAGAATTTGATACCACCAAGAGATAGTTCAAAATTCATGCCCTGTTTTCGTTTGCGTTACGTAGAAACGTGTCAAGATAATTCCAAGAGGGTGTGAAAAGCAAAAAGAAAGAAAGAACAGAAAAGAAAAAAGAAAAGGACACTTAGCTCGGCGTACAGAGTGAGCGGTTCGTGTAAATAAGTCAGTCAATCGTGTAAAATATTGAAATCATCGAGAACCATCGACGGAACTTTGCAGATTGCTATCCTTCCCCAGGTTCCCTGGCATCTCAAGCGTTTTGAATCACTGCTTGTTCATTCCTGGACCTTCTTCATTCTTCATTTCTTCCATCCTCGTCAGTGCAAAGACCACATACTCATCAACTGGAAACTGTTTAGCACGTGACTGAGGAGGAAAGAGGTTCTGTCTTGCAGCAGCTGTGAGAAACGAAAGAAGCGACGTCGGAGGCCCAGTAGACGCTTCCGCTTTCCTGTTCCCTGCCGAAAGAAGACGTGGTAGGGAGAGGGGTGCGAGGGTGGGTTCTCCGACCCACTCCGAATTTCACTGGCCCCTGGACACGCCCCCAAAGCAGCTGCTGGCTTTTCGAGATCGTCGACACCCTGCGTACGTCCCCTTCCCCCTCCATCTTGACACGTAGGCGAGAGGGATCACGGAGGACAAACTTTCTCCCCAAAGCTGCACCACGATGCACGGGACGCATGCACTGACTCTGTGTCATGTGTTCCATATGGTTTTCGCTGTGCATTACCTTATTTAAATGCAACGGATGAGATTCTCGAAGGTTCTTCGGGAGAAACGGGGGCCTACACCTCATAGGTGGGGATGCCAAGCCCCTATGCCTGTCGCAATGTTCTCATACAAGATCAAAGACCCTGTTTCCAAGAGCAGCATCACGTGGTAATGGCGGGACCATGTGTGAAGAAATGGGGAAAGTTTGGACACAGGTTCTCTTCCCCGGAGAACTACTTGCATGCACCCAGAGCAATGCAACAACGTCCGGGCATCGTCCACTAATTCGAATCGGGGTTTGGCCGGGACCTTCCTTAGGATGATCCTCGATGAACGCACCTGGAAGGCCTTGTTATTGTGGTGATCCAAGAGACGAATTCGGATACCGTAGTAACCACGGTGGGGGACGGAGATTGAGTTCAAAACATGAAGTTTTTCAGAACAACGCATTCGAGAGGTTGTTGCAGGGAGACGCAAGGGTCATGAGCGGTGATGGCGGAAAGGTCGCAGACCGAGACTGTCGTGATGAGTTCGCAGGTATCGCAGCTTTCTCTGAGAATAGAAGGACGAAACTCTCTGGAAGATGTTCGCCGTAATTATAAGGCCACTGGATGCAAATGACTGTGTGATGGCATCCTTGTCTCCTCGGGAACGAGACTTTGTTACAAAGAATCCTTTCCCATGGAGGGCAGAGCTAAGGGATCTACACTTCCGTTGGGGAGAAGGCTTCATTTCCTTCATCTCAAGCTCACCTTGAGTTCCCATTCATTCAATTAAATATTCTTCATCATCCATCCTCTTCCTCCTCCCCTCAAAGCGCTCGGAAATCTCAGCTTACCTCAACTCCTTCATCAATCAAAGGACACGCAGTTCTAAAGGGTCTTCTCATCTCCTAAACACGCCAAAGATTTCGCGCTATAACACTGAATTCAGCATTACAAGACTGCCTTGTCTTACCCAATATCGTCTTTCATCCACATTCTCAGTTGAACAGCTAACTGTTATGCCATCTTAGCACAATCAAAAATGGCAGCTGTTTACTATAGCAGCGGCCTAGAGCTGTCCGATTACAAGCAACAACCTATTTTTCATGATGATACCTACGTATAAGACTTCCAATTCCCATACCAATTAAAAAATGCTAACATTAACTTAAGTCATGTTTTGTAGTAGCTGTTGGCACATAATCAGCGAAATTTCTCCATAATCACCTATTCAAATCTCCTTATATCCGAGTCAATTGCTTATATTCCATCAATTTTTCTTTCTGAATTCGTATATATCACGATAAATAAAGATAACGATAAATCATGCGCAGAAATTCTTGCTAACACCCAAACCATAATTAAATTCTAGATTTGCTACGCAAATGTGTGTGAAGTGTACGTCCAAAAGCTACTCTCTTTTCTCGTAGGCAGAGCTTCCCAGTTCAGCTTTTTGATTTTTGTACAAAAGCTGAAAGGGAAATCCCGGAAAACGGAGGGTGAAGGGTCTGCAAGAGGGTGAGGCGAACGCAGGAAAAAGCGCCATTTCTCTGCCGCTCAGGTTGGCGACATTTTCATCGGCAGCCATCTTTAGAGATGCCACGGGGACGCGCGACCCGGTGCCAATCAAAATCCGGAGGCCCGAAAACTCGAAAGATATAAAAATAATGTATATGCACATATAGATTAACAAACAAATTTATTTTAACATGTATGTTCATTAACATTTATTGATATACATATTATTAATGGTAACTAAGGTATACTTATTATACTAAGGTATGATTACTGATATTTATTAGCATACATATTATTAAGATAATTCATACTATATTCATTTGATGTTTAAATTACAAAAAAAAACAACATATATGTTTATGAATTTGATATTTATTTTTTCATTTAATATATGTACTATATATGTACAATAAACATATACATATTTATTGTTTATGATCTTTTGGAGATTTCGACATTCGGGGTTTTGAGCCAAACTCTTCGCGACCCTAGAGCCATGTACAACCGAAAACTGCTTGGGGAGACCCTCGATTTTTTTCAATTTGTTTGTGTTTTTTTTTTTTTTCGGAATTCTTTGTTCCAAATCTTTCTGCAACCTTCATCCAACGAGCAGGAATCAGGTGTTCTCTAATGATTTCCACTCTTGTTACTCCCCCTATTTAATGGTTTCCTATTTCATAGATACAATGGATAGCTTGGGAATGGAAGCTGATGTTCCCATCTACTTTATTTATCTTTGAGCACTTCTCCAAAACTGTCAGCTGGAGAGAGGTTCAGATCCACCTCATGGTGAGGCCAGTGAAAGACTCAGAGAACACTCTTGTGATGTGAAAGGGAAAAAAATGGATCACTATAGGTTTTAAATGGAAGAAAGTGGCTCCGCTCGTGTGTGAAAGTCATCCTCTTCCTCACTCCAAGCAGACCGTGATGTTGAGCTCTCCCCCGAAACAGACCACAGTTCGCATGGGTCTCCTCAGAATCACACTGGGGTCACCAGTCACGGGGGGGAAAAATGACAGGACTGTGTTTATAGTCGTGTCAATTTCTCGAGGATTGAGGGTGGAATACTGAAGCTGGGAGACAAGTAACATACTACATCCTTAATGTGCCCACAGGGCAATTCGCCATTTTCATAAGGATGGAAGGGTTTCTTTCGAAATCTCCTTCAGCCTGGTTTCACTGGACGGAAGGATGCTGGCGAGGCGTTCGCGGCAAGGAAAGCTTACGATGAGTTGCTCGGAATCCTTCCCAAGCAATAGTTCCCTGAGGAGTATCATTTCGTTTCCATAGTATCCTAGGTAGTTTGATCATTCTAATGACTGTCGTGACATTTCAAGGAGGACATGCAAGCATTCTCTGCTTGCTCCCTACCGTGCAGGGAATCTTGTGCTGCCTGCTGCTGCTCCAAAGTTCCTGATTCAGTGAGGATGAACCAGGCCAAGACTGAATCCTCTCAGCTCAAGTGAGTGGAGAATTTTTTCATGAAGTTGGGCTAAGAAATTCGTGCACCAAGATGTGCAAAATCAATGGACTATGGGAAAGACCATAACGAAGGGGTCCCTTACTCGAAAGCCATCTGCAAACTTTCCACGGGGGAGGCTACGGGAAAGAGAGTTTTTGCATTTGAGATGCTGCTGCGCGTAGACCAATAGCCGTTCGATCTCGAGAGGGAGTCTGCGTTTTCGCAAATCTCGCCAACTCACGCACCGTCGTCATCATACCTGACACCCTAGGCAGAGCACAGAAATCCTCCAAACGAGAATGCTTTTCGAAGGAGGCATCCATGGTGAGTCTTGTGCTCCAAAGACGGAGACAGACTCTTCTCTTCGTACCGAACTCGCGGCAGTGCTGGTTCATTTCCAGGATCTAATCTTAAGCATCGTCATCGGTTCTTCTTGTCCGGTTTTGATTCATATACGCTTTTATATCCGTATCCTCGGATATAAATGCGTCTTTCAAAGTCTGGAGTTCTTCCATCCATCTGTCATTCCCCATTCTACTCCCGTCATCTTCTGACCTTTTGCCTTTGGCTCTGTGAGGCCGTTCGAAAGTTTCTCGCTTCGGAATATGCAGGCGTGGCTTCTTCCGTGCCAGCGCGAGCGTATCCGGCGGCGATCCGCTTGAACAGCAGCATCACCGCTTTCTTGTGTGCAGGAAGGCTGCATGCTTTCCGCTCAGAGGACTCCATCGAAGATGGCGCCTATAAGGTAGGCGCGGTCGTGTTTTCGAGTGAGATGGCGTTTCTCGATAGCCCCGCCGAGCAACGCATCTGCCGAATCTCCCAGGAGATTGTCTTGTGATGGCCCCCGTGTATGCAGCAGAGGATGCGATGCTGAGAGTTTCACGCTGGGGTTCTTTTGATGCTTCAACTGATGATGTTGGAGATGGCAGCAGGTGCTCTGTGAGAATCTCCGTGAAAAATACGCGCTTTCCTGTGGACCACCGCGGTCAGTGCTTCAAAGCAAGCTGCCCTAATGACTCCTCGTCTTCTGGAATTTAACGTAGCGGTACATGCCTCCAGCAGTAGGGCTTCCCGTGCTGGATGCTCCCAAAGCGCAACGTCAATTTCCCGAGTGAGTCAAGATGCGATAGTCTGAGCCCCTAGCCTAAAAGACCCTCAAGCTGCAGAACGAGCACAGGCTGCGCCGACCGGAGGCATTCCTCTCAGGGAATGGGCAAGAATTCGCAGGAAAATCGTTGAAAACCCACGGACCATTGGCAATCACTTGAGAAGTCCTGCTTACTTGCGGATTCCGGGAAGCTATTCGTAACACCGGTGTCTTCGACGCGCGTCTCTACAAACCGATCTCATCCTAGTCCATCATGAGGACCTTCCGATGGCTAGGGCGGCCGTGTGACTGCAGCATGCGCGCGCAGCACCGAGCGCAGAGGGTTCAAATACCCCTGTGGAGGATCGACGCCGAGAACTGGGTGTGTCATGGGATTCGAGACCCTCGCAGGACGCTGGTTGGCTTCAGGTGTGGCTGGAATGGCGCTTGTGCGCCTTGGAAACCGGGATCCCCCGTTAGCTAGCCGGGATTGTGAGAGATCCCCCTCTGGGTCCTTCTAAGAGTCACGGAGCTTCGAAGTAGCTCTGAGGTTTGTCAGGGAGTCTACTCTACCCTCGGGAGCTCCTCTCCAATGTGCTGGAAGTGTGGTCTTCCTACAGAGAAGCCCTTCCCAGGAGTAAATAAAGAGAGGTTCCTTTCCGGATTCCTTTCCAGGAGAAAACGGGGACGGACTCCATCTTCGGAGTTCCCCCTTCCCCCCCTTCCTCAAAAAAAAAAACTTTCGATGTTGCTTTTCCCTCTTTTTCACTAATACCACCTCCGGCTATAACAATCCCTTGCAGGGATGGTTACAGCTGGAGGGCTGTGGACTTTTTTTTCCGAAATAAGTCACGTGCCAGCATTTCCGGCCTCCTAGCGTCACAAGGCCTTCTTGGAAGCCTTCTCCTCATCTCAGTGTATGGCGGGGGTCCAAGGGAGACGTAGAGAACTGGGAACTGCAACATCTGCTCTGGTCGATCGGAACACCTTAACGCCCAGCTCCCAGCTTCCTCGAATTTGGACCAGTGCAGTCTTCCCGGGCTGAACCCTGGTCGTGAGAGTTCCTCCTCTTGTGGGGTCTTCCCGTCTCCTCATCTCGGGAGAGCCCAGAAAATGTCCTCTCGGGACCTCTTTGCACGCGCAGCCCCGCCGCTTGAGACGAAGAGCTCAGATACTGCGCAGCTTCCACTTCCCTTGTCCTCACTGAGGAAGCCGCGCATGACCGTCCTCTCCTCAGAGATCGGCTCTGTTCGTTCAAGGCAGCGGAACCCCTAGGAGCGTCCGAGGAGAATGCCCAGGTGCATTGAAGCTCCTCCATATGCCTTCTGCCAGCGCTGGAGGAGGTCGGATGCTGCTGGGTTTGTCACGTGCCTCTCTGACGCAGTGCTGCGTAGCATCGCGTGAGAGACGTCGCGATCTTCAGCTTTGGAGACGGGTATGGTTTAGTTTTCAACTAGCAATAATCGCGCCTCCCTGAAGTTCAGCGGCGGCGGTACTGCCCGTGAGCAAGGTTATGTGTGTTGGGGAGATTGTCTCAAGTACGGTCTGGCTTCGTCTTCGTCAGAGGGCTTCGTCAGAGAGGGAGGGAGGGGTAGGAGCGCACAGCTTATTGGAGAGGAGATGAATCTGGCCAAAGGGTCGACTTCGTCTTCTCCCCCGACACTTTACGGCACCAACGGATCCATTAGGATGAGGATTCACAGACTGGGAGCACTGCACCCTCAGCTTCGCGGTGAACTGATGCTGCGCTCACTTTTGGGGGGAGAGCGGAGAAGACTTTATGAAGGCTGCAATAAGGCATTGCACGAACTGTGGTTGTGAATGAGGTTGGCTGAAGTGGGTGGATACTCCACTGACAATGTGACCGGTATCCATTTTGGCTGCCCGCCGTAGGGTTCGTGATAGGGGCCGAATCTCGAGTCCTGTGCTTTTCAGGGGTGGGAGAGTGGCGATAGGGCTACCAGGATCTCCTTCAAGTAACGGAGGGCTAGGGAGTATAGTGGAGTTGTCTTGACAGTCACAGTAAGGCGACCGATGAGAATGATGTGGGTGGATGGGCTAATGGGGATGCTCAGAGTGCATGAAGGACCGGATGGGTTTGAGAAGGGTTTTAGATAGGTGGTAACGAGGATTTTGATTGATGGGATGCAAAAGTTTTCCAAGTTACTGCTAATGGTTTTCGACAGTGATTCCATCAAAGTATGAGTAGGTGCATTTTTGTAGGGATGATGGAGACAAAGTAGTCAAAGTGGTTCCTCCAGAGGACGTCCGCAGAGAAACGGGAGTGATAGGTCGTTTTGAACAGGGATGAAATTCGTAAGCGCTCACTCTGGTGGGCACAAGCTTTCGAGTTCACCCTCATGCAGAAGATTGGCCTGTTTTTTTGCTGAGAATCTCGTGCGCGCCATTCGTTTCGAGAATGCATCTTCTGTGCGGAGCTGAGGAAGGCTGAGTGCAGGCAATTGAGAATTCCTCTTAAGACAAGAGAGCAGACACCTGTTCCGCGGGCGCTGATGGACAGCAACAGTCTCCACGCTGTCTGACCATGCAGAGTCTGGCCCGTACGTCCAGAAGCGTGGACGAAATGCAGCCTCCTTCAAGGGGATGCTGACTATTCTTTGTCGTTATAGAGTGCAAGAGACCGACTTCTCCAGAGCGTCTTGCAGGACTCCAGACATCGCAGACAACGGAGAGGATATAGACAGCGAAGCGTTGCAGTGCGACTTAGAAGAGGTCAGTGCGAGCTCGGGGGAAGGCCTTTCCGAGCGAGCGGATGCCGGAAGGAGTCTCTCCTTTGCATTTTCAGGATTCCTCATGCGTCAACAAAGGGAAGGACAAGCTGAGAAAATCCGATGATTTCAGCCTGCAGTACATCTTGCAAATCCTTTGCGTGCAGCTTGGTCTCAACAAGACGGAAGTGAGGGAGCTTCTCAGACCGCATGTACGTTACGTGTCTTTCTCTTGAGCGAACGCGACCTGTCGAAAAAGGGAAAAACTCGCCAAGTTTTTCGTTCAGACTCGAGGTAACAAAACGTAAAGAGAAGATCCCCCGCGCGACATTTCCGACACTTTGCAAACACACAAAGTCTGAGTCTCTTGGTGCTCTAGAAGTCACCAAGCGACTCAGAATTACCAGCTGGGCAAGCCAAAATAGAAAAAAAGAAAAGCACGTCGCTGTGCGATCCCTTGCATGCCGCAAGCGGTCGCTTCCGCAGAGACACACACTGTATGGATTGGAACCAAATTGGTGGCACAGATAGCCGGTGGCTGATCAGTATAGCCACTGAGGTACAAGGGCACTGCTCTTTTTCGAGAGATCTGGAGCATTTACTGTACAAGCATATGCACCTGTTAACTCATTATGGCGAGAGTATGCCTCATTTTTCTTTTGTCTCTCACCATTCGCTCGTGGCAAAACAGCTCACCCAAGAAGCACTTCCGAGGTCGGCCATGTCAAGGCCTCCAAGACGTATACCGGAGAAGCTTTCTTTCGATTCTCGGCTACGAAACTTTCTTCGTACGGTTTTTTAATAATAATGTACTCTTTTGCAATTTAGACCATGTGAAGCATTTCAACTGTTCGCGGACAGTAATGCCATGGACTCCATACAAGCGTCCATGTATGTTTAGCCCGAATCCCTGGAAGTATCAGACTCTATTCCTAAATGAAACTCTAGTTCCGAGAAAAACTGCTTTAGATATCTGATTCCTCTTTTAGAGTGAGCATCCACTTTGCTGGATGCTCAATCAAATGCTGTAATCTTTTAACTACAGGAATGACGGTCAGACTCCAGTGAACAGCATTTTTGCAGCGCGGCCACTGTGGATGCTGTCTATCAGAAAGATATTCTAGTCTTTCACATGCTGCCAGAGATATTTGTGCAGTTTGTTCTGATGTTGAAATCTTTGCAGATGAAAGACATCGTCTTGTTCTTAAATTCCTGCTCCTTCGATCAAGAAACACTTGTCTACTTCTATCAAGAACCAAAGTCTGAATGTAATGCTTCTGAGATATCAAAGACGGGGAGCAGAACTTCCATTCCGGCAAAATCATCTCCCCTGCCTGAAAAGAGCAAATTGATTTCCATACGCGAACAAAGCGTTCCTCTGACTGAGGGATCGTTCCTGTTCATCATCCGGCGCAATGCAGGCAAATCCATCGCTCCCGAAACGGTTCACAAGGTAAGCCGTAGAAGACCATCTCTTTTGCCCGATTGCCCGTTGTCCCCATCGGCTGCGGTGAATTAAACTCCGCTGCCGCGAGTCCACTGCATCAGAACTCTGGTACAAACCGATTCATAGCATCTTAGAACGACTAAATTGTGCCTTTCCGCGTCAGGTGGTTCCTTTTCAGCGGGAAGACCTTCCACCACCAACTGCTTCCCACCTACCGAGAAGTTTCGTGATCATGAGAAAGAACTGTGCGCTTAGCGATTTCTTATCCTTCTGGACTCGAGCGCTTTCCAGTTCCTCCATCTACTCGACTGGAGTTCTTTTTTCCTTTTTTTTTGGTTGTTTCACTGTTGATTAGCGCCAGAAATCCTATTGGCTGGGAGGATCCTGCTCTCATGGAGAAGACGGGTGCTAACAGAATAGCTGCATCCCATGTCGCAATGTTCCCCTTACATCAACCCCAAAGGGCATACCATAGACACTTCGCCACTTCCTTTATCACCTCTCGCGAACTTTTTCCCCTTTGGAAGTCGCGTTCCATTCTGCCGCCTTTCTTCCGCAGTTGGTACAACAGTGTATTCAGTCTCCAGTGAACTGTTCAAAGACTTTGGAGGCTGTGCTTTCGTAGGCACGTGCACGTGGATGGAGCCCGATTTCCCAGGAGCTCCATCCGCACCTTTTGCTCCGTACCGGTTTCGCTTCTTGACCTGAACGCGTTCCAACCACTCTTTTAGGAAGGCTACAGGGGCAACCCAACTATTGATCACAACGAGTTTTTGCGAAAGCTTCCACCAGAGTACCACGGGATGATCTTCTCATGTCTTTTTTTTTTCGTCAGTATTTACGAATTCTGGACGGTGCCACTATCCATCTTTGTTAAGGATTTCGATCTTCATCTATGCCTTCCCGCGTGCCTCGCACGGAGTCCAGTGAGAAGAGTTCTCCGGATAGGGGCAACACGTTTCTTCTTCTAAGGAAACCCGGAAAGGATCCGCTCCTGCATATCTTGTTTAGGAGTTACCCTCAAGATAACCGCTCCTTGCTTCCTCCTCTTACGAGAACCCTAGAAAGACGCTTCCAAATTTCGCTTAAGTGTGCTCTCCAAAGAGAGCAGAGAGCTTCTTGCACTCTGGAGAGGCAACCCTCTCCCGAGAGGGGTATCAGCCAGCTCCATGGCACGCGATTGAGTCTCCCTCCGAGAAAGGGAGGGACGGCTCCATTTTCACAACCGGAGGGGAACCACGAGGGGCTCCTTGATTCCTTGAAGAACCCCGGAGGGTCCACTTCCAACCCCATCCAGTCAACGGGGTCATCCGTGAGTTTAAGGCTTTTGCCAATGCCGCACCCGAACAGGCCAACCAGCGTCGTCGTCCTGTAATAGGGACTCGAAACCCACGACACACTCTCTTTCTCGGCATCGATCCTTCTCCGGTAGCGATTCGAACCAGCGACGCTCGGTGCCACGTGGCGCGGAGACCGCAGTCACACAGCCGCCAGAACGCTTTTCGCGTTTGGTTCCTGCACGTTAAACGTTTCTGAACTCCTTGTGTCGCTCCAGAAGGATGAGCAGACCTCGCAGTAAGACGAGGCGCTACCAATTATGCTCTATAAAGATAGGATTTTTCATGAAAGTCGCTCACTCGAGTTTCCTGTTCCGGGATCCTTACGGAGTCCAGAGGCGGCTGTGGTCCGGAAATCTTAGCATTTAGGTGGGTTCGGACGTTTTGAAGAGCTGTGAGAGGAGGGAAAGGAAATCCCCATTGGACCACAGGATCTCAAAGAACGATCATTTTTGCTGTTGAAGAAATCGCGCGGTAGATGCATGGTCAGTGTAAAGAAGCAGCGAGCTTTCTGGAAGAGATGGCGCCATCTTGAACGTTTCACGACGTGGTAGACGCTTTTTAGGCAAAAACTATAATGATCTGGAAGGAGAAACGTCGAACAAGCTATCATGGCTCTCGAACGCTGAACCGAAAGGGATCCTTTCGTCTCGCATGCAATTTTCCGGAGCTCCTCCTTGGTGTTTCCCGGTTCCTTGAAAATGACTCAGAGTCCATCTCGCCTTTTATGGAGAAGAATTTGGCTTCGCCCTGATGACGCAAGTACCCGAAAGAGACACTTCTACCCGTGGATGCTCCTTTACTCCTTTATTGATTTTTATTGATCACACTCATTGGACCTTATGGGAATGACCTTCACCGGAAGGGCAGACCGTTAAGGAAACAAGAATCTTCTAAAAGGGAAAGTGCATAATAGGGATGAAGTACCTCCTAACGTCACCATGCAGCTGAATCGCGAGTTCCCGCAAGGACGCTCCTCCGAGATTGGTGAGCTCTTTTTATCCCTCACTCTGGATTCTGGCTGGTCCTGCCTCGCCGGACTGCGGGAGGCGGTCTCCCTGGTGTCTCGGATGAGGGCATTTCCCAGAGGGAAGAGGCGGCACGGGAGCAGCGTTTGATCATCCTCCTTCACTCCACTCTCACAGGAGACCTCTTCGAGTTAGCTGAGATGGAACCGCTCGTCGGCCGCCACTCTCCTGTCTTCCCAGGTCTTGCCACCGTGGGATTTGGTCGCCCTCTGGTCTGGTTCATCCACCAGCCTGGAGACCGACCTGAAGTCCAGCTCATATGTTTAAGGCGCGTCCTTGTTCGCGAGGTCTCGAAGACAGAATCATGACGGACACCTCCTGTTGAAAAAAGCCCGGGAACGGGGAATGGAAAATGTGTGGGGTTTGAAAAATCGCGAGTCCGTCGCTGGCCTGCGCTTCAAGGCAGCAGCAACGGACCTGGAAGCAGAGACCTCGCGCGTTCCCAGAAAGCGGTCCCGCGCAGCAAATGCGCCGTGCTTCCTCATGTCCTCTGCCTCTTCCCCCAGGACGTGTGTTTCGGAAAGTTCCCTGCTGAGATGCCTTCTATGTATTCGAGCGTGTCCGAACTCTTCAAGTCAGTTTACTTTCCGGCGTCGCGAGCGTTCCTGGAGACGCTGCAGCAGCAAGAGACGCGCTCCCTCAACGAAGTCGTGGTCTCGGATCTGCTAATCAGCATCCTGTCGAACTCGAGCATCCTCTCAGGTGGGCCCTCTCCGTGGATCTCTCTTCCGTCGGTCACAGTGCGCTCCCCAGTGTGCAAGCAGATAATCACGGACCAGATCCTGCTGGAGGACTTTCCTCAGGAGATCGACGACCTGCAGGATCAGCTGAAGCTCCTGGACCTGAGGAACGACAGGTGTCGCACGGGTCTGCTGGAGAAATTCCTCGCCCGATGCGTGGAGAGAGTTCAGCTGGTGAGAAAAGACTCCCGGCTGCCGCCCACTGACCACAGGTAGTTCCTTCTTGAGGGCAGCCAGTTGCGCAAGCTGTCTCCAGATGAGGGACCCCAGAGCGAGCTGGAATACTGGAAGAAGCGCCTCGGCCAGTTCCAATGTCTCGAACTGTGCATAAAAGACAAGAAGGTAAGAAATCGAATTTTCTGGAAGGATGGACGGCGCGAACGTACACTGCGAGCGACCAGAGTCGTAATCTCCACTTGCTCGTGACTGAGCCTGGAAACCGCTTGCCTTCTTGTCAGCGTCGCGAATCGAAGCTCTCGAAGCATCTTCGTCTGCTTTCGGTTCAAGTGCTTTCTAAAACGTGGAGCGTCATGGTTTTGGCTCCAGTGCCACCGACTGGCTCCATCGATTGGCTCCCGTTGCTTCCAGGTTGTTGCATGTGCTGAAACATAGAGTTGTGCATCAACTTCTCTCTCGGAAAACACTTTTGCTGCATATTTAAAAGTTTCCTCCGCATTTCTTGCGCAGACGTATTTCGACAGCAGCCGATACACTAGCAGCATCCGCCATCCCCAACATTCCCACAGGTACATCTTCTTCCGCTGTACCTTGGACTTTTTGCATTGCTTGTGGATTTTTTGCGTCTCGCTTCCTTGTGCTCATCACTCCCAGACTGGCTCACCTGACTGTCCCCAGTCCTACTTACGGAGAAGCGCATTTATTGTACAACTTTCAAATAAAAATTACATTCCCACACTTCGTCGAGTGTTCCTGCGCACATACTTCAAGTCACAAGGTGTCACTGTCTTCGTTCACCTTCCAGAAGATAATTTCTTCGTTGTTGTTGTTGCTGGGAGCATTAGGGTCCGGTGGGCAGTCCACTCACTTGGGTCACATCCTCCATCTTCTCCAAGATGTAGAGGCAAGTTCAGGTGGGTACTCTGCAGCAGTTCCTGATCCCGATCTCTCTCTTGATAACCCCTTGTAAGATGTTGGCAGCAGACAATAGTAAGTTGGCGCTCCGCATTTTTGCCCTTCTTACCACGGCGCCTGTGATGTAGTAGGGACCATGGGATTGTTTCGGGGAACGTTCATATTCCCTTCAAACATTCCCGCCATGGGTACGTTTGAGTCAGTCACCACCGCCTTTAGCGTTGTTCAATCCTGGCTCAGCGTCGGGCAGGTGAGGATGTGGAGCTGGTTTTCCCTGGCTTTACATGCCTTGCAGAGCTCATCCTGACAGTTGCCTGTCCAATGCTTCATCCTGGAACCGCTCAGGATACATTCATGGTAGAGCATCAGGGAGTTTCATCCTGAGTGTCTGGTGGCAGGTCTCTATTCCATGCGGTATCTCCAACCGCTCGCTAATTTACGTGGTGGCAGTCGTAGCGGCTGGCAGCCACGTCGAGGGCGCCGACTTGCCTTCTGGTGTGAAAAAGGCTTTCTCAAGTTTTCTCTCACCGCCAGGGACCACGCGTTCTCCTGGTGTATGCACACTTCGCGGGTCCGGTGCGTGAACTTGTCGGACATCTCTAAGCAGTATTCGAGCATTCGCATATGACGTCGGTTGCCCCTGGCAGCGAACTGGCTCACCTGACTTGCTCGAGCAACACATCTCCCTCCCAACTGAAACAACAACAACAACGTCTGCTGCTTTGATCGACTGGTTGCCTTGGAGATGATGCCGGCCAACAAACCGCGCGCTCCGAAGCAAAGCCAGCATTAGATAACAGAAGTATCCTCATCATTAGAGTAATGCATTCGTGTTTTAGAGCTGGATTCTTGCACTGTCTCAAGAGACGGGAAAGTTCGCGAGGTGTGCATTCTGTAAGTCGCTTTTCGAAAAATTCCGCAACACCCACCGATGCTGATTCTTTGGTCTCTGTGAGCTTTCCCGAGCGCAAAATTCACGTCTGAAGTTATACTTCAAGGGATTCTTGCTTCTAGGAGTTCAGGGTTTCCTTCGAATGGAATTTCCTCGGGGAAGGCAAGGGGGATGGATAGAGGAGCGAACCGCAGCGGCAAATAAGCGAAATTGCAATCGGAAGAACCGAGGCTGGAAGTATCCCGCACCCCCGGTCGCTGCGCCACCGTCGACGGGACAGTCTTGCACCTTTCCTTCATTATGAAAAAAATTAGTGAATTTAAATTAAGGATCAGAAAAAAGCAGTTTGGGAGGGCTAGAAGTTTTATTGTACAGAGTGTAATATATACATATCTATATCTATATATATTACATCATATGTTTAGCAATATGTATATATTGTTGAGCACTTGTATATATATAACTAAATACTGAAAATAAGCATTAATGCGTGCCGTATGACGAAAGTTTATTTATTTAATGATTACTTTATTGAAAACGCTTAGTTGTCATTTTATACAACATTTATAATTGCATCTTAGAAGCAGAAATTCAGATGAGCTCTTATTATTTGGCGCCGGCCAAAATCCCGAAATATCTACAAAAAAAAAAAAAAATGCATATGCTTATTCTACATAGATTGATATACACATTTATTGTAATATACATAGGTATTCATATCTATTAACATGCATATTATTAACACTAATATTATTTGAACGTACATGTTTATCAGCATTTAGTAATATGCATTTTATTAATAAAATTAATAAGTTGGTGGTCATATTGTTGATCGATAAATTAAAGATTTAAAAAAAAAATACACATGTTTATTATACACATCATTATTATAGATAATATAAATACATATGTATGTGAATATAAATATGTACCTAACACATATGTAAATATAAATGTCTACACATATATATATTTGCATTTATATCAATGCATGTAATAAGCATGTACATTTATTGTTTATGATCTGCATGATGCGTATTAGTCCATACATCAACATTTATATGAATATATGTAAGAAACATGTACATTTTTATAACCTTCTATAATACAATAAGGTTCGACAGAAACATAGCAAAAATCTTCTTTACTCGAATCATTAAGAATTAAACGAAGGAGGCAACCTGGTGGCGATTCGTTGCTCCTTTCTGTGCAATTTGACGTTGGGACGAATCGAAGATCCTTGATGCTTGCCTGAGGGCGATGTGAAATGGACCGTTGTGAGGGTTCATTGCACGAGGAGAATGATAGACAAGGACCCTGAGCCGACTGCCGCATCATTGAAATCCTCTTGCGGTCACGTTGGGAGGTGGTGGGGAGGGGGGATCTGGAGTCCTTCGATAAGCTGCTTTTTGGCTAAGAAGCGAGAGGGGAGCGGATGACTGAGATCACGGAAGAATTCGCAGCGACACGGAGAAGTGCGTTTGCCTATCCGTGATGAGAAACCAAGGAAGCGAGCTCGGACACGCCTCCAAAACGGAGATGGAGTCAAAAGAAAAAAAATTGAACGGCTCGAAGGAAGAGAGTCTGTGATCCTTCAAGGATGCCAAAGGTGAGAAAAAAAAAAAAAAAACCCTGGATGACATTGGGATGAAACAGTTCAAATGATGGGTGGTTCCATCTTCCGTTAGTGGTTAAGAACAGAAGTGCGTCCAAATCACAAATTCCAAAGTGAGATTTTCCAAGAGGGGATTTTCAGTTCGTGAGACCCGGCCTTCGCTGGCTCAGGGGAATGATGCTGGAAGTCCCCGAATGGACCTGAGATGGAGACCGTGTTGCCGAGCAGAGAGGCAACAACTTTGAGAAGAGGTGGAAGATTCCAGTCCGTGGAAACGGAGTCATACTCGCCCATTCGCGCTGCTTAAGATGACTCTCGACTCGAGCTTTTCTGGAAGACATCAGGATGGGAGCAGGGGTCTCCTTTCCGTGTTAGTTTCGGGAAGCGAATCCGCATCCAGGACTCCCAAAGCAAGCAGAGTAGGCTCCCGAGTCCCCCTCGGTGAGGCAGAAGAGACATCGGGCGCTCGTTGGGGCAGCAAGAAATCCGACTCACAAAATGTTCCAAACGCCCACGGCCGCTACGAAGACATCCAGTGTCTCAGAAACTGCACCGTGGGGCGGGAACGAGAGGTAGCTCCTTGTTAGAAAAAGACAAAGACAAGGAGAAGGAGAAACACCCGTTTCAAAGAAACCCTGAATGCTGCATCCTCTTTTCACAGTGGGTGAGGGTCTCTCGGGAGTGGCAGGTGCCGGCAGACCATGGAGTCCGGGCGGACTCCGTCGGAGAAAGCAGCAGGGGCGCTCGGAAAAAAGTTGAAGGGGTATCAGGTTATGGCTTCTGAGGAGGAAGGAATGGGAGGTAAAGGAAGGGGATGAAACGCGGATTGAATCGCGGTAGCAGCCAGACTCGCTCTCTCCGTGTCCCGAGCATCTGGAGCACAGCAGAAGTCAGCAACATCCTTCGTCGTGTTCCCAAGAACCCCTGGTCGGTCGAACTTCCTTTCTGCTTTGTCGGACGAAGACGGCAGATCGCTGATCGTCTTCTGGGCATGTAGGACCATGAAACCGGTGAGAGGCAAGCGCGAAAGGCGTGGTACCTCTGGAATTTGGCGGTTTGCGACGGAAATTCGGGAACGTCTGTTGTGGATGCGCACCTTCCTGAAGAAGAGTTGCTCCATCCGGAACGCACGTGAAGCGATGGTATGCAGCGGCGACCATCATTAAGGGACCATGCAGGGAGCGCTTCTCGGTAGTCTTTCGGGCTCGAGAATTACTGCAGGCATCTCAGAAAAAGACCCTCAGTCACCAACGCTCTTTTCCAGGTCCAGGACGTAGTGCGTTTCCTTGACAGCGTCAGTTTTAAGCTGCCGAAGAGGTGGGCAGAGCTGGAGCAGGACTTCTTCCGAGCCCTCGCCGAAGTCAAGGCCATAGTGAAGTACATCTACACCTTGGAGAGACACTGCCTGAAACTGCACATCTGCGACCCCGTAAGTTCGTCGCCCTTCCCCCTCGCTCATCGAGACCGTCCGCCCCCCGCGTTCCCTCGAGTTCCGGGCTCCATCTCGCGGGAAACTTTGCCACCGCACCAGACGAGAGCAGAGAGCGCAGGTCCTCCCGGTGGCTCGAGAGCCTGGCAGCCTTCTGGTAGGCTATCGGACCGCACTGCACCTTTGCAGGAGAAATGGTTCTTCCTGGATTCCGGGCGGTTTGGCGGTGTGGCGATGGCGAGAGGCGATCCTTCGAACGCACGATGGTGCTCGGAGCTCACGCGTGGCTGCGGAGCCAAGTGGGTTCGAACTCCTCTATCCTCTATCGTGAAGAATTGAGGATGCGGTGGAAAATGGGTGCGTCGCGGGACCCGAGTCTCCCCGCTCCACAGGACGGCGCTGATTGACCCGCAGGCTTCCAGTACAGCGCTGGGATGACACTCGGGGACCGGGTACTCACGCTGACCAGCCGGAACCGTGCGAGTGCACCCTCCGGAGTTATTCCAGGAATCATGGAGCTTTGGGAGTGCCCTCCGGTTTCTGTCACGGATCCGAGCTTTCCCTCAGGGGTTCTTCCTCAGTGTGCTGGAAGCATTCCCTTCGAGATTCCCTCTGAAGGAAACCCCGAAGGAGTTTCACCCCTTCAGAGGAATGAATAAGGACTCTTTCTCCTCGGGATGCTTCCAGAGAGGACATCCTCCTTCTTCCCTATCCAAGATCGCGATGAGAGTTTTGGTCTTCAGCTGATTCGTTGTCTTGCCTCTCCTCTTCCTCATTTGCTGCCCGGCAAGCTTCCTGCTCGCTTTGGTTTGCCGCGGGCCAGAGGGCTGCTGGCTTGGCAAGGCCGCAGACCGGCACCAGGCGGAGCCGCTTGCTCCTCTTCCGGTTCTCTCTTGTCCACACCCCGCCCAAGACCTGTTTTCAGCAACACCACGCCCGTCCGCCTGAACCCTGTCGCTGTCGCGCGGTGGTGGTCGGGAGCGGGTTCCCGCACTCCATGGCTTCCCTCTCGCTCCATCCCGGAGTCGCTCGCCCATCCCCTCGCGTCTTGAGGCAGCCGCGAGCACCCTGCCTCCTGCCGCCTGAGAGTTTCGTCCCTAACCCGGACGGAACAGCGTGCTCCTTGCAACGCATCCCTGGGAGTTACTCTCCCGGGAGGCAACCAGCAGGTGAGAACGCCCTCCCGCTGGCTTTCGCCCGCACCCAGTCTGCCCCTGCTCGGATCTTCCGTGTCCCTTTCTCACCTTTGGAGTGTGGGGAAGGACTCCCTTTCGAGGGGGACCACTGCTCGAGGGCGCAAGAAATCCCGGGAGGTGACCTCGGGACGATACCCCGAACGCGCATCCGATCATGATAAGATTTCTTGCTCAGTCCGGAAGCTCACCGACCAGGCAAGCCTAAATGCTCGGAAGGCGCAAAGAGAAAGAAAAATGGAGACTACGTTGGCACCGAGCGTCGCGGGTTCGAATCCTCACCAGGGAAGGATCGATGCCGAGAACGAGAGTGCGTCGTGAGTTTCGGCTGCGGCACTGGCCGAAGCCGGTAACCCCTCGGATGACCCCGTTGACTGGATGGGGTTGAAAGTGGACCCTTTGGGGCTCTTCAAGGAACCAAGGAGCCCTTCGTGGTTCCTCTCCGGTTGTGAAAATGGAGCCGTCCCTCCCTTTCTCGGAGGGAGACTCCGTCGCGTGCCATGGAACTCGCTGATACTCCTCTCGGAGGGTTGCCTCTCCAGAGTGTCCAAGAAGCGCGCTGCCCCCTTTGGGGAACGCCCCTCAGCGAAATTAGGTAGCGTCCCTTCGGGTTTCTCTTCAGAGGAGAAAACAAGGAAAGCATGCTTCCCGAGTTCTCTTAGGAGAAGAAATGACAAGTGTCTCCCCTCTGGGGGTTTCATCCATAGGTAATAAGGAAGACGTTCCCTGGAGGGTTTCCTCTGGAGAAGAAATTCCATGAGCGGATCCTTTCCGGGTTCTCTTTGGAGAAGAAACGAGGTGTGTCCCCTCCGGAGGTCCCTCCGGAGAGAATGAGGAAGAAAATCCTTCAAGGTTTCCTCCCAAGAGTGAGAGGAACGGACTCCATCCTCTAGGAGTCCTTGGATCCATAGGGTGGTCCCCTCCAGAGATACCCTCTATAACTTGAAACCCCCTATGGAGGCGAACGGTTCTTCAGCAATTGCGAACCAATAAAAAAGAAGGTAGCAGGCGCTTTTCTGGAGGCGAAGTAGCGTCTTTCTTCTGTTGTGGAGCCTCTTTAAGATGACGCTGGAGTTGGTGACGCTCAAAGCGAGAGCCTTGCCTTCGCTCCGAAGCTCCACGTCCACTTTCCAGGAAAACTGTTAGTTCTCGGGTATCACGCTCGGACCCTGCTCCAGTTCGTCATGGTCATCCCGCGATTTTGATCTGATTGTCGGCACAGCAGTTCTTCCCTCTTTGCGCGCCTTCCCCTCACAAGCGGTCGGCGCCACCCCCGGCGGTATACGGAGGATTGGGGTCGCACCGCGCGATCGATTCCGCAAGCCGCAAACCGGAGGCGTTCTCCGCAGAGAAGATAGAGTCCCCCTGCAGGACGTGACCATCCGGCACCCTGAGTGGTCCTTGACAAGGGATGTCCCGCTGTCTTGCGTTCGGTCCCGGGCAGCCTAGAGAAGGCGATTTTCTTCCCTTTTCTTCCCTTTCCTGACGTGCCCGTCGTGGGTTGAGCCACCGAATGCAGCTTTTAGGGTTACATTTTCGCTGTTCTCTTTGACCGTTGGGGAACTCTGACTTTCTGGCAGTCCGGCTGCTTTCGACCAAAACAGGAAGGTCCATCGGAACTTCCCTGAGCTCGTTTCCTGCCAGAGAGCACGAGATCTCTGTACGCTTGTCAGTTAGCATTTGCAGAGCCGCTGTCTCTCGGGGTCTTGTCGAGGGGAAGAGGCCAGGACGGGTCCATGCGCTCATATCCCGCATCCGCATGCAGTCTGTAAGGGGAATCCTGCGCGGGAAGACGACTGCGTCTGCTGAAGCGCGTGGGAGCGACTCAGAGAAGGCTGCAGAGACCAAGGGCCTCCATCTGTCTGGCCTGGAAGACGGGCGGAAGAGGAAGCTCCGTTCCCTATTCTCTCGGACTGGAGGGCGCAGCTGGTTCGTGTCTAACGCGACCGCCGCGATTCTGCTCCTCCGATTCCTCCTTTCCTCTGCCGGCAGGCTTTCTCGTCCTCTGGCGCACGGCTCCAGAATTCTACAGCGCCCGAGGTCGCTTCTTTGCTTTTGGGAAGAATTTGCCCCCGACGAGATCAGAGGGCAGCACAAGAAAGCATCCCTGCGTCGTGCTGCAACTTGGGGAGAGAGGCTGAAAGGACCCCTGCCCGCCTGAGCCTCGGTGCTCCGGAGATCTTCGCCACACCGGCCAGCCGACCAACCTCCCGGAGGTCTGGAATCGCCTATTCCGATGAAGTTATGCGAAGGTTGCCTCGGGACAGGGCGTGGAGTACCTATCAAGAGTCTTCGTGGTCTTCCGAGTGCGCCGCCGGGGTATGGGTGCTGCAAGCAGAGCAGCCGCCTAGAAGAAGGGTGGGTCACCGCCGCGTCCAAGCGGACGTTGTCAGCTACGAGCGCCTGCTGTCTCCTTCCTCTCAGAAGGAAGGGCAGGTGGAAATCCCTGCCACCTCAAGAATTGACCACCACTCGAACTTCCCGAGTCGACTGCTGAAGCTCCATCCGCACCACAGAGGGGAGGAGGCTCGTGACCTCCTCGCCTGGCTCCGTGGACTACAGTCCTCAACGCTGTCCTGGAAGGTGGCGTGAAGGACGTCCCCGAGGGCGCTCAAGCTGCTGGCCGGCATTCCTGGATGGCCTGCGGGATTTTGAGAGATTTACACGAGGTCTCTTAAGAGGCTCAGCAGCGACAGGAACGCTCGCCTCGAGCAGGTCTTTGCCGACCGCTTCGTCCCTGACCGAGTGGAGCTGAGCGGGGGGCCCTTGCCCAGTCGCCTCCGACATGGCAAGGATGAGGGTTCGAAGCGCGGAGCACGCCATTCGACACCGCCTGTGATGTGCTCGGTCGCCGCGGGCTCGAAGGCCTGGACAGCGCGAACCGCACTGAACAGAGAGGGATCGCGGAGGTCGCAGCTCGGAGCATTCGTGCAGCCACGCACTTGGAGACTGTGGACGGTGCCACAGGAAAGAGGTCGGAGGTCGGGAGAAGCCCGTGGATGTTTCAGGGAGGAGAATCTTCCTCCGACCTGGAGCATTTGCATCCTTTTCTCGGAGGGTTCGCGCTCTATCTGTCATCTTTTCGTTACCATCCATTATCATCCTGATTCCAACAATTCTTAGAACGACGCCTATCCCCAAAGATCATAGGGGATAAAAACGTGTTCCCATTAAAATAAATTTGCATACATAAATATGCAAATTTATTTTAATATGTATAATTATTCGTATTTATTAACGTACTTATTATAAACAGTAATATTACTGGAACAGATACGTTTATTAAGATTCAATGCCATACATTTCATTAATAAAATTAATAAGTTGTTGATATATATATATTGAAGATTATAAAAATCAAATACATGTTCACATACATACTTACATAATGATTAATAAATATCATTCATGATATTTCGGAATTTTGAAGCAGATCCTATCATCTCTCTTACAATAGCAGCATCGACCTCCTCCATCCGATTCACCGTGGTCCATCCATCTGTTTCCCATGCAGCATGAATGACCTCCACGATCAACTCCTCCCCCAGTGAAGGATTGGCACAACTGGCGACCTACTCCTTGAATACACGCAGATGCGAGGAGCAAACGCCCGCTTCTTTTCCCGCCCCCCATTTTCGGGCACCTTTTCTCCCCTTCCTCCTGATGGCTCCGGCCGCTCACGATGGCAGCGATTCGGGACGGAGCGTGGTCGGTAGAAGGGGGGTGGAGGGATGAGACGTAAGCTCAGGAGGACAGCCTGGTAGGGTCACGAACCGAACCAGAGATGTGGGGCTCACCCAGAAACCGGCTGACCACCTGCATCCTCCGGGGAGGTCTCCAGCGTGCACTCTGACTCGGCACCTAGAGAGAAAAAGGTCTCGGATGTCAGGATAGAAGTTCCGGAGGAGTAGGAGGGGAGAGAACTCCGGGAGTGGCAGCCGATAGGATAGTGGGGAAGTGGAGCCCGAGGACGCAAGGTTTTCCGGAAGGGGGAATTTTCGCTCTGAGTATGGGCATCTCGGAGGACAGGAGCGGGTGAGGAGCGGTGGTGATCGAGTGGCGACCAAGGAGAGGCAGAAAAGGATCTCCCTACGCTACTCCCACGCTCCGCCGATCCTCGCAGGTGCAGCATGAGACAGTGGTGGGAGGGACGCAGCCGCTTTGCTCGAAAGCCATCGTTTCCTACTTGTCCTTCCAGGAGAACATGGGCCCGACACTCAAGGAACTGCTGGACATTCTCGGCACGACCTACACGGCCTCCGACTGCTACAACACAGCTGAAAAGATTTCCATTTTCTTCCTGAAGGTAAGCTCCGCACCTAGGTGAAGGACCACGGAGGGACTTTCTTCCGGATCTGCCTCGCGTGTCCCTGGAGGGCAGCCATTTAGAAGGGCACTCCATGTTCTTCGTTTACCCCAGAAGGGTCTGAAGGCAGGCTCGTCTGCACACGTCCACCGTACCTCCTCAGCTCGGTTACCGCGAGAGCGAGTGAAGCAGCCGACGTATTCCCAGCATGGCAGCGCCCTACCATCCCCTTTCTTCAATACATGCATTCATAGAAACCCTCTCGGATGCGAATCGCTGGAGTTCGCCGTCTCGAAGAGTTCTGCGTGCGTGCCTCTCTTCAGAGAAGAATCCTCCCTTCCTTCTCCTCCTTTCCTCTTTATTCTCCACTTTCCTTTTCCCTTCTTCCTCCCTTCCTTCTCCCTCTTCCCATGCTCCTTACCCTCATCTCCATCCTGCTCATGTTACTTCGTGTGCATGTCAGCACCTTCCACAACACCCGTTCCATCAGATTCTGCGATCTCCTCCTGTGCCCGAGGGTGCCTTCGTCTCGAAAGCTTGCCCCCTCCTGCAAGGAGGCTGGCCGACACATCTAAAGGACCGTTCAGGGCAAAATCCGTGCCAGACACTCTGCTCGCGGCGTGTTCAGACACCTCCGCTGCTCTCAAAGGCTGCTGGGAAGGTTGCTCCGTCCCCTTTCCTCCGACACTCCTCAGGGCTATTGTCCTCGCTTATGTAGTCTCCCTTTTCTCCCCACGGAGCAGCGCCACGAGTTAATCCGTTGGGCATTTGCTTCCGCCTGACCCTCCAAAGGACGTGAGGACACGTAGTCTCCCCAGAGACTCTCTGTCAAGCAGTTGCTTCATAGGTCAAGGCGGCCGGACGCTCTTGGCCCTGGTCCGGAGAGTGTCAGCCGTCCGCTACGAAAAAGACGCGCGCTCTACCCGCCGGTACTTCCGTGGGGCCTCCCAGGTGCTTCTCGGAAAAGCCTCCGTTAAGGATGAAGCGGAGAGGGTGTGCGCGTTTCCGCCTGTTCCCTGCGCCGCAGGATGAACTGTCCTGTCCCCCCGTTGCGGAGCGGGACAGCTCCCGGGGTGGTCGAAATGAATTCAGGGATAGTGAGGGTTTCTTCCCGAGAAAGTGGAGGGATCAGATGTGCGCGTGTTTCTTTTTTAGGTCAACAACGAGGTCATCCGGGCGTGCGTTCGGTACATAACCAGCGGGGGGAAGACGACAATCTGGACCGAAGAGCGGAACGTCGTGCTGGAAAGGCTGGAGCTCTGCCTGGAGCTGAGCCGCTCCTTCCAGGAGGCCTACAGGGAGCGGCAGTCGCGGTTTCTGCAGGAGGGCCGCTCTCCTTTTCTCTGCAGCGAGCACGGTGTCTTCGGCCGGCTCGCCAACTTCTGCCGGCGCCTGCGAGCCATCCGGGAGCTGCTCGGGAAGATCGACGTGCTGCGCGAGTACTTCCGCAGCAGGATCGGAGGTACCCTTTCCCTCCAGTCCGATGCTATCTCTCCTCTACCCTTCCAGGCCTCCTGCCCAGGGATCACGGTAGGAAAACTCATCCCGTCCAGGAGTCCCGGCATTCCCTACCACCCCCCTTTCGTCTCCGGAGAGTACCTCGGGCACCCGCGAGTCCTTCCCCAGAGACGTCTGGGGCGAGTAGCTCCCCTTCCCCCATTCCCGGAAGCGACGCAGCCCCGCGACCCGCAACCCGGGAAGGGTTCATGCGCAGCCGCGCCCTTTCTTCCCTCGCCCCTCCACCCGCTCTTCCAGCCCTGGAAGACGTCGTGCGGATGTTCGAGGACTTCGTGGAGCAGATGAGGAAGAGACCCTACGACTGCCTGGAGCACCGCGACCGCGGGTTCGACGAGGACCTAGCGGCCTTCTTGGAAGGCACGGAGCAGCTTGTAGAGCGGGTTCGGCAGCTACTGGAGAGGACGTTCGCGGACGCGTGGGATTCGCTCCAGGTGGGGAGGAGGGACGCTGCCATCCTCCCCTAATCTCCTGAGGACCGCGTCTTTCTGCAGGCCGGTCGGATCGTGAGCCGCTTCCTGGAAGTGCGGCGGAGGCTGGTTCCCCGGCTGGAGGTCGACGACAAGGCCGAACGGGTGCTCCGCAGGCGGGAGGAGATGTTGGACCACGCGGCCGCCTGCTTCGCGGAGAGCCGCGACCGGCCGCCAGCGTACCGCCTCGTCCCTCTCGTCGCGCGTAGGTGCCGCGTGGGGCACTACAGGGAAGGGGGAAGCCTCCGCAACACCCATGCTTCCTGCCCTTAGGGAAGGTCATGTGGGTCCACCACCTGTCCCGCCGCGTCGGCTCATGCCTCCGAGAGCTGCCGGGAGAACAGCTCCTCGATGCCTGCGGGATCCAGACCGTGACCAGACTGAAAGAGAAGAGGGACAAGCTAGCGTCCCAGCTGCTGAGGTCCGAGGCGGAGGTGTGCAGCCGCTGGAGCGGTCAGAACGTGAGGATCCTCCCCATGGCAGTGGACACTCGAGCTGCCCCTCCCCGCTTCCCTTCCAGCCGGGAAGCGTCCGGATGAGCCTGGGCTGTCCCCTCGTTGTGAGGCACCCGGTGACGTCAGAGCTCACCGTCAACTTCGACCAGGGCATCGGCACCCTCATGAGGGACGCAGGAGTCCTGCGAAAGATGGGGCATGCCTTACCCCCTTTCATTAGTCTGCTCTTGTCCATGAAGGACGAGATCGTCTCCAAGAGGGACAGGATGGAGGTACGTCCTCGGAGCGCAGTCCTGCACGCGCGCGACCTCTCTCGCGCGCTACGCCCGCTGGCGCACCTCTCGTCCTTCCAGCTCGAGAATAAGGAAGAGAGGATTCCGCTCCTTACAGGGAATCTTGAAAGAAATGTTCGCCCTGGTTGTCCCTGGAGGGAGACTTTGGTTTGGGAGGGTTGCTCCTCGTTTCTTCGAAAAGAATCCGGAAAGGATCCGCTCCTGGTTTCCTCCACCTCCGAAGGGAACACCGGAGGGACGCTTCCCATTTCCTTTGAAGGGCGCTCTCTGAAAGAGGCAGAGCCCTTTAGAGATTCTGGAGAGGCTAACCCCCGAACGGGTATCAACCAGTCCCATGGTACGCAATGGAGGGTTCCCACCGGGGAAGGGGACGGCTCCATTCTCACAACCGGAGGACAACTCCCAAAGGAACCTGTCAAAAGGGATTCCTGGAAGGACCCGAAAGGTCCACTTCCGATCCCGGCCAGTCAACATCCGGGATGCATCCGGTTTCCACCAGTGCAGCACCCGGAACCAATAAGCCAGCCAGCAACATCCTGCGGAGGGGGAAGGGACTTGAAACCCACCACGCACCCTTCATTCTCGGCGTCGATCTTTCTCGGGAGGGGTTCGAACCCACAACGCTCCGAGTCGCGCGCGGCTTCCAGAGCGGGGGTCTCCGCAGCTCCTCCTCTCCGCGACCGCTGGCTCCGCGGGGGTAAAACCTAGGAGGCTCCGCGTGACGCAGAGATAGCCAGGGGGAGAGACGGCCCAGGAAGGGGGTTTCCGGACCGGGAAGGAAGGGGGCGAGAAAGGACCCTTCGAGAGAGATCCCCAAAGGGCGGAAATTCCTGCTCGGAGAAAAACTCGGGATATGGGTCGGGAGACGAGATTTTCTGGAAGACTCGAAAACGCCGCAGCCCAGGGAGGAGAGCGCCGGAGCGAAGCAGCTGCTGAGAGAGTCTCCAGGCACCAGAGAGGCTAAGGACCGCCCTTCTGCTCCCCCCTCTCAAAGACGCTGCATCCTGAAGTTGACAGTGGAGACGGGTGCCCCGGCCTCGTCTCCACCGGACCACTTATGCCTCTCCCTTGCAGAACGACTTCGAGCAGGAAAGCTAGTATCTCAATACCTGCCGACCTCCCCGCGGTTTCCGGGAAAATCATGGGGAGAGGGACAGAACTCTCTCCTTCCAGAAGACGTCGCGAGCGATTTTCCTTCACCGCTGCCGGGAAGAACGCCTATGGGAGTTCCTCCAGCATCAGTAGCTCGGGGCCAATAGGAATGACCGAGAACTCCGAGCCCCTGGTGGGAGATAAGAGTCTTCGAAGAATCGTCCCTGGAGACATGCAGCAGTTTTTCAGACCTATCCCCTTCCTCTATCCTTCCCACGCTCTTCCCCTCGCCGGAGCGCTCCGAGCGCGTTCGTGGAAGCAGCCGCGCCTCCTTTCTCCTGCTTCCTGGATGGCGGCACGCGCGCTCTCGGAGCGAGCTTTTGGAAACGGGTTCGCCCGTCGGGCGGTCGCCTCGGGAACGCCCTATCTCACCCCCCCCGAAGTCCTGCTGAAGTCCGTGGTTTCCCATGATGACCCCCCTCAGAGCAACGTCTTCTTGATCGTTCGGGGTCCCTTGACTTCGCAGGAACATCCCACGGAAAACTGGTGCGCTTCCTGGGTACGCGCATCGCGCGAGGGATTCCATCTCTCCCGGTCTGCCTGACTGCATCTGCCCATCCTCGAGTCGCAAGCAGAGCCTTTTCTGAAGCTTCCTCCGGTTGCAAGGAGCAAAACCGGCACCTCGCCCTGCTGGTCAATGCCGGTCACCTCCACAAACAGCCTCACGAGCGAGTGAAATCTGAAAGCAGCACCTCAGAATGAGGGCGCGCATCTTGCGACTGATTCACGCCTTCAGGTGACAGTGTCTCCCTTTGACCTTGCCGGCACTAGGGTAGTAAAGAGAAAAAAACATCCCAGTGGGTGGTCGCCTCCCTCCTTCCTGGTGTATCCCCTCTGTCACTCGTCAGCGCAGCCTCTCCAACGGACGGCGAGCGAGGTTGACTGTGTAGTTTTCGGATTCAGTCGCTGGAGCCAGCACCACTCAGCAGACGCACTTGCTGCTCCATCCCGACTCGTTCCCTCAAGGCAGCCTTCTGTTTCAGTGGCTGCTCCTCGAGCGCAGGAGGCTGTATGGCTGCATCCCCGAGAACTTCGCTGCTTTGTTCGAACCTCACTTCAGCATCCTTGACGACATGCTCAAAGAAGGACAGATAAAGCTCACGTGGTGCAGCTCCTTGGTGACGAGCTTTTTCGAGCGGACATGCGACTACATGCACAGCATCGAGACACTGATGCAGAGGTGAGGAGGGAGGGGACCGGCTACCTTCGCATCCGAGATGGGAACGAAGAGGCGTTCCAGAGTTTTGGAAATACGGAAGCACCGGGTCGACGGCACTCTGGCAAGTATGGAAACGGTGGTACTGTACGACTTCCCTGTCCAAGAGCGCTGGACTCTTGCAGAGTTTCTCTCCAGAATACGGAAAGCCTGCTACTACGGCTCTCTTGAGATGCAGATGAAGAATAAGGTAACCTCTGTGCTAAATGCCTCTTGTAGCTTCCACCACATCTTCTCAGCTGATGGAACAAGCTGTCGATGAGATCATCAAGATAATCCTCCTTTATAATCCTCTTGAAGAGGAAGACTTCAGCTTCGATGAGCCGGCGACTACAGAAGGAGGAGCGAGTCGGAGTGAACGTCAGTATTCCGAACAAAGTCCCCCTGGCCAAGTCAGAGGAGCGGCTAGGAAAAGCTGCAGGACCCTCGAGTCCAAGAGGGTTGCACGGAAGGGCTCACCAGGCGTAAAGTGTCCTTCCTTTCTTACGTCTTCTCAAACGAGGATTCAGAAGTTGAAGACGATGAAGGTAACGGGGCAGCCTTGTCGCTGAAAAGCGTAGCGAAGCGAGTGTTCCTTGGGAAGGAGGAGCTGCACATCGCCATCGGGAAGCTGAAGAACTCTTACAACAATCTGGTTTTGGACGCGCTGCTGAAGATCATTAAGCACACTCTGGAGGTGATTCGAAAACGCGTCACGAACGGAACGCAAGCAGGTGATCCCACACTTCCCCATCCAGCCACAAACCCTGTTCTCAGCCGACAAAGAGAAACCAGCGGAGCAGACCCCAGTCATCTTCCTGGAAGCCAGACTTCTTATTCCCGACATAAAAGTGAAGCCCAGTTTCGACGAGATACAAGACGTCCTGGCAAAGGCTGCTATGCTGATCGTGTCGACCACGAAGGCCGTGTCCCAGTGGCTCAGTTACAGATCGGAACACGTGAGTCGGCCCCTCACACCCGTATCGAGAAGAAGGGAGAAGCTGGCCTGGATGCTTGGCTCCGAACCGGGTTTTCCCGCTGGCTTTTTCCCATCCGCGCAGGGAGGGGGAGGGGGTAGATAGGGAAACCTCGTGGAGCAGTGTCCATCCGTTGTACACCCTTTCTCCCGATCCAGATGCAGAGCATCCTGGACATCCTGCACCCTGAAGCCCGATCCAATTTCACACCGATTCTCACGAGAGAGGGAGGAAATCCTGTAAGAAGGAGCAGGGCAAGCGACGGCGCCTTCGTCCTGGTCTTCTTCTGCTTCCAAGGGCTTTTACTTCGTCTCGGTTTCGGACACTCGTTCCTTCGGGACATTCTTGAACGCACCAACGCGGATTTCCAGCGATGGTCGTGACTCCCAGGATGGCTGGGTACCAAAGAAGTGAAGCCAAAAAAAAAAAATCCTATATGTCCAAGAATGCCGTGATCTTGTCACGATTGCTGAGATCTCCTGACGTGACAAATTAAATCTCCGCGTTGCCTGGCTCGATTTGCCTCTACCGACAGGCATGGCCTCCGCCGCTTCTCACTAGCGTGCTTTTCAGAATCCGCTTCTGGTAGGGTGGCGGGAGGGCACCAGCCTCGAGAAAGCAGGCGCCAGCGCCCTCTCCAGAGACAACCATCTGCTCTCTGAGCTCCACGGAGACTCAGAGAGCAGAGGAGCAGTCGGCAACAGGTGCTGCCTCCGACGGGGGACTCAGTCGTTCCATGGGGATTCCTTCCGGACGCACACATGTTCCGGCACCGCTTCGAGACGTGCGTCTCCCTCTCGTGTTGTCGAAAGGTTTTTTTTTCTTTTGAAAACTCCGGCTGCTTCTCCCTCTCGAATTCTGGTTGCCCAACTTTGGCACTTCCTGGGCTTCCTTGAATCGAGGGAGGGCGAATAGCAGGTCGCTGATCGCTCGAATCAGCAGCAAAGACCCCTCCTCTGGCGAAAGAAGAGAAGACTGGTAGCCTTCCTCCAGAAGGACCATCCTTGTTGCCTCTAGCTGCAGTGCCTAAGGTCACCTAAGCGTTCGTCCTCTGAGGGAAGGATTTTTGGGATGGTGATGGTGGCTTCGGAACTTCCCCTCTTTGGCTTCAGGGTTGCCATGCAACAGCTCGGTTCGTCCGCGTGCTTGTCCGCAATGTTCCCGCGAACGTCTCGTCGAAACCTTCCTGTCATGCTCTTGAATACACATGTTGGCCCATCGTTCCTCTTTTCTCCTGTTCCCCCAGGGGAAGGAGGCATCCTACTTCGAAGAATACACTCCGAAAAAATGGCGCCTGAGGGAAGCATCCCCTCCGACGAAATACAGCCTGCTCATCCAGCCCCACAATTTCTACAGCCTCATCAACGAGAACAGGGAAATCCACCGAGTCATTTTCTCGCTGTGCAACTGCCTGCAGTCCGCCGAAACGGTGAGTGGCGACGCCGGGAGTCTGCGAGCTCCGGAGATCTCCTCTTGGCTCTAGGATTTTCGCAGTCTGTTCAGTGACTGGTTCCGCTACCGTGCCCTGTGGGAAGGCGACAGAAAGTCGCGCATCAAGGACTTCTCGAAGGACTCCCCTATCCTGGGGGATTTCGAAAGTCTCACGCACCACTACCGGAATCTCGAGGAGGAGATCAACAACGAGCCGTCTTCGTACACCATCGGCCCGATCGTGGTCGGTACAGGTAAGCACCGGCAAGGGCGCTTGCGCGCGGCGGGATCGCGCTCGGCTGCTCTCCAGCGTGATCTGCAGCTCCTGAATATCGAGCGGGAGTCGGCGGAACATGCCGTGAGATCTTTGCAACCTGCCGGTGGCTGAAAGTTCCCCTGCCCGTATCCTGGTTCTGAAAAGGGAGGGAGAAGGCTCTGACTCCCGTAGCGTAAGAGGCCGGGTAGTACGCTTACGTCACGAAGCGAGTCGGAAAGGGATCGATCCACTTCAGGTTTAGTTCAGGCTCGGATCACTTCCGGAGGTTCAGGCGGAACATCTTCAGCTGGAAGATGTCCCGCTGCGGTCAATGGTCGGCCACCGCAGGACTTCTTCCTGCCCCTCGTACGGCGGGCAGCGCACCGGAAACCCGATGCCTGTCTCGAAGGCGTGATCACAGGAGGGGAGTTCGGCAGGAACGTTCGAGCCTGCTGAATCCCCGTATCAGGTCGAGGTCACACCGCACTTGACCGCTTCCTGTTTGAAGTTGATGGGCGCTGGATGGCTTGACCTCTTCATCAGGCTCGCTTTCTCCACGGAGCGCATACTGGAGATGGCAGATCCGCTGAAGAAGGTCTCCTTCCGAGTCCTCTTGAGTCGCGAGTCGCAGCCTGCCACGCCCCTTGCTACGCCCCATGCAGAACTCGACCTGCTCCAGCAGCCAGAAAAACACCATTCTGTGGCGGTGCCGTTAAAAAGCCCCTTCCCCCCCGCACTCCCGAAGGTTTCAATCTTCCCGGAGGAGTTGGCTTCAAAATCCACATGATCAAAATCCCGAAAGATCATAAAATATGAATACACATGTTTATTCTATATATTTACATACCGACTAATAAATATTATAAAGATTGTAAAAAAAAGGAATATATATGCTAATCGTATGTCTTACGAGGCTCATTTCAAAAGTAATGGCCGATCGGATAGAAAGAAAGAAAGAATAAGAGAAACAAAAAAAAATGTATTGGTGGTTCGAAGTTCGAAGGTTCGAGGTCAGGACTGAGTGGTCAGAAAGTTCCCATCTGAATTTCCGAATTGTCTGGAATGTGCGTACAGCAGTGCGTGGGGCCAAAAGGGTGTGTGCTTTTGGTGGACTTTATGGAGACCGGAACGACCACCACTTCGCCAGCCTACTGTGGAACAGTTCGGAAATTCAAATGGGAACTTTTTGATCAGTCCTGACCTCGCCCCCGGTGACTACCACGTCTTCCTGCACCTCCAGAAGTGGCTCAGCGATTCGAGGGGGAGAGTGAGGAGTTGAAAACTGCAGTGCTGCTGAGTGGCTGAACTCGCAGGCGGCGGAATTTCATGCAGACGGTCTAAAAAAGCTTTTTCCACGGTGTCAAAAGTGCTTGGGGGGAAAAAATGGTGACTACGTAGAAAGATGACATGGGGGTGTACGTGCTTCGAACCACCAATACATATTTTTGTTTCTCTTATTCTTTCTTTCTTTCTATCCGATCGGCCATTGCTTTTGAAATGAGCCTCGTGATATACATTTATATATAGTTTAATATGCAGACTTGTTTTAACATACCTATTTATTAATATTTAATAATAACCATACAATTAACGATATATATTTATATTTTGTTTTTCCCACTGTTCTTAACTGCCATCACAATTTTTTTCATTTTCTATAATTCCATATTAACATATTCATTCAATACATTTCATTACGTACACATATATAATAAATATATATTTATTTTGATAATATTTAATATATATTAATAACATGTTATTATTTATATTTATGTCGACAGATAATAATAAATATGCATCTGAATATGAATTTGTATATTAATATGTATATTAATGCATGTAATAAACACACACGTTTATTTTTTAAGATCTTCCAAGATTTTTTGGTGTTCAGCATTTCGATCAACACCATCCGTGAGAACACTTCTCTTTCACGAACATCAGTGATCACCAGAATCAGCCCAGGATTGTCCCGTTCCCCCTTTAGGGCTGCCAACCTACTTTTATCATCTCGAGAAAGCACCATGCACCCCACTGGTACTCGAGGAGGCTGCAGCGTACTGGACTAAGATAGGACAGACTCGTCGTGGGGGCCTGTTATAGTTAGCCATTCTGGAGACGCAACCCCATGGTACGGCACCATTCTCACAACCGCAGGGCAACCTCGAAAGGAACCGGCTCCTTGATTCCTGGAAGGACCCCGGAAGGTTGACTTCCAATCCCAGCCAGTCAACGAGGGCATCCGATTTCCCAGTTTCCACTAGTGCCACACTCCCCGACGTGACCGGGTGTCAACCAGTGCCGCACTCGAAACCCGTGGGTCAACCAGCGTCGCCTTGCGGGTGGGATTGTGGGAGACCCGAAAAACCCACGACTCGGCGCGCGTTCTTGGCTTCAGTCCTTTCCCGGGAGGGATTCGAACCCGCAACTCTTGATGCCAAGCGCGGAGACCGCAGCCAACGGCCGCTAACGAGACCCACTTTTAGTTCTTTGGGGCACTTTCCATCATCACACGTTTTATCGGGAAGGATTAGAGTGACGTTGCTTGTCTTGCTTTTCCAGAGCAGCTGAAGTTGGCACTCGTGGCGGAAGCACGTCAGTGGGTGATATCCTACGGGCAAGCTTGTAAAACGCAGTACACTCGCCAGATGGACAAACTGTACGCTCAGATGGAGGACTTGCGCCTAAAACTGAGTCGCCCCATCGAGGAGTTGGATGACGTCAGGCACGGTATCCAAGCCGTGAGGGAAGTTCGTAGCAAGGAGATTGACATCGATCTGGCCATCGAGCCGGTGGAGGTAATCTCTTAGATTCAGCACTTCTTGAACGGAATCTGCCGTACCTGTCTCTCGTGCCACTTGAAGAACCAACAGCGTGTTATTTGTGAAACTTCCTCATATCTGAGTTTCCCCCACTGATGCTGGCTGTACACAGTCATCACCATCCTGATATGCTTCCCTTCCGTTCTCATCCGGCGGACCTTTAATTTTATCTTAAGAGTCGATCCTTTGTAACAGATCCCGCTATCTATAAATCTATGAGTCTCATTCGCCCCTGCCAACCTCGTGGAAGGCAGTCCTAGCTTGCCGACCTTTCCAGCACTGGTGATTCATTGCTGCTGATATGCTTCTCAAAATCTCGTTGATTCTGCTCGTGGAGCACTTTCCAAAGATCTCACTCAGGTTGACTACATCTTTCATTCTGTTGTTTTTTTTTGATGTGGGAAGACAATCTGGGTGCAAGTGGTTATCCAGAGCTTGTGATGAGATTTCACTCTGACTCTGACATTTCATTTAATGAAGCATCTCTACTGGTACCATTTGCGACCTTCGGGTCTTCGAGATCCTGTGCTCAATGTTTTTCAGCTGGAATTCATCTCACACATCATGGTCATTTAAAAACGCATGCGATGGGCTATTATGGCTCCTGAGTTCGTGGGGGTCGGCAAGTATACGAGGGAGCGCAGCATATCTGTTTTGAGGCACGCTGTCGCCATCTAAAATCTGCCTGCGCCCAACTGCGCCACCTTGCTTCAAGCGCCATCTGATTCGTTTGGCATTCACAGCGACCTGCCTCTCTCCTTACAAACCTTTTGGATCCTCTTCCCCCTTCACAAGGGGAATGCAAATATACATTTAAGAGCGCGACATCGGTCGGTCAACAGAGTATACAGGATGGTGGTCATTCGACCCGGAAGGCTTTCATTTTTCCGTCTCGAGCTCTTGATGAACTTTGCCATTTTGATGCTTTGGGGTGCATTATCTAATCTTCCTCCAAGTAATGCACCCATGTTTTGTCGCTCTGTTTCCAAGATTCTCATTATAACTCGATATTTCTCTCTAGCGATAGCCGCTCTCTATCTTTTTCTACCAGATTTATCAAAAGTTCCTGTTCGACGTTCTTGGTAACACTTCTTCGTACTGAAGCTCTCTTATTCATAACTTATTTATTCTGTTGCTTTAACATCTTCTATCGCAACTCTGAATCCAAAAACTAGATTGCAGTTTCGTAGTGTTTTCTTGGCAAAAGGCAAAGGATCCAAGGAGGTCACCTTCTCTCTGATAACAGCTGGAGTTTTTCTTTTCATTGCAGTTCATAGAAGCTCATTAAGAGCATAGACTCGGCTATACCCCCTCAAACTGCAAGCAGTCTCCGAAAACATGCCTTTAGGGGAAAACTAAGGGAGAGTGCATAAAAGGCTTAAAAAAACAAAAAACGAAAATCGTTTCTGTATTTCCTAGCCACTCTTAACATTTCGGCATTACAGTTCACATTCCCACGAAGTTGAGCTTCAAAATAATTCCTCTTGATCTCTTTCCTTTGAAGAGTCCTGAATCTAAGCTCCTGAACTCTAGCCTTGATCTTTTCGCAACCCTTGGGTCTATTTCAAACGGATGTTCGCCGGAGGTCATACATTGCTCACCAAATTGATGAAAAAATCATTAGAGTTGCATCCAGTGCCGGGGAGAGCCGAACACATCTGTGGACAAATTCAAGTATTGCATGTGATGGTGCTGCTTTTTCGAAGTTCCTTCTCGATTCCCTTCGGCAAGCTGCCTGATAAAACGCAAAATTCCGGTTTCTGCGGAACATGCAAGGAGCATCCGCTAAGCTTTCAGATTTCCAGAAGTGGTGCCCACTGCTTTGAGAGCAAAAACGCGAGGTGTACAATCTGTACTTCACCACTCATTTTCTGAGGATGTTCAACCCGTAGAAGTTTCTTGTTCCTTCCGACGGAAGAGATATCCCATCTTGAATTTTTTATATTTCTTGCGTGGCGTGATTTCTTGAGAAACCTCCAGAAACCGATGTTTCCTTTACTTCCGTTCCATATATCAACCCTTTTTGATCAACTTATTTTCCAATAAGAACGCACTCGGTCAGTTTGTCTGTCCTTCTGCCTGTGTGTCACCAGGAAGCACGCTGTCTCTGTCGCGTCTTCTTACTTCCGTTTCACGAGTTACTCGTTTTGTGAACATCAGACCTTCTCTGCTTCTCATCTCGGAGAAATCCCAACTCGTCTTACTTTCCAGGCGACTTGTGATTTGCTTTTGCAACCATCGGGTTGTCTGTAAAATTCAATGCTTCAGCAGCGGGATATTCGAACGGCCGTTCGTTTGTGGAGCCTGTCAAAGTCTCGCACTGAAATTCTAATCCGGTTGAAATCTTGGTCCATCCGTCCACTCTGTCGTCAGCCTTCTGCTTCCACGCTATCCATCACGTCTCTTGAATTCGGCAGACAGGTAATTTCTAAGCTTGTGTAAACGCGATGTGCTCCACGAAATGCGAGCAGTCTCTACGCAGCATAAAGAGCACAGGAACTTGAATCAGTGAATTCAAATCACATCTTCATCATCGTTTTCAGGCTCTCGGAGCATTCCAGTGGCTGCTGAGGAAATTTCGCTTCTATTGGGTGATGTGGAAAAGAAATGCGAGCGCGAGTTTCCTTGATTCGACCTACGGTTACTCATTTCCTTGCGATTAGGCCTGGGGGACCAGCGGAATTCTTGCTTCAAATGCTTTTCTTACACGTGATCTAAATAGCTCTTCAGTTAAGAAAGGAGATCCTGATGCCCGTGCCAAGATCCATAAGCGTTCTTAATCTGCATCTTTGGAATAACGGATTCGAGCCTTTTCCAAAGATACTTTCATCGGCAGCGCTGTGGATAACAGAATGTGACATGACCCGACCCCTTTCATGACTAATTCGATCTGGAGTGAAATTATGCTTCCCTCATTGCTCTCGCGCGCAGCTGGCCAAGCCTTGATATAGCCTTTCGATCATTCTTCCCTCGAAGCAGTAGTCACTTCAGCGTTCTTAGTATTCTTAGTCTTATTGGTAGCAGCACAGTAGTCTCCAAAATACCTGATCCTTGTCTAAACAAACCCTCAGCTATCCTGCCAATCGATGCTTCTTGCATCACATGTTTTCAAGAGTTCCGTTTGTCATCCGGAACCTGTATCCAGAGGATCGGTGGCTGTCCATAACACTGCCTCGTCCCATCACAACTCTTCGAAGTCCCGTCCTTGCACCAAGAAGGACGCAAGCGAATTTCACGAGGAGGAAAGTCCCTCGAATCCCTCCTGGGCGCAACCGTTCAAAGAGTGCAATCTAATGGGAATTTGTTCAGATTCCGGCTGCAGGAATCACTTGCAGATGGAGCTATTTGGTCATCTGCGGAATCGAGGATGCACGTCACACACATCCGTGCATCAGTCGTGAGATATGGCATCCCTTTCCCTCGCGAATCAACAGACTTTCCTTTCGACCAGATGCATCACGAATCACTACAACGTGAGGGAATGAGTAATAGGCAATGACTAATAATTATAATTGCGCGCGTGATTTCCGTTCAGCTTCCGGTTCACCGTAGTTCATTCCGCTACTATCATGCGAATGCATCGAGCAGTCGACCTCCGGGTTCCTTCCAGGAATCAAGGAGTGGGAGTTCCCCCCCAGTTGTGCATAGAAGCGGACTCCCCTTTGGGGGGGACCTTCCGTAGAGTAGGTGTGTCCCCACATCTCTAGAGTTCCAGAGAAGCGTGTCGCTTTCTTTGGGGAGAGCCCTTCTGAATTTCGGAATCGTCCCTGAGGAGAAGAAAACATGGAGCAGACCCCTTCGGGGGTCCTTCCGGAGAGAGTAAAGAAGGGGAGGATTCTCTTCCGGGTTCCCGTCGGAGACAACCAGGGTTGGGAAGTTCCCTTCGGGGATGCTTCCCCAGGCTTGAAAGGAGGTCCCCTCCCGGTATCTTGAAGAATTAACACAAGTGCCCTCGGATGGGGTAGGGAACAGTCCCAAAGAGCTGCGTGGGACACTGGTTCTTGAAGTACTCAGCGACCCCGTCCTCCCCCCAAAAAAAGCTGAAAGCGAAGGATTTCCATCATCCCTTGTACGACCCGGAGTA
The DNA here is from genome assembly GCA_036172245.1 of Raillietiella orientalis. Taxonomy (NCBI): domain Eukaryota; kingdom Metazoa; phylum Arthropoda; class Ichthyostraca; order Raillietiellida; family Raillietiellidae; genus Raillietiella; species Raillietiella orientalis. Next base: position 485,261 of record JAYWIR010000056.1, on the reverse strand, counting down.
AAATCGCCATGCTTTTTTTTCTTTTTTCACCCAACGTTACTAATGTCAGCAAATTCAGTGTTCTCCTCTTAATGGAATAGTAGGAATCTCGTGGTTCGGTCTGCATAACTCAACTGGATGGTGAACTTCACTCGTTCTGAATTTCAGGAAGCTTTCACTTTCATCTCCAAACTCCACATTCCCTTGTCTAGAGAGGAAATCGACAGAGTGGACAATCTGAGATACACTTGGCAAAAGCTTCAAGTGCTAACAACGGACTTGCAAATCTTGCTCACCACCATCCAGAACAGCTTCCAGGTAGATACGGTGGAAAACTGACTGTTCGTCAGACTCATTCTGCAACATTCAGAAAAAACTGAAGGAAGACATCATTGTGTTTAAAGAGCAGTGCAACAACTTTTACAATGATTACAAAGAGAACGGTCCGATGACCCCAGGTCTCGATCCGAAAGAAGCTTCCAGGAGATTGGTCATATTCCAAGTAGGAACTGCTGTACTTTGAAAAATGATCCCGTCCTGATCTTTAGAATGACTTTGATTCTTTATGGAGAAAATACATGACATACGCTAGAGGGGAAGAACTTTTTGGGATGAAGATTTCTCATTACCCCAAGCTCCAGCAGATACAGAAGGAGCTGAATCTCATGCAAAAACTTTACCGCCTCTACAATGATGTCATCGATCGAATCAACAGCTATTTCAGTATTCTGTGGAACGAAATAAGCATAGAGAACATAAATAATGAGCTGATTGAGTTTCAAAACAGGTGAGTTCTTTTTCTCTTGGGTCTTGCTCTCTTCGCTCTCTTCGTCTTCGTTCATGAGGATCCCTTGAAAAACTCGAATGTTTGCGAACGCCTGAAGACTTCTTGAACTCCATGCTACTTAAAACGGGTCGTCCATAGGGGGCCAATGTGAATCGCTGGAGACTGATCAAAGAACTTTCACATTTCAGGGCAAGGAAGTTACCGAAACGCCTCAAAGAGTGGCCGGCGTTCATAACGCTGAAGAAGGCAATCGATGATTTTAGCGATTTGTCGCCTCTCCTTGAGCTGATGTCCAACAAGGCCATGAAGTCTCGTCACTGGCAGAAGATTTCAGAGATAATTAATTACAAGCTGGATGTAGAGAGCGAGGCATTCTCCCTGAAGCACATCATGGAAGCGCCTCTTCTGGATCACAAAGAAGACGTGGAAGTAAGTGTGCCTGGAGGGATTTCGGGCCGAACCGAGACCAAGCGCTGGCTGGCCGCGTCACATGAATCCTCGTTCGGGCACATTTCTATCCATGCACATAAATGTACCACGAAAGAACCTTTCCGACTTCTTGAAGGAAGGAGATTTTCTACAAGGGCACACCGGAAATTGAAAAAGCGCACACGGCATCACACGCTTTTCAACAGTTCCCCAGAAGTAACGGAACGCTGCTCCATGTCGTGAGAGCATCACCTTGGATGAAGCTCTGAATTGTTCAGGGACATTCCTTTCATTTCCGTCGCGGGTTCCTGCCATCTCTGGTTGACTAAGATCGAATGACCTCAAAGAAGGTTTTTATGTTGCTCCTTGTGGGTTTATCCTCAGTATGTTGCTTCCTTGAGGATCCCGAAGAAACCAACAGGTAGACAGCAGGCGCTTGACCGAGATCATCGCTTTCCTCCTATTCACAGTCGAACTTTTCGAAGTCCCGAACTTACTTGACTTAACTCCCGTATTCTCCTTTCCACTACACATCAAATCGTTCCGGATAGCCGTACTTTGCATGCTCAGTGTTGAGGATGAGAACCTTTTGCTGTCAGATGAAATTTTGCTTGCCGACGAAAACAGCACTTGCAGTTCTTTTACTGATCCTAAAATGAAAACGCTAACTATTAACCATTAGCTGGATCAGTCTCCAGAATATTTTCATAAGACATAAGATGACTGCATCCTTGTGCCCATGCTCGGCACGAGTCAACGTCGACTCTGTAATCCCTCTGAAAGCATGACCCTGCCTTAAAGGCACAGAGCCATGTTTTACGAGCAAAAATATCCCAGCCGATTTACCGCCATCATCAATATCATTCCACTCATTAATCCCTTCCCTAGAAATCCTAATCAACAGGAAATTGAAAATTTTGTTCCCTACGGCTTCTAGGAATAAATAACTAAATTGTTTCGTCTTCTTCCTTCGATCTTACTGATTTAGATGATTGCATTTTTCTTACTATATGATGAATATTATATATTGGTTAATATCCTAAGCATTTACGGTATTTGTAAATCCAGACATATTTTTAAAATGTATCGAGCAGGCCCCCGACAAAAGATATTTTTGATCTTTCTTAAAGATATTATTTCATTAAATAATGAAGAATCAATCAACCATTAAATGCACTTATGGCGAGGAGCTCCCGCGAAGCTGCTGCGCCTCCTCAGAAGAGTTTAGGACAAGTCAGGGAATTCCGACACAGGGAACTTTGCCTTTTTCCATGAAGGCGCTCGTTTGCGCCTCAGGCACAAATGAAGGGCGTTTTCGCCCCCGAGCAACCCACCACGAGAGAAAGCTCCTGGAAACCAGGTGGTGCCTTCATCCCATCCTTGCGGTCGCACTCGAGAACTCCTCCTCTGCTTATTTCCTGGACTTATTTCCTTGGCACTCCCTGCCCGTGGTTTGTGTCCAGGGAAAAAGCATGCAGGCTATGCGGGTCGCACCGCACTCTTCCTTTGCGATCCCTTCGAGGTGATCGATGAGCACGGAAACACGGGAAGAACGCCTGGTCGTTTCAGGAGCGTTTTTTTCACGAATGTTTAGGACGTTTGCATATCAGCGGTGAAAGAGAAAGACATCGAAGGGAAGCTGAAGCAGATCACCAACGAGTGGAGCACCAGCGAGTTTACGTTCGTCCAGTTCAAGAACAGAGGTGAACTCCTTCTGAGGGGCGACAGCACTGCCGACATCATCAGCTTGGTGGAAGACAACCTGATGATTCTGAGCTCTCTGCTATCCAACAGGTTTTGGTGGAACGACAGCAAGGTGGTCAGGAGGCTCTGTGGTTCGTTCCCAGGTACAACGCTCCGTTTCGGAGCAAGATCCAGAAGTGGATCGGGGATTTGTCCAACACGAATGACATGCTGGAGAAATGGCTATTCGTTCAGAATCTCTGGGTCTACCTCGAGGCAGTGTTTGTCGGGGGAGACATCGCCAACCAGCTTCCTAAAGAAGCCAAAAGGTAGTTGTTATTTTTTCCCCCACCGGCTATCGAAATGACCGAATCGCAACAACATGTCCGTGTTCGACATGTACACGTGTGGGTAGTGGGTACTGGGATTTGGCGACTCTTCGCGTCTGCCCTAGTCCAGCGTGGTTAGGCACAAAAAGATGTAAAAGAGGCAAACCAATCTTTCGATAAATGATGCATTCAGATGCAACATGGGAACAAATTATGGCAAAATATTCCCTATTTAAGTGCCTTTCGTGCTGAATCGCTTTCCTTCTTCCTCACTGTCAGTATCGACGTCAAGTGAACACACGTTTTGCAATGTTCTGTCGTCCAATCTTGCCTTGCTGCTGTGCTCTTGAGGTGACACGGAGTTTGTGAAGTAGGTTCCTTCCCTAGGGAAAAGCTCATGGGACTCTTAGTTCCGAAATGGGACTTTAATCGTCCAATCATTAGCATCACCCGAAGAACAGCTACTGCTACCCCCAGTTCCAGAATATGCCAGACGTCCTCGAAGTCCTTCTGCCTAACAGTACTCGAACAAACTGCACAAAAGTTTAGAGAAAAATATCTGACGTTTCAATGTGCACAGCAAACTTGCTCGAGCTTATCACAAGAGTACGAGTTTCCGATGGTCACTGGGGGAGAAATTTCTCCAGTGTACCTTGCCGTGTTCTCTTAACTGGTCATAAGTAAGCAAAGACGGCTCCAGACATCTGTGCTCGATTTTGGTTTGCTTTGATCGCCCTCTTCGTTCCGGTCCATCATCTAGTACAGAGGCCTTCATTGCCTTCCTGCATGAAATGTGCGCTGTGGTCCAACCACAAAGCTGCTTGCACACTGAGTAGTCCCTCGCTCAAGATCGGGAGGGCCACTTTCATCACTTTCTTCGTCTTCCAATGCCTCGTTTTCGGGAGAATGTCATTAGCGTCCTTCAGCCCTTGTTTCCGTCCCGCTATTCAGTACGATCATCGGTTCCTTCTAGTTCTTTCTAGTTTCCTTTCTTTGCACTTGCCGCAGTTTCAAAATGGCTTCCTGCTCGCCTTCGGCCTGCTTCCGTCATCTCGAAGCATCCACGCTTGAAATCACAGAGTGCAAAATAGTGCCGAATCGTCTTGCTGCCCCTTTTTCTTCAACTGCTGGCGACGAAGTTTCCTGTCTGGAAGAGATGAACCCGTGCACTAGCTTCCCTGGATATTTTATGTAGCGGATCAACCTCTTCCAAGAGGTGGTCCACCGATTCCCTGAGGTGCATAGTGCCGCCAAATTTTTCTTGATCACTATATCCGTTGCCTGCACCGAGTCTGCAGTGCTGGAAGGCAGAGATGTCAATGCACGTTTTGGCCAAGTGCCCGGAATCAGGGTGTGCCTTGCAGTCATCAAGAAGCAGAGTGACTTCCCTCGGTTTCCGCTCGTGGCCTCACTTTCCGTCTCATTACCCATTTCTTCGAAATTTCCCGAAGCCGTCCAAGCGTGCTAATGGGAGGCCTCCCGTCCCATGGAAACGGCATGCCATCCCACGTAAGCGGAGAAAATCGTGGCTGTTTTGTTCACCATGCCATCGGTTCCTGAAGATTCGTCCCAAACGAGCGGCCACTCTAGCCGGCCGATGTCCACGTGACGGACGTGCACCGCGTGCGCGCGCGAATCCAGCTGCTTCCCTCCGGTCTTTCTCAAACCCAAAAGGAAACTCCGAGTCCGCCCAAGCCCTTTTCCCTCTAGCACGTTGGCCCGGTCTCAATGGCCAGAGCCACCGCGGCTGCTCTCTCCACCCAACCACTCTGTCCCACTTCGATTCCCCCGGGCGCGTGCTGAGGAGGCGCCTGAAGGGATTCGCAGCCATCCTCATCGGTCCTCGGGAGCCACACGGCGAGCGTGGATGGTCCACGGCCCCCGTTCTGCAGGTCGGTCCGTCAGGGAGTTCGTCTCGAAATCTCGGAGGGTCGAAATCCCGAAAAAAGTGGAATTCATCATTCGGAGAGAGAGTCCCACTCGTTGCATGAAGGGAACGATAGGAAAATGAAATACGCAATTCCTTCTTTGCCTTTTTCGTTTGCCCGATTTTTTCGTTTTTCCACTATTTTTAGCTGTCAATATGTTTTTTATAACCCGACATATATTCATTCAATATATGTTTATTACATATATAAATAGATAAGTATTTGAATATGCATTTATGTTTTTGTAATCGTTAATATATGTTAACACAATTGTTAATCATATCAATAATATACAGTTAATACATATTTTCGAATATGCATGCTAAAATAAATCGCTAAATATACAAATTATATATTAATACATATAATAAGCATACGTATTTATTTTTTATAATCTTTAATATCTAAATTAATAATGTATCGATGCATGTTATTCATTATATCAATAATATGCACCTTAATAAATATTATCTATGTTAAAATAATTCTTTGTGTGTAATGTATCTATAAAAATTTCTTTTAACATAAATACCGGTTAATATTTATTAACACACATATTAATGATATAACGAATAACGTACATTTACGTATTATGTATAAATATATACATTAACATATATAATAAACGTATTCATTTCCTTTTAATGATCTTTATAAATTTACCTTCACACCTGTACACGAATCTACGCAAATTTGTTTTAACATAAGCATTGATTAATATTTATTAGTACACATATAACTGATAAAATAAGTAACATGCATTAACATATATAATATGTGCATGAATATATATATATATTCATTTACATAATAAACGTACACATTTCTTTTTAATGGTCTTTATAATTTATGTTAATCCATATATTAACGCATGCATTAATCCATATATGAATATACGTAATGAACATATTATTAATTATATTAATATATGTAATGCGCACGTATATATTTATGGCTTTTCGGGATCCCGATGGGCGCGTGGTCTTTTAGCGGTCACCGCGTGCTCGCTGTGGTTGAAGGACTGTGGCAGTCCCACGAGCCCCACGGAGAGTCGCCGATTCCGTCTGACCTCTAACCGCTACCCCGCATCGACGACCTCCTCCGAAACGAACTTCACTCTGAACTTGACCGCTCGCCCGCCTGGAAGCTGCTAAGAACTCCTCCTCCCTGAACACCGTTGCTCCCGACTCGCCGGTCCTCCTTTGCTCCCGGCATTTTTTTCCCCCCTCTTCGAGATAAGCTGAAAGATGGGCGGGGAGCTGCCGCCGCGTGCGCGGGAAGGTCCGCGAACAGCATCCTCCTCCTTCCCATCCGCTGCGATCTTAGCGGGTGCGCGCGTTCCCGACCACCCTCGTCCTGCCGGGCACGGTTCGCGCGCTGCTGCGTGCCGAGGAGCGGTGCTCCTCAGACCCCTCGTTCAGGAAGACGAAATCGAAAATTCGGGGAACCGACAGCCGAAGAGCGGGTCGCGTTCTTCCTGGGGTGAGGGAGGAGATCCGGCCGGTTCGCAGGGGTGGGTTCCCCCTCGAGCAAGCGGCCCTTCGCATGATCTTGAGTCCCGAGTCCCTGAGTGCTGCGGCCCCTGGCAGAGACTCCGCTCAGAGCTCGAAACTGGCTCCACCATGTCGTGCGATGCGTTTCACAATCTTTGACGTCTTGAGGCACTCAGAGGATGAAGGTCTCCTCATTTGGAAAACGCCCAAGCCTCTGGCCTCGATCACGGTCGCCAAGACGACTCGATCGCGAAAATCATGGTCTCTTTGCGTGCCGCAGGTTTTACAACATCGACCGCTGCTGGCAAAAGATCCTTGCAAGAGCTCACGAAATTCCCAACGTCATCCAGTGCTGTGTGGGAGACGACATGCTGAAGCAGCTGCTCCCATACTTGCAAGGAGAGCTGGAAATGTGCCAGAAATCCCTTTCTGGGTTAGTGAGACAGAAGGTCATTCCAGAGGACACTTGAGGTTTCTTCCAGGTACCTGGAAAAGAAAAGAACCCTGTTCCCAAGGTTCTTCTTCGTGTCAGACCCGGCTCTGTTGGAAATTCTCGGGCAGACCACGGACTCGCACACCATCCAGACACATCTCCTGTCGATCTTTGATAACACCAAGAAGATTATCTTCCACGACCAAGATTACGACCGCATCATCGGCTTGGTCAGCTCGGAAGAGGAATGTGTTATGGTAAGTGAACGCCTTTTTCAATGCCCAATCTTGCCCCAAAGACATGTTACTGCGTTTCCGAAACGGAGGTTGCGGAGTACGTCCATCCCCTCCCTCGAAGAAAGCTCGTAAGACTCTTAGCTGACTTTTACGAAACCGGTTGAATGTCGCGGATGGTGGGTCAACGGCATTTTGCCCACGGCATTCGAACTGCGGACGCTCGAGGGCTCGCCGAGAAGACACGATGGACCCAAGGGCGTCTGCTTGCCCTTGCAACTCGGAGTTCTCAAACCAAACGCGTGGTCACTCGACTCGACCACGGATCTTCCGCAAAGTCCACGAATCCCTCAGGAAACGTCCTGAGTGGAAATCTCCGTCAAAGTGGAAAGTGGATCGAGCGAAAGGTTTGAGCGGGCAGCCGGTGGTGAAGGTGGATCCGCTTGCGCGAAGGTTCCGAAGTTTGGGGACGGAGGTGGACGCAGCATCCGAACGCGGCCAAGTTGACAACCGAGTTTCCTCTCTGCTTTTGCCCGTGGCTCCAACCTCTTACTCATGTCCCAACGAGTCCTTCCAGGATAAGGGAAGAACGAGGCGACTTCGGCGCGAGAGGAAAATTCCTTGTGGCGACGTCAGGAGCATTTCAAGAGAAAGGCGCTCCCACGCTGACCTGCGAAGAGTCAATAGTGGCAGCTTGAGGCAAACAACTCCCGAGCTCAAACATCAGATGAGGTGTAACAGGGTCGAACCCGAGATCAGCGACTCCGTACATTCTGAGAGAGGAACCAGAACTCCGGGAAACGAATCCTGGTTCCTTAGTCCTTAAGTCCGGGGAACTTTAAAGAGCTTGGGGTCGACCATAATCCCGAAATCCGAAAGATCATGAAAAATAAACGGATATGTCCATTATATATGCTTACGTATATATCTATGAATACATAAATATATAGATGGATAGATAAATATACTTCATAAAGATTATATAAAATACTTATATGCGCTTATTGTTTATAGTTATACATTTCGTAAATATATATTAAATGAATATATGAACATAGAATTATAAGAAATAGAAAATGATGAAAACAATTTAAAAAACGGGGGGCAAATAAAGATATACAATAAACATATGTATGCGTTTATTAAATCTTTTATATAGATTAATAATACATGATAATACATATCATTATTCATATTGACATATATGTTTATAAATTTTAATAAATATATATGTTAAAATGATATTACCATTAATGATATCTGTATTAATGAATATGTATATTAAAATGAATTTGTATATTAATCTATATAGAAGTATGCCTAATATGCATGTACATTGTTTTTATAATCCTTATAATATATATCAATTTATGTATTTTCAATATAAGAGTACTATATATTTATAATATATTTATTTTTTGTGATCTTTCGGAATCTCTAAGATTTCTCCCGATTCTGATTCATTCGGGATTTTGATTTTTTGGATTCAGGGGCCCGGGCTTTCGAACTAAGCCCGGGAGGGCCAAAGTCTCCCGAAGCCAAGGAGCTGCGGTGAATGTTGGGTAGGCTGGGAGTCTGCAAAATCGAAAAGTTCGTGGTGGCCATGGACACCAGCTCTCATCTGTACCTGACTGCTGTTCGCGATGGGGCGACTCATCACGAGAGGCTTCGAGGAATGCTGGCACCCTTAGCTCCAGTGCACGCAGCTTCGAAAGGACTGGTCCCACATCCATCTTCAGACACCTCCAGTTGACGTGACGAGATTCACGATCGAATCCGAATGAGCAGTCCGTTCCCTGGAGATTTTTCCGTATCCTGATGACTTTTTGAAACAAGGATGTTTCCGGAGGATGCACTTTCCGAAAGAAGATTCAGCAAGATCTTTTCTTCCTTGGAAGAGGATTGCTGAATCAGATCGAAGTAAAAATCAACCATCCACCGTGTAATTCGCGGAACTCATAATGGACGCATAGGATAGGATAACTTCGAACCACGAGCGGACCACGATGTAGGCGGGACACCTGAAGACACTTTTGTCCTCACCAAACGCGAGCAGACTCCTCGCGGTGGCGAAGAACCTCAGTGCAGGACACGGGGATGCGAGCGGGCCCGAGCTGCGGCAAAGGACCTCAGCACAGGACACGGGGATGCGAGCGGGCCCGAGCTGCGGCAAAGGACCTCAGCGCAGGACACGGGGATGCGGGCCGGTCCGAGCTGCGGCGACGCGAGCCCGTGAAACGAAGCCTTCGGCGCACCAACCTGCCTGCAACCTTCAACGTCCTCCGTGCACCAGCCCTTCGCCGACAACGCGGACCTGGGAACGTCGAGGAACTCAGAGACAGTGTAGAAAATCTCTCCTCTGCATTCCTGCACCTATTTCCAAAGCTTTTGAAACAGTTGTGAGTGATGAATGGCGCGAGGCAGGTGGTCGAAGCAACACCAGCTAAGTGGTCGAAAGAGCTCCAACTAGGTGTTCTTTGACTTCTTGAGAAGACTGCCAACGATTTGTCGTGGAAATCTTGAGACAAGGAACCCTACCAGCTTTGTAGATGTAAAAAGTCGAGATCCTCCTATGAATAGAAGTGATAGAGATCCTGTTTTAACGTGAATTCTGCTTCCCAAGAAACACATCCCAAGATTGAAGTGATGCAACTGAGGTGTCGTCTCCCCTTCCTTCTCTCTTGGCATCTCTGAGTATTCCTCTGATTTTCCCTCGAAGCTATTCCACCCAGGAATTGAAGGGAAGCAGTCGATTAAGAATTTTATGAACTTCCGCGTAGTTCAGCGTTTCCTTTTCTTGAGGGCCAGTCTTGTGCCGGCCTGCGGAAGGTGGACGAATCCGTATCCTTGACGAGTCCACGTGCCCTTACTAATCTACCCGCGAACTCGAGATGACCTGTTTCCATCCTAGCTGGAGAAACCTGTGAGAGCTGAAGGAAGCGTCGAATACTGGTTGATGCAGCTTCTCCAAGTATCCCATTCATCCATCCACTCCCTCATTCGATCTGTATACTTCCGGATCCAAGAAGCGGGACTAAACATACTGAGCTTTCTGAACTGTGTCCCCACCCAGGTAAGAATTCGCAGCGGTCTTTTCGTTTTGCTTCTTGACCCGGGTCAGTGAGCATTGAACTTCGATTGGGAAGGGTGAACCCGTTTTGGGTTTTATTTTTCCATCCTCCACACTCTTCCTATGATGATTCCTTTCTTGCGGAAATCTGGAACCCTTTTCGCGGGAAGATACGGTGCGGTTTCCAAGGATGATGTTGGTTTATAAGACATCCGGATGTCAAACGCTTCACTTTTTACCACGTCCTCTGCAGCGAACTTGCTAACAACGCGAGTCGTGTGGCTTACCTGTTTGTGCTCACGTCTCCTCCCTCGGCATCATCAAAGAGGTTTGGCATTCCGTGCCCACTACCGGTAGGCGCCGAGATGAGACGAACAAGCTAGGCCGAATCGGTTTTCTGCTTCTCGCTTGCTCCTTCTCTAGAAGAGGGGGAAGAGGAGGCGTTCCTCGGGTGGAGAGGTTTCGCTTGGCATCTTCCATTTTAAGCGTCGGTCATCGAGACGTTGGACGGTCCGAGTGATCGCTGAAAACTTCGTAGTTCTGAAAGCAGCATGTCGATTCGTCGACGCTTCTTCGTTCTCTGACGTCCTCTAAGTCACATCGTTAGAGTTCGATTGCCTCTCCATGAGGCGCTGGAGGAACAGTTTGGGGTCACTAAAATCTGTAATGCGCACACCTCAGTGCTCTCGCTGATGGTTTCCGAAATAGAGAATTGCTTCGCTCTTTCTGATCTCCTCGTAGCCAGATGCCTGCGTTGGCAGTCGTGTGGCGCGAGCGTGGTGCCAAGCGTTTCCGGTTCGAATCACCATGTGAACAGAGGGTGCGTCGCGGGTTTTGATTTTCTCCTTCCCACCCCCAGAAGGGCGCCTGTTGACCTGTAGGCTTCGTGTGAGGCACTGGTCGACACCTGGTCACTCCAGGACGATCTGGAGCCTTTCCCGGACTCATAGGGTGGTCTCCTCCTGGGGTGCTTCCTATGAATTGAAGAGTTACACGCGCCCTCGGGTGTAGGGAACAGCGTGGAAGAGCTTCGTGGGCCATCAGACGAACGGTTCTTTGAGTACTTGGAGAACCAGAAAAAAAAGAAACGGACTGTTTTCTCTCTGTCGAGGATGATTTCTGGCGTTTGCAGAAGTCAAATCTGGAAATTCTTGAGAGCCACCAACGCTGGTATTTACACTGTTCACCTGGAATCGGACTTGAGTGAACAAGTCTGATTCCAGGTGGAAAGTCTGATTCCAGGACAAGGAAACAAGTGGATCAACTGCCTTGAGGCGAATTCGAACAGAGAGCTGCTGCGGGAAGTAAAGTGCAATAGTTGGTCGCATCAGAGGCAGATTCGCAGGAAATGAGTGCATTCGTTGTTACCTCCCTCGCACGCAGAATCGGATGCCTCTGCTGAGTGAATGGAGTGTGACTGGAGATCTCGTTTGACCTCATTCCCAGGCCCTCATTCACCTGACACGGTTGGTGACCTTGCATACCTGCACCAAACTCGAAATTTGCAAAATCTCGAATCTGGTGAAGGGCCGGGACTGTTTGCCTCTGCGGAAGCACCTTACCAATACTTTCAGATTGGAGTGCTGGGGATCCAGATGCTGTGGACAAAAGACGCCGAATTCGCCTTATTCCAGACGAGGACGGATCGGAAAATCATGCAAGAAACAAACCTGAAGTTCCTGAATATTCTGAACATACTCATAGGGCAGACTGCCAGAGACCTCAGCACCATCGAAAGAACTCGATTCGAAACGCTTGTCACCATTCAGGTGCACCAGAGAGACATCTTCGACAACTTGGTAGGAAAGCGATGCTCCCACACCGTTCTTCATCTCTAGATGGCAGTGTCGGATGAATGTGAACTGCATCAGCGACTTCGAGTGGCTGAAGCAGTGCCGCTTTAATTTCAAGGATGATTTGGACAAGATGCTCGTGTGCCTAACGGATGTCACCTTCACCTATCAGAACGAATTCCTTGGATGCACGGAGAGGCTTGTCATCACCCCTCTGACAGACAAGTGAGTTCGACTGCTGCTCGCTCCACAGGTCACCTTCCGCAGGTGTTTCATAACTTTAGCTCAAGCGTTGAATATGAGTATGGGAGGGAATCCCACTGGCCCCGCAGGTACGGGAAAAACAGAAACGGTCAAGGATTTTGGAAAAACATTGGGAAAATACGTAGTGGTCTTCAACTGTTCAGATCAGATGGATTACAGAGGTCTAGGTCGCATTTTCAAAGGTATACAGCGAGAGACGCACGTCCATTCTGACCCGTTTTCAATGATCAAACAACAAAAGGGTTATCCCAGTCTGGGTCTTGGGGATGCTTTGACGAGTTCAACCGCATTGAGCTCCCGGTGCTATCCGTCGCTGCTCAGCAGATCGCAGTGATCCACTGCTGCAAGAAAGAAAGACGCAAGCAGTTCGTTTTCACCGACGGAGAGGTCATATCTATGAATCCTGAATTCGGAATATTCCTCACCATGGTAACCACGAGATGCGCGAAGGGGGAGGAGGGAATTTGACCGGATGGGTCCTGTGCTGCAGAACCCGGGATACGCGATGCGGCACGAGCTTCCCGAAAATTTGAAGATCCAGTTTCGTCCGGTTGCCATGATGGTTCCAGACCGACAGATCATCATTCGCGTGAAGCTGGCCAGCTGCGGGTTCCTGGAGAACATCACCCTGGCCCGGAAGTTCTTCACTCTCTACAAACTCTGCGAGGAGCAGCTAACGAAACAAGTGAGATGACCCCTTCTTTTCCCAGATACCGAATGATTCGAGCGAAGATCCATTACGACTTCGGTTTAAGAAACATCTTGTCGGTACTCAGAACCCTCGGGACAGCGAAGCGGATGGCACCTAAGGACTCTGAAACCACCATCGTGATGAGAGTCCTTCGGGACATGAACCTATCCAAATTAGTAGGTCAGGGTCGCTTCGTCGCGAATGAGTTGAAGTAACGGCTGGAGAAATCGCTCATCTTCCCCGCAGATGAGGACGAACCTTTGTTCATGTCCTTGATAAGTGACCTCTTTCCTTCGACCTCTTTGGAAAAATCGAGCTTCCCTGAGCTAGAGGAAGCCATCTCTGAGCAGCTTAAGCAATCGGGATTGGTGTTCAACCCATCTTTCAGTTTCAAGCTCATCCAGGTAAAGAGATGCACGTTGCCGTGCACGCCAAGATGACTTCCGATTGCCTCCCTCTTCTTATTTCTTGGTCCTCGGCAGGAAATGTGCGAAGCGCTGCGCGGCTTGGAGGCTTTCCGAGCCTTTCAGTCATCTTGCCCGGACGCGGTGCCTGCAGAGAGAGGCTCTTGCATCTCCTGCTGAACATTCTCGAAATGTGCCCCTCTTTTCATTCGTCTCTCATTGATTGGTCTGTCTTTCCCGGGCCATCGCACTTCAAGCTTTACGAGACCCAGCTGGTCAGACACGGAATGATGGTCCTTGGTCCAAGCGGTTCCGGGAAAACGACGTGTATACAGATCTTGGCCAAAGCCTTAACTCAGTGCGGATTTGTGCACAGGTAAGCGTGTCTTCGCCGTGTCCAACGGCGCTGCCGGGCGTGTTCTGCGGCGAAGAGCTCGGAAGTGGGTGGAAGGGCACCCTCCGGGATGCCCGCTTCCGTTTCCATGCGCAAGCGTTGCCAGGTGCCATTTCTCTTCGGCATAGGAAGATTTCTGGCATCGTATTCCACGTGCTCACCGGAAGGCACACGGAACACGGGATGGAGCCACGTGGCGCGTTTCGAAAACAGAGCACACACGCAGATGCCGAAATCCCATCCATCAAAGTATCATATGAAAAATAAACATACGTGCTTATTTTACATTTTGTACATATAATAAATATATATTAAATGAAATGAATAAATATCGAATTATAAGCACATATATTTATTTTTATAATCCTTAATACATATATGAATAGTGTATTGATACGTATTAATAATTATATATTAATAATCTGCATGCCAATAAACATTAATAAATACATGTGTTAAAATAAATTTGCGTATTAATTCCCGATATGCATAGTAAACCCATACACTCATTTTTAGTGATCGCTGGGGATTCCGATCGCTTGAGATTTTGAACCGAACTTCGCTCACAGCAGCGAGTCACCACCACCTGCTTTGCGTTCTGCGAACACTCCTAAGGAGTTTTCAGAACTCCATCTCGAACGGCCCTCCTTAGCAAAACTGCAGCGCTTCCACCGCCCGCGAAGGTTCTGGCTAATTCCAGAGCACCCTCAAAGCAGTGGGGTACGGGGCGAAATCGGACTTTGGGTCCGAAAAGAGGGACAGCGGCGCTAACAGTTGCATGTCCGCGGGAAAGCCCTCAGAAACCTTCAGGAAAGAAGATCAAAGTTCTCTTCTGTCTGTTTCGAGGCATCCGACGTCATTTCAGGGAAGAGCGCCAAGAGCATGTGATCTTGGCGGCAGTGCAAGAGCAAAATTTACCAGGATGGCGTTGTTCCTCCTCTCCAAAATTTTCAAATCATCAAAATAATGTCGGTCACTTGGAGACCAACTCATCCCGAGAAAGGGAAGAACTTCCAGCGTGGTTCCCGAAGATTTGTCCCTATCTCGGTTCCCTATCGATTTCAGTGCTCCCCATGACTTCTTGCTGTAAGATGATTCTTAGTCCCATGATGAAGGTTCCGATCGAAACTTTGGACGGCAATTCTGAGAAAATTTGGGTCAGTCATGACCTGCCTATAGAGGACTCGAATTCTTGCGGTGGTGTTCCCGAGAAGGCAGCTGCCAGTGTCAAGTCTGGGCAAGCTGCTGCCTTGAATAATGGCAGGATCAAACCTTCCATCAAGCTTTGGGGGAGCCCTTCGAATGGATTCGTTAGCCCACCTCGCGAGGCGGCCTGTGTGCGTGGGTGTGGAGAATCAATCATCCGCCAGCGGTCGTCACAAACCCTCAATGAATGTAGTAGAAAAAGAGCACTGACATCCCTGACAAAGGAAGGGCAAGCAGAACGCAGCCTCGATCGGACCGGACTGGCACTCAAAACCCTTCAGCTGCATAGATGGGCTTCTGCAAAGGGGCAGCATGATGAGTGCTGGTGCTGCTGGTGTGCCTGGCCTCTGGGTGTACCTGTGTCTGGCAGCTGAAACCAGCTGCACAGGTGGCAACCAACTCGTGCATCTCCCCTCACAATGTACAGATGACAAGGAGCTAGGCATCTTCTACTGGCCCGTTGTGAGAAGAATGTGCTCCCCAGCATCCTGATTGCTTTCTTACAAGACGGGAAAGGAAGCTCAGAAGTCACCAGCCTCCCTAATGACTGTTGCCAGAGTCCATGCCAAATGGGAGGAAAGCTTCGGCCAGGAGGATTTCGGCAAGTTCTCTGCTCCTACTTCACGCTGACTGCAGAAGAGCATGCAGAACAAAATGTCCGCCAGAGCTGGCTCCTATTTCAATTCCGATACATACGTCTCTGTTGCCAGTGTATCACAAAATGGCGCTTTCTCTTGCGGAGAGGATGACGGTGTTCCGTGAGGATGCGAAAGAGATCGCGCACGTCCTCTCATCAAGTGCTAATTTTCCTGGACCAGGATGGTGCTGTCGCTCGATCCGAACTGCGCCGACGGCTGCATGGCAACGCACCCGTTCCGCGCGGACTGCGTCACGAGGTTAAAACCCGCCAGAGACCTGCACGTAAAGGACTTCCACCCACGTAAGAAAACGGTCGTTGATAATGTCATAGCAAATGCTGCTGCATTCGTGCAGCGCAGGAGCGTTCCGGCGGAGGTCACGACCCGGAATGGCCAGCGATCGGGTCTTCTGAGAGGATTTCAAGGAGTGACGTCTTGAGCTAGGTTTCCAAACCGCATCTGCGTTCACGCACGGTTGTAGGGAAAAAAATAGGGAGTCCACTATTTAGTAGGGTTCCTGCACCAGCGGATGGTTGACGCTTTTGCTATGCCTCGCTCTTCCTGTGAAGGCGAGGTCTCTGCTCTCCACCGTTTCTTCGGAGGAGAGTCCAGCATTGCCGAGGTTCTGACTCGTTGGAGTTGCCAGCTACTACGTTCTCTGTCTCCAAAAAAAGACTCCAAAAGAACCTCCGGTGTTGGGTAGGGCATGTTAGACGTGCCGCTCCGTCCCTGGAGAACCGCTGCTGCCACCAAACCCCGGCAAGCGGAAACCTCGTGCCGCCGGACAGCGCCCAGAGCGTCCACGCTGAGCGACTCTGCCAGCGGAAACCCTCGTTTCCGGAATCCGGATCGCGTCGAGCATCCCGTCTGGAGGACGGGGGGAAAGGGAGGGAGATCGACGACTTGTGTACCGAGCGGGGTGTTGCACCAAGTAGAGCCGCCCACCACAGTGGGATCCGCCGAGACGGAGTTCTTTGGGTCGCGGATTTGTGGACGGGAGGGGAACCCTGAAAGAACCAGCTCGCAACAGCAACCTGAAAATCTACAGGGAAGTGAGGATGAACCCCAAGGCCATCACGGTGTCGCAGATGTTTGGCAGGATCGATATAGCTACCAACGACTGGACGGATGGGATCTTTTCTTCCCTTTGGCGCAGGACTCTGAAAACCAAGAAAGGCAGGTACGAGAGTGCCAATGAGCAGATTAGCGAGCCTCTTCTTCATAGACGAGCACATGTGGCTGGTACTGGATGGACCCGTGGATGCTGTCTGGATAGAAAACCTCAACTCGGTCCTTGACGACAACAAGACGCTGACCTTGGCGAACGGGGATCGCATCCCCATGTCGCCAAACTGCAAGATCATCTTCGAACCGGAGAACATTGACAACGCATCTCCTGCCACGGTGTCTCGCAACGGAATGGTAATCGGGGCTGTTGCAACATGAGCTCGTCCGCGGTTCTGACGTTCGCGTCTCTTGCCTGCCTCCTGCTGATGTCACGTAGGTCCGCCCTTCACCATTTCTGGCTCTGCGCCACCCTTCCCTTTGCACTCTTTCAACGGCAGCGTGGCCACGGTAAAGGAAGAAACGAAAGCGCCGTCGTCGCTCCTACATCAATCACAACCATTGATGCCGTCCGTGGTATCCGAGTCGAAAATTTCATCTCCGCGTCACCTGGATCAGGGATGGGAGTTCACAGGCGTGCCATGGTTCTTTCTGATCCACCTGAGGCTCCAAGAGATGATTGCCCGGCTGTCTCGAAAGCTCTAGAAGATTTCATTCAGAATGAAGGCTCGATAAAGAAATAGCGCTGTCCTTCCGCTTCTGTACGAGGAAAGCAAAGCAAAGAAAAGGAATCCGCCCTCTGATGCGATGCTAGAAACCTCACAAATCCGGAAAATCTGCATCTGGAGGCACAACATGTAGCGAACAGTAAAACACAATTGTCGCTTTCGTGTTAATAGATGCAGGGACCCCGCAGATGTTTCGCGCTTTCTGAATGCCAGAGGCCAAACGGCCAATTTCTGATGAGGAGGTTCTCCGTGTGTCATAACCAAGGGGAACGCAAAAAAGACCGGGAGAGCGTCAGGATTCTCGGGCGGTGAAAAGACTGCCCAGATCTTTCGGAAGGAGGGAAACCCATTGCACTTCCTCGTTGTCCTTTGAGGCTGCAAGCTTTCGTCCTTCGAGATGGCCTAGCGGAAGTTCCCATGTATCCATAACCGTGCACAAAGCAATGGCGGCATTGGCGCCTCCATTTCGTCCAGCCGCCACCAATAGAAGGAATGGTCCTTCTGAGAGAGCTGTCGTTCCAGAATCTCAAGCTACATGAAGCAGTTCTTTGATTTCCAGGCTTCCTGGAAGACCCTCAGAAGACCCTTAGGGCCTGAGTTCGGAGGCAGTCGTGATGATGACTCTAAAGGCACAAGATCCTCGAAGACCGGGACACTCTCTCTCAGATCTCTGGACCACATTTTTGCTTCAGCCACATCAGCAGAGGTGGAGATGTTAGATGTTTAAGTTCCCTTCTGGCCTCATTGAACAGTGCTGTCTCCATTCTAACATCCAGTTGCATCTCCCTTACACTCTTCTCAGTAGTTCATTTTCGATCAACAGGGGAACACCTCTGGCACCTCTTTCTTGGCTTTCCGCTACTGAGTAACTGAGCATCTTTGTTGAGCGATCTCAGCATCTCCGTGTTCCGAAGCGGTTGCCTGATATCCTCGCAGTTATTCTTAAAGTAGTTCTCGATCTTCTTACCATGGAAAAGAACTAGTGCTCTTCGGAAGGCTTTGCTCCTTTCCTTCTGGGTTGTCAAGCACTCCGCGTTTACTTTAGAGGTCGCTGCCTGCGATCCTCCGAATGGAAAGGTCTTTCGTTCAAAGATGCCGAATCGTCCTTCGAATGGGATAAAGTTCAATGGGTCTAAAGATGCCGGATCCGAGGACGCCGATTATTCGAATCCCAGATAATCGGCGTCTTCAAACCAAAGCTTGCAGATTTGCGTCTGCTTGACCATCCTGTTCAAGATATTTGGGATTATGTGGAGAGATGCGGAAGAGAACATTTCCGCAACCCACCCTCCGTTTCTTCGATTTGTCCAGATTCCCATTTTTGCTGCTGAAGATCTGGTGCACAGCAGATATTCAGAGGTATCTCGTTGCTCGTCAGGTACATCGCTGCCGAGGTTCGAACCTGCGACCTTGTGGACCGAGGGAACCAAGGCCGAGCCACACCAGCCCATCCAAGAAGCGTCTTCTGCGGCAGCGCCTCGTGTGCTCGCGCTCCGCGACGAACGGTTCGGAGGTTCCGATCCTCACAGTCGACATCGGCGCTCCCATCGCACGGATGGAGAGCTCCAAACGACGCAGCCACTTCCTTGGGCTTCCTCGGACGAGGGATGCTGGAAACTTTGGCCGTCCGTGCTGGTTTGCGCGCACGCAGCAAGTCCGGACAACTTCCAAAAAATAGCCGCCGGATATTCGAGGAATTTGGCTCGAGAGGTTCACACACCTTGCTGCAACGCCAAACAGGGACAAAGTCCAGAAAAGCGCCCAAGTTTGCCTTTCGGGCAACTCTAGAGATGCCTGGCTGAAGAACACCGACGCACGCACACAGACGAAGGACATGCGAGGACGCCACCCGCGCGTCCCAAAACACGAGCTCAGTGGCATCGGCCCCCGACGGCAGATCGATGGATCTCGAAAGTTTCGCGTTTTCTCGTTCAAAATGGCGTCCTGGGAGCACGCTGGGATGAGATTCCACACACGAGAAAGATTGACCTTGAACTGGGACAGATCCCTCGATTCTCCGTTCCTTCTAAGCAAACCCTCGCGATGATCCCAAGAACCAGGAAATCGCTCTATCCCCCTCCCGCGTTCGGTTTCACTCGCCTCGTTTCACGAAACTCGGCACTGAAATTGCCACGCCTTAGGGATGTGCCATACTGACCACAATGGTGTATTTTCCTCTGCTTGATTTTAGACTGCCGTTCGCTAAGAGGGCATTCGTTCAAGCACTTGTTCCAGCAAGGAAGCCCTTGATGTTTGCTGGGATGCCCGTGTTCTGGTCGATGCTGAAGCGGACCGCACCCATGCGCGCAGGCGCGGCCGCACCACCTCCGCGCGAAAGGAGACCAAAGCTGACATGGGAAGGGTCGGTCTGTGTTCTGCCGACGCGCATTTCCAGAAACCTCTCGGGCGTGTCTCTTTTTGGTCGAAACGCGCATCACTCGCACGAGAAAGACTGTCCAGATTCTTCTGGAGCGAAGAGCATTCTTTCCCTTTTTAATTGACCAGCCGGCAATGGCAACCTCTTACGTTTTCAACGACCTCGATTTGCTGGGCTATTTCTTCCTGCTTTTTGCCGTTTTGAAATCATCAGCGACGAACATCATCGAAATGTAAATAGGGCAGGGGTCGTTCTCGTTTGTGGGGGCAGGCGACATAAGGACTGGTTGTGCTACCATAGAGTCCGCTTGATTCCTACAAGTTGAAGATCGCAAATCAAAATAAAGAAGAGCAAACACAGAAATTCATTCTCGTGACAGAACTTCAATGCAAGTGCATACACGGTCCCGATCGTACCCTCTGATGTTTTGAACATGTATCATTAATAATGATGGAAAACTTTAAAGCGGCAGTAGCGCGGGAGAGTCTTCCCTCTAAACGAATGCATCCGTTGATTGAAGACATCGAATTTCACGTTCCGAGGGATTCAAAAGCTCCTGCCGTGCAGTACGATAACGGTAGGAGCTTTCGAATGTCGTGATGTCCCTGGTCCGCAGCCATGCCTACCAGTCAGCATCACCGAACCTATCGAGGATTAGCTGATCTTATTTTGTGATGCTGGCTTCTGGATAGTTCTCATTACACCTGCAGGCTCGATCTCAGCAGCCAGCAGCTCAGACAGAAGTGCTAGAGGGTAATCTGCATTGCTTTAAGGAGTCATCCTCAACCTCTAACAATATGCTCGTCTTGACAGTAATTGCAGGAGGAACATCGATGCTAAGAGGATGAAATCATCTGCTTAGCATGAAGATGGAACCTCGCGCTCGAAGCCTCGGGGGAGACCTCATGGTCGTATGCCTGAAAACAGCTGCATCCTCCAGTCGGGGGAGCAGGCGGAAGAGGGAACGAGGGGATTGAGGCAACTGTTGGTAGCGGGAAGAGGCCAGGAGCACATTCTATACTCTGGATAGAACGATCGTCATGTTTTTGGAGCAGATGCGAGTCAACGAACGTGAACTAGGTTTTGCAGAGGGGCTGCAAACGTAGTTCAGGCTCGAGGTGATGGGATCTCTTAACTTCGCATAGGAAAAACACTGACCAAGGTCGCTCAAAAGACCAGGAGGAAGATAGGAGAGAGTCTTCCTCTCTCGCTGATGAGATAGGATTCTCAAGAAACGACGTTTCCATTGATAAAGTTCATACCTTTCTAGTGAATCACTTTCTGCGTACAAAGTGAAAAGAGAGGTGTCGTAATCCAAGTCCAAGGCAGTGATGAGTTTATTCTTCAAGACATCCTGGTAAACGAACAGAGCACATGTGGTTGTCAAGGACACCAGGCCACTCACGACCAGTACCCAGAAGGCCAAATCGAAAGAGACCATGAGGAACTTGCCTTCCACGTGAACCACGAAGGGGTACTCTGAAAGGGGAGCATAGAATGCAAGAGGAGAGGCCAATGTGAAAATGGATGTGCATCCCAATCCATGATATGCGTATCCCGGAATCATGATGAAAAAATAAAACGTGAAGATCCACACAAAGCCAGCGTACACTAACATCGACTTGGCTATGTAACCAGCTTGGTAATACTGCTTCATCCATTCTATTCCGGAAGGACCCAGTGAGACGTACTTCCATTTGGAATACACATTCAGATGGGAGACGACGGTCATTATAGCATCAGGCAGTCCCTTGACTGGCAGAATATTCTGGTACGCGCTTGACAGACATGCCGCGTAATCCAGCTTCTCGCTGAGATCGAGATTCCGGGATGCATTGAGAAGCAGCGAGCCTTCTCTATTCGCCAAAGAGATTTTCATGCTCTCCAGCCCGAAGTGCACCCCGACTTGAACTTTGTCCATGATTTTGTCCTGGTCGCTTAATCTGGTGTACACAGTCACGGTCCCACTCTGCCAGGAAGGTGACAGGATGCCGAAGGAGATGGCGAATCCGTTCGCGACGAGAACCGTAGCGATGCAGAAGGTGATTCTCCGATGCTTCCGTCTTGTAAGCAGCACCACCAAAAAGGAAGCGTAGAACGTCACGAAGGACACAAACGAGTAGATGAGTTCAACATCTCCCGTGAAGTACATGACTTTCCTCTTCTTCGAATCCCAGCAAAGAACGAAAATCACATTTCTAAAAGAAAAACGCATGCACGCACGCACACAATGCTCCAAAGGAAACAGTGAAGTGTTAAAACTCCCCGCCCCTGACACGTGCATTCAGCCCAGGCCCCATTCGATGGGAAAGCACGAAAGCATGCCCCTTGTCTTCGGAGGAAGTACGACTACTTGCACGGAGGAAGAAAACTGTGCTGTTACCATGAAGAACGAACGCGAGTCCTCAGGCGTTCGTACTGGGGAGCCAGGGCTGCTATGAACCGCAAAATCTCCTCTTAGTCTCAAGCAACCCGTCTCGGGATTTACGGGGAATTGAATGGGATCAGATGGTGGATGCTTTCTGGCAGAACCCAGGTGGCCCTCACTTGAAATTGGGCGTTCGTACCCAGCTATGCGAAAGGAGAAATCATCGGGTTCGCTTCCCCCATGGTAGTGGATCGAGTAAGCTCAGGGATAAAGAGACCTTGACCTTCCATTCGACCGGTTCCATCGCTCCGCGAATCAGTTGCCTGGGTGATGCACTCAAAAGCACATCGTCCGTTCGTCCGAAATGACATCGATAAGCGCGTTGCGGGCAACGAAAGAGAAATCTACCGGAACGATCAGCTCCTTCCGAACGCAGATAAATCGCTCATCGCGCGATCCTTAGAGTGCCCCCAGAAGATCCCGCTGAACTCACAGTTTCCTCAGGGAAGCAAGTAAAAATACGAACGTATGCGGACTCGACGCTCCCATTGCTATTTTTCCCAATGAGAGAGTACCCTCGAAAGGTCACCTTCGAAATCGAACTCGAAACATTCACCGACTTCCCAAACCACGGAGCGCGGTTGGCTCTTCGTCCACTGTGCTCACTCGAATTTTCTGTGCACTCCTGCCGCGAGTTCCGCTCCACCAGAAAAACGTTCTCCACCACGTTCGCTTGGCCCACCGAAGTAGCTTGAAGGCAAACGCATGCCTGGTTCGAAAAGACAAGCGGGATTAGTCTACCAACCAGAATTTTCGCTTTCTGGAATATTTGGAGCGTCTTGCGGGAAGGGGAGCATCCAGGATTCCGCTTGATCACTTTCCGTCTGCACTGTCTCCAATGTTGTAGGTTTATATGAGTTCCTCACTGCTGAGCTGGACCGTCATCCTGCAAGCCTGGCTTCTTACCAGACGTCCAAGCGAATCGGAGGTCCTGAGACCACTATTCCACTCGAGCTTCCACCAGCTTTATAAGTGGTGCAACCAGAATCTTCAGTACAAGATGAAGGTCTTGGAATTCAATATGATTTCTCAGGTGAGTTGGTTTCGTTGGAAGGCACCCACAGGGGGTGCGCATCGGCTTGTCGGCGCACGGCGTGCAGGAATTTCGATTCGAACTCGCAGCGTGGGGGGACGAACCAGTTCCTTTCCGGTACCAAGGTTCCCCCAGGCCTCGGGGACGAATTACGACTGTCGAGTGTCAAGCAAGTATCCACCCTTTGAAAAAGAGAAAGAAGCCAGCTAAGCGTATCTGAAGTCCGTCTTTGACAAGTCTTGCCTTTCTCGCGTGTGGCACGCGTTCCCAGGAAAATGAGAGATCGAGAATTACAAACAATAACAGTTGATCCATCGTGTCTGGAGCGCCGGAATCGTATTCTCCCAAAAATCGCTGAGAAATCATCATTACAGACTTCATGTCCCATCGAACATTTGGATCCAGGATTGCACCTGCAAAATGAAGATGTTGTCCTGATTCAAGAGTGAAAAGCTATTAAAAAAACACATTTCTTGAAAAAATTCCATGGTGGGTAAAAGCACATTCCAAACCTCCATCCTTCTCATCGACTGTTTTGACCCATGTCAATGGACACTTCCATTGTTTTCTGTTCCCATTCATGAATGATTCATAACAAAGTCAAGATGATGGAAGAACCGGTGAGAAAATAACTCGCCCCATCCTCTCAAAGTTCAGCGCCATTAGTGACTCTGAGACAGAAGAAGAGATTTCCTTGAGATAGGTTTTAGCACGAGAGAGGTCATCTTTCCTTCTGACTAAAAGTCACTGCCAGGAATGCAAAACGGTGCTGTGGACTGAGCACAGATGAAAACTTCAAGGAATCCGTGAGAAGAGATCTAGGGATATGTCCGGAGAGCTAAACCTTGGTCAGCCAGCATGAAGATGGAACCTAGCGCTCGAAGCCTCGGGGGAGAACTCATGGTCGTGTGCCTGGAAGCAGCTGCATCCTCCAGTCGGGGGAGCAGGCGGAAGAGGAAACGCAGGGGTTGAGGCAACTGGTGGTAGCCGGAAGAGGCCAAGCGAGCTTCTTCCGAACGGAGTGCCCACGCCTCCTCGCGCCTCGTTCTTGGCTGCGGAAGGTCCCACGACCGTTCATACCGCTCGGTCAGCAAACTCTTTGCGGTCTCTTATCAGCAATTCTCGGTCAAGCAGGCCTTCCTCCCGGCAACGCTTATGCGAGTCTACGCGACCAAGCCAAGAAAGGACAGTACAGAAAAGGATGTACAAGATCCGAAGATCACGGAATACTTATCCTGCGTGGATGAAAGAAAAAGAAATCATTGCTTGCATGGTATTCTGCCGTGGTGAGATCTCCCAAGCTCCCTGCCAACGGTTTGAAGGCCGGGCGAGGGAGGAGAGGAGTGTCCGAGTGCGAAGCTACCTCTACTTTGGTCGGCGTTTGGTGGCCAAAGGGAACACCGTACAGGGAACTCCCTTTGGTCACCAAACGCACTCGCGCAGGGGGATGACAGAGCCCAACGTGGCAAGGGAAATCTTCAAAGCCCGATGCGCAGCCCCATCCCGGCGCAAAAGCGTCATCAAGGGATCCAGCGAGCGGGTGTTGCCGAGATCCTAGGGAGGTGGAGGGCTGGACGAAAACGAAGGACCGCAGGCAGCTGGAGGCGTCCTTTGCCTCCGCCGTTCCGAGTTCGCCCGGCCCGCGTGGAGACACGCCCGTCGGTCGCAGACCGTTCTCCTCCTTCCTGAGTCCGGGTTCCCGCTGGTGCTAGCAGGAGCAAAGCAGAGAAGAGCGAGGAAGCAGCTGTCGGCGGCGACGCTTGGCGCGGGTGTGAAGGACGCGGTCCGGACCACCTGGGAGGCGTGATGATGTCATACCGCTCCGAAGCCGAGCCGAGGCGAGGGTATCGGCGCATGCACTCTCTCCGCGCTTCTGCCCGGAGACGGTTGAGGGCGAAAGAGTTCTTCGGGTCGCGATCTTGCGTTTGCTGGCGCTGCCGGATCGTGAGATGGCAGCCCGAGATGGGGCGAATGGATGCTGCAAGGATCACTTTGTTGGCCATCCAGTCCAGTACGTACGTGGAGCAGCTTCGCCGGAAACGACCGTAACCTCTTGGCAGACTCCGGGTTCCATTCAGGGAGCAGTGGAGGGCTGCAGCTTCCGAGATTCAGACGGAAGCGGACCCTGAGGTCAGCTGTGTCCTCTAGGAAGAGCCGACGACGTACACGCGCGGGAAAGAAAAAAGAGGTAGAGGACTATGCTAGCCCACGATGGGCACCTCGCACAGGCTCATCTCTCTCGCGCGCGCGCAGAGAGACAGAAATAAACACGAATCGCTTCCGAGTTGTCTCTGTCACCACGACGCTCCTTGACGACAGCGGGCATCTTCTGGCTGCTTTTCCCCTCCAGTGATCTCATGGTCAACCACTAACCAGGAGAATTGCACTCCGGAAAAGGAAGCTCGAGTTCAGTCTTCAATTTCCCTGGGCCTTTGGGCTGGACGGGTCACCTCTTGCGACCAGGGGCAATCCCTGGTCCAAGATGTGACCTCTCCGGTCCTCTGTCCTCTAGGACCGGGCGCACAATTGCGAAGGATGGGATCAGTACTCCAGGAGAGACCTCCGGACGGTTTCCTTGCAGGCCATCAAGCTGCTGGACAGCCTCCTCCCAGCACTGGGTCAGAGCGACCATGCCGATGCTTCCCTTGAGCTACCCACTTGCCACATGGAGCGCATCTATTGCTTCGTGGTCATGTGGAGCGTCGGGGCACTCCTAGAGACAGGGGACAGGCAGAAGATGCAGGAGCACATGCGGGAGAGGTACGCCCACCTGAGCCTCCCTCCAGAGTCCTCTAGCAGCATCTTCGACTACTTCGTGGACGGGGAAGGTGAGCAGGAAGAACCCGGAATGCGGATATTTATATCACGGAGATCTTCAGGAGGCTGGGAACACTGGGACTCCCGGGTTCAGTCATCCCTCCAAGTGGACGTCTCTCCCCTCGACTTCCATTCCATCTTGGTTCCCAACGTGGACAACGTGAGGACCAACTTCCTCATTGATCTCGTTGCGAAGCAGCACAAGGTATCTATCCTTCTCGATTTCGTTGGCTTCCTCTGCCCTCTCCGTTCGGAAACGTTCGCCAGCTCTTCTTTCCCTTACCCTCCTCTTCCCTTCTGCCTCTAAGTGCTAAAAAACCGTTCGTCTCCGTAGGGGGAGCTCATAGAGCTCTTTAACACTCTCCACGCCACTCGAGCGTGCGTGTAACTCTTCGTGTATAGGGGTCACCACGTGAGAGGAACACCCTATGAATCCAGGAAGGCTCCGGGGGAAGGAGGAGTCCGTTCCTCTTACGCTTTGGAGGAAGGGAACTCTCCCTGGTTGTCTTCCAAGGGAAAAACCAAGAGAACCTCTTTCGTATCATCTCCGGAGGAACCCTCCTCAGGGGAAGTCACTCCTCATTTATTCTCCAAGGGAAGCCCGGAAATTATCCGCTCCTGGAATTTCTTCTTCGGAGGGAACCCTCAAAGGAACCGTTTCTTGTTTCCTCCTCCGAAGAGAACCCAAAAGGGAGGTTTACCAATTTTTCTAAAGGGGGCTCCCGAAGGGGGCAGCGAGCTTCTTGGACATTCTGGCCAACCCTCCGAGTGGGGTATCATCCAGATCCACGGTATGCGATGAACGGTCTGCCTCGAAGGGGAGATGACCCCATTTTCACAATTGGAGGGAAATCCCGGATAACTCCTTGATTCTTGGGAAGACCCTAGAGGGTCAACTTTCAATCCCGACCAGTCAACGGGGGCATCTGGTTTCCACATTCCCCCAGTGCCGCGCCCGAATCCTGCAGGCCAACGAGCATCGTCCGGCGGGTGGGGGACTCGGAATCCATTCTCGTCGTCGATCCTCCACGTGAGGTTTCGCTTGGATTCGCGCACGGAGACCACAACCACACGGCCATCTCTGCGCGTGGCCGAGAGCTGACCGCTCCCCACCCATTGCCAGGCTGTGCTGCTGATCGGAGAGCAAGGATCGGCCAAGACGGTGATGACGCTGGCTTACCTGAAGACGCTCAGCTCTGAGACGCACGTGTACCGGCACTTCAACTTCTCCTCAGCGTCGACGCCCCTGTATTTCCAGGTTCGCTTCGACCCCTTCCTCCCTCCCTGGTTACCTTTCTCTCCTCTCCCTCACAGCGCACCATTGAAAGTTTTGTGGACAAGCGGACGGGGAACACCTACGGCCCGCCGGCCGGCAAGAGGATGGCCATCTTTATCGACGATGTCGGCATGCCCCACATCAACGAGTACGGGGATCAGGTGACCAACGAGATCCTGCGGCAGACGATGGAGATGGATGGCTTCTACAGCCTGGAGAAGCCGGGCGAGTTCGTGACCATCACCGACGTGCAGTTCATGGCCGCCATGACTCACCCTGGTGAGGCGAGTGCCCTGGGGAAGGTCACTTCCGAGCCCGAGGCCTTTGAGGAGGTGACGGGCCCTTGGCGCTTAGGGAGTCGGTCCCACCGGGTTGGAGTGGGTCCTAGATCTGGCAGGGTGGAAGGTCCAGGTTCTTTGGGTGCCTTTCGTAGGCGGGGGCGGAAGGAGATCCGGCGCTCGTCCCCCCTTCCTCCCGGAAGCGACGGCGGCTCCACCACCTTTCTGCTTCCAGGAGGAGGGCACAACGACATCCCCTCCAGACTCAAGCGCCACTTCTGCATCTTCAACTGCACCCTCCCATCACAAGCCTCCGTGGACCGGATATTCTCTGTGCTGGCCAGGGGTCACTTCTGTGCCAAGCGCGGCTTCAGTGATAGCGTTCAGGCACTGGCACTGAAGCTGGTGGCACTGACCAGGAACGTCTGGAGCAGCATCAAGGTGAGAGTGGCTCTCGGGAACCCGGAAACGCCTCCGGAGCACCAGCCCGTCCTGGAAGGGCTCTTCGCCCAGGGAGGTTGGAGAGGCACATTGCTGCCTTCCCAAGCGCTTGAGCAGAGGGAAAGTTTGTGGACTCGAAGGAGGAGGAGGGGGAGGTCCAGGCACCCCGTGGAGAGCATCCGGCGCCGCCGCGAGGCGCGGGCGCCTCTGAAGGCACCCGTTTCTGCGCAACCCCACGGGCGCCGCGCTGCATGGGGGAGGGAGGAAACTCGCCAACCCCTCTCTCTTCGCAGAACCTGATGCTGCCTACCCCGGCGAAGTTCCACTACGTCTTCAACCTGAGGGACCTCAGCAGGATCTGGCAGGGGATGATCAGCTCCGTCCCGTCGGTGGTGGACAGCGAGGAGATCCTCATGAAGCTGTGGAAGCACGAGTGCAGCCGCGTAATTAGTGACCGGTAGGCGGCGGGAGCGACGAGATGCCTCCTCTGAGCGTGACGTGCAGGTTCATCAGCAAGGCGGACGTGGACTGCTTCCGCAACCTGGCGCTGGACGCCGTGGGCATCGAGTTGGGCCCGCACTACAGGGAGTACATCGAGGAGGAGACCTACTTCGTGGACTTCATGAGGTGGGAGGGAAGCCCGAGGCCGGTGCCCCGCCCGCAACTGGGATGCCGCTGCCAGGGACGCCCCGGAGCCCACGGGGGAGGAGCTGGAGGACGTCGACGTCGAGATGCCGAAGATATACGAGCCGTTCCCCTCCTTCGAGGTCCTCGACGACAGACTGAAAATGTTCCTCGGCCAGTACAACGACATCATCCGCGGATCGCCGATGGACATCGTCTTCTTCGAAGACGCGATGCTTCACATCGTGAAGGTCAGGGGGGGGAGAGCCATTCTGAGTGCGTCCGGGCACATCCTCCCCGAGTCCGTCCCGAGGATGCTGGAACGGGGTCGCCCGAGTTCGTGCGCTCCTGCCATGGGATGCGCGCGCTCCCTCGCGCTCCAAACGCCTCGCTTTACCTCTCGGACCGAGAGCAGCCTGTCCTTCCTCTCCTGCATGCGCTCACCCACTTGATTCCCGTTTATGAGGCCAGTCCTGGCACGACCGGGAACTGCCCGCTGTCGGGAGAATCTTCCGGTGAGCAACACACGGAATAAGCTGCGCACCTTATCCCCGCTCCTCCACGTGGCTTCCCTCTCCGATGCTTCACAGAGGGTTTGGTTCGGCATCCTCAAACATCATGAAAAATAAATACATACGTTTGTTATGTACGCTCATTCACATATAACAAAAATGCATACGAAATGTATACACAAGTATCGAATTACAAAGTGTCAAAAATGCCGAAAATGGGATTCATCATTAACTGACAAATCTGCATTTCTTGAATGTCATCAAGAATGGTAGGAAAATGAAAAACGAAATTTCCTTCTTGTTTTTTCGATTCGTTTGTCTTTTCGTTGTTTCCTGCCATTTTTAATTGCCACCACTACTTTTCATTCATCGCACTGAGCTGCTTTCCGATGAGCGAGAGATCGTGTGCTAGGTTCTTGCTTAACGAATGGGGTACCTGGGAAAGGGAACAGGATGTGCACACTCTTTGTACTTATCCCATAGTCGCTCTTGTATCACCTACGTTAGTTCACCGATTTGTGTTGTTGTTGTTGGTGGTGGTGGTGATGATGATGACTTGATCTTTGTAATTGAAAAAAAAAAAAAAAAACAGGTGTCCAGAATCATCCGCAATCCCGGTGGCAACGCCCTCCTGATTGGAGTAGGAGGATCGGGAAAGAAATCGTTGACCAAACTTTCCAGTTTTATAGCAGGATACAAAACCTTCCAAATCACTCTGACCAGGTAGACATGTAGATCACGAAACCCAGGTAACGGGTGGGAACTTTTAGATCGTACAACACCGCGAATTTCTTGGAGGACCTGAAGGTTCTGTACAGGACGTGCGGTGTCCAAGGAAAAGGGACTACCTTCATCTTCACGGACAATGATATCAAAGAGGAAGGCTTCCTGGAGTATCTGAACAACGTTCTGTCATCCGGTAACGTAAACACCGCAGACCTGCGGGAACAGCTATAATGGCAACCCATAGGAGTGTTCTTCAACTTGTTCACTCGCGACGAACAAGCGGAAATCATCTCTGAATTGATGCCTGTGATGAAAAGAGAGCACCCGAAACGTCCTCAGACTCCAGAAAGCGTGATGGACTTCTTCATATACAGAACGAGGCAGAACCTGCACATTGTCCTGTGTTTCTCTCCGGTAAAATGCATCTTAATGCGCCCTCCAAGTTGGCCACAGGCGATGGGAAGCGTTGGGAACGATGCACTTCACTCCTTCCCGGCACAAAGAGCACAGCGTGTTCCCTTGAATCGTTAACTTCTGAGGTACAAACTCATCTCCTTCACAGATTGCATGGTCCACCTTCCTGGACGGAGCCCCCAATACGTTCCCACAGTCCGAACAAGAAACCTGGGTTGGCTCATCGTCGCGTGGCTGCCAGGAACGAGAATAGGCCGGCAAGCCTGCACGTTTTCAGGACGCTTTCGTAGTATGGTGGACGGTGTTCTCATAGGCAAAATGACCCCTGGCAAGCTGCTTCCAGCTGCTTCCCTAGGGGTCTTTTGATTCTCTTTCTATCCACTTGTTACCAAGTGGAAGGGAGAATTTCCGCAAGTGGGAACCCTGGGCGTGCCCCGAAACAGACTGGAACCTGGACTCGTGCATCTTCCAGGAGACGAGCTCTCGGAAGCAGGATTCCTTCGGGTAGTCCTCCCCTGACCGGCATCCGGAAACGATCCTTCCGTTCTCGTGCGCGTAGCTCTCAGTTCTTCTGATGTCCCTGGAACGCTACCTTCGGGAGTGTCAGGAGCAACTGAAAGCGGATTTTCGTTCCTCCTAAACCTCAGATGTTGAATTTTGCACATCCTGAAAGCCCCGTGAAAACAGGAAGATTCCGGATTTTTCTTTCCTGGGCTGGAGCAATTTTCCTATCGCCTTAGACTCCCGCCTCCTCGTTCCCTGTTCCTGAAACGGGAGCACCTCAAGTTTCCTGAGACGTTCGTCGCCTCGTCCCAAGCCGTCCTCCCTCCTCCGGAGAGAGAGGATAGCACGGAGTTCGACCACTTCCGTTCTCCTCTGGAGTCCACGAGGGCGAAACAGCACATCATGTGTTACCAGAGGCGCACGAATGGATTGCTCCCAATTTCTCTGAATTCAATCGAATTCAAGTTTAAAATTTCCAAAGCAACTAGGGAGATCGAATCGAAAACTGAAGAAATGGGGGGAAGATCATTAGTACGTCTGTCTCCTCTGAAACAAACGGCTGTCCTCTCTACTCCATCAAGACTTCGGCAAGACCATGAGAAGGCTTCGAGCCCCAGGCTCTGTAGGAAAAATCACCATCCACTGCATCGGCGACGAGGAGGCTGCCACGGGAATACATCGGCGAAGTGGCATCCTGGACTGAGAGGTCCACCCAAATGATCTCTGATCTCGCCCGAAACAGCTTCCGAACGGAGACAGGATCTGGTGCTCCAAGGTAGCGCGAAAGCGCTCCAATAAAAAAAGGTTTGGTTTCCCATTCCGAACGCCGAAATCCCAAACGATCGAAATCCTGAAAGACCTCACAAAATATATGTGTTCATTACATATATTAATATGTACACTCAAACATAGACTATTATATATTCTAAAGATTATAAAAAATAAATATATATACTGATTGCATGCATTATTAATACATACCTTCGTATAGAAATTAGTATACAGACTTATCTCAACGTTCATATTTATTAATATGTATTGACATAAATACGGTGAATGTGATTGATAATGTGTATCAGTATATAATTAATATGTATTAAAGATCATATAAAATAGATATATGCGTTTATTGTATGTATTGCTGCATATTTATATACAAATACATATATATCGATGGAATATTTAAATATCGAATTACAAAACGTATATTTGTCAAACGATCAAAATGCCGAATATGAGATTCATCATTAACTGACAAATTTGCATTTCTTGAATGTCATCAAGAATGGTAGGGAATGTCACACGAAATTTCCTTTTTGTTTTTTCGATTCGTTTGCCTTTTCGTTGTTTTCCGCCATCTTTAAGTGCCTTCATTACTTTTCATTTTTGATAATTCAATATTCATTATATGTAAACATGTATTAACATAAAAAATAAGCATATATATTTATTTTTAATTATCTTCAATGTGCATATTAATTTTATGAATAGCATATATGGAAATAAGTATTTATAAACATGTATGTTTAAATAAATTTGTACATCATTCTATGTACAAATGTATACATTAATATACATAATAAGCATATGCATTTATTTTCTCTATAATGTGTATCAATATATATTATGAAGATTGTACGTTATATATTAATTATATTATACAACATATAATTTTATAATACATGTATTGATAAAATAATTGATTCGTAACTTTATATATTGTATGCATTAATTGTACATATATATTGTTAAAATTATATACTGTGGTCTTAGCCAAAAGGCTGAGAAGCGATATTATATATATATGAATACATGTAATGAACATACATATTCATTTATTATGATCGTTCGGGATTTTGATCGGCATCGATAGCAGTGGACGCGGCCTTCAGTAAAAATCTTCTGTTGAAGCACTTGAGGAGGCAAGTCGAAAGACTGCCCACTTCCCTCTTCGCCGACAGAGTACCAGCGTCCATCAGAGCATCGTCGCAGAATCCCCGGGATGGTGGGATCCGGTGAAGTGCTAAGGGGATGGAAGATGTCTCAGCGACGGGAGTAGCACATCAGGAGCAAAATGGTGCTCTACTTCAGAAGTAGAGTCCACTGGAAGCTCAGGCTTTGCCATAGCCAGCCGGGATGAAGAAGTTCTCGCGAGACCACAATAGGAGAATCTTCTGGGAGCATCGGCTGTGACACCTTCCACGCAGCTGAGCACAGACCTACATGGTCGAGCCGCCGGCAACCCATTAACCAGTAGACTCGAGCAAGGAAGCTGCCATAAAATTGAAAGTCCCCGGTTGCGAACGGAAGTCTACGTGGTTACACAGCCGTGACAGCCGCCCTCCAGCCCCTCCGGCTCCCGTGGAGCCCGCTTGAAGGAGCCCTCACACCGGCGAGGAATATTCCCTCTCATGAACACCTGCTGCGTGCCATCTCGCTAGCAATGAGGGCGGCGAAGTGAGAAAGGATTGAGGAAACGGAGGAGGCTGTGGCGAAGCATCCTCCCCTTGCATTTTTTTATGTAAATTTTTCCAGCAGTTACCTGGAAACAGTTTCTGAGCAACTGCTGGAGCATGTCCTTGCTTTACTACGAAACCACCCGCGGTTCGTGTAGACAATCCCTCTCAAAGGTCACTTTACCTCCAAGCTGTTGCAAAGCAAAGCGGTTTGCATCGCTGAGCAGCAGAACATCTGGCACCTGGCACCACTGCGCAGAGAGCGAGCAGTGATGCTGTCTTTCGAAAGAGGGAGGAATGACATTTCCTTCTTCTTCGCAGATGGGAGAAAAGTTCAGGAACCGGACTTTGAAGTTCCCGGGGCTGACATCAGGCTGCACCATCGACTGGTTCTACAACTGGCCGGAAGAGGCTCTCTACCAGATTTCACGGCACTTTCTGGAGAAGCTGGACATCCTCTGCACCCCTGAAACCAAGGCCAATCTGGAAGTAGCACTCAGCAACGTGCAGACCGGAGTGTCGGAAGTCTGCGAAGAGTATTTCAAGAGGTGGGGAAAGTGGAATTCTGCGTTCCCAGTTCTCCGCTCAGGTTTCGCCGGACCACATTCGTCACCCCTAAATCCTACATGTCTTTCATCGTGGTATACAAGAACACCTACGCCGACAAGAAGAAGGAGATCGAAGAGACTACGAGGCGCATGGACTCCGGGTTGGCAAAGCTGGAGGAAGCCGCCACATCTGCCGTGCAGCTGAAGAAGGAACTCTCCATAATGGAGAGAGAAATTACTCTCGTCACGGAGAAAGCCAGCAGGGTGAGCCACCTATTCTCGTCGCTAAAGGTGTCTTTGGCGGTCGCGCCACCTTTTAGTTGGTTCACCGTCGGCCGAATTCAAGAGCGCTCAAAGCACCCCTTTCCTTTCCATTCCAGGTGCTTCTCGAAGTCACCAACAGGGTGAACGAAGAAGAGATCATCAGAAAGCAAATCGAAAGATCCAAGGAGATCGCTGAGGAGATTGTCGCTCAGATCGAGAGAGACAAAGCCTTGGCACAGATGAAGCTGGAAGCAGCCAGGCCTGCCATAGAGGAAGCGGAAGCAGCGCTCAACACGATCAAACCAACTCACATAGGTAGCGCTGCACGCTCACGTTGCTTCAGACCCACGGTCTCTTTAAGCCACCGTGCGCAAGCTCGGTCGTCCTCCTCACCTCATAATGAGGATCATGGACTGTGTGCTCATCCTGTTCCAGCGGAAGTTGAACCCAGTGGTTGCGGAGGAAGGGATATCATGCATCAAGCCTTCATGGAACGAATCGCTCAAGGTTTGGCTTCCGGCACACTTCAGAGAATTCGTGCTGCCGCTAGGGCACTTTCCAAACAGGCTGTCTGGAGACAGGACCTATCCCCTTCCATCCCCGTCCCCTTCCTTCGCAATTCCCAGCGTGCGCATCAAAGAAAAAGCTCTTCAGACAAATCACCAACTGCATTGTGAGTGCACGCTCCTGTCAGCGTTTCCGGAGATGCAGAAAAACAGATTCTTCCTCGCTGGCAAGTGGACCACTCGCGCTGATGCGATGCGCGCGAGTGGTCCACTTGACGGTGAAGCCTCGACGGGCCCTGCCATTTCTCGTGGACTCCCTCGAGGGCAAGTCCGTCGCGTTTGTTGCTGGAGCAGAGGCCACTTCGGTAAAAAAGGCAGCGCGTTAGTAGGGAGTCCACCGTCTCTTTAACCTCTCGGCCAACGAGGGAGCCCTTGGGGTCCGTGAAACAGCACCAAGGATCTCGTAAAAGGGTCAGCCTCAGCTATGGTTTGCATCCCCCCTTTTTCGTCTCGAACCACGGGCAGCTACCGTTTAAGACAAAAAGGGACGCACCAGATGGCATCCAGCTGACGGACAAGAGAAGTGCACTCGTGGGCGATGATCATTACAAAGATGGGCGCAGTCATGCATTCTTCTGCGAAAAGATGGGTGGCTTTGAGGGAGGACAGCGTCTGACCGACGATGGTAGTCCGGCGAACGAATTCAGCTGCCTCTCGAGGATTGATCTGGAAGTGACGCGCGAATTCCAGAGCTGGTGGATGCACACTCGACTGGGACTGCAGACAAGCAGGCTTGGAGTCATCTTACAACGATCGCTGGATGCGTACTGCACCGGATTCTGAGGATCTCTTTCTGAAGCCTCCTCCATCAAGCGCCACAAGCCGTGGGCTCGAAGAAGAGAGGCTGTGGTGC
This sequence comes from Raillietiella orientalis, assembly GCA_036172245.1. Taxonomy (NCBI): domain Eukaryota; kingdom Metazoa; phylum Arthropoda; class Ichthyostraca; order Raillietiellida; family Raillietiellidae; genus Raillietiella; species Raillietiella orientalis. Next base: position 449,597 of record JAYWIR010000056.1, on the reverse strand, counting down.
TAAAGACAAGTTTCACGAGGTCAACCACCCCGACGCGTTATGAGCAGTGGAGTCAGTTCGTGAGACAGCGGATGAACCGCAGCCGCTTGGAGATGCCTTCGGCCCTTTTTGCTTCGGGAGGTGGCAGGCTTTTCCAATGCGCGGGTTGCCCCGTGCTACGTGTGTCTGTCGCAATCCGCGGATGCAGACTTTGCTTCCATCTTCGCTGCTCTTCATCCTTCCTTCTTCTCGAAAACACTCTCAACCAGAGAACTGGGCAAAGCATCGAGGAGGAACGAATGGCTTTGGGCGCTTGCCCACGGCCGGCGTCGCAGAAGCTCTTTTCTAGAGGAAGTCATGCACATGGCTGTGGCATGCGGCGGAGGCCGTGTGGCTGAGGTTCCTGAGCGTGGTACCAAGAGTTGTGGGCTCGAATTCCACTTGGGAAAGGATAGACGCCGAGAAATGGGTGCGTCGGAGGTTTTGAGTTTCCCCGCAGGATGGCGCTGATCTTATTGACTTAGTGTGCGGCAATGATGGGAAACTAGATGCCCCCGTTGACTACCCGGGATTAAGAGTTGACCCTCCGGAGTCCTACCAGGAATCAAGGAGTTGGTCCTCTTCAGAGCTCCCCTCCGGCTGAGAAAATGGTGCAGTCTCCCGCTTGGGGGGACCGTCCATCTCGTACCATGGAACTGGTGGATTGGCATCTCTTCAGAGTATGAAGAAGAGTGCTGCTCCCTTCGGGAGCGACCCTTCAGAGAAAATTTGGAAACGATCTTTTGGGGCTCTCTTCAGAGAAGGAACCCTTGTTTACTCCTCTGAAGGGATTCCCTTGCGAGTTCCCTCCGGAGAAGAAAATTCCAGGAGCGGATCATTTCCGGGTTCACTTCGGAGAAGGAATGAGTGGTTCCCACAAACCGGGGGATTCCTCTGGAAAGAATGAGGAAGAGGTTCCTTTCAGAGACAACCAGAACTAGGATTCCCTTCCGGCTTCCCTTCCAGGAGTAAGAGAGGAATCCCCAGGGCTTCCTGGATTTCTAGGGTAGTCCCTTCAAAGTTACCCCCTTTAACTGGAAGAGTCACGTGCACCCTCGAGTTTGGTGGAAGGTGCTTCAAGAGCTCCACCCCCTCAGGAGGCGAACGGTTCTTCAGCACTCCTTGTGAACCAAAAATGCGAAAAAGAAAAATCTGGAAGGAAAGAAGCGAAAACAGAAGAACCCGAAACGAGGTACAAAGGCTAAACTCAACTGGCGACTCTTGCCTTCAAGCAGGAGACTGAAACCTTTTGGACTAACATCCCAAGGTGCAACATTTTCATGGCAACCGCCTCACGCCAATCTTTCCCGCCACCGGGACGCATCGCGATGGAGACGAACGTCTAGGAGAGTGGAGGCCGCGAAACTCAGGACAGAATGCCAGTGGAGGTCACAGCTGAGGGAGGGCGAACAACGCTTCGGGTCGCGGGGGAGCCGCACAAGCCGAAGGTCAGCCCCGAGAGGCCCAGGTGGCCTGACCTACAAGGGACCCAACGATGCCACTCGGGGGTCCCGGTACCAATGAGAAAAGCATCGCTGCTTGGAAGACCGGGGATGCTGCCGCTGCAGTAGCCCTGCTTCCCTCCAACCAGCCCCAGTGCAAACTGACCCCGGATCATGCCGCGGGAGCGCCTGCCCTCGTCTGGTTCAGTCACCTCGTCTTCCCGCAGATGATGGCGAGCGCTACCTTCCTGCAGCAACTGCAGACGTTCCCGAAGGACATCATCAGCGACGAAATGGTGGAACTGCTGGAGCCATACTTTCGAATGGAGGACTACAACATGGACACCGCCTCCCGGGTGTGTGGGGACGTCGCAGGGCTGCTGTCCTGGACGCGCGCCATGGCCTTCTTCTTCGGCGTTAACAAGGAAGTTCGTCCTCTGAAGGTCAGTTTCCCCCGGTCGTTCCGAGTCGGCAGCTCCCCTTCCCTCTTCCCAGAGCAACCTGGCCCTCCAGGAAGGGAGGCTTGCGGCAGCAACCCGGGAGCTGGAGAGAACGCAGAAGGAGCTCAGCGACAAGGAGGCGGAGGTGGAGCTGGTACGCCACCAGTACGAGGCCGCCGTCGGAGAGAAGGTGGTCCTGGAGGAGGCGGCTGCCCTATGCGCGCGGAAGGCGTCCTCGGCCGAGAAGCTCATCGGTGGTCTGCAGGACGAGAAAGCGCGGTGGATTCGTCAGGGGCGGTCGTGCAGAGAGAGACTGACACGGTAAGGATGGTCGTCTCTGTGGCAGGGCAGTGAGAACGCTGGGGTGCGCCCACAGACTCGTCGGCGACGCTCTATTGGCGGCGGCGTTCCTGTCGTACAGCGGGCCATTCAACCAGGACTACCGAGACCTCCTGTTGGGACGATGGAGGGACATCGTCGCGCAGAAGTGCCTTCCCTGTACGCAGAACCTCGATATCACGTCGTGGCTGGTGGACAACGTGGTGGTAAAGAGGCCCGCACGGGCTGGAGAAGGGCCTGCTGCTTCCCGCTGCTCCAGGTCTCCGAGTGGATGCTGCAGGGGCTGCCCAGCGACGAACTCTCCATCCAGAACGGCCTCATCTGCACATTGTTTATCAACTACCCGCTACTCATCGACCCACAAGGACAGGGAGGGCAGTGGATCAGGAACCGGGAAGCCGGAAACGACCTGCAGGTCACGTCTTTGTACCACAAGCACTTCCGCACGCACCTCGAGGACTGCCTGCTGCTCGGCAGACCTCTGCTGATAGAGGATGTCGGCGAAGAAATCGACCCCATCCTGGAGAACCTCCTGCAGAAGAACTTCATCCTGTCGGGTACCATCATGAAGGTGAGCGCTGGCGGCAGCGGCTCTATGTCGCCGCCGCAGTCGTTTCAGTAGTTAGGGAATAGGAGGAGGCATGACACAAGAGTGAACCTGCTGGGGGGGAGATAGCGAGGAAAGGGTGCATGCGAGCCTCCTCCCTGTTCGCTGGCGCCTGACGATGGCTCGACAGCGGCGAGCTTCCGAAACGAAGGATGGTTGAGCTGGGAGTTTCTCCTCCACCCACGTGTGTTAAGGATCCGAGGGAGGGGTGCTTGCCCTTACCGGCGTGGGGGCAGGGAGAGGCGTCGGCAGAGCAGTTTGGGGTGAGTGGGAGAGATCTGGGACTGCAGAGAGAAAGGGAACGACCTAAGGTCAAAAGCAGATGAATCTGCTCCTCCTCCCTCCTCCCTCATCGCCGTCATTGTGATAGTGTCATTGCTGGTGTCGATCACCGTGGACTTTCGCAGAGGGAGCCTCCAGCACATCACTGCTACCCCTCCGCCGCGTTTCTCTCCGGCGCGACACCTGCCGCCGTGGAGGTCATGACCTCGCTGGCCGAGAGGCCTTTCCTTGTGATTGAACTCCCAAGGAGAAGGGGCATTACGCAAGAAAGAACCAAGCACCCTCGCAGCGGAAGCACTCCGATTCCGATTCTGCCTCTGGAAGCGCAATGTTCTCCTGGCTTCCTTTTAAAGGACTTCCTTCGTGCAATTCCGTTCCGAGGATGCTGGGGATGTTCCCGCAGGAAGGGGGGGTGCACTATATCTTTCTTTCGCGTCAGCTCCCGGTTACGGTCACGACGATCGTCCCTCAAGGCACCCCGACGAGCTACACGAAGGAATGCGTCAAGGAGAGCTCCTGAGGTCAAGGGACCACGCTCGACACCCTCTGGATGAGAAGAGAGACTCCGCGCCGCGCGCAAGATGATGCGAGGAAGCTGCTGCGATCTAGCGATGCACTCAGAAAACAGTTAGAAAGCAAGATGGCCTGCTCCTCATCGCATGGCTCCAGAACGGACAGCCTGCGCAGCTTCCTTTTTGGCTTAGACTTTCCACGGGGTGGAAGAAGGCACTGTCTGGGAGTTAGGGACTGCAGGATAACTGTGGACCCAGTGGCTACGTAAGAACACTTGACGACCACTCTCTACAGCCGAAGAGGTGCTGCCTGCACTTGGACTTCGGGTAGCTCCCGTGCGGCGAAGAGCAGGGTCATCCTTCCAGATGTCTGGCTACCTACCGCAAAGGTCGAGGCGTAAGTGGGAAGGAAAACCCGTGGGTTCACTCATCTTCCTACTGAGCGTATCCTGCTGCGCTGGCGCAAACGCGCACAGGCCGGCGGCCCCGCGTGAGCGGCTCTGCATAGGCCGTGTTTCTCCTGCAAAGGCGATCCCTCGACTTCGTCCCATCTCAAGAGTTGCTGCCATTCTCCCATGTAGATTTTCGAAGAGGCGGTGCATCTCAGCCTGGGACCATTCTGAGAACTCTCCTGCCTAGGAGCGGCCCAGTTTCCATTATAAATGACTTTGCAGAGGAGATGTTGGCCGCAGGAAAAAGAATTGGGGTCTGTCTTTCGAGGAACTGCCCACTGCGGCTCGGTGTCGTGGTTCTTCAGTGATCACCTGTGTTGAAGGAGCAGCTGGTCCTCTGAAAAGGGTGTCGCCTTCAGAGCCCTATCCAGGGCAAGTTGGTTGATTGCATCCGGACAGCGTCCGAAGTTTGCGGTCATCCTGGTCACAGGCATACGTCTCCATGAATACCCTCCGCACTAGTGGATCAATACGAAGAAAGTTGCTCTTATTGGAACGGTGATCTCCTCCCTTAACAGTAGGAAAGGCTATCTGGCACGCGTGCCCCCGAGCAGCTCTTCTCTCGAGAAACCTACACTTGCATCTGAATGCGCGAAAGAAGTCGGAAGTTTCCAGAAGACTGCCCTTCTTTCCATATCCCCTTCGTTCGAGACGACCAGCGAGAAGCCTTCTAAGGAAGAGAGGAAGCTTCTTCTAAGGAAGACCTTTCGTTAGCACCGTTCCTCGCCACAACTCCTGCTCGGACCTGCCCACGTTCCAGACGGGAGTAGACTCCTCCCGGATCTTGATCCTTTTGAAAATTCTCCGTTGCCTCGGCCGCTTCCTCTTAGAATCTATAGCCCAATTGCCCTGGGGTGGCATGAGCAGCGTCTCCTTCTTCGGTAGCTGTGCGATGGATTTCTTCTCGCACGACCGACTTATCCAGGATCTCTGAGATCCTCCCGGGTCGTTACTGGAACTGAAAACTCTGGGGCAGAGTGAGGCTTTTTGCCTCCTCTTGAAGGGCTTCATCTGGAAGACCGCATCCATTCTCACTTTCTTCTGTCGTTTCAGGTCTTGGTTGGGGACAAAGAGTTTGACCTGATGCCTGGATTTACCCTCTACCTGATCACGAAGCTTTCGAACCCGGCGTACACTCCAGAAATCAGTGCGAAGCTGTCCATCATTGATTTCACGGTCACGATGAAAGGCTTGGAAGATCAAGTTCTCGGTGAGACCTTAGAAATGAGAAGGGACGTCGAGATGTAGGGTGGATGGCGCTGTTCTTCTACAGAGCACTCTGCTTCTCACTTCAGGCGATTCTTTCTTATGATGCTGCAAGAGCAGGAAGTCTTTCCGAATAGATCTGGTTCCTAAGTGTATCTCTTCGAATGTGCACCTGTCTACCATGGAAACCCCCTGACACCCCAAAGACGGCGAGACTGGTTCTTTGATGGCGTAATTTCACTGAGCATACGCGAAGCAATGGCCTTGAAAGTGTCAAGGCCATTGCTTCGAGTGGCAGAAAGCCGGGAACAGCGTGAGATTCAGTCTTCCACCTCTGGTGCTTGCGTTGCACTCAGTTTCGTCGGGAAACAGAAAGGGAAAGATTTCGGGCAGAGATCTTTTGAGGGAGGCAAGAATTCTGAACTTCCTCTGAGCCTGCTACACTTTTGCACTTAGGAACCAGACGGTCCACAAGCATGGTTTGCTCTTCGTGTCAACTACCATCTTCCACTTTTGAGGCGCACTCTTTTTCGAGCGTTCACCCTTTCCTATGGAACTTTCACCTTCTAGAAAGTGCCGGAGATTTCTCCAGGGAAAAACTGATTTTGATGGGTCCTCCTACGGGTAGCCGCGGGGTTGCAGTTGGGAGGATTGCAATTCTCTGTTTTTGTTTTCCTCTAACCAGTCTTTCCGAACTGATGAGCTTTTCCTTGTCTTGTGGGCAGCGCGAGTGATTCTTCACGAGAAGAGTGATCTGGAATCCCACAGGGTTCAGCTGATAGAAGATATCATACGGAACAAGAAGAAGATCAAGGAGCTGGAGAGCAACCTTCTATTTCGGCTAACAAGCGTGCAGGTTTGGCTGACTTCCTTTTCGAGAAACTCGTTGAAGGGCGTGGTGTGATGTGCAGGTGTCGCTCGTCGAGGACGAGGATCTCATCGACGTCTTGCAGTCCACCAAGATGACTGCAGCGGAAGTGAGCCAGAAGCTGGAGATATCTGCTGAGACCGAGGCGAAGATCAACGTGGTCAGGGAAGAATTCCGACCGGTCGCGACCCGAGGAAGCATCCTGTACTTCCTCATTGTCGAGATGAGCCACATTAACTGCATGTACCAGACTTCCCTTAAGCAGTTTCTCACATTGTTCCAAACTTCAATGAACAGGTGAGTAGCTGCTGGAGAATCTGCTGCTCGGGGTGCTGACTGGGCTGTGGATGCAACCAGTCATTTGCCTCCGCCACAGGAAAGAATCTCTTCCAGCCCTCAGGGCTAGGCTGCTTCCATCCGAAAGTTCCTTTTCTTACTTCGCTCCTTTTGCAAAAGGAGCGCTTCTGTTTCGCGAACGTACACACGGGAAATTCCCGACGGAGAACGCAGGGATCGAAGGACGTCACCCTGCGCATGTCGAAACAAAAAATCACGTGGTGCGCGTTTTGACCGAATCGTTACGTGACCGTGATAAGAGCGATCTGCAGACTTTCCGATGGTTTTCTGGTGGAGTCATAGACGGATGACAGGGCCTTCGTTCGCTTGGGCAAGTGGTTAGCATCACCTCTCCCTTAGATCCATAGAACTCGACCTTCCCTGCACCGCGTTCCACGGGACTCGGGCGGAATCGGATCTGGAAAAATGTTTGTTCGATGCGACTGGCGAGAGCAAAAATGGCCTCATTTTTTTAAGTGTATGCCGTGCTCCTTGAAAACTACCAAAGACTTTTTTCTTATCTTTCCTTTTTGGAACTCGTATGGTCATTTGCGGACTCGAGAATGTCCGATGTGCGTACATCGAAGATATTGTGCTGTTGGGTCCCTACATTTCAGAATACTTCTGAATAATACGCTAATATAAGGTACTATTCTTCTAAAAATCCTGCATTTTGTAGGTTTTTTTTTTTTTTTTTAAATGCGTGCAATTTTAAAAAAAGGCGTAAAATGAAATGGGGAGAACAAGCGTGTGGGCTGATGAATGTTGATGGTGAAGTCCATCTCCATTTTTTTTTGTGTTTTGTGTTTGTTTGTTTTTTGCCAATAGATGTTAGGAGAATTTCCCATAGTTGCCATCATCTTGTTATTCAACCGGAGACTTGCTGACAGTTTGCTGTGGCCAGTGACCGGTGACCCAGTACGTGTCCCTGCTATGCTGGCTGGGTATTGGAGCAAAAATTCCATCCTCTTCTTCTCGTTTTCCGTCTGCACGAGAGGGACCCCCAAGTCCTTTGAGCACCTCGTCGCGCTTCGGATCTCGGCGTTCCGTCACTGGGGCTCTCAGAGACTCCTCTGACGGCGAATGGAAGGGGTAGTTGCCTACGTTTGATTCCTTCCGTTGATGTGCTTCTTTGGCATGCTGTTGCCGGTTCTCACATGGTTGGGCAACGTCGGACATGAGCATCAGGTCCGCTCTAGCCATCTCCCGGAACTGGGTTGTTCGAGGTCACCAGTCCCTCTTCCCTCTTCCCCTCGTCTTCCCTTCCTACTTCTCTTGACGGGTGCCTCTTGGCGATAAGGCACGACCGTTTGGACAACCCCTCTTGGCGATGAGGCTCGAGTTTTACCGGCAGAGACAAGGAATCTCTCTTCCCATGCCCAGCGCCTCCCACACTTTCGACCGCCATCCCTTCTTGAGTGCGCCTTCGTCCGGTCAGTAGATCTCGGCAGGCAACGTGCATGGAGCAGTAGATGCAGAATAGGTGTTGCCTATTAACGCAAGACATGGATCACCTCGACATGGGTCCTTCTCGATTGAGGAACGCCGTGCTCTCCTGCTTCGGAGAGTGAGGCATACCCCAGAGTAGCCGCATGCTACTACCAAACTCCTTCGGTTGCTATTTCGGGTTTTCACCATCTTCGGACGCTTAGCGCACTTGCACTCACCCGGATGTTTGGAGACCTGGTGTTCGTGTGCTGGATACGTCATTGCTCGGTTCAGTCATCTTCTCAGATGGCATGACAGACACGAATGGCCCGAAGTCTGCATCTCGAGGGTGCCATCTGAGTTGTTGTTACGACTTGATTCAGAGATATCAGCAGCCCGAGAGAGCCATCAACCACCTCAAGACGTATAATTCAAAAAGGGAACGATGTAGACTGAAAGAGAAACAGTGACTACGTGGGTTGCCGGTAGCGCGGTGCGTGCTGAGAATCAGTGAGCAGAAGCTCCTAAAGTGGTTGCCTGCGGAGCTTGCTAGTCGCATTTGGAGTGAAGTTAACACAAAAAGCTGGCACTAGTTCAGCAGAAGGATTTCTGCGGGGACAGGCACCTTCATCATATATCTTCTCGCATGCCTCCGGACAGAAGTGCTGCATTAGCAATTCGAACAGAGAAGCGTCTGACAACGAGGGGCGCAAACTTGAAATCTTGTGCCTTGCAGAAAAGTTGGCTCCCTCTACTTATCTTTTTCTCACCCAACGTGTCGGTGCCGGAGAATCTTTTCTCTCCCGTGATGTTCATTTTCGTTTCCTGTTTCATCAGGAACGACTCGAGCTGCTAGAATCTCAGGTCACGTTGCTCAGACAACCGAACAAGCAGAAATGTAGGTTCCGTTCCCTGTTTGTTTGCAGATGTACTCGAGCACCTCAGATTCGGAAGAGAGGTCTCTTCCTAGCATCTTTAACAAATCTCTTTTACTCGTGATGGATGTACTGGTAATTTTTGGAGAGGGGAGCACGGCAGTCAAACGGCAGGACGCAAACTGCACATAAAAAAAAAGAAGAAAAAACGGAGGTACTTCAGCAATTGAGTATCGTATGAATCCTTGATAAGCAGCAATGGATCTCCTTGAATCTCTAGAACGATCTATGGGGTGTTTAGTTGCTGCTATCAGAAGGCCCCTATTTTCCCCGAGTTGGCCGTGTGGCTGCGGTCTTCGCGCGTGGTACCAAACGTCGCGGGTTTGAATCCCTACGTGGAAGATCAACGCCGACAACAAGGGATGCGTCGTGGGTTTCGATTCCCCCCCAGGACGACGCTGGTTGGCATATTTGGGTGAGTCACTGTTGGAATCCGGAACCCACGGATGCCCCCGTTGACTGCAGAGATCCTTTCAAGAACCACGGAGTCGATTCCCATATAGGGGTTCTCTTCTGGTTGTTAAAATGGAGCCATCCCCTTTCCTCGGGGGGGACCCTCCATCGTGTTCCATGGAGCTGGTCGATGTCCCCCTCGGGGAATTGCCTCTCTGGAGTGTCACAACAGCGCTCTGCTCCCTTCGAGGAGCGCCCTTCAGGGAAAACTGGGAAGCGTCCCTCCGCGCTACTCTCCGGAGGAGGGAGGGAGCTGAATATATTTTTCCGGATTCTCTCCGAAGAAGAAATGATGACTGAACTCCTTCAGAGGATCCCTCTGGAGAGAATAAGAGGTTAACTTCGGGGTTTCCTTTGGAGACAACGAGGGTGCCCTCCGGAAGCGTGAGAGGAACGGACTCCTTTCTTCGGAACCCTTCCTGGATTCATAAGGTGGTCCCTCTGGAGTTATCTTTTAACTTGAATGGTCACACGCACGCTTGGGTGACGTGGACAGCGTCAAAGTGCTTTGCGAGCCCCCTCCTGAGGAGGCGAACGGTTCTTCGGCACCGAGCAAACACGAAGAACCACTCTTGACGTCGGAGGAGGAACGGGAAGACAGGAAAAAAATGTGGAGAATTCGGATCTCCACCACGAAGGCTTTAAGGTGAATCAAGGACCTTGATTCGGGAGGGCAAAATCAAGGGGTCCCAACGCTCTGACAGGATGCTGCTACGAAAAGATTTTGAGAATAGTTCTGGATTCCGGGATAAAACTGAGACAGTGGGCTCTTCTTTATCTGCAACACACTTGAACCAGAAGACAGCAACCGAATCACAGCTGGTACGAAATTTGGGAAACACGTGGTGCTCACTGAAGAGCTGCGTGGTAGCAGTTTCAGAAAGAGATCTCTGTCGGGTAAAAATGAAACAGTTTCGGAGGAAAGGTAAGCTGGTAGGAGAGTCACCGACCAAACTCACCGATTTTCCTGCCTCACACATGGTTTTAATTAAAATGAATGCAGCAACTCTAGTTTCCAAACCACCGATCACGAATGCCAGTGTTTTGCAATTGCACTGTGTAAGACTCACAGGTGATATGTGGGAACACTGGGAACTACATTTATGCTGACACAAGAATACAAACGAAAGAACAGTACTTCTCTTTCTTCACCGTACACGACACTTCTTCCCCCCCTCTTTTACAGAGCTTTATACGGAACGAACGCTTTGCAGAGCTCTAGTCTTCGCCGCGAAACTTCGCGAGCGTTTTCACGTGGTCCTTTCCTAAATTCCACACGGCCTGAAAAGATCATGGCGCAGAGCTGTTGCTTGCTGCGAATGTATACGGCGTGAACTCTGAGCTCCAACGCTCTCTGCACTGAAACGATCTTTCTCTTTTAGGGCGTTGCCTGGATACAGCACGAAAGAAAGGGTTTCGAACATCATCGAGTATCTGACGCTGTCGGTTTGGAAATACTCTCTCAGAGGATATTATGAAAAGCACAAATTCCTCTTCACCTTGCTGCTGGCAATCAAAATACAACTGCACGACGGAAGAGTATCGTACGAAGAGTTCATGACGTTCACCAAGGGTGAGGCGAATTGGAGCGCGATCTGGTTCGAAACTTAAGCCACTCCCTCGACCTTCAACTAGGTGGGGCTTCACTGGACCTGAACGCGTGCCCTCCGAAACCATTCAAGTGGGTGCTGGACATCACCTGGTTGAATCTGGTTCAGCTAAACCAGCTGCCGAAATTTTCCGGGATACTGCTCAAGGTGAAACTCTTGCAATCTCTCGTACTACGAGAAACAGCAACAGCGCCCGTGACGACGCGGGCACGATCCCCCTACACCTTGGAAGTACGGAGACAGCTTTAAACCGATCTCTTCGTAGATTTCCGAGCAGGAGAAACCATGGAAGCAGTGGTTCAATTCCAAGACACCCGAAGAGGAAGAGCCTCCGAATTTTGGCCACAGTCTGGATTCTTTCCGGAAGCTCCTCCTGGTTCGCTCTTGGTGTCCAGACAGAACACTCACGCAGGCTTGGCACTTTGTGATCGGTGAGTCCTGCGTTCAAATGAGCACGTGAAAGAACTGCTGCAGTAGGGCAACCGCGCTTCCAGCGTTCTCAGAGCCCATCTTGGTAGGGACCTGGTGCGTCTTTCAGGAAACGCGCGAGATGAATGGTGAGCCACCTTCCACGCGAAGGCGCTCTGCATTTCACATCAGTGTTGATGTTGATGCGAATGCAGGACAAGGAAGGAACTGGAAGAAAGCTGCACGGGAAACAAATGTTGATTGACGCGCCACTCTCTGGGCTGCTCGGACAACACGATTCAGTCTGGACTTGCGATTCGCCCTCCCTTGAAGACAAGGCCGACCTCTCTTTCAGCGTGGTTCTCTCGGTTTAGACGCTGAAAGAGCCGAAGAGCGGGTCTTTGAAATGATTGACCGCAGCTCGCAACAGAAACGTTTCAGCTCTCCAAAGCTCAGATCGCCAGGTTGCACAAGGATGCTGTTTGCTCAAGCGCCCGAAAGATAAAGGACCCGGAGGTTTCAGTGCACGAAAAATCAAAACGAGACGATGGCAAGGCAGTGGGGAGAAAACCGCCGGACGTACTTTGGTGTACTCAAACCGAAACAGAATCTCACTCAAGATAAAGTCGCATCTTTCGTTCCCAACCACATTATCTCGAGTGGCGTTCGGAAAACTGTGCTCTGCAAAGGACCGTTTCTTCCAGCTTTTCCCTCTTTTTTTTTCGGATTTATCTTTTTTGGCTCTCAGGGAGTGCTGAGGAACAGTTCGCATTCTTAAGAAGGCTCACGAAGCCCTTTAACGCTGTTGACGCCACCCGAGGGTGCTCGCAACTCTTCAAGAGTTAGGGAGACCACCCTATGATTACAGGAAACCCCGGAGGGAGAAGTCCGTTCCTCTCTTACTCTTGGGAGGGAACCCGGAAGGGAACCCTCCCCCAGGTTGTCTCTGAAAGGAACCCCAAAGGGAACCTCTTCTTATTCGCTCTGCAGGGATCTCCCGAAAAGGATCCACTCCTTGTTTACTCCTCTGAAGAGAAACCCAAAGGGATGCGTTCAAATTTTCATGAAAGGTCACTCCCCGAAGAGAGCAGTGCGCTTCTTACACTGCAGGGAGGCAACCACCGAGAGGGATATCGACCAGCCCCATGGTACGAGATTGAGGGTTCCCCCCCCCCCCCCCGAAAGAGAAGGATGGCTCCATCTGTACAATTCTGAAGGGAACAGGCTCCTTGATGTCCTGGAGGGACCCGAGGTCAACTTTCAATCCTGGCCAGTCAATGGGAGCATCCGGGGGTTTCCGGCTTCCACTAGTGCCATACCCGAAGCCTGTAGGCCAACTAGTGTCATTCTGCGGAGGGGACTCGAAACCCACGACGCACCCCCCATTCTCGGCATCGATTCTCCACGTGGGGATTCGGACTTGCAGCGTTTGATACCAAGCGCGGAAACCATAGCCACGCAGCCGCCAATACGGGTCGCCAAAGGATCATTTCTGTGTCTCTTTTTACTTGTGGCCTTTCTGTCAGGTTTCTTTCACAGCCGATCTATCTTCAAACTGTAGTTGATTCGCTAATGGTCTGTCATAAGGTTCAAGAGTTTCCAAAGAAATCCGGTGGTAAACTTTCAAGGGGTTTGTACTTTCCGATTTCTACCCATGCAACACTGTGTTCTTCTCTTCTTCCTCGAGGTCACATCTGTCTTTACAATTTTTTCTATGGATGCCTTAGGGAATTGTTCTCCTTTTTTTCCCCTTCTAATCAACTGTTTACCGAGCTTTATTCTCCTTGTAGCCTGGTCTTGTGCGCCTCTAGGTTCTTTAGCCATTGAGACATTCTTTTCTGTCCTTCCGTGTGTCAGAAATCGGCGCTTCGTCTGCTCTTGTACCACGGTTCCAAAAAACTCTGAGTCGGGGATCCTTGCATCACCCTCTTGCTTGAACCACGAATCTCCATAGACCCGTAAAAGCTCTTGCAGATGATTTTGGGGGAAGTTGAACAACCTGCAAGAAGTTCTCCGATCCAGTTGAGAGATTCGACTCACGCTTGACGACTTTCAGAGTCCCTCGGCTGCGAATTCGCCAAAGATTTGGTTCTGGATTTCGAAGCTATTTGGGAGGAGTCCACTCCGCATACTCCCATCATCTGCTTCCTAGCAGCGGGAGCAGACCCGTCCATGCAGATAGAATCTTTGTCCAAGAAAATGGCCATTGGTGAGTTCACGAGGGAGAAAGAGTCATCACACAGCTTTCCAGATCTGCATTCAGTTTCTATGGGACAAGGGCAAGAAGTGTACGCCAGGAAGCTGATGAGTGAGAAGTTGAAAAGCGGTGGTTGGCTCCTGCTCTACAACTGTCACCTGTCTCTCTCTTTCTGTAACGATGTGATTGAGATGATGGCAGAGACGAAACACCCCTGCGAATCTTTCAGACTGTGGATCACGACAGATGTCCACCCAGAATTCCCCATCAACCTTCTGCAGGTAATTCCTCTTTCGTCGACACTCTTGCGAGCACATGCAGGAGGGAAACCAGAGGTGGATGAAGATCGGCTGCTTTCCAGATGGCAATCAAGTTCACAAATGAACCGCCCCAAGGGCTCCGGTCAGGGCTGAGAAGGGTCTACTCTTCCATCAATCAGGACCACTTGGAATACAGCAACTTACCTCAGTGGCAGCCGCTGCTGTTCACAGTTGCGTTCCTCCACGTGACATTCCTGGTATGTTCTCAGTTAAGGCTTCCGAGCAGCAAAATGGCTTGCCATGTGGCACTCAAAGATGCAAACACTCGGTTCTCAGTCCATCAGGATGGACTCTGCACTGATGCGCGCGCGGAATAACGCTACACCCCATCCCATCTCTCCAAAAGACCTCCGAGACAAACTAGTTCTTTTCCAAGAAGTCCTAAGTTTGGGAAGATCTTTTAATACTTGCAAAAAGCGCGATCAAGAAAACGCACCTAGCCGGGAAGATGAAGAGAACGGAAGGGACAGAGAGATTCGAAATTCGACAGGTCCATGCGGGCGATCACTTTGCCTCCAAAGTGATCTCGACTAAACTACGTGTGAAGATGTTTGCAGCCAGAGATGCTTAGAGATGCCAGAGAGACACGAATGACCAGCTAAGCAGGCGGAAAAGTCTTAAATTCAGAAGCAAACCCGTTTTGTCCAACTGGACGTTATCGGAATTCGCGGATTGACAAGGTGAAGATCTTTCAAGAGATGATTCGGTCACCGGACTGCAGGAGTCGCTACAGAACTTTGGAGTGGATATCCGTACGGAACAAAAAGTCGGCTCAGTTCGTGAAGCTGTTCGCGGATGCTGAGAGAGCAGGCGCTGATCTGGGAAGAACTCGAAGAACAGAAAGATAAATTATCTGGATAGCCTAGACACTTTTCTTGGGAAAAAAGTTATCTTGAATGGCGATTCCTTCAGCTAATGGTGGTGGTGTCTCCTTAGGAACGAAGGCGATACGGATCCCTCGGCTGGAATGTTCCCTACGATTTCGACCAAGCGGACTTCATTGCCACTGTGCAATTCTTGCAAAATCACTTCGACGATCTCGAGATCAAAAAGGTGAGTGAATTTTTGCTTTCATCCCTCTGTTGGCAGCTCTCCGAATTCGTTTCTTTCTTTCTTTCTTTCTTTGGTTTGATTTTTTTCCCCATTTTCATCAGGGAGTATCTTGGATCACTTTGTGCTACATGATCGGGGAAATCTACTACGGAGGCAAAATCACAGATGACTTCGACCATCGAGTGGTTAAAATCTTTGCCCAGTCCTGGTTCAGCGAGAACCTGTTCTCTCCGGACTTCGCCTTCTATCAGGATTACACCATCCCGCAATGCCACTCCCTGGAGGAATACTTCAAGTACATCGAATCTCTCCCGGACATGGATTCACCGCTGGTTTACGGATTGCACACGAACGCTGAAGTCATGTAAGAGAGAGTCAGTCGCTGGTGTATTCCGGGAAAGCCTTCAGGCACCTAAACCGAGCGTCATTCGCCCCATATCCAGCGACCATCGTTGCCAGGCTTGGGTAATCTGAAAGCAAGCAAGTGCTCCTAAGAGTTCTGCTTATCACGAGCATCCAGGAAAACCTGGCAAAGGTGGTTCGCTCGCAGTGGGCTCAGCCTCTCGGTAGCTGGTTCCTTCTCAAAGAAAACTCTAAATAGAAATGCCACACTTTTCCTTTCTTTCCATACTGACCCTGAGAATCCCACTCGAAACTGATTTCATGGTGTGATGCAGGTACCAAATTGAAAAGTCGCAGATCATACTGAACAGCATCCTCAGCATCCTGCCCAAAGAAGAGGGCTCTTACACCGGAGAGACTCGAGAGACAACCGTGTACCACTTGGCAGAAGATATGCTAGACAAGTTGCCGTACAGCTTCATTGGGCACAAGGTAGGGGGGTCACTCTCCAAAACAGTTCATTTCGTTAGTAGGTCAAGGAAGCTCTGCAGGATCTGGGAGCACTCCTTCCCATGAACATATTCCTTAGGCAGGAGATAGATAGAATGCAGAAGGTGCTCGAACACGTCCGCTTCACCCTGTGTGAGTTGCAGCTAGCCATCGAAGGGACGGTGGTGATGAGCCACTCGCTGAGAGAATGCTTGGATTCCATGTACGACGCGAGGATCCCGAACTCGTGGAAGAAGGCAAGCGAACTCCACAGTTCTGCGAAATACGTTTCCTGGACATGAAAGTGGGTCTCCTTCCGTGGACCAAAATAGCTGATGAGCTACTCCGTGGTCCGTGTGTGTGTCTTCTGAAGGCCAGTGGTGACGTCATGAGGGGATTGTTACTGTTGACCTGGGATTATGGGAATCCCTTGGGGTTCTTCTCTTTGCGCTGCTTCCTTTCCAGCTTTCCCTTTCGCTTCTCAAGAAGTGCTAGGGAACCGTTCACCCCTCCCTAGGGGCGTAGATGTCTCGAGGATGCCGCCACGTGGGACCCGCATTCAAATGCTGTCACCCTACTGGAGGATGTATATGTAACTCAGTCAGGGGGGAAGTCCCACAGGGACCATCCTAATTAATCCAGAAAGACTCCGAGAATGGAGTCTGTCTCTCTTTTCTCCTGGGAGGGAACCCGGAAAGAAACCATTCGCTATTTACTCCTAGTAAGCACTCCCCGAAGGAAGACCGCTCTTCCAGCACACTGAGGAGGAACCTACGAGAAAAAGATAGGCTCCCTGACACAAACTGGAAAGAAATCTCGAAGCTCCGCGGTTCCTTCCAGAACCCATGAAGGGTCTACTCGCACAATTCCGGCTAGTCAGAAGGGGAGTCCGGTCCCTAAGCATCATCACAGCGCCATCCCGAGAGCCTGCGGGGCAACCAGCATAGTCCTACGGGGGCGACTCGAAGCCCACGACGCAACACTCCCCATTCTCGGCGTTTGTTCTTTGTGGATGTTCAAACACGCAACGCTCGGTGCCGCGAGTGGAAGCCGCAGCTGCACTATACCGTGTTCGCTGCGTATTTGGGCGCCAATGAAAAGGTGGAACATCCAATTCACAAAGTCCCACCCTTGTTTCTGCTGCCGGTGCGATCTCGTGTTTTTTCTTTCATCCCCACTTCGTCGTGGTGCCGTGGTGGTTGGTTTCGGAGCTGCGCAGCCGCTGCCAGAAGGCCTCGAAGCAATATAACCTTCCCCACGGACCCAGTGCTCTCGGAATAAGGGAAGGCGCCGAATCTGGCGGAATCCCAGACGGCCAGCATCCCATCCCCATATCAGTTCGATGTGGAAGGACCTCCCTCCCTCGATGAACTGCTTGACAACGGATATCTTCTACCTCCTCCTCCTTGTCGTCGTCGTTCACCTCTTGCGGCAGGGTCCTTGGAAGACTGGAGGCAGAAGGCTTAGGAAAGAGCCACTATCCCCAGAGAACCAAGACTCCACTGCTCGGAAGAGAACGAGGGAAGAAGCCGCAGCAGCAGAAGCCAAGACTTTGAACAAGACCCCACCTCCTCCACAATTGAGCTTACGCAAGGAAACATTGTGGAGTCACTGGGAACAGAAAACCCTACTGAAGAAAATCTTCGATGTCAGAGCCACGTTAACGTGAGCCACGCTGAAAATCCACGCATAAAAGTGCCGCCCATCTCCGGCTCAAAACAGTTTGTAGGGGTTGCACGAAATCCATGATGGCCGATTTTTTCTTTTTCCCTGCAGCTTCGACACTCGCACTTCTCTGAGACACATTCTCGGCCTTTTCTCGCTTATCGACCGGATATCTCCACCCAAACTCTTCATTTTTTTAAAGTATTCCCGTCCTCCTAAAAGCTCCCGCGAGACAGCTGGTTATCGTGCTCTATTGCTGCCGTGTCTCCAGCTGGTCCATGGGTGCCATGCAAGATAAAAGGACTCTTTTACTGGTAGCACACTTCTCCATCAGAAAGCTCATCAGAAACGATCGTGAGAAGCGCCGTGATCTTCGACACCGATGGAGCAGCAGTACGCAACCGTTATTATCCACATGTGGAGAAAGTCACTCTGACGAGGATGCAGCATCACGTCCACGTACTGCGTAGCGCGACTAGCAAGAGATAGCAGCCAAGCGAGCGAGGTCTGCACGCTGAGTCCGCTGGCGACACGCCTGCAAAATTCGTGAAAGCGGAACGCGAAGTGCAGAGCAGTACGACGCAGTTCTCACCCTGGGAACAGAATCTTCTGCGCCCTGAGGTCCTTGACCGTCCCCGAACGCTTTTCATCGGAAAAACAAAACCGTTCCAGAGCACTGAGGGTGACCCGCGCCCAAGAAACATCAGCACTTTCGTCTTCTCGATGCACGCTCTTCCCAGCAAGAAAGAGCGCACACGGAGCCCTTCGCGCGACCTATTCGGGACATGAGACCCTACCACGACTGGGCACTTGACCCGAGATGCGGTTAGAAAGGGACAGCAAGCGATAGGCTGCAGACTCGTAGTGGGAAGTTGACCTCTCACATCGGCGTGCTTTGCCGGATACTTTAGCGCGTTCGGCGGACGATGGCAACAGATCTGTGCCGGACCGTAAAACGTGCAGCTCGAGTACACAGCCTTTCCGACTTCCCACGCTTACTCCACTAAAATGATGCGTGCACAAGGAAGAGAGTCCGAAGAACAATGGCCAGAATGGGTCGCCCAAGCGACGGCATGGTTCAACAACGCAGTATTACAAAGTACAGTCCTTGTACGTACTGACTGAACCGACAAAGGGCTGCCAGAACGAAAGCGAGCTGAAAGCAGAGAAGATGACAAAGATCTCTTTCCCGCTGCAGTAGGGTCGGCTCGGGGCAGGCCTCTCAAGCTCCGTCCGTTAGGTCGGTGCGCCAACGGACTGTTGTCTTTCTCCTTCGGGAACTTCGACATGCACTTTCTGTGCTTAAGCGCTCAATGGATGAGAGTCCAGGCGGACATCCTTGCAGGTCGCCCGGGCTCCCTGTGGATCTCGGGAGGAAGATCCGCACGATACTGCGAGCGAATGGATGGACGTGACTTCAGGGCAGAGCGCGAAGGCGCCAAGATGTGCTCCCGGCACCAGAACAGCGCGCGACGGCTTCCGTCGTGCCCGGCGACCAGACGACCCACAAACGTACGTCGGACAGAGAGGGAATTGACGTAAACGTCAGACAGGTTCTCCGGCGAGCACCAGGATCTCTCAGCAAGCAAGGAAGCGGAGCAGAGGAGGGAGAATCGAAAGAACGCCTCCCAGGAAAGCTTCCTGATTCAAGCAATGAGATCATCAGCTGAGAAGCTGGCAAGACGGGAGTCAGATGAACTGGTGGTAAGGAGAAAACACTTCCCATACAGAGGAGGAGTAGAGTGACACTAAATGGATGCCGATGGGCCTGCAAGCATCCGGAGGGAAGGCGAGGCAGTGCCCTCGTCGGAGGAAGGGGGCCATCGGGACGGAAACTGGGCGCTCCTTTCCATGCCACTCGGGAGCTGCACGGTTCCCAGAAGAATCAACTCTCTTTTCCACACTCCCGGAGGAACAAAAACTCGAGCGAAGCAAATCCTCCGGGTGCTCCACACTTCAGGATCGGGGCGCAAGACGGAGCGATCGGGCGGCAGCAGCGCCCTCCCTGCAAAAACTCGCAAAACGAAACCAAACACCTCGGAATCGAAAGGGTCGGTCCGCGAGCTTCGAGACCGTCCTTCTGTACCCGAGTTCTTCCTCAACGTGCTGTCGTGATGCAGACGCACATCGATACGCTGCGCGCACACCACCGAGAGCGGGCTACCGACACGCACAGGGACTAAAACACGGAAGGGAATCAAACATCCGTTACGTCACTCTCCCTTGTCGCACACGAATTCGGTCAGCACTACGAAAGTCCGCACGTCCGCGCCAGCGCGGGGTCCAAAGTTCCCGACTGAGCACTCCGCGTTTCTCGGCGGTCCATCCTCCACCTCGTCCGTTCTCGAGAAATGGCACCCGTAGGGTGGCGGCACTGGTGGCGTTCGTTGAAGCCTTTTTAGATGGCGTTTTTTAGATTCTTTGCTTCCAAAGGTGAATCTCTTTCAGTCGTTTCTTTTCTAATCTTAGCTCTTAAAATACGGTGGGAAAAAAAAAATTTTTCTCTTCGGATAGTGTAGCAGTTTTCATAAGAGCGATTACGAGGTCCACTTTGGAGTAGTAGTATCTCGATGCCTTGAATCGTCCTCGCCTTGAAGACGTGGTGTTCTTTTCGAATGCCAGAAGCTCGCGCTGATTGGTGCACCATCTAAAAAACGTGCCTTGCAAAAAATGGATTTCAGATTTCGTGGGAGTCCACTACGCTGGGGTTCTGGTTCACAGAACTTCTGGAGAGAGAAAATCAGTACCGTAAATGGTTACAACACAGCCGTCCTCTGACATTTTGGATGACAGGATTCTTCAACCCACAGGGATTTCTGACTGCAATGAGACAAGTGTGGAGAGGGGGAGGAAGGGAAGCTAAACAAAAACATCTCCTTTTCCAAGGAAATAACCCGGTCCCACAAAGGATGGGCTCTCGATTCAGTGATTCCTCAGAATATTGTGACCATGTTTAACAAAGAAGACATTCACGAACCTCCTGCTGAAGGGGTTTATGTTCATGGATTGTACTTGCAAGGTGCCAGCTGGGACAGAAAGAGGGCAAAATTAGTGGACGGCCGCCCCAAAGTAAGATGCTGGGGTTTTCAGTATAATTCGCGTTTTACTCTGCATGGCTCTTTCGGCGGCCGAACAAGGGCCACCGGGAGGCCTTCGGGATGGCCCGCGAGGACCTTCTCTAAGGCTCTGCCACCGCTCACTTTACGTCTCTTGGAACATATTTTCAGAGAGAATCTGACATTAATGAGCCTCGAAGGGATTACTCGACTGCTCTCTTTCCAGATTCTGTTCGAAGCTTTGCCGGTGGTTTACATTTATGCTGTAAACTCCACCTCTGGGAAGGACCCCAAGCTTTACGAGTGCCCGATGTACCGCAAGCCGCAAAGGGGAAATAAAGGTTACATCGGCTCCATAGATCTAGAAAGTGACCAAAAACCGAGTTTCTGGACCATGCGCTCCGTTGCCATCTTGTGTGACATCAAATAAATTCTTTGCCTCTGGTTTTAACCGGGCTCGGATGGGAACCACCGCCTCGTTTCTGCATGCCGTAGGATGGTCACCTTTTGTGCGTTTGCACCCCAAGTGGAAATGTCAGGGGAAAAAAATGTCCATTTCATTGTATTTTTCACTTTTATTTTTTTACTCTTCGACGAAACTGCCTAAATCGTACTTATTGTCTCGTTGCAGTCACGTTCTCTGAATGCTTCGCTTTCCGGGTCGCTTTCTTCTGTTGTTTCCTCGGAAGAGGTGGATGTGGTAGTGGCAGTTGAAGCATTGTCTTGTTCCCCTTTGACCGAAGCGGTTTCCGCGCTCGACTTCGACAGTTGGATAGTCTGGATCAGGCTTGATAAGGTCTTCATGTGCTCGCTTTCGTTACAGACAAATCTGGAAATTGGACAAGCATCTTCAGCTGAAGCGGAGCATGGTCACGGAAGTGCGTGCGATACTTGTTCCAATGCATTGTGGGAAGCTGACTAAAAATAAGTTGACACAATGACCGCATTAATCTGTCAAGTGACGATCGATTCATTTGAAATCAATTTTATAGTAATTTGTTGTTTTCTTCGAAGCAACGAGCAATGGATGGACTGTCGTTTTCGAAACGGAAACGGAGAAGAGCAGCTCTTGAAACCTCGCCCTCGATCCCTGGACCTTTTCCATTCGGACGAGAAGCCGTCTGTTTGCCAACCGACAGGCCGGGCAAATTAAAAGCCCCTGACGAAAATATGACCACTCAATCCAATAATCACACGCAAAAGGAAATGCCCGACCGAAAACAACATGAAATGAGAAGATGAATAAATAACACGAAAAGATCATGGAGAAAATAGCTATTTCCGCGTTATTTGGAAGATGGAGGTTTACGGTTTCCCAGAAAATTTCAAATGGCAAGTCTGCCGCCGATTCAGCTGCTCAGAGTACCAACCCCCAACTTGATGATTCAAATGTCTCTGCGCTGTGATGTTTTGAACTCTCTTCTTCTTTTTCGTGTGTTTTTCCTGTCAACTGGAGAATGGCTGCTGCCACCAAGCAGATTCTGGTCGCATGACCAGTTCTGAACGAATCGTCATTCACGATTCAGTTTCTTCAGTGTCAAAGGAATCTTCAAAAGAAACCAAGTTCGTGACTTTAAAAAATCATTAGGTTTCCCTCATACGATTCCTTGCGTGGCGTGGACCATGATTTCCGTGATTTCAAGTATCTTTGAATTTCATTGAGTCCATCCTCTGAGAAAACACGTCATGATTAAAGTGGTCTGCTTCGAAAAGATATCCTTGAATGTGTGTGTGTGTGTTCTTCTAAGCATAATTAATGCTTTAGGAGATCGAACTTCTGCTCTCCGATCATTTGCGTTGAATGAGCGGAGTCACGAATCCTTTGCACATGCATTCAGGTGGTGAGACTTCGTTGCAACTCACCAAATAGCACCCATTAGAATTCAAGAATTGGTGGTTACAAAGGACCACCACTTCTATCATTCCTAGTGGGCTGTGGCCCTTTGTTGCCATAGAAACTTTAGCTTTTTAGCAAAACGTGAAACTGCAAACTCTGGACTCTCCATTCGTTCGAGAAATGCTGTTTCGGATTTTGCACGAGTCCGCCGTGGAACCGATATTTCGGCTCTCACGATCCTCGGGTCAGTTCCGTGAAATCAGACCACACTGCCACTTTAAGGTTCACCCGGTCTCTTTTAAATACGCATCCATTTCGGACTTCGTTCATCTTGCTCGATCTCTGGTTTCAGCAAATACCCCAAGGCGTCTTTCTTTTGGAACACTCTTCACAGCTCACATCAACGTACACAGAAGGGATGCTAGCAGAGAGCAGTATTCAGTTGTCCTCATTCATCTAGAAGCGATGCGAAAATAGCGACCTGAAGGAAACAACAGATGGAGACGAGATTCACAACGCATTTACGAAGGAAGACGCATTCTGGAAGGAGTCAGAATGGTGTCAAGTCCTGCAGAAGCCATAAGGACATTTCCAAGACCTGGATTACTACGGCTCAGGCTGAGGTCCGAGATCGAAACGCCTGCTTCCACTTTACAGTATACCACAGCAGTGGCTTTTTGTTGCAACGGGCAGTAGACTACCCACCACTGATTTGCTGCACTTCGTCACAAAAATGGCTGACTTCAACTCGGAATTAGGCTGTCGCTACAAGATGAGTGGCGTTCTTCCCCAATCTTCAAGAAGAATTGCTTGTCGTCTGGATGTGGTTGCTTCTTTATCGTGTATGCCTTCATCGTCTTATCCTACCACTGCTACCATCTCGGTTGGTTGAGAACACCACTCTGTCTCTCGCACTTCGGTGGTTGCAGTCCAACTTTTTGAATGTTGATCGTCATCAGCAACCCATCAATTTCATACATTACTTCCGGCTCCTGAAGACTCGCTAACGGCACTCAATGCCTTGGATCTGCTAACCATCCTCAACATCTCTTTTGGACGGATTTCTTTTTCCTGTCTACTTTTGCTCCATCTATTGTACTCTCTGCATTTTCTGCGCCTCTAAACTGGAGGGTTTTCTTCGTCTCTATCTTGTCTTCCGAACAGAATTCACCTCACCGACAAGGTATGAGAACTTATGACTAGGGCGCTTAGGGACCGAGTGCATGATTACCGAGATTCCGTTGCTGCTATGGCAGTGGATCATGGACGCACTTCGCCTTCACCACGCACTTCTTCGGCACATTCCGATGATGATCGACCCTCGAGGAGGATGTGGAACATGGAAGGTGACGCAGCATCGCCACAGAAAGATAGGAAGGCAGACGCCTCCTTGCAAGAAGTTGCTGATAGCGCATTCCGGTCGGCAAGCGAAGCAGCGAAACTGCCTCCGAGTTAAAGTGAGAAACACGACACAGACCATTCTGCGAAAGCAGTGGCAATGCCGGAATGACAAGCTGATGAATGAGAGGAATGAAACTTCTCGCGGACTGCCGATCAGATTCACACGAGGTGGTCACTTATGGTCTGCTTTCCACAGCTTTTCTCTCTTCGACCCCATAATCACCTTGTGCTCGTGTATTTCAGCGACAGCGTCCATAAGTATTCATTTTTCTCGACGAAAGTCATAGCCCTGACCTTGAAGCCGTACTTCCCGAGCAGAGTCAGCAGCTCCCAGGAGGACTTGTACACTCTGATCTGCGCGCCCTCTGCGATTTTCCTGTGCGGAGGCACATCCAGTTCTTTGAGCAGCAGGTTCAGATTCGCCTTGAGGGCAGGATCAGAAACCAGAGCGAACTTTTCCGCTCCTATGATTTCGCAAGCAGAATAGGGGGAAAAGGCCTCGAAGCTCCTGACCAAGATGTAGAGCAGGGAGGAGGACATTGGCAGCACCAGTAGGACCTCAGCGGTGAATTTTCACATCGCCAGACACTCGGCCCTTTTCGCTCACTCGCGTAGGGAGATGGGCACTCTCGACGCCAAACATTCCATTTGCCCCTGCTGTTGCCCTTGAGCCCACTCCGACTCCAAGCATTCCATTTGCCTCCTTTGTTGCCCTTGAACCCATTATTGAACTCGCCCTTCGAACTTTTCTGCCGTTCGCGAGCTTTGCGCTTGTTGGGCGCGCAAGCCGCACTCTCTGAGAAGGCGCTCGCCTCGTCTCTGCCTCGCCGATCCTGCCTCCGCGAGGGCGGGCACGCAAGCGTTCTTCACCGGCTGAGGTCGCCGCAGGAATCTTCGCACGCAGACCTCTCCGTCCTTCCTCCTCCACCAGTTCCAGCACCGCGTCCCCATCCTGTTGCGCGCGCACGCACGCTCGGAAGAAACTTGCAAGTGACGAGGGTGGTGCTCTTCAGAGCACTTCTTCCTGGATCTGTGGATCGCGGATGGCGAGTCTGGGACCTTTGAACTTCTCTCTCGAGTGATGGCATTCCGATATTCTTCGCATAAGGACCTGACTTGATCTCGGGTTCATTGTTCCAATTCCAGCTTCAGAGGCATGGAAGCTAACCTCGTATATTAGGCGTTTTTGCGATGGCGTCTGTGCATGTGTTTCTCGATCTTTCCCGCTTCAAGGGGATGGTGAACTTCTTTACCTGAGTGCAGTTCGGTTCGATTTAAGCTCAGCTGGTATCGCCAAGACAAAGAGGCAGTGAAAGCAACAACATAACAGTAGCAGATAACCCCGAAGATCACCATGTCCCACGTGCTGCAGGTTTCCTAGTTTGTCATGCTTGGAACGTCTGCCCATTTTTTTTTTTTTTTTTTTCGTTCTCATTGCTTCTATGAAGGAATCTTAGGTCCGAAAAACAGTAGACAAATGCGGTGAATGCGATTGTTAGGTCCTACCCGAAGAGTCACTCAGCGGCTGTAATGTGAACTTCACCTCGCAAGGCGAGATGACAGTTTCTCGTCCCTCCTCTAGCAAGAAAATCACTTTTTGCAACCGGTGTTATCTTCCAGGATCTAAACGTCCGTTAAGTCGATCCTATAGTTCTAACTCAGGATGCCACTCTTCCGTGGGAAGGTCAGTGTAGCAAAG
This sequence comes from Raillietiella orientalis, assembly GCA_036172245.1. NCBI lineage: Eukaryota > Metazoa > Arthropoda > Ichthyostraca > Raillietiellida > Raillietiellidae > Raillietiella > Raillietiella orientalis. The sequence continues at coordinate 424,202 of JAYWIR010000056.1, read as the reverse complement.
TTGGTCCAACAAACGAGAGGACAGCGAACATGCGGGGCATAATCTTTATTCCTTCAGCACAACGGAAGCTGTTGCAGCTGCAACTGAATAGAAGGATCATGGCGTTACACATTTTACCATGGGACAGCTTCCGAGAGTACCTTTTTTCTCTCTCTCTCTTCCTAAGTGACACACGAAAACACAGGAGGTATTCCAGAGCTATGCATTCCGAAAATCGGCGTCCGCGGCTGCAGCAACTCTGGAGACCCTCCTAAATCATCTTAAATGTCCACCAGAACATGACTTTCCGTTGGGAGGCCCCGACTCTGATGGACCGGTGAGGTGCTCCGCAACTGAAGACTTTACCAGAGCCTGTCAGAGGAGCCGGGCCGGCAGGGTGACTCGCTCATTCGGAAAGGTCCGAATGGCACCGACCACAAAGACTGGGCTGAGGACTTTTAACATCGACCTGCATGAGCTCCAGAACACTGTTACTGTTCGGATCTCGCCTGCTATTGCAATTCACCGACGGCAGGGAAAGCTGTTTCGTCTGCAACCGGATACAACAAGTCGACTGTTCTAGTGGCGTTTCCAAGCCAAACGTTTCTGTCATTTGAGATCAGTCGAGCCACTGCAGCGTTCCGTCTTATGCAAACGGTTCTTCAGCACTTGGCAAACCAATAAAAAGATAAAAACGTTCCAGCTCCGAAAAGCAGGATTGGTACTTCGATTCTTTGAGAAGGCATCGCAAAATTCAACTCTGAAATGGCTTCCCAAGATGATGTATAAAAAGCGATTTCCAGATCGCACAAGATTTTTGAATCATCCCCCTTCGCATCAGTCTTCTCGGTACTTTTCTTGTGTTTCTACCCAACAACCCAGCAATCCCTATTCGATCTTCCTTTGTATCCCATGTATTGAGCCTGCAGAAAATTTGGAGAAGCTGATACTCCGGAACGTAGCTCCATGGTGTAAGAAATCCACATGGCCACTTAGAATGCATAAAAAACAGCCTTTACATGGCTCATGTTCTTTGTAAAACAAGAAAAAGCGGTTGCATATTTGAGCGTACGGCCATAATCTGTTAGACACACGAAGTGCTTCGTGAATAGTCTATTCGGTTTCATCGTGTGGACTGGGTTTCCTTCCTGGTTTCGTTGTTGCAATCCGGAGGAATTCAGAATTCCCGAATTCGGACTGAGCTAAAGAGTTTTCCTCTCAGTCAGAATGATTCTTATTCTCCTCATAGTGATGTCAGCTCGAAAAATATGAATACAGAGGAATAAGCTGCCCACCGAACCTGCAATCAACCCAAAAAGGTGGTAACAGCTGCTGGCTTGCGAGAAAGCAAAGTTCAAGGAATTTTCCTAGATATCTGGCGGGAAAGTGACACGATCTCTATCTACCGGAGTCCTCCCATGTTGCAGTTGCTGGCAGTTGGCTTTCCAAAATGGCTGCCATAATTGCCTACGATTTGTTCTGACGAGGAACAAACCATTCCGCTGCACTCTCCGAAAGAACTCGGACTCCGTGACGTGTCATGTTGTTCTTTTTTTTCCGGTGTTTGCCCAATTACGCAGAATCGTTCCCTGCAATGGTATCTTCCGAAACAGCAAATTCAAAAATTCAGCTTCAGATCGATTAATTAACTTCAGCAAGTGGTCCATGAAGCATGCAGAAATAACGTTCGATAGTTGACGACTATGTGCCAACACGTTTATGTGCCTACGACAAACATCGACCCACAGGCAATGTTCGGGCAGTTCGAGATTGCTGCGTCCGACACCAATGACCGATCTTTTCTTCACAAGCTAGCGGGTGCAGTTCACTCTGGTTACATGACTCTCTGATGACCGGCACGCGTTTTTCCTCAAGGAGAAACAACATGTGCATGTACAGCACAACGACAGCCTCTGAATTCTAATAGTTGGGAAATTAGATGAAAAATCTAAACCCATTCGTAAATACCACGTCCCTTTAGGTAAAGCAATAAAGTGTCCTTGGACATCTTCGTCTGTACTCATGAGATCCAGCTGAGGGATGCTTTGTGACGAAACTTAAGATTTCATACTAACGCACTACGCTATACTAACTTTATTTCCAGTTTAGAGCTTTCTTGGCTTCTTTCGGATGCCCCTTTCATTGGTCACTTCATTATATTAATTATATTTTAGACATCAATGGGGCTTCCCGTGCAGAAGATTAATCCTTAATTCGTTCTCCTGAAGGTTATGTGTGCTTATGGAGAGTCCTTATTGCTGCGATGCCTCTGTGTCTGCGATGCCTTCCCAATGTTCCATAGCCATGTAGAAACATCACTGTCATAGAAACGTATTGAAATTTATCCCGTCATAAAGAGCGAAGCCCTCTACGAGCACATTTTCTAAAATAAAATGATGCAGGCAGTCCGCTTTTTATCGATGATGGAACCCATAATACTGAAGATTGGAGCCTACCAGCAGATCTTCCGATCTGAACATCTAAAAAAGGTCTGAGCGTCAGAAGCAACCAGGAAAAAAATTACCGCAATCAGTCTTCTAAATACTTAGCGAAATTCCATCTTTCTGCAGAAAATTCATATCTGTTGAGGGGCAAATGAAATTATTCCATCGAGCTTGCTCTTTCTAAGAGCTGCTCGCAGCTTTCGTTTTTAATCTGCAAGTTAGCCATTTCCCCTCTCAGAATCTTCTCCTTCAAAGTTCGCCGATCGAATTTTGTTCTCTTCATTTAATTTTTTTTTTTGGACTGTCCTTTCTTAACTCGCTGCTTTCGTTTTGTAGACCATGCTAAAATTTTTCGCCATCATCTCATTGAACGCTATGTGAAAAATAATTGATCTTGGAACTCCCATCTGTTGATTTGTAAGTGGATAAGGATCGTCCACAATGGATGTTCTTTGAGTCGGACATTTCATTTCATTTACTTCTTCTTCCGTCATCTGACTGACACTATCGGCTGTTTTTCCTTCTAAATGCCAAGGACGTTGATCTAAAATATTTGGAACCTCTTTGAAACCTTGGAACTCCTCATTTGGTCTCTTTCGACACCAGCATTCAAGTGACGATAGGAAGATCAACTGAATCACTTTTTCATCAGTGTCACGTTCGTGCACGCCACAGCCAGTGCATGTCTTGAAATGAAGTTCATGGCTCATAAAGTTTAGCCATTTCCTCGCACACATCTTGAAAGGAGTATCCAATGCAGAATGGTACATGCCCGGCCTCTGCCTTCCTGTTCCTTCCTGAACTGCTTTCAGTCGGTGCTCATTGGGAAGAATTTGCTGGTGATGAAAATCAGTTGGTTCCATAGCCTTTATTCTGCGAGCAATGAGCTTTTCTTGAGCCGAACGTCAGCGTTTCTAGAGCTGCGTTCTTCAGCATTTGGAAGGAATGTCACTGAATGTCATTCAGGTAGTTGTCCAACTGAATCCCACCAAAAATCAAGTGATTTCCAAGTCAAGCGAAGGGAAGGCTGAAGACTGAGATTTCCGACGCGCCCCAAAGTGATAGGAAAAGCTTGAGGATTCCAGCTGAAGCACAAGTTCTGGTTATCCTTCATTCCCTTCGATATCCTTGTCGGCTTGCAAGAGGGAGCACATGCATTTCTAACCGACGTATGTGATCAGATAGTACGCGGGCAGAGTTCGTTGATCCTTGACGAAATCATTTAGTAGCCGGAAGCCGATCTGTACTCATAAGAGAAACATTGAAATACAGCGCAAATAGAGTGTCGTATTTTCTCTCCTTTTAAAGGGAAGCTTTTACTTGCCATGACAAGAATTTCTTTTCCCCTACTCTCTCATAAATATATGCAATATAGTGTCGAAGACACCAAGATCCATTGGCACTTTTCCATCAGACACCCATTAGGCACCTCTGTGCTTAGCAAGCAAGTTATTCAATCTTCTTTTCATAGGTCAGACTGTTTATGTATGCAGATTGAAACATAGTGAGCTGGATGCAGTCTTGAAGTAATAGGATCATGTTGTTTCTTCTCACATATCCTGCAGCAGATGCTCTGTTTTTTGGTTCAACTTATTGGCAAGACCTTCATAACACAATTCTTATGGATTGATTCTATATGGCTGCTTTTTTTTTTTTTTTTTCCTTTTTTTTTTCTGCATCTTATTCTCACAGATCCGAGTACATGTTTGCTTTGGAGTCACTCTTACCTTTATTCCCCTCTCATAAAATGTGTAAATTTTCTCATCCTCTCCTTTGAGCCTACATTGCTCATCTTCCGAATTGGCCTTGGATTACAAACTCTTTATCAAGCTCCTCTTTGGTTTTTACATATATATAGGATATGATAAACACTGGTCTCTGGCAAGTTCCCCCCCTCCCCTCATTTCTTCACTTCATTGGAAGCAACTTTACAGCCTTGTCTAAGGCTGAAGTTTCGTCTGACTTCTGAAGACAGAGTCCTTGACCTGAACTTTACTTTTGAAAAGCGCCTGTGGAATATACCTCGATTAATTTTCCGAGTGTTCTGAGGATCACGTTTTATCACCTGAAATAACATATCGACTTAAGTAACAACAGACTTATTTATCATACGACAAGCATTACGTGTTTTTTTACAGCATATTTGGCACTTTAGTGAATACTCCAAGGTTCATTTATCCGGTGCAAAGTTCCTCCGTACCTTCATTGAGTTTTTGTTGGATCTCTGACAGGGTAACGCTTCTTAAGAGTCTGAGCTGTACGTTTTTTGCATTATTTGCATTGGCATCCATTTCAAATTCATGTGTCCACATCCGAATATGTGTACAGATTTGACAGTGATTTCGTACGCAGAACTGCAATCGCTCGTCTCAGTTTCCCTGATCATTTTGCTGAGCAAAAAACGATGCTGCCGCAAATCTCATCCCGAGAAATGACGCTTCTAATAGGTCTGTGCTTTTAAGAACTCGAATTTATTTTCGGTAAGCTTGGTAACCTCGCTAGAAAACTGCGATTCAGAAATACGTTTGAATTCGCCAGAGCCTCGCTGCGATTGGGCAATGGAAATAAACGAAATCCCGAGCTTTCTTGCAAAAAGTGTTCGTAAACACGTTTTTATAACATTTCAGATGTGGATCCACTTACAGGATGAATCCTATGGGCAAGGCGGTATCTGTTCTTTCTGTCGTTTTTCAAGCGAGCGTTTCTTTGTTTCAGTCGTTTTTTCCCCGCGAAAGATGCAGAGGCTCAGTGTGCAGACTGGACCAAATTCAGCAAACTACTGCTCAGGGCTTTGTAAGTCCCTGCAAACCTTCCCTAAAAAGCCCGTCCTGCTGATTTCCAGCTGCCCTCGCTCGCTCCCTCACACAAAGTCGCCGGGACGCAAGGCGATGAGGGAGACAGAGATGCCAAAGCACCGTTTCAGAAATGGCAGAAAAGATCGCACGGATGATCGATTCTCATCTTCTCTTGGATGGGAACCGGCTTCGAATTTCCCATCTTGCACTCTGTCGGTCATCTCAAAAACTAACGGAAAACTTTCCACTTCCGCTTCCTTTCCTTTCCCTGACCCATTCAGCTCTTATCTTTTTCTGCCATGTTGGCGGGATTCCTTCTGTTCTGGGAGAATGTTTTGCCGTTCTTCTCCTTTGAAGTAGCATCTTTCTCCCTTATCTACGGTATCCTTAGATATGCACGATTGCAACATACTCTTTTGTGTGATACTCGTCTCGGACGGCAAAAAGTACAAATAAAAAATGCAAAATAATGCGTGTGAATACATCAGCATACATGAAGCCACGGCCATTCGTCATGGACTAAATAGCCATAGTAAATTACATTGTCGTTCTTCACGGGGAGCGTTGGTTTGAACATGCCACGTTAAGAAAAGATTGTGCAACCTACGAGGCGTAGGGTGCCAGGTTTTTGGTCTTTGGGGTTAGGAATTTCCGAAATCATGCAAAAGCAAATGCCGAGGATTTCTTGACATTGTAAACTCCTTTTGCATGCTAAGGCCAGCGAATTTGCCCGTGGAATAATTCAAATTGAGTACGTGCAGAATGTTAATAAAATAAATAGGACAACTTTTTTAAAAAAAAATAAATAAATAAAAAAAGTAGGGATTTAAGGAGGAGCGTGATAAACATCTCGTTATTCATAAAGTTTTTTTCCAGTGCTTCCAAGTCAAGTTCATTTCCGAAGTGAATTCGTGAAGTTAACGTACACCTTAGTGATGGATCCTCGGATGTTTGTGTTAAAGTGACGGCAACGTAAGTGAACAGCTGCGTATTGGAAAAAAATGATGAAGGGATTTGTAAGAACTTACTACCAGAGCAATACGTGAACCGACATGTTAAGGAATATAAAAACGGCCGTGCTACGTTGCACGAAAGCCATTAGCAATTATTTGGAACGGTTGAATGACTTTGGTGTGTAGGAATCTACACCGAAACCTTTTGAAGTGTAAACCAGACCTTAAAATTATAGGTCACGATTAATTATTAAACTTGTGTGATAGGTAGTGGAGTTTTGTTTTCGGTGCGATAACGTGATAGGAACTTTTATTGTTTGATAAACTTGTTCCCCAGAACAATTTTTTGCGCTTGCTTTCTTACGCATTAGAATCTTCATCTGTGCGTGGTTAACCAATCATAAGTCTTGGAGCAGAACAAGCGTCCTGATTTCCGTTTTGCGCGTTGCATGCGAAATGGATGGAGTTGTGCTACATAAATGTATGATGTCCAAGTACAAAAAGTGCGTGATTTACAGTGAGTGAAGTGTTCAGATACTGAGAATTAATGTTAATTACCGATAAAATTTTTGGTATTGGGCTTGTTTGGCATTTAAATCGAGTTTTTGATATGAACAACTATTCATTTTTTTTCAGATAATATAATTTAATTATATTCGCTGCGTCAGATAATACCTCAAACATTGTGTTGTCCATTTAAAATGTCAGTTATTATAAGGCTTCAGAATTTACCGTGGGCAGCAAATTCTTTAGATATTAGACAATATTTTAAGGGATTATCAATACCCGAAGGTGGTGTTCATATTGTTGGCGGAGAACAAGGAGATGCATTTATTGCGTTCAGGTATGATGAAGACAGCGAATTTGTTAAAAAAAAAAAAAACAAAAAACAAAAAAAACATGGAAGCATCCATTCAGGATTCACAATTTTCTTCATGCTATTTTGGTTAACTGGGGTTAATAGTTGATATTGCATGATAGTATTTAAAATCAATTCTGTATAGATCCTATTTATCTTCCAAGTGTTATTATTTGGAGTTGTGTATTATGGTGCATACTGCTATGAGTATCTTAAGGCTTTCTACATTTGTATGATTATGTAGATACTGGAGTGAATCGATGGACTACATTTTATATGTTTTTAAGTTTCCCATTAGAATTTTCATTTAAAGCAGTGATAATTTCGTTGTGCATGAATATCAGTGGAGCATGCGTTTGGTAGAAGGTGCTTGCCAATCGTTGAGTCTTCAAATTAGGCTTATGCATTATGTGCTCTACGTTTAAATTCTCAAGTTTTGGAAAGTTCCTGTAAGTTTTTTTCTTATTTCACGTATTTTTTTTCGTGCTGTGATTAGTGATTTAGACTGGACTTGAAATATGAGAGGCGTATATCTGTATGTATATCTTTATCTTCAAGCATCACAGTGAGTGCATATTTGATAGTTTTGCTTTATACTTTTAAAAAAAAATGTTATTGCTGTTGCATAAATTCTTCACAAATACTTAAACACAGTTTCTATACTAAAGTGCATTTGTAGGCTGCACACAAGTCTTTTGTTAGATGAAAATGTTTACTAACTGTAATAAACGAATTTACACTCACTGCAATGCTGTGATAGTAACATTTTGTAGAAAATTTGTAACCACAGCTAATGTAAGCATACATTCATTACACATGAAAACATTTTAAGGAACTACTGTATTACAACTCATAAATACAGTATACATGCTTGCCATTAATATTTTAAAGTTAGGTTTAGGAGCAATTGAACATTTGAAATCTTACACCAGCTTATACACTATACACATTACATAATGGAATTATAATGTGTGTGTAATAAGGTGTGTAAATCTTTGCCAATTAGTAGCATGAGTTGTAGAATTGGTGGACAAAGTTCATTTTTAATCCATAAATCGTTGTTTAGCTGTTACGTATTAAGGAACTGAAAACTTTTCACCCAGTAATTGTACAGTTTACATTAAGATGATTTCAGTCTATAATATGAAAAGGTACATGCAGTGATTACCAAAAGAAAATAAGCAAAACTAAACAAACCTTTTCATTTAGAATACCCACCACAATAATTATGAATTATGCAATAAATCCTATACAGTTTTTTTATCACTTCTGATACTTGTGAGAATAGCTCTTATGCAGTTTAACTTTAAATCCAATAAAAGTCTGAACCAGCAATGGAAAATCAAGGAATGGCATATGGCGCACCACTTTCGGAAGCTGAATGGATACTGCTAACAGGAACTGTGGTTTAGTGATTACCATGCATCTGCCATATAAGTTATTTCTCCCAAAGCATATCCATCAGAACAGCTTACATAGATTTTACCTATAATTGCACGTCTCTGCACATGCTACATTGTGTGATAATTTTAATTAGCGACATCTGAAGAAAGTAAATAACTTCCTGAAGTCCTAATGGTTGCAAAATGATTTGCTATGTAATTGTGATATAAGTGTTAAAGGCAAGCATTCTGTGAGAAGTTTATTATTATGGTAATTCATTTCATATATTGCAATTTAAGCAGTTGGTAAGTAAACCTCATGATGGATTTTTGTATGTGGGCTTCGAAAAAAGTTGTGGTTAAGAGATCAGGCAAGGGAATTTTACAGTGGGATGAGTATTTCAGTAAAATAAGTGATACTGTAATTTTTTGTACATGGTAATGAAATGTAAGCAGGAGGCTGAATGATTGCAGAAGTTTATTTAAAGTTGCTTGATGTCAAAGCCAGTTTTGTGATCAACATTTTAACAGAAGTAGAAAATGAAATTTACAAGTTTGTTTAAAACACTTCCGAATAATCGTTTTTTTTTTTTTAAAAAAAAAAAAAATTCTCATTGATGCATATTAACATCTAATTACAGAACTATAAAATTTAACATTAGTTCAGTTTATAACTTATCTCAGTTACATTTCATTGCTTTGGAGAATTTTTTTTGTTTTTCTTTAAAAAAAAATGCAGTGCTTCTAATGTGAGTCTTATATGACTCGACAGTTTTTAAAAGTTTTCTTTTAGTACATCTAAGTACTTTGTGTTTGTGATAATTCATGGGCAAATATTAAAACATTCCTTTCCACATCTTAGGGGATTATAAACTAATTAAATTGGATAAATTGGTGTTTGATTAGCAATGAACTGCTGTTCATAATTACAGTAACAGTGTTTTGTTTATCTACATATATGTATATATATATCTATATATCTACACATGTATATGCTTGAAAGTACTGTTGCTGGTAGCCCTTTGAGATCGATTGATATTGGAAACAAAGTATTTCAGTTTGACAGACAACCCCCTTAAGGATTACCACAAATAAAAATTATTAGATTATATTTCCAAAATTTTGAAACTGTAGAGACGAAATTACGTTACGAAGAAAAAACACTTGATTCTGTACATTTTCATGAGAATATGCAAGAAATTTTTTATGCAGTGTAATTGTATGGATCATGCCAGAATAAAATTGAATGAAACGCAGTTACTTTAAACTGTAAAAGTAGCATAGGTTTCAGTAAAGACTGAACTGTAACAAAGAATTCAAATTATAAATACTGCGTGCTCGACACTGAAATTTTACTTAGATTTTATAAAATTACTAATCAGCTTAAGTTGCGAACAACTCCGTCCAACTTTCGACAATTAGGATGTAACTGCCTATGCTGTTTGAATGCACTCAAAAAAAAATTTTCCCACCATAGTTGCAGAGAGAGCTCATCACAGTTTTTCGAAGTTTCATACAGTGAAGCATTGCAGTTTTTTTTTTTTTTTTTTTACAAGTGCTGCAACATTTGCTACGTTGGAATGGTTGCCGAGTGGTCACGTCCAGTGAAAAATGTTTTGCCAAGGCCCAGCAGTCACACTTAACTCTGTGGTTGCGATTTGCAGTTTACGATGTCATTTCTAAGCTTAAGCAGTCATTCGAAGCTTGCAAGCGACGGCCACTACTTTGTTTGCAGTGGCGCATTTGCTATTCGTCCCTGGCAAAAAAAAAAAAAAACTCACAAAGGTTGAAATGCTCACATGACATTAACTACATAATGCTGCTGCATCTCTGTTGATTCTAAGTTCAGAAAGTCACAATGGAAATGTCAATACATTCAGTAAGGCCGCCGGATGCTTCACGTCGCACAGTAGGAGAGCGCTTCGTTGGATGCGAGTGAAACATTCACAGTTTTCAGTTTTAAGTTGTCTGCCTAAAATATCCCACATAAGCTGCAACCACAATGCAACACGGCGAGATTCCTTACCATATGCATCATAATCCAAGGCGTGTGTATGCACCGCCTTTCACAATAAGCGACTACGAAGTGTTCCCACGAGCAGTCCATAATTTTCGAGTAGCATCCGTGTCGTCGAATTCAAACGTGCACATGACTAAGAGGAATCCGACCGTCGTCGTGGGCCTTCTAGGGACGAGCCCCTTATATAACACAACGTTATAAACAGTATTCAGACGAAAGGTGTGTGATCTCTCAAGCTTACATAAAGCAAGCTGAAGTCAGTCGAGATTCACTGAGGTCTCCTTTTCTTCCGCAAAAGTTGTGCGTAATGTTTCATGTGAATTTAAAAATGAGTTGATGCTTGTTTTGCGAAGACTTGAGATTCCAAAGCAGTGCTGTAGCTTTCTTTAAAAGTACCGAGGCAGCAGCCGAAGAGAATTGCAGCAACACGTGGACAAAGCGTTGACTGCATCCCCACGATTTCAGGTAGTGAGAGCACGTGTCCCGCTAGCGAACTCTTTCCCTCCCTTTTTCTTTCCGCATTTGAAAGGTCCACTGTGTTGTTTGCGAGCTCACGTGTTGACTTTTGACCCGGAATCTTTCTCGTTTTCACCTTATACGTAAGGCAGTTCAAAGGAGGCACAGCGTTTTAGTTTTACAAGCGTATTTTTAACCTGCAGCTGAGAGTTGCAGTAATTTTAGAGGCGTTGACGTGAGTATCAGTGCTTCTGATATGCAAGTAATTCTAGTTTTTGGTAATGGCGTACGTGACCTTTTTTTTTTTTTTTTTTTTTTTTCTTCTTCTATTTCTCCTTCCTCTCCTCTGACTGCTGTTGTGTCACCGGCAGTGAATTCCCTAGCATCCCATACGATTACGAGTCCACTGGATGCAATTTTTCGAAGTGGTTACAGTCGATGCCCGCCAAAGATTTCTTGCATAAATCGACCTTTCTCCGATTTCTAGTCACGGTGTTTACGTGGGCGCATGCAGCAGCCATTCCGTTTGTAGATGGATCCCGGCGTTGCCGAGTTTCTTGACGTTTGCCACCACCAACACGCAGCTTTTTTCGTGATGACACGAAAATACAATACTGTTAAGGATTCAGCGATATGATTTCCCTTTCCATGATTTTCAAGAGAGGGGTCAAATTACGATATTGGAAAGGTGCTAAGGTGAAAACTGTGATCACGTGACCTATAAGGTTGACTGGAAGTCTGGATCACTTATTGGGGGGAGGGGGGGAGAGGAGGATGAGGAATTAAGTCAGCTATTAAAAAGTACTTGCATTAAAATATGTTTAGCGCATGTACATTCGTACATTATTTCATTCTCCCACCCCCTTCCTCCAATCATTGGTGCAAATTAGGAATATCACTTGAAGTACGCAGAGCTGCTTAATAGGTGGATCCAGCAGCGGTCCAATCGTGTGAGACAAATCTTCTCTTTCGCTTTCATTACTTAGCTAGGAATTCACTGCAGCTGTGATTTACACAGTATACATGCATTTCTGGAGAAACACCACGAGTTCTTCCAGCCTAATAATCTGGAAAATTACATCCTGAATTCAGAAATTGTGTTTCCACTTGTATCTGTATACTTGTAACTTATTTAGGTCATCTGAATCACAATAAACAAAACTATTTGTAAGAAAGTAATAGCTAAATCAACATGGTCGACTCGGATTTGGCTGTGTTGGTCATGTAAACCCAATTAAAATGAAACTTTGCGGTAACTTTTTGGTGTCCAAACAAGTTCTGTGCAGATTTCTTGCACATCACAATTCCTAGTGAAGATTTTAAGATTAACCTTTACAATTTGAGGGTTGTTTTTTTCGTGTCGTGAGTAGTGTGTACGGGCATCGCAGGAAATGAAAACAAAAAGTTTAGGGAAAAAAAAAACAGTTTTCTCGTGTGTAGTGTGGTGAGGGTTTCCACTGCGTGCTGAGTATGTAAGCCACAAACTTATAACCGCCCTTCGATTCCCAAGTAGCTGGGAACGCTTGTGGTGTCCTTTAGTTCACATCATGGTGTGTCACATTTTACATAAGGGAAGCTTATCGTGAACTGGAAACTTTGTTTACACGGTTCCAACGGAGCCTTAGCCGCAAACAAGATAGGAACAATCCATTGCCGAGTATGCTGCCAGACTTGAAAACCATCATAGAGTTTATCGATAGCATTGCATGCACATTGTGTAGCAGTATTTCTTGTCATAATTGTAATGATGCAATGGTGGGTCGCTTTCCACAACTCCATTCTTCCACGGACATTTGTGACATTTGTGCCCAAATGTTAGCATAATTGCCCCCTTCAGTGCTTCCCTGTAATTGAGCAGGGCAAAAGAAAAACACGTAGGTCTGTGAAATGTAATTGCCAAGAGCCTGAATTTTCATTTGGATTTCTGTCTTTTATGTAACGAAAAAAAAAAAAAAAAAAACCTTTTTTTTGAACAAATATAATTTCTTTCAGCACGGATGAAGATGCTCGACAGGCCATGATGCTAGACAGTGGGAAAATTAAGGAAGTTAGGATTAAGCTTTTCCTCAGTTCTCGTGCTGAGATGCAGAAAGTCATCGAAACAGCAAGACAGCAAACCTTAGCGTTACAGGGACTCCTTCCCATGAATTCTCCATTTTCGTCAACTCCTTCCACAAACGCCAGTACTACCGCAGCAAATGGTCCTAGCACAACGGCTGCACCGGAGAATTCTGGGCTACCAGAATTCAAGGACATCGAGAAAGACAGGAACAAAAGAAGAGAAAGGTCGCGTTCTCGGGAAAAGAAGAAGGATAGAGACAGGGAAAGAGATCGGCGTTTCCGGAGAGAGAGGAGCAAAAGCAGGAGTCGTAGTCGTGATAGACTACGCAGACGTAGTCGTAGCAAAGATCGTAGAGATCGTAGAAAAAGAGATGAGCGTGAGAAGTTTGACAGAGATAGGGACAGACATAAAGATGATGATAATTTTTCGAAAAGAGACATGAATAGACCAGGTGTTCCTTTAATCAATGGTAGGAACGAAATGATGCCTGGCGAAGCGTGGAATTTTTACAAATCACAGGTTTGTAGCTGTTTTGGTCTTCCATTTCAAGCTTGCATTCTGTTATTACAGGGACGGCCTGGACTTTTGCCTTCTCCAACGAAAGAACACATGAAAGGATCATTTGATGATCAGGGGCGCTTTATGGATGTTCGTGATCGTGGCCGAGTGGAGTGGTCCGGAGCTCCCATCGGCGAGCAGTATTGCGAAACTCTTCCTGGTGACATATATTCCGGGAATGTCGGCTTTGGTTTTAACAGAGTCCAGTCTGAGTTTGTGTACGTTTTTGAGATTCATTGGCTGTGGTATTCATTTAGTAATCTGTTGCAGCGATAACGCTGGAATCATGACCATGTACACTGGAGCAGGAGGGAACAATGTTGGAGTTTTCCGAAACGATGAGTATTTGGGAAACAGAATGCATCCCGAAGAAAGACCCGGCCTATTACCCAAACCCATGGGAATATATGAAGATGGTGTTCACTTAGATCATAACGAAAGGAATGAGTTTTTTGGAGCTCATGATGAAACAATTTCACTTCCTTCTCAGAGATTCCCCGAAGGAACAGTCAATCGCGTACGTAGCCGTGAAGGTGGAAAGCCTCGCCGTGTGTCACGCTTTGAGCCAATAAATCCAACGCAAGACAGAGGTCCAGACATACTAGAAATTTCCTCTGATACAACGAGTAACAATGCGTTGACTTGCGTTGAGTTGCGCAATCTTCCTCTTAAAGCCACTGCTAAAGACGTTCGAGAATTTTTCAAGGGAATGGGTCTGACTATAGAAGGTGTTAAATTGGTACTAGACAATCAAGGAAAGCGAACAGGCCTGGCCTACGTTCAGTTCTCAAAAGTCGCTGACAGAGACCATGCTCTCCAGCGCAGTTGGCATTTGTTTCAAGGGGAAAGCATTGATATGCTTCCCCTCTCGGAAGCTGTGTACAGGCAGACTCCTAGCTCAGAGCACGAAGAAAACTCCCAAAGTGACCGTAGAGACCTGACAGTAGTTTCCTTACGTGGCCTTCCCGCACATTGCAACGAGGAAGCACTCCTGAAGTTCCTCTCTGGTTACCACGTCCTGGATACAATCATTGAACTGGATAAAGACAGGCGATGTTCTGGGTTGGCTTATGCTCGCCTCTCATCAGCTGCTGAAGCGAAAGAAGCTATCAGTAAATTATCCAATCAGACGTTGAACCACTGCTATGTGCGTCTGAGTGCGTCTACTCCCGAAGCAATGGAAACGTGTAGACAGGATATGAGGGGTCAAAGTGTGGGATTGCTTCCTGAGCCCCAAGACCCTCCGATTACAGATTGTGTGATAATGCGTGGACTGCCCGCCACCGCTACCGACAGGGAAGTCGTGGACTTTTATTCCGACGTCGGACTGTGTCCCATTCGAATCCACGTGATGCTAGATCGGTTTGGTGCCCCGTCTGGCGACGCCTTCTGTGAGTTTGCTACCACGGAAGATGTGCGCCGTGCTGCTTCGAAAAATGGTAGTTTCTTGGGAAACCACAGAATCACAGTGTGTGCAGTAGCTCGAAGAGAAATGGAATCTGCACTTGGAGTAGCCAACGCCCCTCAGTCGAATCTTATAGATACCCCTACTCCTAATTCGGAATTTGCTTCAGTTCGCCCAAGGTTTCCTGCTCGCCCCGTACCTGGCCAGGGGCTGCTTGGACATGCTCCTCAGATGGTCATGAACCGGCCCCGTGGTGGGTCGGGTTTCATGCCTGGTCCTCCTCGTATGCACGGACCTAGTAATATAGAAGGAATAGTTTCTGGTGGGAATTCAACTTCGGTCGACAATTTTGGAAGACCAGGCTGTGTTGTAGCATTGGAAAATGTGCCCTTTAAAGCAAGCATAGATGAACTGATAGACTTTTTCGAGAGTTTTGATGTAACGAAGGAGAACATAATAAGACGTTATAACGAAAAAGGACAACCAACTGGTGATGCAAGAGTAGCATTTGCTAACCCTTCTTTAGCACAAAGAGCAATTAGAGAACTGAATCAAAAGACCATTAGAAATCGCCCCATTTACATGTTCATCATCTGAATCCATACAGAATTTGGAGATCACATCTCTGTGTATATGCGTACGTGTTGTGCCGATATGCGTGTGTAAATATGTCCATTAGTTAATAAATGTATTTTAAAGTTTCTAGCAACCAAATTTTCGATTCATTTAAAAAGAAAAGAGAAAAAAATGACTGGAAGGTGATGTGTGTGTACCTCTCTGCAATGTCACGTGATACATAATGGGAGCTTGGTATATTTATCGTGCTTGCGTTCCATATTTTTCATTGAAAGTTTTCTGAAATAACTCGCCGTCGTGAATTAAAAAAAGATCCATTTTTATTACCTGCAAAACTCTCACTAAGGTTTACTTGCAGCCATTCACTTCATTTCACCTGTCGGTTTCGGTAAGATTCATTCAAGGCGGAAGTGGGCCCTTTTTTTTCATTCAAAGTTTGCATTGATGTGATGGGTGCGTTGTCGCCTAATTTCCTATCTCCATCCCCATTTTTCTCTTGATGGAATCGGTGTTTCCAGATAAATTCCCACAATCACTTTCGCTGCATTTTTAGCTCACATACAGCTAAGAACAGAATCAAAAAGCCTGCATATTCCATGGTAAGTAGGAAAAAAAAAAGAAAGTTTATCTAAACTTCATTCCCCCTGCCATGTGGAAGTTGCTACTGTTCCTTTTCTGCATTGGTACTTGAGTGTGCCCAGCAAAGGTTCACTCAGGCTGCCACTCTATCCCTACAGATGCAAAAGGCCCCAGCTTCCGATGCTCGTGCTGCAATTCAGCAACCGTTCAACCAACCGTCTCAATTTTGCCTTGCATTTCATGCAGAGGTTAATGGCATTACGCAGCCATGATTAGTGTAATTTGCGTAGTGACACGATCGGTTTTCTCGGATCTTCGTAGGAATCTGTGCACTTGAATCCAGTGTGCACTGCATCGGAAGCGTGAAACAATTTGTGCTCAAAATGAGAAGTCTTGTCCTGAAACTGGACCGAAAGTTCGAAAGGTGTAATGCCTCCAAATACGAGATAAAGTGATTACGATGACGACAAATACGTCAACGCATGACGATGCAAAAGTCCTTCATGGACTCCGAAGTTCCTCAGAAGAATTTAAAAGAGCATCCCTCATCAGTACGAAATCAGAGTCTATTCAAGCGTTTGGGGGAAATAACCGAAAGATCCCCCGAAGTAGACAGGAAAGAAGAGAATGGGGGTTGTTGTTGTGGTTTACGTTTGTAAATGAGAGATCATGCACTTCTAGAAGCAGAGATGAAAAACAAACACTTCCTTGGTCAGTTGTGAGGAACTGGTATCATCAGAGATTCCAGCATCTTTGCATCTGCCTAAGGTGTACTTGAAAGTACGATTGCTTTGATTTCAGCATGCTCCGTCTTTCCCCTCGCAGGGCCGAGTTTTACCCAAACACACGGTGGAAGCTTCTGCCAAAGGTTCCCCCCTCTCTGTCGGTACCAAAATCTTGGACACAGCATTCGGAATCTTCCATCTATTCTGCTTTGGCTCTCAAAGATCTCAACTGAGTGCCAGCCTCTTTTTCTTTTTCAGGAGATGCAGAGAATTCGGGTTTCCCTGGTGAATCAGTTGTGCAACGTTTTGTAAATACGAACATATCCATCCCTAGTGACCCAGCATGAAAATGCTAAGCGACGCGATCGGAAGTTGCAGAATGTATGTGAACGAATCCCTTATCGTACACGTGAATTTACACGTATTCGTGAAAACATGGAAGTGGAAGAAATAGGAAAGTTTCAATTTTGCTTAACTTATCCATCATTTTGTTCATAAACTATGCATCAGCGAAGCTGATTATCTGCATCCAAATTCGATGACGTAATGAATTGCTCGTTAAGCTGGTTAAATTCAGTAAGCACACTCTGTGCATTAAAAAAATTAAGTTTGAAGAAAATTGATAGGACAAGACTAGGACTACTCAGACTTGCACTGGACAAGACTGGTCAACTTTTCAGAAGTTGAAAATTTTGCAGCAGCTCTTGTGCATAGACATCTTTCTTTGGAACGGCTTAACCCCCCTAGACTGTTTTTAAATCTCTTCATCGTTCTTAGAATTGAAGTTTTTTTTTTTTTAGAAAAAAAAAAAAATGTGGACGAAATTTCCAACTTTATGCCAGCGCGAGGCACCCTGTTCCAACACGAATTGTGTTGTTTTCATGCTACATTTTCTTGTCCTCAGTCACAAGAACAGTAACTGGGCTTGGAGATGCCTCACATTCACTTTCGAAGGGCACTTAAAATGATCACAGATAACAAATCGTTACGAAACCACTCTCTCTCTCTCTCTCTTTCTCTTTCTTTCTTTACGTTATTGATGAATGCTCACCTATCCCGTGAAAACAGCAGCATGTTAATCTTCAATGAGACTTAGTAATCTGAAATATTATCCCGATCTTAGATCATTTTACAGAAAGTGATGTAAAGCCATTTTCTTCCGTGTACAAATTAATTTAGATTTGGTAGAAATGTACATCCGATTATTAAAGTAATTTGGGAACGCATTGCTTTTTAAACGACCTCAACAGGGAAGCTCTTTCCTTCAAGAACAAGAATCCTAATGTCTGCAATTTGATCTTCTCGACCAGTCTGTTCATACCACAGGCACCAGTTTCTAAATTACTGTTATGACACTCTTCAAGTGAATTCTTGGGAGAAAACAAATGGCATCATAAAATAATAAACATTAAAATTGAGCAGTTTTTTTTTTTCCTTTATCGGGCTCAATTGCACAAACATGAAAAGGTGCAAGCTGGTGCATCACAAATAAACAGGTGTTTCCCTCCAAGTCGAAAGAATCATGCTTTAGAGCTTTGCAACCTGCAACCAGTAATGGAATCCTGGACTATTTTCGTAAAAGAATTGCATTATTTCCATAAGTTTAATTGTGCGTGTGTGTTCTTTTTTAGTTTTCGAGATCATCTTTCAGAACATAAATAATGGAACAGCCGTCTGAGAAGTATTCTCCAATGTGAGGGAGGCACCAACGGAGTGAGCAATTTGTTAATGGTCTCTAGCATGCCGATTGGGTTCATTTTGGAGCACGCGACTGGTTTGGAGACGTTTCATTTAATTTCTGAGAAAAGGGAAAAGTGGAAAATCACACGCAAGCTTCCAGGATGGTTTGTGATTGCAAAAAGGCAATCAAGCTCCCCGATCAACACGAATAAGATGCACTTGTCACGTTTGTGTTCAGGGACCCTTGTTCAGATAATGAACCCTAATTTCTGTGGGTGACGTTTTCGGTGTACGCTATAGAAAAGGGCTGAAGTTTGAATCATGTACTTGTGTGTATGATGGCATGCGTGTGACCTTTCGGTTCCCTTCTGATCAGCAGAATTTTAAATCTCTTAACAAGCTCGGGATCGCTCTTTGCTCGAAGAGACGATTCATTCCTTTTCTCAGGAAAAGTCCTAATGCTTCCGAGTCATCCAGTTGCACGCATAACTTTAAACGACATTGCTTGCAGCGTGTGGAACTTCTTCTATATTCACGTTTTGTAGATTCAACCGTTCGCGTTTTTCTACTTTCAAGCTCCTGACAAGAGTATCAGCTATCACTGCATTTATTACGAATGCAATGGCTAAAAATGTACCAATCAAGCATCCTTACCCCTTAGGAAGTCAAAGAAAGTTCCGGTCAAAGGAAAGTGAATAAAAAGTTCATTATGTTTCTTTCAATCCACTATTTCAATGTTTTAACACGTTCATACTGTGATCATTTTCAAACTTGATTTACATGCTTAGTGTTTCAGCTCATTACTCAAAAGAATGCCGAAACCCGAGGGCATCGTAAGCCCCATTCACCGAAGAGCTCGATTTCATCTAAAACTTCAGGAAACTGCTAAAAATTTCCATGGAGAAATTCTATTTCATCCATCATATAATGAAGGAATATGCATCGAGGTTTTTAATAATTGCAGTAAGGGTGGACACCTTGAGTACGCTTACATGTTAGCCTGGATTTTTTTTTTTTTCCGAAAATGGAAACTTCGAAACGCAAACGGAACCAAATCGTGATTCCATCATTAGTTGCTTCCGATTTTCAATCTGCGAGCAGGTGGTTTACTCAGATGATTCAGTGGATCAAAATTTGATCTGAAGTGATCTTCAGAGTCGTTGCATCGTTGTGGGACTTCGAATCCGTTTCCATCACTTTGAATTCGTTTCGGCTATCAGTGGTGGAGCGGCTGCAGCAAAGGTGGAAAAACCCATGTGGAAATTTTCTTCTCGTATCTTTACAGCCAAACCGTGGAGGTAAACATGAAAAGTGACAATATTTATTGTGGGATATTGATTCAAAAGCAGCTGTCAGGTGCTTTTAAGCTTACGCTTCAAGTGATTTCACAAAATTTGATGATCTTTTTCGATCAGCGACAATAATGCATTAATGACTTCAGCAGAAAAATGGTCTAAAAGACCGGATTATCCCACAAAAGACCTCTATTGCTTTGTGGAAACGGTTAACGATTTTGATTGCAAATGCTCCTCCAAGAAAGCGAAAGATTGAGCCAACATCACTGAGAAATTTGCATCATTCATATAATTGTTTTCCATTTGTTCTCAAAAGTGAATACACTGAACATAACACTACTGCAATCTACGAATTCGAGACTTTAAATATTTATTTGCTTCTTCGACATTAACGATATGTTTTTAAAAGCGTATCACAAAAACAATCCGCCTATGTTCAAAATTTAACTTCGCTTTTCCTATTAAATCAATTTTACTCTGTACTTTTCCTGATTAACTGTCAAATAATTACAGCAATTACAAACTTTCATTCACATTTTTGAAAACACTCCGCCTTAACCATGAGTTCAGGCTAAATAGATTGCTTTTCAACGAATTCCAATATATCTCAAAGTTTCTCTTAAATCTAACATAAAATTAGAAAGTTGGGGAAAACCCAACTTGCTAAGAATACACAATTTCTAAATTAGAGTTTCGCAAACGTCTAATTACTCGTATCAAAAGAAATACGATGTAAAACCACTTTTATATTTGAAGTTTCGTCGTAGGAAACCTTTATTGAATTTAAAACTTCTATGATAGTTGTCATTACAACTTGGAATATTCAATTACAAATTTTCATCCCGTGCCATAAATCTACAAACAAAAGAACAAGTGGAAAAAGGATTAGAAAAATTAATTTAATTTAAATGGAGTTAAACCAGTATCAAAACCGTGTACATCCTGTAATTTTATTGTCAAAGAAAAAATTGTAAGAATAGAGTTTGAGAATTACTCTTACATTTGTAGTTTAACAAGAATTTACGGCTTTTGCATAGTCTAAAACCTTATTGAAAAGTGGGAGTATTTATTTACATGAAAAGTCAAGTATTTGTTTAATATTTGTTTATTTGATCAAAGAAATTGAAAGTTTTTTTATAATATTCTTGTTTAATCTTTTCAATTGTATCATTTTAGCTTGAAAATTACAGTGAGAGAAAATCACTCCCTGTTTAACTCAAATGTCACAGAGGAGATGATTACCTTGCAAGAGATTTTTAAGATGATATTGCTGGTTTCAACCCTTACTGTTGTTGATAGCAATTATTATTTATTTAAGAAAAAAATAAATGATCTTGAAAAGATAATTTAATCTAGTAATGGCAGTGGTTTATTCTTATTTTTTATTGAACTCACATTATAGCAAAAAGATTTGAAAATAAAAAAAACTGAAAATATTGGTGGGCTTTTATCTACACTATTAATAACTTTTTCTAGTAAGTATGATGATTTAAAATGATATCTTTCTTCAAATTTACTTCTGAAAACATTTCTTTAGTAGGTATGCTATTTTTAATATATTTTTTATACTATAAATCCCTAAGATTCCAGCCCCTATTAATCCAGTTGCTCCAAGTGTTCTATAAATAATTGTAGTCAAACCAGCACCTGCTGTTATTCATGATATTGAAAAATACTTGCCAATGTTTCTGTTTTCAGTTGCAAATTTATCATTAGTACTAATTTATCTAAATGGTTATTTTTACTTTTGTCATAAATTTTATATCAGCCCTGAGATTATTCATTAGTGCACTCACTTTTCGATTTACATGAACTCTTGCTTGATATTTTTTTTGATAAGGTTGGTTCCTTAGTTTAACTCTTTCAGGTCTTTTAATAGTTGGGTGAGTTCTCCCGGTGTTAATTCGAGTGGTTCAAAACTTGCTTTTTTCGTAATTTGCAGTATAATTATAATTAAGAGATTTGTTCTCTCTCTCTCTCTCTTTTTTTAGATCTAAACCATCATTTTCATACGCAGAAAATTTTGCTTTGATAAAAGTGTTGTATTCTGCTTTTTGTCTGTTGATTGCTTTCGATTCAGTTTGATGTTCATCAACATATGTTGAAAATGCTTCGCGGTTTTTTCAATTTACGAAGGAGTGGTTGTACTTGTCATTTTTCGAATTGACCACGTAAAGTATTATATCTGTGAAATTGAAACGTATTTGTTTTTATCATTTCGTCAAATCCGCTGGTTTTAATTTTTTCATAGCGAAAAAATAATACATATCCACCAAAAACTTTAACGCCAACCTTAAATCAATTTGACTTCTTTTTTGCACTTGCAAAATGGTATGCAAATGGTAACTTGCATTTTGCACTCTTTGGATCAACGAGAAAATTTTTACCAACAAGCACTTTGTAAGTTAGGGGAATATAATCATAAATGTCTTTTCTGTGAAGAAAATAATTACACATATCTTTGTTTTTATCCAACTGGTTGAAAACGTGACTTTTGCTTGGTCATTCAACATAGTATCAATTTTGTGTTTTTGTCTGTTTTATTTCCAAGTTCATGGGATTTTTCTCTTTCATATTAATAATTTAATGTTTGCGTGTTTTCACTGCTTCAACTGGAACAACTAATCAAGGTTTATATATATTAAATTTTGTTTTGCAATATCATAAGTAATAACTTACACCATCAGGATCTGCTCCTTTGTGTGCTGAATGGGTACGTTTACGATTGATGCAACAAATAGTGATATTATTTTTCTGTAATTTCATAATATAGTCACTCCTTATTTCACTGATTTACTGACTTAGAAAGGTGGTTATCAATGTTTTTAAAGTTTGTGGCTAATATTGGATTGAAGTCCCCCCCCCTTTTTTTTTTACTTTGCAGAATATTGTGCTTTTCTCTGGGTTAGGATCTTGTCTGTTTTTTTCATAGTATTTTTGATAATTTTCCTTTTGTTTTTTATTTGTTTCTTATTTTATTGGGTATTTTCTTTTCCGTACTAACAAAAATAGGTAGAATGATATTTTTTTTCATTCTACTTTTACACATTATGTGAGAAATGGCATAATTTAGCCTGGAAATATTCATCTTCGAATAGCAATATTTCCACGAACCATTATATCAACAACTTGAAAAATCTTAATCTTTGTGGAAATAAACAACCATTTTACATTTTTTATTGCGAAAATCATAAATCATTTTTTAGCTTTGATTAAAAATAAACAGAAAGGAAAACATAAGTAATGGATGAAATTTAAGATTGTAAAGCGCAATTATTGATACCTGTACTGCCATTCCCAGTGTAATTGAGCCTAAGCCTAAGAAACCCCTAACCCCTAATGAACTAGAAAAATTATTAGAAGGAAAAAAGAAAATAGATGAGCAAATGAAAAACGATATGTAGAATTTAATGAAAAAACAAGAAGGATTGCGCCGTTTAAAGAAGAGAAAAAGAAGCAAAAGAATATGGATTTATATAGTGGTGAATTAAGAGCAAGTTTCGAACATCCGAGAAAAATAATTGAGGACAATGAATACTGTGGAAATATAATTGATGCTGGAAACCGACAAAATCCAACATTTGCACTACAAGGATGTCTATGGGCGAACAACCTGGAACTGGCGGGACCCGCACTCAAGGAGACACATATCACAAACAAATAACACCCATCTTATGATTTTGACATATATATATATATGCGTTTTTTATAATAAAAGCGGTTATAAATTAAAAAAAAAAAGAAATGAGGACTATCACTCCAATATTGCAGTTTTGTTCGCGAATAGCTTTAATAGCACCAATTCGGCTACTTGATTTATTAATCGTTTATTCGGCTGATTTCTTTCTTTCTTGTTGAAACACCACCGTGCACCAATCCACCCGTGTTGCTGGCAACCTTTAGTCCCACACTATTGCCAACACCATCACTCGGTGTCCACTTGTACCAACACGACCACCGACTCATTTTTTTCATCATTTTCGCTAGCAGCTAGAAGCAGTATAGGCAATTCAAATTGTTTTTTTTAATACCATACAAACGGTAACGATAAAATATTTTTCACATCACCAGTTTTTTTCTTAAAAAATGGATACTTGTGTTCGCGACCAACTAAAACACTACCTTTATGGCTTACCATATAAATATTCAACTATCCATTTAATTGACACTTTCATTACTGTTTTGCGATTTCACGTTCTGTGTGATTTTATTAAGATATTCACAAGTTTTGGTAACGAACTTTGACCTCGGGATTTTCGAAATCTTCCTTCCGTCTTTCAACTCAAACTATCACAGATGTTCTGAAAGGATGAATCACATGAATGCAACTTTTTGTCAGACTAGAATACAAAACACTACAAGGATTTCGTGGTCAGTCACGAACTTTCTGTCACCGCCTATATTAAAAAAAAAAAAAAAGAAAAAACCCTCGAGAAATTCAGTAGGCTGAAATTTCCATATAGGATACCAATTACTCCTATGGAAAATCACATATTTCGGGGAATTCGAGAACTTATAATTGAAGTATACTTCTGACGATTTAAAAGATGTCCACATGTTCTTTATAGAAATTAAAAGTAACTTGGACATGCAAATGAATTAACGAAGTATTCTAACCAAGCCAACCTATCTATCGTCTACACATATTTCACCCTCCGCAATAGAAGCACGTTTAGAACGAATTCTCGATTAGAACGTAAAGTATGGTTTAGAGGTGTGGTCGTGAACTTGGTTTCTGAAGAATCGGAAACTTGCAATGGCATTTTCGAGCCTTTCAATGTCTGGAAGATGAAGATGGTGCCTGTGGTCGTTTCCATAATATGAAGAGAAAAAAATCGAATCTAAAACACGTAAAATTCCAGAGCTGAAATTCGAACACTACACCAAAGCATGAATTGTGTTGACCAAAAGTTAATAACCAGTATTGCCAGAGCGATTCTATTTGCGGCGTCGTTTTCATCGGGAATTGATCCGAGCGTGGGAAACGAAATGCTTTCGGTTCGTTGGCCCCGTCGATTCCGGGCTGCATCTAGGCTTCCTGCGTCAAGGTTCATCGAAGATCTGAAGTTCAAGATGAATAGCTGCAGCGGGTGATTTTTTCTTTTTCCGAAAAAGTAAAACCGACATGGAGGAGAAACCAAGGTAGTTGATTCTTTTTTCTTTTCCAGAAGCTGGAACGTGGGTTGACAAGGAGGAATGGAGATCCCCGTTCGAATGGCCAAACCAAAGGAAAAAAAAAAAAATAGCCACAAGACCAGATTCTCGGTGTCCTATCGGAAGCTAAACACACCTTCATTAGTGGGAGAGAAGAACTTCTTGCTTTACGAACACAAAAGGGAAATGGCGTAATGAGATGATTAGCACGTGCAGTATTCGGCTCGTATGGACGTTCCGACTGTGGGGGATAATCACGATTTTGGGGTATGCCTTCGTTTAGCTGTTGATTAGCCACACGCGATTTGGGGTGCACTTGCGAGCAGAGCACTGTGAGATAGCTGGATGGAATGATTTCCGATTGTATTGCTTACAAGGCTCAGAAACCAAAAACCGAGTGGTTGCAATTCCCTTTTTTTTACCCATGGATTGCGTAGGTTCGTTGCAGCACGTGCCTCTGTTCCCGGAAATGTTTCATTCATTTAATGACTGGGATAAGTGCTCTTGAAGCATGGTGGCGGTCGACGAGGCATTTCATTATTCTGTTCCACGGCAAGGATCATAAGCTTTAATGGGCCATGTCTTCAGGATGAGGGTCAGGAGACAAAGATCGGATGATTTCTAGAGTGCTTAAATGTCGGGAAAAAGACCATAATATTCCTTTCCGGAGAATTTAATTTGCCAGTTTTTCAAAAGCCAGTAGCGGGGGTTAACACGATTCCGTTTACGAGAAGAAACTTACAAATACGAGTGATCGAAATCTGGACTTTTAGAAAGATTTTCAAAGAGTAAGACTTACAGACAGCATTTCATTGCATTCAGAGGTGATGCGTGTAAGTGCACCAGATGGGTGCTTGCTTTAACTAGGCAGGCCGTCCCCTTTTTAAAGGGACTCTGAATTACATTAATTGTTCTAAGTGAAGTGGGAAAATCGTTCTTATCATGCGTCACACACTTTAAAGTGTTAGTTCTGCTACTTAATTGAATAGCCTTCAGAAAGATTAACATACTACTGATGAGCATGTTTGGGCAGAGTATCATGTGATGCATTTTGTGTTCTTTTTACTCGGCGGGTAAAATTGGTTAACCCGAACTGCTGGGTTTCGAATACTTTCTGCTAGCCTTATAATGTCTTGAATACCTTTATTTTCTATAAGTTAATTATATCTTTTTCGACTTTACCCTCTGCATATCATTCTGTGGGAATAATAAGTGTGTGTGTATTGTTTTAACTTGATACTTGATTAAGTTTTAACAGTGCTAGGAGAAACTTGCACTTTATCATCATTTTAGCACCATATTTTAACAAGTCTTGTATAATGAAGCATGACAAATATCATTACAAAGGGTACATGAAATTGCAAAATTGTAGTCAAAGAATATCTTATTGAGTTTATTAAATTAATAGACAAAGGGCATCTTTATTGAAGATAATCAGATTTGTGAAACAGAATGCGGCGTGGATTAGGTGTTGGTGCAGTACACAAATACAAGCAAGAGCAGGAAAAATTCAAAAGTAAGGGAATTTCTCTTCAAGAGAATGTTTTAGAGCAGGTTTGTTTTCACAAAGAGCTATGGTGTTGTATATTGAATAATTGTAACAGATGACTCAGCTGTTAGACACCTTTAAGACCAAGCTGCAGATATTTGCAAAAATGTATCGTAATGATATACGCCAGGATCCTCAATTTCGTTGCCAGTTCCAGAAAATGTGTGCATCTATTGGTGTAGATCCATTGGCATCTTCTAAAGGTAGCACACTAAGCATATAAAAACTTGTTTTCAAATTGTTTTCCAGGATTCTGGAGTGAACTGCTAGGGGTTGGTGACTTTTATTATGATTTAAGTGTGCAAGTTGTTGAAGTATGTTTAGCATTAGCAGCAAATACTGGTGGTATTATGACTTTAGAAGAACTAAGAACACAATTAATGTCAACACGGAAGCATGATCCTGGACTGCAAATTAGCAAGTAAGTCAAGTGAAGAGCACAACATAGTTGCTGTAGCATCTCTTAGTGAGGATATTCTGCAAGCAATTCGCAAACTTAAAGTCTTAGGAAATGGATTTACTGTGATAAAAACAGCATCTGGTAATCTAGTACAGTCTATACCTGTGGAACTTAACATGGATCATGCTTGCATCCTTGAACAAGTAAGCTAAAATTTCGTTTTAACAAAACTGTTGATGTTCAGGCTGGGAAACATGGTGGTTGTGTTAGTATTATTCAGCTACAGAAAGAACACCAGTGGGAATTACAACGCTGCCAAATTGCATTAGATCATTTGGTGGCAGAAGGATTTGCTTGGATAGACGCACAAGTTCAGCCAATCCTGTACTGGTTTCCTGGCTTATATCTTTCTAGTGCATGCCACTAGTCATTAATTCTTGTAAACATCAAAATTGTTGCACAATGAAAAAAAAATTTATTTGTCAACTGCACAGACAAGGCCACCAATTTTGTCAAATAAAGTTCAGCAAGTATTTATTCTGTTTCACAAGAAGAATTAACAGAACAAGGTATCTTCATCAGTGGGATTTTTTGCAATTCTTCACTTATTGGTTGGGAGGGATCCCATTTTTGAGAAGCAATCTCTGAATGTTGTACAATTGTTTCTTTATCCCATTGTGGCAGAGAAGCATCTTGCTCAGCACTAGGATTAGTTAAACTCATATCTAATTTTGTGTTAGCAGTGATCTCAGAACTAGTACTGGGTATCAAGCTCCCAAGTGCAGTGTTCATAGATAAATAGCAACGTGACACATCATGGAAACTGACCAGATGTCTTCGCAGGTAGAGCTCTGTCTTGAAACTTTTCAAGCACAGAGGACACTGGCAAGTCTGTGGGGTGTGGATGATTCGCATGTGCTGGCGTAGGTTGGATAAGTTGCTGTAGATTCGACCACACACGGGACAAGGGCGGGGATCCAGGCAGTGGGGTCTAGAGTTGTATCCACTCTCATTGTTGTCATAGATGTAACCGTCTAAAAGGCAGATATACAACCAGTTGATGCACACATTGGTGCAGGTGCACATTAGGTTACATAAAATGAGGCTGTGTTGCATATATCCAAACAAGCAGGAGTTGCCTATCACCACTGCTCATAAAAGGAACCCTGATTACCTCCCCAGATCACAAGTAGCACTATACAACACTAATTAATTGTGCTCTGGTACAATTAAAATGGAACAATCAAAATGCCAATGCAAATCCCAGTGCCAAAAGTTTCTTTTTTGGAATTTGCATATTTTAACTGGGAATCCATTCTTCTGAGCATAAATGGCATTAGTAAGGGAGAAAATGCATAAACAGCAAATAGGAGTCCAGGATAAGAGATTCATTAATATCTCCATCTGACCAGATTTAGGTTGAAGCATACTGAGATTCAAGGAGGACCTTAAATATAACAACCTGCTGCTCCAGACAAGATTTTTAGACATACATATGCTATTCTGACAAGGAAATTATTGTGAAACCAGAATGGTAATTCACTTGTATATGCATTACAGAACACACCACTGTCTTTCCTGCACTCACCATGGGCATGAAGTATACAAATTACAGCCACCACATGTCAAAGGATTTGCTTTTAACATGCACAACTCGAGGGCTTTCAGTCTTTTTCGGAATAAAGTTCTAAGTGACCACTTGTGGATTTATCTCCTTCAGCACATTCCTGAATTTTTTCATTCAAAAGCATTGTTTTAATAGGTTCCAACATTTCATGCAAAGAAGGTGAACTGGCACAAGCATATTTGTTGCTCCGTTCTCTCAGTCGTTGTGCACCATGTACAGAGATTTGATGACGACGAAACAGAATCCGAGACACTGTGCAATAATCACAAGCTATACAGAAAAAATGTCGGGACACATGTGTTTCCAAATGCTGGAGGAAGTTGCATGTGCTGGAAGATTGCAAGTGGCAGATCTGGCACTGAAGATTGCTGCCAACAATATGTGATTTAAGATGAAAATTCATATCTTCCACAGGACAGATGATTTGGCATAATGGGCACTGTGTAGTTGAATGATATCGTTCTATATGCTCCTGTTTAGGGCCGGCAACTCGAGTCTGACAAGCAGGGCAGTCCCATGTAGCTGAAAGACGGACATGACCCTGAACATTGGATTGGTCTATGTTAAGTGTGTATGGCATCTTTCATTTCAGAACAGATGAGTACTAGACAGCTAGCAATGCTATACTAGCAAGAACAGAACACACAATTTATCTTTCTCGATGATTTAAATCACCTGCTGTCATGAGCAATTGTTGACTGGCAATACAGTAAAAGAAGGAGCCTTAGAGCGAAATTCTTTGAAAATTTATCAAAAGTACATAAGCAACATGAAGCAGAAAGAGAATAACATGGAAACACAATGTTTATTGGTCAAGGAGAACAAAAGTATAGAATTGCTTCCAACTTTCTGAATATCAGATGTAGTTTGATTAGACAATGAAGGCAGGGAGCAACAGTAATTATCAGGTCAGGCAAATAATTTAGGATTATGAATAGTTCGTCTGCAAGCCTTCCACAAGGATTTATTTAATTCCTCAGGATTAGGAACACATGGCAAACTATCTGGGCTCATGGCTCTAGTTCTGGGTAAACAAATGGACTGAGTTGGAAACTGATTAGAAGAGTATACTTCCTGATGAATCACAGCTTGCATAAAAAGATTCCGTTTGTTTTTGTTAAAATTGCTTGGGACTAGGAAATAAAAGACATTGCCTCATTTTATGCAATCACGATATTTACAAAAGTTTCAAATCCTAAATTAAAGGCCTCAAAATAAGCAACACACTTACCCACACGGTTCTTCTGCATCTGGACCTCTGAAAGCATGTCATTTTCATGGATTGAAGCTAAAAGTAAAAAAAAATTGTGTACCCGAAATTTTACACATTTTGCAGCAAAAATTCAAGGAAATGCAAATGTAAGCAATAATAGGAATACCTTTTAAATCATTAGCCGAATCTCCAAAGTATTTTTCTTCATCTCTGCTTAATGCACCTTCATCAAATTCTTCTACCTCTATTTTAGGTTGAATTGCATTTATATTTGATTTGTTCTCAAGGTCTTCTTCATTATTTGAAAATGACTGTGATCTCATTTTCTTTATTGTTGGGTGATTACAGTCTTCACCCTTTTTCTCAACATTATGCAATAAGGTTGAGTTAGTACCACATAATGCTTGCTTCCGACCATTAACACACTTCAAAGAATCATGCTCCATGATTGACGATTTTGTATGTGAAAAAAATCTTCCATGAAGTTTCTAGTTAGTAATTAAAAGTCTCGAATGGCAACAATACTGAATGAATGACTCACTTGCTCCTTTTTATCATCCTTTTGATTTGAATCTGCCAAACCTTTTATGTTCAGTATCTCTGCTGTCTTCAAAAATGAGGATAACTGATTTTGGGTAATATTGACTTGGCCTGTGTAAATAAACGTTAATAATTTTTCCATATGAAGACAGGAGACATTATTCATAATAATTATTGGATGAGAACATGGGTTTGCCTAGAAACATAAAGAAATGTCAGATGATAAAACGCACACATGATTTAAAACAAACACAATTTAGATAACACATTTTAAGTAGTTACGAAAACATTAAAAAACACATTAACATATGCTTCGTACCTTTAGCAATTCACGAAAGTATGGACTGCATGCGGACAGTATCATTTTATGCGATCTAAATTGTCGACCCTCACATGATATTGTAACATCAACGAAATCTTCTTCTTCATGAAGATCCTTAAATGAATTTAAAATATTCGACTGGAAATTATTCCATTTCAGGCAGAACTGCTGGTCTTCATTCATGCTGATTTTCTATATTTACATTTAGAAAAATAAAGGATTTCTCATTGCATTCCAAACAAGTCTTTCGCGAATTGTCACCATCATGATTTCAAGGATAAACTTGGAAAACTGTTACCAAGCAGCATGGGCAAGCTTTTGATTAATTACGGCTTAATGGAATTTGAATTTATAACACTTCTGTATTATATCTCAAATTCATAAGATATACCAATATTACATTTTAAAATGTAATACTATTTTATAATTTTCATGTATAGTATTCAAAACGAAAAAGATTTCCTTTCAATGATTAGATAACCCAATGCAAGAACCTGCAGTTCACATAGTGAAATATCGATTATTTCTATAAATGTTAACATTTATTCAACGTGAGATTTTAGAATTCCATTTATATTCACATTTTATTTTATCATTAATTTTTTTAATATGTTGGAGAGCGATTTTAGTTTTTAAAAATCATCTCAATGAAGAAGAACTACAATAGAAATCACAAAGATAGTTCATGGATCATTCTCCAAATCTACTGGGTGAAGATACAGTTTTATTTTTTTTAGCTGTTCTTGAAGTCTGACAGTTTGTGACTCTATAAGCTTCAAATAAGTAAATAAATTTGAAAATTTTTAGCACTTAGCATTAGATATACAAGAATATTTTCCAATAAGACCAAAAAAGATAGGATCGTTCAAATCTTTGAGTACAAATTCATCATTTTTATTATTCAGAAACCTGATGGAAGTAATGGATTAAAACCTTAGGTTCTACAAGCCGTTATGCACACTGTTTAGAAATGAAAGAAAAAAGGAAAAAAATGAAATGAAAAATTCAAAATTGTAAAGTATTTTTTTTGTTCTAGAGGCGGCCAATTCTGAAGTAACATATAATACAATACAAACAATTGAGCTATCTCATCTCAAGAAAGCATCTGGAACTTAGATTGTCTAATATTATTTATCGATTTCTTCGGACTTTCAAAATTTCGTGATGATTTTACTTCTTTTAATAGAAGATATTGAAAACTACATTAAGAAATCCTTTAAGCCAGAATTATTTGAGAGATCTATGAAAAAAGTAGGTTGTGCACTATTTATTTCGTTTCTTTTATATCAGGGAATAATGTACATACATTTAGAAACCTAAGAATAGGCAATGTCCTAAAGAATGATTCCCCTTAATTTTAAATGTGAACGGTTGTATGCATTCTTAGGAAAAACCTAAGTTTGCACTTAGTTCGTTTTTCTTGACTGTATATTGTAAACCAAATTATTGGGTAAACTAATCACCGTCCAACTAATTAAATGAATCAGGTTACGAAGGCAAGACAGCTAAAAGTCCAGCGGAAATAATTCATGTTTAGGATTTGGGAATGCTCAGTGTATATATCATATGCAAGTTGAAACTTAAGTTTTATTCAGTTTGTGTTGAAATCATTCATCTATTTGTAAATGCCACTTCTTTGTAATATATCAGCATTACACTAAGTTGTAGATTAGAGAACCGTTTCACTTCTCAGACATTAAATGTGCAATCAACAATGTACAAATGGTTTACAATATACAAACAGAGAAAACGAATTTCTTTTTTCCTTTCCGTATCTCCTATTGAGCAACGCAACTTTCAGTGCTGCTATCATAATAAACATCTATGATAATGTTTCATGCTCTGATTCTAATATTCCCAATATGCACTTTCCACCTGATTCAAATTCTTGTGGTATGAGGAATGTGAGTGGAGTCATCCAAAAAACAATGCGGTTTGTTTTTGCGTCCACCTTACAGCGTTATTCCTTGAGTTCTGACCTAACATTAGTAACTAACCAAACATAATGAATAATAATTCAACATATGAAAATGTAAATGACAACTTGATGATCCAAATGTATGCCGATGCATGAGGATTGAATGATTCGTTTGTGGAAAAATGTCTTTTCGAAATGAATGAATGTTTTAGGATGCATAATAATTTTTCTACAAATATTACATTGGAAATAATCATTTTCATAGTATTATATTAACATTAATGAAATAGTTGTCTCATTAGTAATCATCGCTTGTTTGATTCCTTTATTACATCAAACTGAAGATGATTCCTATCTAAAAAGCTTAAACCAGTGCTTATTCCGTTCCTAAGGAATGAACGGATAACTTTTTCTTTATGCGTTCCTAGAATCTGGGGACTGATGTTTTTCGTTCTGCTCATTAGACTCTGCAATCCCACTTTGAACCCATAAAAATGCAGTAAATGAAAACATAATCAGTACGATATTTTTATCATATATATTTTTTTTCATTTCTTGGTTTAGTAGCCTTGAATTTCTCCTGTTTCTCAATTCGGTTTTATTATGGTGAGGTTTGTTCATGAGAAAAGATGGAAATCCTCTCGAATACGGGGAATTTTCCTTAAAAATGAAACTTATTGTCAACAGTTTTTTTTTCGTTTTTTTATTCGGTCTTCTTTTGAATCATGAACAGATTCTTTGATTTCGTCAAGTTTCTATGTTGCAAGATGTGGTAATTGCCACGCAACAGTGTTCTTCACACTCTCTGCTTGATTGTCATATATCTTGTTCATATTTTCTGTACAATCTATGCTCTCCTCCATAATGTCTCCTATAAATTCTGATGCTTATTTCTGCTTCAGTCTTATATAGCCAATGTGTTCATTTTCCGATTTTAAGAACGAATAATATTGTGATTCTAGGAAATCCTTTGAATCTAGGAAAAGCTAGGAATAATAAGGTTGGTTAAATCTTCACTGTCAGTATAAATGTTTTTGTTAACCTACCCAAACGATTGTAAAAATTGTTACTTTTGGAAAAACAATAGTGAAATTTAATTTCACAATATTGGTAGATTGAATTAAGGTTGTCAAGTAATGAGAATTTCTTGTACCAGTTTCTTGCACTCAGTACTTAATTTGTGTGTATATTATTAGTTCATACAGTACAAAATTATTTTACATCCATGAATTCTTGCATTCTCTGGGACTTGAAGTTCTACAAGAATACTCTCTATTAATCAACAATTCTTCAGTCACCATCAATTTCTTTAACTTCACATGCGTTTTTGCTTACAACTTTTTCT
Source organism: Raillietiella orientalis (assembly GCA_036172245.1). NCBI lineage: Eukaryota > Metazoa > Arthropoda > Ichthyostraca > Raillietiellida > Raillietiellidae > Raillietiella > Raillietiella orientalis. The sequence continues at coordinate 390,366 of JAYWIR010000056.1, read as the reverse complement.
CATGAAAGCTTTAATGCGCACGCAGACAATTTGAATGCAAACATCTTTCGCTGTTTAGATGAAAGTTTAACCTAAGCATAACTGTCTTCTAAAAATGTTTTCGTGTTCAGCTTGGCTAAAGGATTGACAGTGTTTATAAATCTTATGTTTTCAGCACTGTGCTATCATTGATGTCTATGTATGTTTTAGACCATTGCTTGTCTGTCTATGCAAGCTTCGTTTCGATTTATTTTCACGGGGATAGGTTTTTATTCATTTCACAAGCTGAAAGCATCAAAGATATCTGTCTGATAGCCATGTCTTCGTGTCAATTCGTACCTTCAATCACAAGCGTTCTTGCCCATAGTTTGGAACAGGGGGATGTATTGGATAGAGGATTTATTGATCTGGCGAATTCAGAGAGGTTCCAGAGAGGAAATCTAATTTACCCTGCGTTGCTTGCTACTACCACCTCCATTTTTCTCGAGAGCATCCTTTCCCCTCTTTCCCAAAGTTCCCTGATTCTTCTTCCGGAAAAATCGTTTTGGTTTTGCGGGTGTTTCTTGTTTATCTTTACATGGGAACGGTTTATCAGCTGCAGACTAGCGAAAAAAAATTGCACTTTGCTGGCTGTGCCCAGCAAATCATTTGCTCTTTGCCTGCTTCATAATGCTTTTGCTTCATTGCTTTCCTAGCGATTTTTTCTTTGACGTCTAGGAGACCGATGAAGCTCTATCTCGTCATTCTATCTCTTATTCAATGTCGACGCTGCTTTTTATTATCCATATCCGATTATTCATCCCATAGTTTCGACATTTAATGTACTATGTTGAACTCAAAATCTTTATAATTAAATACATGTTCAGAAAAATTCTCATCGTATGAGACTCCAACCCTTCTATTTGAAACCGGACCACCGTGGACTTGTGGATCGTGGTTCGCCTCAGCTGCTTGTTTGGCAAACACTGAAAAATGCGACTCCTGACTCTTCCAAAGTAAGGAGAGACTCGACTAAGACTTCTAAGACTTTGTAAAATCTACAACCGTCCCAGGGTCTGAAAGCAACTCTGGTCCCCTGGAAATTCAGAGCTTCTGCTAAAAGGGATTCTGGACCTCGAAAGATATTCTGTCCATGTCGGGTGAGCCCTCTGTTTTGTGATTAAAGCGATAAGATTTTTTATTCCTACTTCTGTCCTCCTTCATCTCTTTATCTGGTCTCATTGACCGGTGTCTCTTAGCTCCGAAGTGGGAAACCCTCTATAACTAGGGAAGAACTCTAGATTTTTCAGTCTCTAGATATCAACAGTCAAGAATAGAAGAAGCCCTGGGTTGGCGGAGATGAGTTCCCAGAGGATCTGGAATTCAAAGAAGTGAATCCACGACTGTACATCTTCCCAGGTACATTTCCCAATAAAGATATGGCCGGGGCTGCGCGCAAAAATACTCAATAATTACCGTTCATTATAACAATAATGAGTGAATAATGATGGCACGGAAGAGCTGTCCCCGAAAGGCGAGGAGATCGAAGGATCGAATAGGCAGACAATTTGGCTGTTTCTCTGAGGGTGACAATGGTGGTTTCTTTCTTAGCTGGGCATTCTTTTTGTTCAGTATGGACTTTGATAGCGATGTAGGGTCATCATCGGTCGGAGTTCCTCATTGACCATTTCGTTTCCGATCAAGGCCTTAAGGTGATGTCCCTTCTTTGCTTTCTCTCAAAGGGATACTCTTGATTTCATCAGTTGGAGATGGTGTGGGAGATGTTCTTTCCTCCTGTTTTTTTTTTGTTTTTTTTCCAACTCTACAGCATCAAGCTGCTTGGGAACAAAGCTGCCCGATCACATCAGCGCCGCTGGTTCTTGCTACTCCTAAGTAGGAGGCTCGTGGCGGCAGTCGACCTCTAAACTCCAGCACCTTCCTAATCCCTCCTTGGCTGTGGTTTTCTCGGCCTTTGGAGGCTCAATTGTATCCTCGTATTCATTTGAAGAGAGACTTTTCTGAGCACGGTCAGATCTCCCCCGGTCTCTGCTTCCTCGGAGGAATAATTAATATCTTCGGTCGGGAATGGCAAGCAGTTCGACCCCGCAGCCGGGGGATGGAACTTCTTACGCCACCCCTTCTGTGCAACAAGCAAGAGCTGCTTCCTGTCCAGACATGGAACAGAAGAGGCAGCCACCGGACAACAGCATCTACTGCTTTTGCCTTGAGGTCGCAACAAGTCGGTCCATATCCAACTGCTAGTGTTCCTCTCAGCAACAGAGGTAGTTGAGGAGACTGCAGTAGCAAAGAGTTTAGTAAAGGATCCATTTCCCTGCAGGGTGCGCCCTCAGTGGAATCCTGACCATTCCTTTGTGTCATCCTTTTGCCACAATCCTCGCAGGTCGAGTGGGAGGACACCTCCTTCTCATCCGCTGCCTCCGCCCTGTTGGGTCGTTTCGTCCTTTCCTTCGACACTCCCTCTTTCAGATCTCCTTGAAACTCACGCAGAAATGGGCCGCGGCGAGAACTCGTGCGGCGTGTCCCTGGGAGCGTAACAGATGATCTCGCCTCTTGTTTAGGGCAAGAGTTGCGACTTCCTATTGCCACTAGCGTTATCACTCGATTCCTGGGGAGTTTGCTTCAGGCTTGCTATGGATGCTGACTTACACCGGCACCTCCTGAGGCTCAGAGGACTTCCAAGGTTCTTGCTGCAGGAGCTCTGGTTCCAGTTGGGAATACTAAATATGCATGCCTGCTTACTAGGCATACATGCATCTTCAGTATTTCCAACGTCTTCCCAATCCGCTCAACAGGAACACATTTACCATCAGGCTATAAGATACTTTTCTCCCATCTTTCTCCCTGACGTTGGCCGTGTTTTTTTTTTTTTCAATTCTAAGAGACATTCCACTTGTGTCCCGGCTGAGAATTGTGTGCCATCCTCAGAAAGGGCTACCAAATCTTTGAGGTCAAGCTCTAGAAGATTGTTAAAGAGGGTCAACTGTCCCAAGATCAGGGATGGCTAGTGTGCGTCCAGGCACTACACACAACACTTGGTTAAGATTCCGAGAATGCCCTCTGGAACTTCCGGACAGGCTTTAAAGTAGCAAGCAAGCGGTAGAGAGCAACAAGGGATGTAAGTGTTGCGGATAAGTGAACTAGAGACAGTGATACATGGTGAAGATTGCTGGATTCCTGATTGTTCCACAACATGAAATGCTACATTGCTTGGATTTTTCCGCTCCTCAAGGAAGGGGTCTCTTGTAAGGAAAACTCAATATACAAAAAGTAGCATATACATTATATTGGTTGTGGTACTTCTGAATCAATGTAATACAATGGGAGCAGACTGATGAAGCGATCGCAGCACAAAGTCCCTCGATTGGAACAGCGACGTCACTGTCCAAAATTTTCTTCGCTGCTGCAGTGGAAAATGCTCTTCGTTGCCGGGGATTCTGAAGAGTCTTTCTGAAGTTTCCAAACTGGCAATGACTTCAAGAGAAGCCATTGGCTCTGAGACCATCGGATGTTTACGTATCCTGCTTCTTGGTACAGATCAGCTAGGAAGACAGTTGACTCTTGAAGATGCAGCCTCAGCTGGCCTCTTCAACAGGCATAGTAGGGTGAGTCTGGTTCCTTTTACTATCGGAGACAAAATATCTCTGCATTCTATTCTTCCTAAGACTGAGGGAGAAGAAAAAGGGGGCAACAGTACCTCCTTAACTGACACTTTTTTTCTCGTTGTCTTGTTTCGTGCCGTCAAGGAGCTCCTTATTCATACCGGCATGGGACTCGCAACACTGCTGCGGAAGAATGAAGCCTTCTGTAAGGAACTTCTGTTATGAAGACTTCTGTAAGGAAGTCGGGATCAGTTGCATGGAAAAGTCCATGTTTCTCTGATGACATCTGCCTTTTTTGCAGAGCTTCAATTGAATGGACGTTTCACAACTTGTCTCGTTTTGAGAGGATAGTTGAAATGAAGCCGTCCACGGATGGAGTCCCTCGTAGATTGGCCGTAAGGTTCACTAAGCACTTCGGACTTACAGGGATAGATGCTTTGTGGCTCTCTTTGAGAGCGGAGGGACAAACCTAGAAACAGGTAAAAAAAAAAAAAAGAAAAGAAAAAAGGAGGTTTCCTGCAAAGAGCAAAGGAGAAGTGAGGTGGAAGTCTTGGTAGGACAATGAGGAAAAGGAAGAGGAAGAAAGGAGGGGAAAGGAAGGAGTCTGCATGCACTGTCTGAAGCATCATTTCCTGAAGCTAAGCATCCAGCGGGAAATAAGAAAAGCACAGGGGAGTGCCCGATGCTCGGAATGCGTAGAATCGGATGGCGGAGAGAGAGCTCTGCTCCGTGTAACAGCGTTATCTGGATTCCAGAGATGGTGCCAATACATGCTGCTTAGCGCCGGAGGCATGCTCCGAAAATAGGAAAGGCAGGGACGTCACATGCTGCTGTGAAATTTAGGCCTGCCGAAAGAGATAGACTGAAGAAAGAAGGATGTAGCTTTGTGTTGGTCTGATGTCCTCAAAAGGCACGAGTTTATTTAGGTTACTGGAGTTGGCAGGAAGCAGGGGATCTCGGCTGCACGACTGAAGGAGATTGTGGGTATGGTTGCTGACTCATTGGAGAAGACTCTAGCGTCTCACGTGTACAGTACTCCGTCCCTCCTGCTTCATAGTGGTGCAGCGCCTCCGTGAGAAGGCAAGAGCCGTATTGCTCGCTGGAGGGCGCGTTGGAACTCTGGTGAGGAAGGAGAAAAGATGACCATACCTCTGCCAACAAAAGGAGGAAGTTGCCAACATCCTTCAGAGGTTTCTGAGGAGGCCAGGAAGAAATCCGTGATCCCTCCCCTTCTCCCCAACATATCTTTAAACAAAACTTTTTTTTTTCCCTTTTGTTTATCCCTTCCTCCACTTCTCCTTTGCGGACATCCGTGAGAGCGATGAGATCTTGCTGCCCTCGCATCCCCCGATCCAGATCTTCGATCGTTTCCTAAGGAAGCCAAGGAAATCTATAAACTTGAATCAAGTTGAATCTCAACGCAGCGGACTGAGAGAAAACGCGATTCGGAAGCTACTGGAGCGGCAGTCATAGCCTGACGTTACTGACGCTGGAGCAACTCCGGAGCAGGTGCACTCGAGAGAGGAGAAAGTTCCAGCGGATAGCGCGCCATCTGTGATAGGCGGACTTCCGCAGTGGAAGAGTCGACCTCGTTTCTCAGCAACTAGCAGTCACAGTTTCGCTACCGCCATTTGTTCGAACAGAGTAAGCAGTAGATGGAATCTTAGGGAGAGAATCTGAATGACCTAGTCTGAGAAGTCGTTCCGTGCTTCCGAAGAGGAAGATGGAACCATCCGTTCCCAGCATTTCACGAAAATTCTTGCCTGAAAGTGTTTCCAGGGATCTCTGAGTAACAACGTGCCTGCATTTATTGCAGTGGGGGTAGAGGAGAGAGGCATTCTTCAAAACGTCCCCTCTCAAGAGGACTAGACCTCAGAGAGGGATGAGAAGAAAAAACGGGTCAGCGGTAGGTAAAAGAACACTGCAATTTTTGTATCCTGATCTTTCGGTAGGTTGCAGGCTCGCTGCTTCCAGTATGGACCGCGTCCATCCTGTGCACCAGGATGGACGCGGTACTTATCTTATTCCTGAAACTGAGGAATAAACTGACCGATTCTGGGGATCCAAAGAGGCACGAACCCCCTGCCTTTCCCTCCTCCAAGGGTAAAATCCACTGCGAGTGGAAGCAGCTTGGTGAACGCTTCCCGCTTTCTCCGTCTTCAGCCCCATGGAAGAAAATCTGGGTGGATGCACCGGAATATCTGCCTGGGCTTTTCAGTTTCCTGAGATCTGGAAATCCATCCGACTGAGAAGGCAGGTAGCCCCCTGTCCAGTGCGAGAGGGTAGATCACCTCGACGAAACAGATGAGACCCCAAAATAAGCCCGGAACCATCATGCAGGTCCCGACACCAACCCATGTCCATAGAATGCCCACTGCAGATGCTCCTGTAGTCTTACCCTGAGCTCGTGAAGATGCACGGCAAAGTTCGCCGTTGCATTCTCGGCTCTCCTAAATTCGTACCGTACTCGAGGGGAAGTTGTTCCAGTTTTCCCGCCACGAGCTTTCCTGGATATCCAGGCGTCCGGATTTTTCGAGATGGTGCTCCTAAGCAGAACCATATTCCTCAAACAGCATCTAGCAGGAGGAATCCCAAACGATAGCTCTCGATTATCGTTTCTTCCGGAATCCGGTCTTTGGTGCTCATGAAGCAGGCAAGCTTTCACAGCGGCGCTCTCTTCGCCATCCGTGGTCCAGCAGGAAAGAATTTTTCGCAAATCATCATAATGTAAACAATCACAACATTGTTCGAACAATCTGAAATTAAACAATGGACGCACTATAAATGGAAATCCCAATAACTAGAGCTTACAAAAATAGACTTGCCTTACAGCGATGCTGAGTTTCCTAGCAGCGGGTCTCGTCCGCCGATGCATGCCTAACGGTCTTCTCGCTCTTCTGTGGCTGGCTCGACTGGGACTTCCCGGTGGCAGGCCTTCACATGCTTCTAGTGCTTCCCGCTTCCCCCGAACGCATACCCATCTCAGCCGATGGGGTGTTCCGCTTTCTCTCGGTGCGGCAGGTTGCGGCAGTCTCGATGGGCTCTTGGCATCCCCCGCAAACCAATAATCGGGAAGAACTTCTCTCTCCAAACTTGTTAGAGTCCGGGATGAGATGATGCTCGTGTCCCGGCTGAGTTTTCGTGTGTTCCGCGCTCTTCAGTCGGATTGCGCCCGTTCTTTTCGTTCCCATCAAAGTGGTATTTGTGCATGCACGCCAACAACGACAATCCTTTCTCACAGCAACAACGACAGAGAGTCCTCGGACTGCCCGTGTTCTTTCCGTTTTAAAACCTTTTGGGAGGTTCGTGGCCAAGAAAAGGGAGAGGGGGTGGCGAAAGGATGGAAAAAGAAAAAACAAAACCCGAGGCCAGCGTGAATCGACGTAAATCTTGCGCTGACGTCAGATTTCTCCTCGCTTCGTCGCCAGGGAATGCACGCTACGAGCCGCAGCATCGCATGATTCCCACAGGATTCCCTCTCTCCTGGAGCTGCCGCGCAGGGCAGACGGAGTTTGGCAAGGTGATTCTGCAGTCCTTCCTTCTCATCCCTGTTCCCTCTTCCCCCCCAATTCCCTCCCTCCCCCGAACCGTCTCGCGACCACGGCGGCAAGGCGCCATCCACTTGCTCGCTCGCATGCGCGCAGCAAGGCGTGAAGCGGTGGGTCGGGAACGGCGCCAGTGGGGACTGCCTGTCTCCCGCTAAGGAAGGGCGGGCCCGAAGGAAGGAGCGACGTCCTGGACGGAGGCAGGATGGAGGTGGGGAAAGCTCCTCTACCAGGGCAGCTTCTTTATCCACAGGAGGGCGTGCTCGCAGGCAGTGGCACCGAGGCGTGACCGCCTCTGCCTGAGGCTGTTCCTGCTACCCGACCTCTTGTGCATTGTGCCTGAGGGGATGGCCGCGATTTCGATGGGTGCGTCGCCGCCGTGAATCGTCCAGGCTCTGCTGACGGGTCGGGACAGAGCATGAGTTGGAGCGTCCAGGGCCTGAGGGAACCGGAACGGCGTGCGTCCCGCATCCAGGTTCGTGCTGGGAGATAGAGGGATGCTGCAAAAAACGCTCCTCTACTGCCTGTCTTCGTAGGGTGTCGCTGCCTTTTTCCCAAAGCGCAGCACCCGAGCCTGGCAATGACTGCATCTCGAAGGGGAATCGGGTGTCAGACTCGGGGGAGGAGGCGAGGTGCTTCCCTCGTCTGCGAGAGGCGCCAATTCCGAGGGAGCGGATCACCTAAGTCCTCGAGCGTCCCTGCGCCTTCGTACAAGGAGCCGAACGCCTCTCTCGTGGGGGCGTAAGGGCGAAGGAGCGAGCCTTCCCTTAGAACCTTCCTTGGATGATGCCACTGCTTCAGACAGGGGAATCGTCCGTCAGGTGGCTCCTCAGCTCACCCCTCCTCTTCGGGCTCGAAAGGAGGTGTGACCTTTCGAGAGGAAAAGGAGGAACGAGAAGGGGCGGACGGCTCGACGGCACCGCCCTGAGCGTTCTCGGACGAGCCAGCGCGCGAGGGTGACCTCAGGGAACGGCAGGATCTTTCGTCGAGGCACCCCGGGGCGATCATTCGCCGGGCGACCTCCCCTCTCCGCGGGTCGGGAGGAGCGGACGCCGGTCGGGCGCGCCCTTTCGCCGGCGAGGACGTTCCTCGGCCCCTGCCTCCCCGACCCGAACCTTTGCGGCGCCTTGCGGCCCTCCATCGGGCGCGAATCTTGGTGGTGGCCCTCCTGTTGCGGCTGTTTTAGCCTCCCCAGACCATGGACGGCGGCATCTTCCCCAGATCCCGTGATCTGCGGTTCCGGTCGGCTAGGGGTCAGCGAGGTCCAGATCCGAACGGACCGGGTACGCCTCATCGATCCGGAGACGAAAGGTGGAGGAGGAGGAGGAGGAGGAGGAGGGCGCGCACGCGCGCGAGGAAGGAGAGGCTCGCAAGGAGAAGGGGGGCGCGCACGCGAGCTCGCGGCCGCCCTTCGGGGTGCGCATGTCAGCAAGCTGTTGGCCGGGCGACCGGGGTTCCCGGCGCCGGGATGAAGGAGCCGTGTCGCTTACTAGAGCCGCCGTCTCCGAGAGACCTTCCTGCAGATTCCGCCAGGGGCTCTTGCAGCGTCCGCCACGACGAGTTTCTTTCTTTCCGGGAAGACTCCCGTTTCCCGGAAGGAGGGAGAGAGGGAGGGAGGGAGGGAGGAGGAGGAGGGGGAGGAGGAAGAGTAAGGGACGAACCTTCTCTGAAAATCGATCGCCGACTTCCTCTTCTTGCCGAAGTGTTTCTAGAGACAGCCAGCCAGAGACGGGAGTTGCACGGGGTGGGGGGGACGTGGGTCGTTGCTTCCTGCGGATGATCGTGCACGGCGCGGAATGACTCCACCAGCCTTTTCATCTCAGGACCCCCTATCCCTGCTGGGTAGTCGTAGACTTTTCTTCACACTGGGATCGGAGGGAGGGGCTGCTCGCGTGCAGAGCCCTTTTCCGCCACGGACTTTGGAGAGAACGGCGTCTTCGGTTGACGTCCCCACCTTGCCAGCTGATGGCGAACCCCGCGACTCGCAAGATTCGGCCGGGGCTTGTCTTCGGTCCCTGGCATAGCTCGGCCTCACCTGCTGCCATAGACGGTGGAAACAATGACGTCACGTGCAGAGTCACGCCTCTTTGGAGGTCCCCGCTCGATGATGCGCCGGACGCGATCCGCTGACGCGGGGTCCGAGGGTGCCGCCCTCGCTTGCTCTTTCTAGAGGGATCGCCCTCTCTGGGTTGGCTGAGCAGTCGTCTCCGTTCGCGTGCCACCGATCATTCTCTACGCCCACGGGAGTGAGCCGTGGACAGCGGTGCCAACTGCCGCCAGAGTGGATTCCTCCTGGAGTGTTTGTAGACGCTTGAGAAGCTGCCTTGGCCGCTGACACGCTTCGCGGTCCCGTCTCTTCCAAGTCGTCGCCACAGAGACTCCTCGCGAAGAAGAGGACGCATGGAGGGGTCGACATTCCTCCTCATTTCCTCTCCCAATTCCTCTGCATCTCGAGGGAGGGAGGAAATCGACGAAATAGCGGCGGCAGCGAGCAGTTCGGCTAGGTGCAGTTCTTCCGCGCTCCGGAAGATAGCGCGCGCGGTGAGCCATCCCAGAGAGGGCGTCGCCGATACCCCAGGCAGGACCCCTTTTCCTCTGCACCTGCCTCGCCTCCCCGGCAAGCTGCTGCTGCTGAGCTCGTCTGAGACGGAGGAGGGTAGCGGAGGCGATGCTCCGGTCCCGGAGATGGAGAGCGACCGCTCCCAGGTGCGATGCCAGGCCCCGGGAGAGGAACCGGGCATTCCATCTCTCCAGCTAGCAGAATGAGAGAGGTGTTCCTGGGAAGGGAAAAGTGCGCTCTCCCGGGTCGCCTCCGTGAGCAGAGAAGAGGTCCTCTGCGGCCACGTTCCGGGGGAGCCTGCGACGGAGGGAACGAAGGTATCAGCGGATGCTCGCAGGTCCTTTGCTGCGTGCTCCCTGTGAGGAGAAGAAAGGGAGCCGCGTGGTTGCTCCGTCAGGACGCGTTGCTGTCGGTGGGCTCCGACCAATCGGGTGCGAGGGGCCGCCGAAGCGTGCGTCCTGGCGGCGCTCGCTCGCTGTGCCAGTGGTTGCCTGGTGATGGTCCTGGTGCCTGGCTGAGCTGTCGTCCTTTGTCGTCGTCTACAGGAAAGCCAGTTGCCTTGGTGACTCTCTGCGCGGATTCTGCGGTAAGTCCAGCAGCCACCGCCTTCACCGGCAAGGCGGGAGGTGCTCGCGCGGAAGAGCACCGTAACGCTCTCTTTGGTTTTCCCCTGTCCCTCGCTGCTCCCGGGAACGAGAAGGCCCCAGCGAAGTCCCCGTGGAGGTCCATGGCGCCACCGTCATTCTGGACTCCGGGATTCCGGCAGCGGGGCCCCAGGACTTCCCCTTCCGTGTCTCTTTTCGCTTTCGGGATCTCGAGCAAGGGAAGTTATCTTTGAGGGATGGGGCGGACCGGCGGGAATGTACCACGGACGATTCCCCGAGGTGCTTTATTTCGAAAGCCATAGAGCGCTTGGTCCGGGAGCTGAAAGGTTGTCTCCCTCCTTGTCGCGTGGCAACTCCCTATCGTCGGATCTGCAGGTCCTGCTTTCGGGCCAGTAAGGGGCTGGTATTCGCGACCTCTCGCCTACGGAGGAGGTGAAGGGAAACTGGACTCCTCCTTACGGAGAGGAAATTCTGGCATGCACCTTCTGGGACTGCACAGCCTCCCGTCTTCCGATGACTTCCGGGTTAACTCTCGTTCGCACGTCTGGTTCGCTCATCGTGGCCATGGACCCTTCCTTTCCTTTCCATCTTAGGGGGGCGGGAGAAAAGTTTGTCCTCAGGGAGGGAAAAGAAGGGTCCGGTGTGTTTGGGGAGCGCGCGTCTCTTGAAAAAGGAGCGCGTCTCTTGCCGCGCTCCTTTTTCTGCCCCTCCTTTCTTTCACCCCATTCCACGAAAATGCTTACTCCAGAATGCCCCAGGTTCCGCCTGACATGGAAGGGAAAGTCAACGCCGCGGACCCGAACGTTCCGTTGCTGAAGAAGGACGTCGAGGAGAAGGGGAAGGCTGGGGACAAGGACGCCCTGGAGTTGACCGAGAGGAGTTTCCACGAGAACTCGGAGAACGACAAGAGCGCGGCGGTGAGTCGACCGCGGCCGCTTCGCCTCTTATCGTCCAACTCCAGGACAAAGACGGCCTCGACAAAAAGGAGAAAACGCCCGGAAGGAAGGACAAGGCCAGGAGGAACCACTTCCGCCGTCCCAGCTGTCACCTGACGATTGGCGTTAACCTGCTGGACCGCGACGACAAGCACGTCAACGACTGTGTCAACGTAAGTTCTTTCTCTATGTTTTTGTCTATCTGCCCGTCCGTCTGCGTCTCTCTCTCCCCGCACTTCCCCCTTTTCCGTGCGCTCTTTCTCGAGGGCAGTGGCACTCCCAACTTTGGGGTGTCTTCGCTCCTAACGCTTTCCAAAGTTCCAGCCTCCTCCTTCGTCCTTATCCTTCCTTCCTTACCTTCCTCTTCTGGTGACATCCCCTGGGGAATAAAACACCCCGCATTCTCCAAGGGATCTCGCGAAAAGCATCTGCGTAACGGAGAGTCGTCTTTGCCAGCCCGTAGCAATTCCGTTAGGAGAGGCCGTTCCTATCGTCATCGCGACTTTCGAAAAAAGGAACAAAAAGGGAGACAGGAAAGGGGAGAGCGAACTCTGCTCGCCGGACCGAGTTCGGCAACAACAGGAATGCCGCCGTTTTTTTTTTTTTTTTCTTTTTTTCTTTCTAATCTCCCCTCTGGGAAGAGACGGCAGCGTGGGAAAAACTCGGGCGTGTGTTCGCCAGATGGAATGGAGGAAGGGGGGAGATCCCGGAACGCGCGTTGCCGCTCCAGTCGACCTCGGTTGCTCCCGGTTCGGATCACGTTGTAACAACAAAAAAAGAAGCAAGGATCTTCATCCCACGTGACCCGTCGTGCCCCATACTCGCACGGCCCGAGCATTCCGAAAACTGCCTCCCCCGCCTTTGGTTGGTCCGGAAAAAATTCAAATCCTCGTTGTCGAGGCCAACCAAGGGCGTCGGGCAGTCCATCAGCGTTTCGAGGATGCTGCTAGGACGCGCAAGCTCTGCTTGGAACTGAAGGAGGGAGGGGGGGGGAAGCGCTCAAGGAAAATGTTCTTGTTGTGCATTGTTGACGACGCTTCGGTTGTTCCGTATTGTTGTCCCATCGGTTGTTCTGTATTGTTGGCGCATCTCTTGTTCCGTATTGTTGATATCGTTTTGCATGCTGCTGTGCTCATTCCTTTTTATTGCGATTTTATCCTCGTCATCTTGAGCATCCGCTCATGTGCCCACTGGTCGTGTTGACTTTTTAGGGCCGAAGAAGGAATGCGAGTCCTTGCTTTTGTGTGTGTGTGTGTTCATTATTTCTGTCTCAGAAGGATTATGTTGTTATTTTTCTTTTTTCCCTTCTCGTAAACTATCTTTTTGGGGACAATCTCTCTCTTTTTTTTTTTTACATTGGGATGCAAACTGAATAACTCGCACTACAGGGTGGTATGCATGTGATGGCGAGTAGTTAAAGCGAATGAATGCAACGGGGTTGATTTCCGGAACCCATCCATCTTCCTTTTTCCCCTTCTTTTGGTTAAGGAAATTTCGGTTTATTTCTTTGTGTTTATTTCGCTTATTTGACACCGGAATAAATACGATTGCTCTTCCAAGTTGGGATTCGAAGATGTCCTTGCGGAACCTGCATCTTCTCATGGTTTCGACGTGATATGGAAATTGGCATACCTTGCGTTCACTCGCACCAAGTATTGGATCTACGCATTCTTAGCAGCTACAATTGCGATCCCGTGCGCCATCGTCTGGGGAGCCTGCTTTGCTGTAGTGGCATTCCTGCAAATATGGATCTTCACTCCATTTTTGAAAGTACTGAATTGGATGCTTTCGATTTTCAAGCAGGTACGAGTTATCAGCAACGATCAAGTACATCCGTATTTGCGGAAGCGTTTTTGTACACTGTCCTCGAAACAAATTGTTGTGCACAAATTAAATTGTTTGGATGTTTTCGTATTTATGTACACTCGAGATGTAGTTCCTTGTTCGCATTAATTTTTCACTGCTGTGAAATGATCACTTTTAATCGTTTTTACGTGCAAAGCGTTTTATTTTTTTATATCATCATCATCATCAATGCTTAAAGACACTGAACAGAAACGCCGCATGTGTAAATATTTGGAAAAGTCCAAGTCGACTCCGTTCCAAGTTCGGGAATTTATATTTTTATTTAAAATTGTGGGTCAACGAAATGCGAGGCGGCAGTGAATGCACCGTGCTGGCATTCTAAATATTCAGTTGGAACATCGGTTGCTTTTTTTTAATGAGATGTTTTTAGTTTGGCTAATCAAAGCTGCAGGTGATCTTAAATGGAAGTGCTTGCAGGATTTCTCTGCTGTATTCTGAATGTCCTTCATAAATACTTCTTCCTCCCTGTTCTTCCATCGCTGTTTGCAGAACGTGAAGTACAGCTCGTCACTGGGGCAGGATCAACCGGGAAAAGGGGAAAATCATCTTTCGATCCAAACCGAACCTTTGTCCTGGATCCTTGATCTTGCATTATCCCACATGCAAGGTAACTGTGCGTTACCGTGCATGTGGGATCATCGTGTTTTTTTTTTTTTTTTTCCTCCCCATCTCTGTCTTCCATTTTTCCGAGCTAAATTGAAGCGAATCAGTGGTTGGGCTTCGACACGAATTTTAATAAAGCGAGCACTTGCTTTCCAAAAAGGTCAAATTAAAAGGGACGCAACGCCGCAGCGTGTGTATCAGAACAGATCCTACGAAAGTGGTCTGCCGAGTTCTGTCGAAATGCAGTGCGGACCCACGAATTCGGATGTTGACGGGAGCCTCAGCAAAATGCTTCCTGATAGGTTCGTGTGCCTTCGTAACTCACAAAACGATTCTGTTTTTTTTTTCTTTTCTTTTCTTTGAATGGTGACTCCAACGTAATTTAATAATCGCAAATTCCATATTTCATCTGCCAGTTCCTTGTCTCGTTGACAAAGTGAGTTGAGTTCCTTTACAACACTATGTCTGTTACGCCAAGTAGCAGCGCCAGTCAGATGGGAGGATTCCAGAAACTCGGTTTGCTTAAATCAATCCAAGTTCAAAGTCTTAAAAACACTGATGAGGACATACGAGGACAGAGAAAACGTTCTCTTCTGCCCTCCCTCCTCCCCCCCATACCTGCAACCAAAGTTTCTGAAGCTTTCCTCACGCCTGTGCTGCAATTATAAACGGCAGTTGTTTCACGATGATTTGGATGGTTTCCGGTAATTGTGTGTCCATCTGTTACACCTCCGTGACTTTGTGCATATAATTTTGTGTTGGGCGTTAGCAGTCGACGCTATAAAGAAACGCGAGTCTCCATAAGGGTTTTTCGTTGCGTCTTCCTTTTGGAACGCTCCTTTGTCATGTGACAGGAGCGAGTCATGCATCTCGAACAGCGATCTTCAATTCTTTGTCTTCACGTTCTACACTCGAGGAACGAGACAAGTAATCTTGCATGCTGATCTCGTTTCATTTCATCACCACTGGGAAAGAATGCTGGCGTTCTGCATCCGTTGCTTTCCCGTCCTTTTCGTTTGTCAGTCTAATTTCGGTGAAAGAGTGCCAGCTGAGCTGCGACTGCAGGCTCCGGGTTTGTTTTTGCTTGTAACAGATACAACGCTCAGATTGCACAGTGGATCGACGTGGAATCTTCCCCGTCTCACTGTTGCGTTCAGCCCAATCGCACAGTGTTCTCATCCATGTGACCTACTCCCGCAAGAAGTCGTTCGGAAACTGTGCGTTAGCCACAACTCAGGCGGAGGGATTTTTTTTTTCCTCGGCCCGGATTCCAGGGATGGAAATCTCGATCCCCAGGAGAATCACAGAATTCTTAATCACGCACGGCTGCAAAAAAGCGAAAGGGCGCTCCGTGGCTTAGGCCTGAGGTCAGAATATACCTACGAAGTTATGGCGTCGGGAGGTTTACCGCGGTTTCCGGGCGGTTCGCCTTCCCGGCGTCGGTCACTTGCGGTGTGTCCTGCTCACTGCTCCTGGAAGCCGGTACTTCCCAGGGTTAACTGTGGGACCATCCGAATTTCCATCTCCATTTGTTTCCCGTGTGCGCTTCCTGCTTCGCACGAGGAGCAGCAGTGCTTCCGTGTGCTTTAGTTTCTTTGGGGTTCCTTTGAAAGATGGAGGATTTGTGGGAAAGGGAGGCATCGCGTTCGGTGTGATGCAGGCTGTTTTTTTGTTCCTGTTGAAGCACTTGGCTCGGGCTTCCTGAAGGGAGTCCCAGAGCGCATCCTAGCCGTCATTTCCAGGTAGTTCCATACGTCTGAAAAACAGGAAGATTCGAGCAGTGTTGGCCATCGGTTTTGCTGAACCTGCTCATCCGTCCAGAAGATGGGAGAGCTGTTCCAGGGAAACTTTTCCAATTTCTTGAGTCTAGCATCGAGTCTAGACGGGGGGAAAACGAGCGGAGCAGAGAAGGGTTAGTGAAAATGTTCTCCGGGGTTCCTTCCGGAGTCTTTTGTATCGGAGCCTTCGCATACCGAGGAAGAATGGTGACGGTACGTTGTGATGTCTCAGGAGTGACGCCAGTCACTCGAGAGCGTCGCCCTGCATAAAAAGCTTTCACGAGTCGGCTTAATGGCACTCTGTCTCCATCAGTAGTGCCAACTGCTGTAAATTTCATCGTATGAAAACAAGCACCGTAGCTCTTTCCTTCCTTGGCGGAGGAGGAAGAATTTACTGAAAGCTGCTCCTCCGAATGCTCTTCTCGTCTTCACAAGTCGGTGCTCTCGGGTAACTCTGAAGAATAAGGAAGGAAATGAATCCTTTCCGACGAAAGCAGTTTTCGAACTGCTTTCGTCTTTTTATGATGTTGCAGCATATGTGACGTGATGCTAATTTCAGCGATAAAAAAGAGATATGGCTGATTGCTGATGACTCCAGGCAGCATAAACAGAACCACACGTCTTAAAGTGACTTTAAGACGTGTGGTTCGGTTTATGCTTCGGATAACACGATCCCTCTACTTTGTGTTCATCATGTGGAAGCTAAAAATATGCTGCAACATTCTTTGCTCTAATCTCAATTACGGGAAAAGCTGGCGTCTCGGGTGATTTAGGGGTGATTAATCTGTTATTCGTTAGGATTATAAATAGAAAGTTTCGTGCATCCACGTAAAATAAGTGGATGGAACCTTAGTGGACTTATTCGTTTTTTTGCGAATTCGGTAGCTTTTCTTGAAAAATGCTTCCCTGGGCTGTTCTGGAATCGAAAATGCTCCAGGAATTTCGATGCTCCATCTCTTCCGGTAGGCAAGTGGAAAAGTTCCGTCCCTCACATGCCTCTGCTCCCGTCTTTCTGCTCCTGCCTTCCGTTTTTTAATTCGCTCTTTGTGTGCTGAAAAGGTGTCAGTCCTGGAAGACATGTCTCACCAAAGACGCATCACCGTGTTGAATTCCTGCGCGAAGATCGAAAGCTGGAAGGTTCCATTGCTAGAAGGCTTCCTTGAAGAGCCGCGGCGGCGAATAGCTATGCCGAAGAGGTAGCTGGATGGCGCATGCTTCCGGCTACTGCGCGTCCCCTCATTTTTCGACTCCAGATTCTGTTTTCACAGTGTTTCCCAGCACAGTTGCTGGCTTTTTTTCGCGAGGACGTCGAATTAGTGTATGTACATTGCCGCATGTGGTCGCCTGCGGATGTGTAAACAGTCACCGTTCCGAATGAATTTTTGTTTTTTTTTTCCCCCCGGAAAAAGACCGAGATCCGGGGAGACGGAACTCTCGCAAGCTAACCGTTCCGTTCTTTTCCACAGCACCGTTCTTATCCGGCATGTAAAGCAAATGCAGACAGGCTACTTCTAAAGCTACTTTAAAGCTCCTGGCGAACATGTTAATCACTCCCCGTTATCCGTGTTTATGAGTGAAGTGAGCGGAATTAAATAAATGATACCGGGCTCACGAAACATGCGCGTGGCCCAGTGTCGTCGACATGGGTTGGCTGAAATCACGGTGACCTGTGCCGGACTGCCAGCTCGCCCTCGCCACGAGCGTTCGCTGGGAACAACGAGAACCTGATGACACTGCACCCGTGTCCGTAAGGGTTTGCGGCCAGCCCCATATCCTGTCGACGAAGATGGATCTCTGGATGCCGCTTCTGGAGGCTCATTAAGTTGGGAAATTGTCGGCTCAGTTCTCCGGTCGGAACTGGAAAAAAAAAAAAAAAAAAAAAAAAACCCCAAAACAGCGAGACAAAAAAAACCAAGGCAAACACCTTCATGCCGCAACATTGCCTTGCGTTCTCCCGTGTTTGACCACCACCCTAGCCGTTTCGCATGGGTGACGCAGGCATCGGGGAATCGGGGTGTATGCAGCTGCTCCCGCGCGAGGTTGTACACAACAAAGGTGGCGCAAAATGGCGAAATCATTCCTCCCTAGCGAGTGCGCCTGCTCATCTGCGGTTTTTGGAACAGGCTCACAAAAGGCACGAAGAAGCTTTTGTTTGTCGTCGACTACGGGTGTTGCATGTCCCATGCGAATTCTGCAGTTTCTTTTTCAAAATGGCGGCTGCGTGAAGAAGCCAAGCAGTGCTGAGAGTTATTGGAGATCGAGTCGGGCCAAAAAAAGGAAAGAGGGAGAGGGAGAGAGAGAGAGACAAAAGCACTAAAGAGTATGACTGACGCTCCGCGAGCTGTGCCATAAAACGACCGGCATAGATAGTTTGTGGCAGAAGGCTTGCGTGCTCGAGGCCCCCCACCACCAGAGACCTCGCGCACACTGTGAGATCGGGCTGGGCGAGGAAGGTTTCCAGCAGAGCCCACATACGAACTCGCGCTGATGGTCGCTTCTTGCTTTTCCTCGTAATTAAGGAGCCCCCGGGCCGGAAATTATGTGGGAGAAGTCCTGAACTTCCCAAACAATCACGGAGCCCGAAGTTGGGCTCGTTATTTCATCATGGCTGCTTAATTTTGCGACGGGCGTTTGCCCGCATGTTGCTCAGCTCTCGTTCGCGCCGTGGTACAACCGGAAAGCCTGCTAATGAGTTCTTGTCTTTCAGCTGTGGTCAGAAGTCGTAACGCTGGTTTTGGATCCTATCTTCCTGACGATCGGGAACGTCTTCGGCAGAATCTCCTTGACACACAAACAGGTTTCCGTTGTGCACAACTGAGGCCGAGTCGTGCAGCTCCTGCAAATACCGTGCGATGCATTCAACTTGGTTTGACTTGAGAATTAATAAAGATAGCAATGTCTACCAGGTGTTCGTGTTCCAATAACGAGTGTTCCTCGTGTTTGTTTGCTCCCCCAAGTCTCCCTCCTGAAGATGTTATAAGCGGTTGCGAACGGCTCGATCCCATTCCGCACCCCCTTCCTATTCGCTCTGGTTCCGTGGCAGCCAGCGCATACGCATAGATCGATGTCGCCTGGGTTCGTGAGACAAACACTTGTAGTCGCCGGGAAGCACCCCACTTTTAGCGTCAACAGGGAGCAGGGTGGTTCTTTCAGTCTGCCGCGCACGTGCGTGTGACGCCAACAGGGGAGACGCGCTGGCTGCGCCGTCTTCAAGGAGTCTCGGATCAGGGGAGTCTGCGAGAAGAGTCTGCCTTTCCCTCCTGGAAGTCTTCGCGAGGCGTTCGCGGGAGACGCTCCGCAAAGGTGGACGCAAGCGATCCTTCGGCTTGCGTCAAACCGCCGTGGACTTAGGGACTTTGGGATGGTGGGTCAGGCCTTTGGCTTTGTTCTCAAACAGTGGCGACGTTAAGTCCCGGTTCGGGAGAGTCCTCAAGGATGCAGCCGTCTCAATTGTTTCCGCACTTGGAATCTTTTCGGATGCGCGTACAGCAGCAGAGTTCGCTTGGGTGGGGGAGAGGGAGGATGGCGCGGTGCATTCCACGACCCTTTTTGGCACATCGGGTGGAAAGCGTGGGCATCTTAAGCTGATGAGGGGGTTAAGGATCCAGGGAGGCACCCCATTATTCATGTTCTGCAGGTTCCACTGGCAGGCGCGCGCCGGAGCAAGGCGGCAGCGTTGCTGTGTGAGCATCTCGAGGGCCGCGGCTCGACGCCGACGCAGTGTTGCCAGAGGAAGGTCCGCCGCGCGCAGCAAATATGTTGTCGCCTCTGGGCAGGCGCGCGCCTTTCCTCCGGCGTGATCTTCCTTGAAGATTCCCCGTGCGTGCGATGCGGGTGGCGTCGGCGCGCTCTCAACCGCCTTCGCCAGCCCCGGAGTCCTTCGCTCGCGCAGCGTCCTCAAGGAACCCCCGGCTGCTGACACGCCTGGACCGATCGTTCCAGTGAGGTTCGCGCCGAACACATGGCAGCAGTGGGATGACCCCTCCCTTGAAGGGTTGCGACGGCCCACCCTCCGGCCGCGGCCACATCCGTGGAAAGAGAGCCCGAGTCAGACATGTGTCAGCCCCGAAGGCGAAGAGCCCTCCGGAACAGCCAGCGGGGTGCCTCGTCCGGGGCGAGTGCCGGGCGAACTCTTCGTCTCCGCTCAGGGGACCCGTGAGGGATGGGGGGGGGGGGGAAGGAGCCGCTTCCGGTCCACGTGCTTCGCCTCCTCTTTGCCGTCTTGGCTTTGCCCTCGCCGTCTACCTGGGACTCCGCCCTGCGCTGGGACAGCTCCTGCGCCTCCGACCCGACCTGCAGGATG
The DNA here is from genome assembly GCA_036172245.1 of Raillietiella orientalis. Classification (NCBI taxonomy): domain Eukaryota; kingdom Metazoa; phylum Arthropoda; class Ichthyostraca; order Raillietiellida; family Raillietiellidae; genus Raillietiella; species Raillietiella orientalis. The sequence continues at coordinate 370,593 of JAYWIR010000056.1, read as the reverse complement.
CTCGAACTGCCTGTTCTCTCTGGCGGAGGCTCGGGGGAGTCCTGCAGTCGACGCCCCTCCCTTCTACCGTGCGCGGCGAAGGGGGCGCTCGGGCGTCTTGCAGTCGAGCGTCCTGGGCTTCTCGCCTCGCCCCGCGGCGCTCCAGTCCATGTGCTCCCGGGAACTTCCGTCTTCCTTGAGGAGGACCCGGCGCGCTTCCCCTCCGGAAAGGCGATCGGGACGCGCGCGTATATGCGCGGGGGTGAACGCGGGAGCGGCTCCTCCCCCTCGAGTTGGGCGGTGCACCTCGCGTGGTGGCCGCGAAGGCGGAAGGCTTTTTTGTTATTCGTGGTCCGAGGATGCCATGGGGCATTTTGGGCCGCGACCTGGACGCTTCTCGCGGGCCTGCCTTGCACCATGCCCCGGAATCACACGCGGCCATCGGGGGACTCTTTAGGACGGACCGGTTGCCCGAGAGATTTGCCGCCCGCCCTCCTACCCACCCACCGCACCAGAGCAGAGTTCGGCAGCCGCGACCCCTGTCCCGGTCGTGACTCCTGCTCAGCTCCGGGTTGCTTCGGAGAACGGCCCTCGCAACGACTGAGAGATCTCTCCTCCTCCTTCCCAGCGGAAACGCGGAGGTGTTCACGCAGGTGAGTGGGGTGTGGCTCTGCAGGGACTTCCATCAAAAGGGGCGCGGACGGACGCAACCGGAAGAGCATGGGGGGGAGGGGGGAGGCAGAGGGAGCGAGAGCTGAGTCTGGGCTAGATTCCCCTCTTTCCTGGACGTCGCTGCTCCTCGTCCTCGTCGCCGTTCCCTGGCATTCCGGTCGCCAGGCTGCAGACTCCTGACCTCCGCGGATTCGCTGTCCCGAGGACTTGCGCGCGCCACAACTTCGGGGCGGTGCACCACGAGGGTCAAGGGGAGAGGAAGGAGGAGGAATTGTGCGTGCTGGATACGATTCCGAGAGAGAAAGCCTAGCGAGGGAACCGGCGGCGAAGATGCGGCGGCCAACGCAACGCGTAGCAGGGCGTGTGCGAGCGCTGTCTGCCATGGCCATCCAGAAGCCGCCTGGTCAGGGCAAGACAGTGGCGCACCGGAAGCGTCCAGGCGGCGAGGTCTCACCCTGGTGTTTTCGCAGAGCGAGGGGGAGTAGCCCTGAACGCACGTAGTGGAGTTCGTCCGGGATTACGTCACAAGGCGTTGGCGGAAGGGGAGGGAGAGAAAAAAAGGAACAGTGCGAAAACGCCGACCTGCGTACCTCCGCGACAGCAGGTCACGGGAGGCGAGGAGGATGAGCAGGGCAGGAGGTACGTGCACGTGGTGCCTTTACGGGCTGCTGCCTGCGCCGTCGAAGCTCTTCCGGCGCGACCGCGCTGGAAAAAAAAAAAAAAGGAATCCGCGCGAGGACCGCCGACGGGCACAGCAGGAACCCCTGAGGGAGGCACTCGGACCGGGATGTCCTCGATTGCTCACCCTCAGTTTCCCGGTCGTGGTGTGGGACCCAGGGATCTTCCTGGTCCAGCCAGCCGGCCGCGCGCAGCACGATAAGCAGCAGGTGACGTCACCCGGACCCATGCAAAGCGCGCCTCTGCAAGGCGTGTAGTCAGTCTCTCAGGGATGGTAGGCGGAGAGTAAAAGCGGTTTCCCCTCAGGCTCCGCTTTTTGCACCGCCAAAGGGCGCAAAAAGCGGGGCCCCGAGGCATCGCCCTGGGGCGCAGGTGCTCCTGGGCACAGTGACATCTCTCGGCTCGAAGCGGGCAGTAGGGGATGCCCATTGCCCACAGACGCGGTAGGACAGCGGAAAGGGTGGGGAGATGGGTAGTTCCAAGGGTCCTAAGACACGCGCAGCTTGCGGTCGGAGAGGGATCGAACCTCTCAGGATTCGCTTTCGATCTTCCGCGGCGAAGAACGGCTCGCGGGGTTCGTGAATGTCCCTAGGCGTTCCTTCCCATGGTGGACAGGGACGGGTGAAACGCCGAACAGAGTCCAGCCTATCCCCCACCCGTGCTTTGGTCTTCGGGGACAGGTGGCGCGCCTGTCCCGGAAGGTCTCCCACGCGGTGACTGGGTTTTCTGATGTCTGAGAGACGGAGGTCACTTGCACCCTCTGTGCGATCACCACCGACGGGCTTCGGAGGACATGGGTGCAGCGAAAGCGCCAACGGCACGCCGCGTGGGCGCCATGCCCGTCTTCCCGGTTGAACCCTTGGCGCCGTTCGCTGAGCCCTCGGACAATCTGATGAGGTAACCATACGGAGCCTCCCGAGATTTTCCGACGTCCCGCCTGAGACGCTCCGTGTGTGTTCCTTCAGCATGCCTCCTGCCCGCTGCTTGGCTGTGCAGGGGGAGCTATTTATAGATCACTTGGTTTCATCGGAGATGACATCGGTGCTGACCAGTAGCACGCCCACGCCCGAGTGGACAGAGGCGTCGGGCGTCCCGCGTGGAGCTGATGATCGGGAGAGCGAAGCCATGACAAGACAGAGCGATGTCTGTGGTCCGTTTCCGCCCTACGGACATTGCCTCCAGGAAGTCAGAGGGTTCTCCTACCCATCCCATAAAGTTCAGAGGGACTTCGGCTCCGACGTCCTCTGTCCTTCTCCGGCCGCTGCTTCCTGCTTGCCTTCAAGAGCCCTCTGAGCATCCTTCCTCCTTCGAGGGGCGCCCTTCCCCAGCCTGGTGCTTGAAGCAGGTGGGGAGTCCCTGTGGAGCCAGCAGTTGACCGCCGAGAGGGGTCCGTGCTACGCCCTGCACCTCCACCAGGCCCCCCTACGCTGCCCAAGGTCAAGCTCCTGCCGCGAGCTCTTCAATCTCCGTGGAGATCTTGCCATCTCGCGACCGGGATCCCGCTCAAGAAGCGTTCCTGAGCACTCGCTCGTGGGGGTCGTACCCTTTTGCCTTCGTGCGCGCTGCTCGTTCGTTCAGGAGGATCCGCTCTCGCGCCCCTGTTTCACCTCGGGGCATGCCCCTTCCCTCGCCTTCCGACTTCCCCTTCCCCTCACGAGAGAAGGCCCTATCTGTTGCCCCTCATTCTGGCCAGACGTTCCTGGTGAGCCAGAAAGGGCACGGAGGGACCTCTACCTCCACAGGCTTCGTCCGCGGTGACTCTGGCGCGAGAGGCACCGCGCCCCTTCCCCTCCACCACCCCTTCTCCTTGGAAGCGGGATTTAAGGAGCCGCCGTCTGTCTCTCCCTCCCCGCGTCCGCGGACAGAAACGACCGGAGGAGCACTGCAAGGTGGAGAGGGGTCGGGGCGCTTTCCCACGGGAAGGGGACGTCTCCCCGGAGGCGGGAGCGGAACGCGGCGGGACACTCGGTCTCTCCCGTCCGCGGGAGCTCGAGGGACGAGGAGCTCCTGGAACCCGACACCCTGGGAATCCCGGGACGGCCTCTCTCTCCCGGAGCTCGGCGCCAGGTCTCCTGCCGCGGGAATCAGCGCTGCCGGCGTGGATGGCCGCTGGACCTTCTCGCCTCCTTCGACCCTCCCCACTTTTTCCCCATCTTTTCTGTCGTTCATTTCACATAGAGCTCCAACGAGCCAGGACGAGGCGGGAAAAAGGAAGGATAGGGGCGAGCGAGGGCATCAATTCAGGCCAGAAAGGAAGTAGGAGCCTCCCGCGCCCTCTTTACACCAAGGCTCCGAGCTGTGGAGCCTGGAAACGCAGCGGCCGCGGCAGGTAGAACCCCGCTGCCGTTCGTTCGGTAACCGGGAACGACGGAGGGGAGGCGGAACTCGATGGGATCAGCTTCGCGCAGCCTCCGTGTTCTCCCGGCAGTTGAACTGCCTCGGGCGGGAAAAGCCAGTGTGCAGGATGCGCTGGACGGATCGGGTCGTGCGGACGCGCTCGCCCGCCCTTCGCTGCTGCAGGATGCCCCACGCGTCTCTGACCTCGGGCGGGTCTCCGAGAGCGACGCGCCCTCCTGCGCGTCGTCCTTGGACACGTCCCCGAGGTCATCCCCAAGTTCTCCCTCGTCTGGAGAGAGAGTTCGCGAGTCTCGCTTCTCCGCTCCCTCAGCTGCTCACGTGGCTCAGCGCGGAGAGGGAGGGGGCGTCCGTGTTTGACAGCGCGAAAGTGTTACTATATCGCTTGCGGCGCTGCTCCGTGCCTCTGGCGCGGGCGGAGTGCCGGAAGCCACCCGGTGTCGCCATCCTTGCTCAGAGCGCGGGCCCACGCGCTCCTCCCGGGCTCCATCGTCGCCCCTATGTCCTCCCGCGAGCTTGGAGGAGGAGGGGGTGGGAGAGAACGAGATCCGTCGTTCTCGGGAAGCTGTCCGAGGCGGCGTCTCGCTTCCCAGCCCAGATGATTTGTTGCGGGTCAACAGGAGCAGCCGGTGGCGCCCGCGAGCTGACGGTGTCCCAACGCGGTGACATTGGACGCTCAGGTCTGGCATCTGCGGATAGCCGGAACTAGAGAGGGGGATGATTTCTGCAGCGAGGGAGAGCGAGCAGAGATCCCGGGTAGGATCGGGGAGGCAAGGGGATCTGGACCACACAAGGAGACGCGGGGCGAAGGTCACGCGCAGTGGCGACAACGTTCCCACGCCTGGAGGAAACCGTGAGATGGCCCCTGGGGATGGATCTCCCTGCTGTGGCCCCAGAAGGGTCAAAGCAGGGGTCAGCAGGTTTTCCACGTCAATCCGGGAAGGCCAGGAAGTTAACTTCGTGACTTTCCCTGGTCTCCTGGCCGGTCGCTTGGTGCGGCCGGCCAAGCGACCGCCAGACTAGAAGGGGGCGTTGCTAGGCTACGGAGCCTTTCCCTCCCGCAGTCGCCGTGCATGCCGATCGGGGGTCTGGGGCTCGGGGTGGCCAGGAGAGGTCATCCAGAGAGAAGGGGGTTGAGCGCTTCGGAGGCCGTTCGAGCCTCAGGCGACCCACGAAAAGCAGCCCCCCTCCCGGAGGGGACCGTTGGATCTATTCCACAGACCCTGCGCCCAGCCCTTCTGCTGGGCGCCGCTTGGCGACCGCCGTGCGCGTGGCGTTTCTCGGTGACCTTGCCCGATGTCCGAGGCGACGCTGGGAAAAAACACTGGACGGAGAACAGGGTGCCAGGGCCGGGAGCGTTCGGAGGGCGAAGTAGCGGGACTGGGGTCGCCGTGCTGCGGCGCAGCGGCTGGCGAAGGGAAAGCAGGGATGTTGCCGCATCAGGAGGACAGAAAGACTCCTCCCCGTCTCCGGAATCTGCAGTCCCTCCGGGATGCGTTCCGGGTGCGTCCGTCGTCTCTCTTCGACCCGGCGAGGAGCGGCCGCCCGCCCGCCCCTCGCTCGATGCGGTCATCTCAGAAAATAAAGGGGTTGGCCCTCGGGCGACAAACTGCGGTCTCTCCTCGCGGTCATGCCCGAGGTGACGGATTGCAGGGGCGGCTGCGGGACCGCAATCACCACAGGGGGGAGGCGGGAAGGGGGCACCGTGTTTGCCGAGCCGTCCGTCCGCGCAGAAGGGGCGGGGCGGGGATAAAGAGGGAACCTCAGCACATCCTACCCCCCTTCGTCGGGAAAGGCTCAGCAAAAGAGAGAATCCGTCATCCGAGGAAAAGAAGAGGGAGGAGGGGGGCGGGAAGGCAAGAAGAAGGGCGTGGTTCGCCGCAGGGATTCGCCACCCCTCATCCCCAAGAGGTCTCCCTTTGCGTTCCCCCTTTCCTCAGGGAAAAGGTACGGCGCGAGAGATTTCTGGAGTAAAGAATGCCCGATTTTTCTGGTTCTTCGTTTCCGGGAGCGGAATGAGGGCCGGAGGGGCAGCCCCGCCCCACCGGCGGCAGAGGGGAGCGCGGGAGGTCAGTTTCCGAGAGGCTCCAGGAGAAGGCGATGGGGGCGCGCAGCAGAGATCGAGGGTCACGTTCCTGGGAGATGTCCTGCTTCCTGCCCTTTCGGTCTTTCCGTCTTCAGGGAGTCCTCCAGTAGGAGAGGGGTACTCACAATGACCCCCCAGACTCCGTTTCTTCAGGGGGTCTGTGAGAGCCTGGGACCGAGTGGGGTGGAGCGGAACTCAGTCGGGGGGCCCCCTGTCCGTTCTCCGGCACACTGGGTGAACGCGTCCGGGAGAGCGCGCACCCTTGCCGAGGGAGGGGAAGCAGGTAAGCAGAGCTCAGGGAGGCCGGGGTGGGCGACTCCCCGTGCTGCTCCTCCAGGAAATCTGGAGGTCGCTGTCGCTGGCGATAGCTGGACTCTGGACATTTCCCCCAAAGAGTGAGGTTCGAGGATTCCTTCTGAGCGGGAGAGATCTCTTGGGAGGCAGCCTCTCTCGCTTGCTAAGGAAGGGCCAAACGTCCCGCCACCAGAAGACGTCGGCCAGTTCCTCCAGTGCTGCGCCGGATCCACGGAGGCGCGCGTTTCCGGCACCTCAGCGAAGGATGTGGCGGCCGCCTCGTTAGGACGTCCTCCGGTAGACCGCCGTATTCCACCGGAGTACCGCGGTCGTCTCTGATCGACCCTGCTCGAGGTCCCACCGTCTGGACCTACGCTCGGTGGAAGACCGGGATGGGAAGACGCACGCAGAGCGGGAAAATCTCGGCGACGGTCGAGATTGCGCGGAAGCGCCACCTGGCGGAGGCTCGTATTTCGAGGGATAGGGGGATGCCTTCCCCCGTCTCTGGGAGGGTGGGGAAAGAGGCGGAGGAGGGGGAAGGGAGAGGAGGGAATCCCGTCTCCCTTCACCAGCCCTCGTTCCCGGAATGCGCGAACTCCGGAGCTCGTGGACTCCTCCCGCCCTCAGAGGGTGAGCTCGCGCACACCCCTCCGCCCTTTCCGCGGGACCCTTCCATGGGAACGGAGGGTGCGCGTCCCGAACAGCTGAGAGAAGCGTCAGCACTGTCCGGAAGCACCCGGACACCGTCCAATGCGCCGTTCCTCCGGGTTTTAAGCACTCGACGGAGGGATGGTAATAAGGCGGCCGCCAGTTTCCTCGCCCGAACTCCGGGAACGCGCACCTCCGTGGACCCGGCACGCCCAGGTCTGCTTTCCGGGAGACCGGTTGCCGGGAGGATCCTCACGTCCCGACTACTTGAGCCGGTCGCGCTATGGACCACCTTCGGAGCACCTTCTCACGGGCGCGGTCGAAAACTCGCTCTCCTCGGAGAGCTCGCAGATGGCTCCACCGTGCGGGACGCCTTCCGAGGACTTCCCAGCTCGCGCGCTCCTTGGTCGAGGGGATGGGGACCTGCGAGACGACAGGAAAGGGGGAAGGGGTGAGTGGAGGTCCCCTCTCGCGGCAGCAGGTTAGAGCAAGTGACGCACCCGGGGAGCCGGGGCTCCCTTTGCTGCGGTGCCGTCCGAGGGCCCCACGTCGCTCTCCTTCAAGGTCACATCACCTCCCTTCTTCCTAGGCAGCAGCTCCTGAGGGAACTTCCGTGGCTATAGCTGCCTTCTCCTTTCACAGCAAGAGGGAGAACCTCCCATGGCTCTAGAGGAAGCGGGAGGATGTAAACAGTGGAAGGACGGGACTCTCACAGACCTGAGATCCCTCCGTGTCTCCAGCACCGGGAGGAGCCCGTTGCTATCGAGGTCACCACCGACCACTGTAGTTTGAGTCACCCGTTGGGTTGACTCCCTGGCTCAGGAGAAGCCTTTCTTGTAGGAGGGGAAGGCGCCTGTGGGGACCTCCCCACGATGGGGAGATGTGGGGATGATGATGAAGTGGGCAGCGGTGCATGTCGCCTTCAGGAAAAGCGAAAGATGCGTGGGTGCGCTCCTCCTGGAAAAACCTTGGATTGTTACGTGATTGATACGTGGCAACGAAGCGATGGAGCTGAGCCGGGATGGAGGACTCCTGGGTTTCGGCGCCGGCGACCCGCTACTACCACGACCCAACCTCGAAGGGGCCTTGCGGAAGGAGTGCGGGGGCCTCGCGGAAGCCGCCCGCCTGTTTCCAGCCGCCGGCATCTGAGTTCTCTTTGCCGCTCGTCGCAGCGGTGATTACCCTTCTCCCCTCCGAATGGGACACCCCACTTCGGGGATCTCGAAGCGGTCCCCTCCCGCTCTGCCAGTCTCCGTCGCGCTCTCCGATGTTGCCTGCGAGCACTCTTCTGTGCCGAGGGCAACTCTCGGAAGAGCTCGCCGAGTGGGCGGATGTTTTTCCCCTCCTCTGGCGTGAGGGAAGCCACGCCTTCCCCATGAGACGCCACTGCGAATGGTAGGGCGGGCGACCATGTTGGCTAAGGCGCTATGCTGAAGAGGATGGCGGCGAGAGGTGAGGGGATATGTGTCCGAGGAATCAGAGAAGAGGACGTCGATCTTGTTTTTTCTCCAGTGACGTCACCACTGGGCTTCCTTTTTTCGCCCGCGTCTCCCTGGGGGAGCTGCGATCTGTGCGTATCGACGGAGCTCCTCCTCGTGGTAGTGCATCGCGTTCCAGGCAGCGGGTGCCATCCTCAAGAGCCCGGACAGTGCAGTCGTTTAGTCGATGGTGACCTCATGACCCCGCTTGTTGTTGGAGCTCGACCCCCCAATTCGCGTGGCGTGGATCGTTCTGTGGTCACTTCCGTCTCTTCTCTAAGTCCTTCCGCTTTGAGGTTTCCTTCCTTTCTGAGACCCATTCTGTGTTCCTGGAATTCATGCGACTCCTTTTCCTTCAGATGCTCCCTACACCGATCCGAGTTATTCGTCCTGCTAGACCTCGAAACTCGTCCCAGTCTTGGTTCTGCTCTCCCAGCCTCAGTGGAGCCCGTCTTGCCGTCCGAATTTGCGAGACGTCCCCGAGATGGCACTCGCACAAGATCCGTGAGACGCCCACGCTCTGCTCTTGGGTTTCCGCTGTCTCCCGGGTTCCGGAAAAATTGCCGTCCCGCATCCTGCTTCTCTGGGAACAGCAGAGGGAAACTATTCGCGGAGGAATCTTCTGGCAGAAGGTGCAGAAGCTCCTCTTCGTCCCCGGATCGTGACGTCATCATCATCTCGTGGACAGCACCTCCGCTCTGGGGGAGCTGCGATCTGTGCGTATCGACGGAGCTCATCTTGCGGTGCGAAGCTCCTTGGGGATAAATAAGGATCCATTCAGCCGCCAGAGCCAAGCAGCCTTGCTGAAAAAAAAAAAAAAGGAAGACCTGATGCGTCTGATCCTGGCCGGATGTTCCTCTGCCCCCGGTCGCGTGCTCCTGTGTCTCGCGGATTCCTTCTCGCGCGCCGTCGGCTGCGCGTCCGCTTCCCCTGCCTAAAAATAGATGGGAAGTTGCGTTGCACCAACATCCGTCTGGGCGCTGCAACTTTGCTGCACGACAGGCGACCGTGTTCTTCGACGCCAGGCCGGAAGCTGGCTCCGAGGAAACATCCCAGTCGCGGTGAAAACCGACGGGCGCCTTCGAACTCCTTTCCCTCTTCTTCACTACCGAGATGCCAAAAAGTCACATCATCGATAACCTGCAGGAAGCTGTGATCCCTCCTGCTCCCCCCTTCAGCCTCTCCATTTCCAAGGGAAGAGCTGTTTTGCAATGCTGGATCTTAGGGGGAAAAGGAGAGGCAGCGTCTGTGCTCCGAAGCGTTCCAGGCTTTCGCATTCGCTGGGGCTTCTTCGAGTCCCGAGGGGCCTCGCAGGTTCTCTCGACTCCTCTCGCTTGGTGCTGCTGGTCAGATGCAGCGAGCCCGGGAATCCTGCGTGGGCCTTGGGATTCCACTCAGCCCGCACTTCGACCATCCCCCCAGAAGTGACTCCTTGGCTCTGCACCTTTTGACCTCTGCACCTCACATTTTCACTCGATTCTTGGATATAAAACCCCTCGGGAGAAGGGCCAGGAGGAGTGACGTGAACCAGAGAGGTCGCGGCCTCTTCCCTGGCCTCGCGACTGGCAACACTACGGGCGCTCTCCGCGCGTCTTCTCGGAACCATCTCTTGTCCCCCCTGCATTCGTTCTAGAGGAGCACTCGGGTCGCCAATGCTGCTAGGGTCCACGTCAGGGATTTCGACCCCGGAGTCAGTGCTCCGGGAGTGCCAGAAGCGCCGCTGTGGGCGCTTCTGCTTCCCGGAGAGCCTCTGAAACTTACACGTGGGAAGCGAAGAAGTCGCTGCAGTTCCTGCTTCACTGGGACGAGAGGCGCGTTGGATGAAGGCCTACTAAAAGCTCTAAGGACGACACCAGAGGTGGAAAGAGAAGAGAAGACACCGCGTACAGAACTGCTCAGCGTCTTGTTGCCTTTAGATGCCCTCCGGGATGCCTCCCACAAGTAGTCGACTCTGCGTTTCTCCGGAGGGATTTCTGGGAGGAAGGGGATCCCCGCGATCCCGAATTCCACGACGAGCCAGTCAGCGGCCCCGCCTCACGAGGGTGATTCACGGGAGGTGGATGCCACGCGTACCACTGGTCTCGAGGGCAGGAGACGAGAGCTGGTCAGGGGAGGGGCAGGCTCCCGAGGGCGCGGGAGGTCCGTGGCTGCACATCCCTTGCACGCGTGGACGTGGAGGAACTCGGGAAAGAGAGAGTCCCGGCACCTCACGGTGAGATTTTCCCGCCGCGTCGCCCTCCGATTGCGCTCGGGAGTGTGGTGACACCCCAGGAAGGAGCCTGGAGCATCCCGCCCACTGAGGTCGCAACTTCCCCACGATGGACGTGCGGTCGCTCTGCAGAGTGCCGGGAGGGCACGCCTAGCATCCTCACTGTCTCTCGATTCTCGGGGTAGACCCTGCATCGAAGGGATCCGAAGTTTCTCACCCATTCGTGCGAGAAATCTCGGGTGGGAGGTGAGGGACGCTAGCGTGCGGCAACGTCCAGGCAGTTTCTTCGTCGTTTTTTTTTTTAAAAAAAAAAAAAAATACCCAAGCAAAAAAGGGATGCGCATCGTCGGGTCGGTTGCCACGATGACTGGGAGATCTCGGATCCTGACGCCCTTTTCTTTTGTTGGCCCGCTGATGCCCCTTCACCGATCCCATGACGATTGCCGGGCGATGAGAACTTTCTCTCCTCCCGCATCTTGACGGAAGGAGTTGCAGTGCGCTGTCCTCAATCTTCCCGTATTCTGCTTGGTGAGTCGGACTCGAGGTCGGAAACCTCTTTCTCCTCTCGTTTGCCCTCCAGGTGATGCCTCCGAGCTTCCCTTGGGGGGTGCTGCAGCGCGCAGTCTGCAGGGGTCCCCCTGACCCATCCGGTCGCGCGCCCCCATCTGCTTTCACGGGAGGCGAGCTGCAGTGGCTTCGCATCCGGGATGGTAGGAGTGGCCTTCCGCGCTCCCTCCTACCCCGACCAACCCCTCGCGGCGGAAGGGCCAGCAGCTACGGCCTGCGGTGCTTCAGCCTTCGCTTCCCGGACATCCGGCGCGCGTGCGCTGGGAAGGGTCGGCTGTGGTGCTCTTCCAGCCGCCACAGCCAAGACCGAGGAGAACTTCGGTCAGATTCACCCCTCCCTGTCCCGGAGAGGATTCTGCTTCCGGTGAGGCTTCCCGGGAGTCTCTCGGGACGGTGGACAGGGAGAGGCGTGCCTCCCGTCTGTTTTCCGTCCGTCGCCGGCCAGGTTTCCGCGGAATATTGGGGAGCGCCCGATCTGTCGGCTGCAGGGTGCCTTCGTCCCCAGCGGCGTCTGTTCCTGGGGCCGCGTGGTCCGTCCCTAGACCTCCTCCCCCCCTCCAACCGGCTGCAGACGGATTGGGCCGCGTTAATTAAATCAGCCCCAAACTGCGTTCGCCCTGCCTTCTTCATTCGCGCTTCCTCCTTGCCCCCACGCTCCTTCGTCGATTAGGGGACTTCGGGGATTCGGCGCGGGAAAGACGCGCAACAGGCACCGGTTCGGTCTAGAGGCAATTTTCCCGGGATCCTTCCCCGCGAGGCTGGGAAATGAGATTTCCCGGGATGGGAGAGCTTTCCCGCCCGTTCGCCCTGACCTTCTCATCCCCGATCGCCGGGCCTCAATCCACTGGAGTCAATAAATAAAAATAAATAAATAAAAATTCCGCAGTGAGGAAGCGCCGGACGTGAACTCCATCAGAAACGGGTGGCACTCTAGGAAGGGGAGGGAAGGTTGACCTGTTGATTGGGCGCACTAGCTTCCCTACTCCGGAGGACGACAAACTGGTCTCAACTGGACGCGCAGGGAAAGGAGACGTCCTCGTAGAGGCGGCCGACGAGAGGGCGATCCTTTCGCGGGTCAACCAGAGCCTCCTCCTCCTTCGTCATCCATTTATTTATCCCTCACTGGTCCAGGAATGGGGACGCTCTCCCTGTTCCTGGACCTGTGTTTTCTCTTGTTTACCTTCTATCAACACCCCGGCGTGACATCACTTCGGACGGCCGAATCAGAGGGGACGGACGTATGAGATTCAGGGAGGTCCCAGGATCTCCTCACCCACCCTCACGACTCCGCCCTCGCGCTCGAAGCCCTTCTGGCCGTGGGAGCCTTCATCGCTAGGAGCGATGCCAGCGTTTCGCGCTCCAGGTCCTCCTTCCGTTCCATTCTACGCAGCAGGTTGGAAGGGAACGTGCGGCACAGGCCATTCGGGCAGCAGCTCGCTCTCCAGGAGCGAATTCGGTTCCTCTAGTCATGGAACCTCGACCACCGGGACGCTGACCCTGGAAGCTAGCGCCCTCTGTCTCCGCGTCCCCGACTCCCAGCAAGCCCAAGTTTCCAGGATTCCCTGCACCTATTCAGTGATCACCCTATTCTTGTAGATCGAAAGTAAACATTAAAAAATGGGGGAAGAATGGGGTGAGCTGTCCCGGCGCAAACCTTGCCAGGAACGGGGAAGCACTTGCGGAAGGGGAGAGACGACCGATAAGTGGGTCGGTCCCAGGGTGGCGTGAGGGTCTCTTCGCCGGGCAGATACGGGAGGAATGGATGGGATGCTGCTGCCGGTGGTCTGAGCTGGACTGACCACCGTCCTCCTGGAGCTATCGTGCGTTTCACCGTCTTAGTCGGGGCGCTCCTGGAGCTTTGAGAACGGCAGCGCCCTCTCCCATTACGGCCACTGCCGGCTCCCGCGTCCGGCAGAAGATGGCAGGCGAGGAGGGGGAGGGTTCTGCAGAATTCGTCCGAACACGTCTCCCTCGGAGGCCGTCTCCGAAGACGCGCGCGTCCATCCCTGCCGCAGCTTCTAGAACGCTCCAGGGTGCACACCGTTCCTTCTGTTCACCGTGCACATTCCCTGGGGATCGTCCCGGCTGAGGCGTGATGGCACCCCTCGTTCCAAGAGAGCCACTCGTGCACCAGTGAGGTGGAAGTGCGTTGGTGGCAAGCCGGAGGTGTCGATCGGGATCTCGAATTCTCCTCGGGGAGTCCCAAGGGAAACCTCGCCCCTGCCGCTTCACTCGAGAAGCTCTGGGCCTACTGCTGTCCCGCGTCCACGGGACCGGCGGCGCTCCCTCGTTTCACGCGATCCCGCTGCCGTGTGGGGAAGGCGAGCATCCGGACGGCGTCTTCCGCGACTGCTCGCAGCCTCAGGGATGCAGCAGCTGCGTCCGCTTATCCTTGCACCGGAAGGGACGCCTTCCATTCCGGATTTCCGGAGAGCACGGCGCGCGGGGAGGAACGGTAAAGCCGCCGACCCACGCAGGAGCGAGGGAGAGATGCGCGCATGCAAACAGCAGCGGCGAACATCCCGAAGAGAACACCCTGAGGCTGCTTCTTTCTCGTAACGCACGGCTCGCATCCCGAACAGGACGACAGGGCAGCCGCCCTCACGTTCCTCCTTTAGGGTGTCTTCCGGGGTGGAGTTCCCATGGCGGATTCTGGTACGCCAGGCGCCCGCAAATGAAGCCACCTCTTCCTTATGGAATTCCGAGATGTGGAAATCTCGAGGCGGCTTTCATCTCACACGAAGCTCTGCAAGAAGTTCCGGCTGGACGTCCGCTGCACGTCCATCCGGGACTGCTGTCCCCGGATCGGATGGAGAACGGCAATTTGCGTCTTTTCGCGGGCCGCATCGGTGGCCTCGTGACGCCAAGCGTTGCGGGTTCGAATCCCCACGTGGAGGATCGACGTTGAGAATGGAGGTGCGTCATGGGTTTTGAGTCCCCCCTCCTCTCCCCTCAGGATGGCACTGGTTGGTCTATCTGTGTGCAGCACTAGTGGAAGCCGAAAACAGGATGCCCTCGTTGACTGACCGAAATTGGAAGTAGATCCCCCGAGGTCTTTCCAGGAATCAAGGAGGCAGTTTCCTTCGGGGTTCCCCGCCGGCTGTGCAAATGGAGCCGCTGTCCCCTTCCTCGGCGGGGAAGCCTCCGTCGCATGCCATGGAGCTGGTGAACTGATATCTCGCTAAAGTGTGGTGAAGAAGCGCGCTGCTCCCTTCGAGGAGCGACTCTTCAAAGAAATTGAGAAGCGTCCCTTCGGAGTTCTCAGAGAAGGAAACAAGGAGAGGTTCCTTCGAGGGTTCCCTCTGGAGAAGAGATTCCAGGAGCGGATCTTTTCCAGGTTTCCCTCGGAGAAGAAATGAGGAGTGGCTTTCCCTCCGGAGAGAATAAGGAAGAGGTGGTTCCCTTTGGGACTCCCTTCGTAGGCAACCAGGGCCAGGGTTACCTCTGAAGCGTAAGAGGAATGGACTCCTCCTCCCCCCGGAGCCTTCCTAAATTCATAGGGTGGTCCTCCCTCGGGGTGCCTCCTATGTTGAAGAGCTACTACGCGCACCCTCGGGTGGGGAGGACGGTGCTTCAAGAGTTTCGTGACCCTTACCCTGAGTAGGTGAACGGTTACTCAGCACCTCCTTGGGAACACCTCTCGAAAAAAAAATAGGAAAAAGCTGAAGGAACACAGCGGGACGGGAAATGACCCGGAAGGATTTTCATCATCCTCGCTTTTGATGCGTCCAATAAAGGGTCCGGAACTACCGGGATGTCCACTTCGGGACTGCTCACTTAGGAGATGCGGCATGGGTCATCCGATGAAGAGGAATACGGTGCTGGACGAGTTCTACCTGATTGCATCGGAAGAATGCTTGCTCTGGGGTCCTGTAGGTAACGTGGCAGGGAACTGGGTGGACACTCGGCCGTCCCGAGAGGTAGGCGCCCATTAAGTTTATGCCACCTGCAGGAGGGCCCGCTTACTCGACACTCGATGAAGCCGATTCGAATCGCACCGCTCCCACCCGACCAAGAGAGACCCTCCCGAAGAAGCGAACTGTCAGCTTCCAGGATGCATTTCCCTCAGGGAAGGCCGACGATCCTCAGAATCCACAGGTGGCAAAAAGGCAGTAGACTTAGTACAAGATCCGTTTCCTGATTCTGTTTGCGCATTCCCCAGACCCATCTGTCCGAGGGTTTCCGCTCTATTATTTAAGAACTGACAAGCGGGTCATCCGTCTTCGCAAGGTGTGCCTTCCACGGACGATAAAGGTACTCCTATTTACCAGGAATGGAGAGCCAGGGCTTGATGGTTCCGTAAGAGAAAATGCGCACCTGTGAAGGTGTGGCTGTACAGAGCACGATGTGCTTTGGCCGAGGGGCCTGCCCATGCGTTTCGGCAACTCCAGTAAGGAATCTTTCGACAATCCGCAGAGATGTGGTGGTGATTCCTGACCGATCCTCTCTGAGCACATGCGCCTAATGGCAAGGCGGGCAACGTTTCGGATGTGGGATCCTGGCTGGCGTCGCATCTTATCTGGACGGCGATGTGTGTGGTACATGCAATTGGCAACTGCTAGAGGCCGTTTAAGGGGGAAAAGTAGATGCGCCCCAGTGCGTAATTTCCTTTTCAAGAAATGTTCCTCCGCAATAAGTGTGGCACTTTTCCATAGGAACCGTGTTATCTGGGAGATGGTAGGAGGCGTCAGAAAAAAAAAAAGGAGGGATGCTTAATTGCAGCCTTCCCATCTATCGCGGAGCGGAGTCAAGAAGAAAAGGAAACCCAATTTGAGGGCTGCGCCAGAAGTCGGCACTATTTGGATGACGAAAGTCCACCAGACCGACTTGCGTGCTCCATTCGCGGGATGCCCTGGTGGTTCGGAATGCGAACGCGGCCTCTTCACTGTAAAGGGGGTGGGGGCTGCAAAGAACTGGTCCATTTCTCGACTGTGCTCCGGCAGTCTTTGCAATCCAAACTCTTTCGCGCTGCTTTCGCTGCTGGCGACGGTTGCCATTCCTGTCTCGTCCTTCCTCAGGAACTGTGCGCCAAGTTGGGTTCGACGTCAGCATTTCTTGATGAGCAGCAATTCGTCCCGTCCAGCCTGATCTGCTGCAGGAGCGCCATCTTTTTCAATCCCCATCGTACGGCTGCGTGGGTGAACAGCGAAAGCCGATTTCGAGTTTCATCGGATGCGGGGAGCATTGGGATTTCCATGCGGAGGACGAAACGCCAGCAGGAAAAGGTTTTCGGGGTGTGTGGGGAAGGCATTTAAAAAAGAGACACAGACGAAATTGCAGCGTGCTTCTGGAAGGAGGTCCTGGAAAGCGAACAGGAAGATGCGGTCTACCGTGTAACTGCCTGGCGCACACATTCCAACGTGTTGGTTTCGTTTCCTTAAAGCGGCTACGATGTTGCGCATTTTGGGCTGCTTCGATGGCGTGCATGCGTCCTCCGCGTACTTCTTTCTCATTCTAAGCATTCCGTCTGCGAATTCTCCACAGCAGGAATCACTGCTCTTTTCCTTAGATGCTCTTTCGGAATCCTCGAGTACACCTAAAAGAAGTCGAGAGGTACATAAGTGGAAGAGTAGCAGAGCGATGCTCACACGCATTGCCGTTTCTCTGCCAGCTTTCCGGAGGCTACCAAACCAATCTACTCGTGAAGCCAGAGAAACCTGGCCACGAGATTTCACTCCATTAAGGTCATGACATCTGACGCACAGGTGCATCCTGGAAATTAATACGCAAGACACGAACAATCAAGACAGCTCTCGGAGCTCTCGTTAGTTCCGAGACCCGTTGGTCTTTCCGAACAAAACAAGGAAATTTCGTGCTTGTGGCCAGTACCCTTTTTTTCACCTCGAAAACGAATCCATGGAGGCCAGGTCATGGGACTTTCATTGTCCGAGAACGTGCCACGTGCAAAGTGCCCTTTCTGAATGCTTAGAGAAACTTGCTGCCAACGGGCTGGAGGCCAGGAGAGAAAAGAGTCACTGTACAGGCGACGAGTGTGAAGTCCCAGCTGCTTTGCTCGGCGTGGGCGCGTTTGGTGGCCAAAGGGAACCCCCTGCGCGGGGGTTCCCTTTGGCCACCAAACGCACTCGCGCAGGGGGATGGCAGAGCTCAATGCGGCGAGGGAAACCTTCAAAGCCCGCGTGGAGACGCGCCCGTCGGTGGCAGACCGTTCTCCTCCTTCCTGAGTCCGGGTTCCCTCTGGTGCCAGCAGGAGCAAAGCAGAGAAGAGAGAGGAAGCAGCTGTCGGCGGCGACGCTTGGCGCCGGTGGGAAGGACGCGGTCCGGACCACCTGGGAGGCGTGATGATGTTATACCGCTCCGAAGCCGAGCCGAGGCGAGGGTATCGGCGCACGCGCTCTCTCCGCGCTTCTGCCCGGAGACGGTTGAGGGCGAAAGAGTTCTTCGGGCCGCGATCTTGCGTTTGCTGGCGCTGCCGGATCGTGCGATGGCAGCCCGAGATGGGGAGGACGGATGCTGCTCGGGTCACTCTGTTGGCCACCCGGTCCAGTACGAACGTGGAGCAGCAGCTTCTCCGGAAACGACCCGTAACCTCTTGGCAGACTCCGGGTTCCAATCAGGGAGCAGTGGAGGGCTGCAGCTTCCGAGATGCGGACGGAAGCCGACCCTCCGGTCAGCTGCGCTCTCGAGGAAGAGGAGACGACGTGCACGCGCGGGAAAGAAAAAAGAGGTGGAGGACACCAGTCGCATCAAGGAGGAGGATTCTGTAAAGCCTGTGCTTGGATTTCTCTCGACGTCCATTCATCCGTGCTAATACCTCGAAAAAGACTGCCTCGAGGGCAGCGACAACCGAAAGGGGCACTTGCATTTTCAATAAGTCGAAGCACCTTTTTCTTATGAACCTCGTTTCCTCTCATTCCATTTCACTAAATATTTTATGCTTCTGATGCAGCTGACCCATACATAACATATCATCGTTTCAGCGTGTCGAGTGTAAGTTTGTTTTGTGTTCGTTGCACCCTAATGTTTCAGCGTGATATCTGTTTCCAGCCACACAAAGGTCTTTTCCGCGAGGTCACAGGCAATGGGGTGTGTGTGCCACAAGAGGAAGCGACCTGCAGCCGCAAGGAGGAGAAATCCTCACGTGTTCTTGTTGTAAGGTGCTGTGCTTTCAAAAGTCCTGCCTGCCAAATGTTGCTGATGTGTGCTCGTGTGTGGTTTTTTTGACACGGGAGTCCTTCCGGAATTCAAGTGAGACTCTCCCGATGCCTTTCGCCCAATCCCTAAACGGACGAGTGACAGAAGATGCTTCAAAAATTCCCACATCCTGTTTTCCCAGTTCCCTGGGAATGCCCGTTTCCCTGGAGCGTTATTTAATTTGTATTGTGTTTCGTTTTCTCGCTCCTGCTTGTCCCTGAGTTCAATTAATTGAGTCAAGTGAACTCGCGAGGATTGAAGACCGCCGTTGGCCGCCAATGCATGCCGCCCCACTTTATGACGTATTTCGAAAATGCACCCATAAATCCGATGGCGCCGACGCAACGCTGCCTAACTGACGCCTGAACTGCCCAATCCGAACCGGATTTGGGATGGGTAAATCAATTCTCCCGGCCACAGCCGATCGTTTAAAAGGTACCCAACGATCGGTTCTTGCTGGGGGCGAAGTGTGCAAACACGCACGTGTTCATGCACTGCTGCAACCCAACTTCTTGGCGCGGGGATGCCTGCGACGCCGACGCGAGAGGCTTTCATCCGGATGCAGAGAGCGAAATTCTCTTCGGCGGATCTCGAAGCATCTTTCGTGCAGGAAACGAGCCGGGCATCTACGGATACAGGACAACACCGTGTGGTTTCCCTCAAGAAATTCCCAGGTGAACAGCGAGAGATCCACAAGCGAACCGATTTCTTTGAGGAAAAGGAAAACAACCGCCCATCTCGTTCTTTGGGATGAAACGAGGATTACGCGGAGGATGGTCGTGGAGATTCAGTGCGAGATTCTCGCGAGAACTACGCGAGAGAGGAACACGGAAGACGTCTCGTTTCGTGGTGATTTGGGTAATGAGAGCCAGCTGGGATGAGAATCATCCTTTCATGAGACGGGAGCGAATAGCTTAATCTCTCTTAAGGAATCAATGAGAAAAAAAAAAAAAAAAAAAAAAGGATGATTGCGAAATCAAGGCTGGAAAAGACGCACCATCCCTGGGACCATTCTATGAAGTTGCCGATCAGAATTCTGTAGCTGGGTAGCCAGCAGCTTTATAAGGATTTTGCAAGGATGCAGCGAATGAAAATTCTGTTGGGACACGACAGATTCCAAGGATGCGTTCGAGCGCAGAGAGTAACTTGGAAAAAAAGAAGAGGAATCGATGCCAGAACTCCTATCGAGAGAAATACCCACTCGCTTGAAACTGCGGAAATGAAACCATTTGGCCCAGCCGTGGGCGACCTTTTGCCGCAGATCGATGCTCCTTGCCGACTTCGATTCCCTCATTCGCCCTTATCCATCAATAATATTTCAAGATTTGAAGCTGACGTCGTCATAATCCTGTTGGAGCTTACCTGCTGGCAGATTCTCCAAACTGCCAGGAAGTGCCTTTGTTTTTTTTTTTTTCTGCTCCAACAGCTTCCGATTCAAGATTTAGAGGTGTCACCTGGGAAAAAACTTTGGACCATAACGCACTATTGGGACGCACTATGTTTTGCGCCTGCCCCGCGTGAATCCTTCCGAGCAGATGCACCAAGAGATATGGTGATTACTCGTTGTCAGCCCGTAAATGACAAGATCCTCCAGAGATGCTCGTTGCCATGATGATCGCGTTCGGAGGAATTATCTGTCAAAACTGAAGTAAACGAAACGAATGGACACAGCAAGCATAAATTGAATCACCTGCAAATGTACCTGTACATATTTACTCATCATGTATTTATCTGCAAATGCTTGCCTATATAGGAACATAAGTTTAGGTACGGCAACAACTTTTGTGTGTGTCTGAAACTTTTTCTAATCCAGAGATGCTTCCGATGAAGAGAGGCATCTCTACTGACTCAACCGTGTGCACCGTTTCAAAAAAAAAGACCAATGCGATTCCACATTCGTACTGTACTGAAAAGTTCCCACCCAAGGATGAGCTGCCGTTTTATTCCTTTCGCCCTCTGTCGCGGTCGGGTCTGCTTCGGTGGAGAGACCGCCCCATCCTAAGAGGTCTCCGAGGTCCTCGATGAAGAAGAGATGGGGTGTGCAGCCGACAGCAAGTTCCCCCGCCACTGATTTAGAATGCGTCTGGAGACAACTTCGAATTTCTTGTTCTCTTTCCAAAAAGACAAATCGCGAAGGTGGAGGCCGCGGGCGTCACGCGCGGTTTCAAGAAACACCGGTCGGGTCGCAAAGCGGCAGCTCGAGTAGACCTGCTTCGGGTCTCCGTGCGAATGCACCGCTTTTCGTAGGGAAGCGGCCGACAGGGAGGACGGCAGCCGCCAGGTAAAGAGGATGGAGATGGAGATGGCGGAACTGCACCAGAAGTATCGATTCGCTTTCGTGAGTGGTGTTGATGTTCATCCCCGGAAGGGCGGTCTGAGTCTTTCCCTTCCAGAGTGAGGTTCTTGGACCGTAGCAGCACTACTCCCTGTTCGGATAGTCGGTCGGTTGCCATTGAACTGACCTTGGATTGCGATTGTCCTTCTTGAGGGAACTCGGGAATAGGGTCACGTAAAAAGGAGTGACATCCATCTGGCAGGAACCCACTAGCACAGTTTCCCTTATTGTCGTCCTTCCTGACAAGTAGACACACAAGCAGGCGAGTCGACGAGTTTTCAAAAGCTCTTCGCTGCCTGATTTTGGAGAGATGGGCAGCTGATAGCTACTACTCGTCTGGAATTGTCAGCTCCCTGGACGAACTGCCTCTCAACCGCCGGCTGCATATTACCGATGCATCGAGAGGTCTCATTGGGAGGGGCCGACACAAAGTCATTTTCTGGAGAGATCAGCAAGAACGGCGATGGAAGCAAGGAAGAGGAGCAGCGATCCCCCCTCACCAAATAGAGCAAAGTACTCGGCCCATCTCCGCTGAGTTCTTGCAGGGGCAGGGTCCACCATCATCCACGAGGAGAAATCAGAGATCAACTCGTTACAGTGAGGAAAGGTTTTTCCCCCCCCTTTCCTGCGGGAGGAGTGAGTCCTCCCGTATGACAACACGTTTTCTCTTCCAGGCTTTCAAGAGGACACTCCAGGCCCTCTCGTAGTTCAGACGGATATTCTAGTCCTCGTTTCTTTGTCCTTCGGGTTGGTTCCACGCCTTTCGAGACCCGCTGTCATCCAAGCAAAGTTTTCACGTGTATTACTCTAGAATTCTTCCGCTTTCAAGGAAGCCAGATTACCTCCATGGATACGAGCGGATGCCGCTGACGCATCTCGAAGCAGGCTTTCGTTTCCTTGATAATTGCCTCCGGAAATGTGTGACTGAGGGAAGCTTAACAATCCTTTTCTTCGATAGCAGATTCTTGCACAAAGAGATCCCCCAGTTTCCTCTTTCCCTGATCTATTCCTTGATACCGAGCGGTATCAATTAATTTCTACCCCTGGGGTCATCCCTGGGAAATTCTGCTGTAAGTTGCTGAGATAGGTTTCCGGTCATCTCCCAAACAGCATCTTGTTATTTTCCTGTTAATTATTCTCGGATTTCCTTTCATCGGAGGGCTTCGGAGTATCTGAAGCACCCCAGACTCGTCCCGAAACCTCATTCAAATAAACTAGAGATTGCGAACACGATCTTTTGTGGTGCTGACTCCACAAGACATTTCATTTTGCCCAAGGCGCTCTTTTTTTCCCTTCTCTTTCCAGCTGCGACCGCGACTTTCTGACCGAGGAGATCTTTTCGTCGAGTTGGCAGTTTGTCCTCATCGAACGAAGGCTGCAAGGGCTACTGTTTACAAAAGGAGCTGCCGAGACGGAGGTCGACGGTTCGCCTCCCAATCACGTTGGACCAGCCGGCCCCACGAGAATGTGAGTTCCACCGCAAGCACGCGGAGCTCCTGCGTGGCTTAGCAAGTCCACGCCTTGTCAGAGCCGCACTCCCGCGATTATCCCATACCCGACGGAGCAGCTCCGGGGATGCCGAAAAAAAAAAAAAAAAAAAGTTAAGGAGGCAGGATAAACAAGGAGCGATCATGTTTACAGGAGCTGCGGAAGACTGAAGCAAGCGGTCCCGCGGAAGCGATGTTGGTAATTCCTATCAGCGTCTCCCCGCATCTGCTCTGTCTCCCAGACCCACCCCGTATCTTCGTGAGATAAGTGCGAACAGCTCATCATCGATCTTCCGACTTGCAATATGAAACTCCTGCCTTGCGAAGGGCAGCCAAGCATTTCCTAGTTCCAGGCGATTCACGAAGATGTGGTGTGCAATAGACGCGAAAGAGTCGTCGTTCAAGACCGCGAGAGGGAAGTCCCGATAGGTAATCAAGTCCGGAAGCTGCCGCGTGTTAACGGGTGACGGTATCCACTTCAAAGAGATCGGTTCAGAGGGAATCCTCAATCGAAGGAAAGGATTGCTAAGTTTTCCTCAGTCACGTATTCCCGGAGGCAATTGTCAAGGAAACGAAAGCCTGGTTCGAGATGCGTCAGCGGCATCCGCTCGTAGCCATGGAGGCGATCTGGCTTCAGTGAAAGGGGAAGAATTCTAGAGGAACACACGTGGAAACTTGGCTTTGATGACAGCAGGTTCTGAAGGGCATGCAACCAATGGTATCGGTACACTATTCTGGTTCTCTGAGTCAACAAGATGAGCTTTTCTTGAAATCTATACGAACCCTTGGTAAATGGGACGGATGAGCTAGTAAGCACGAAATCGCTTGCTGGTGGGATTCCAAAGGACACGTTGTCCGATTCTCGCGATGTCCTTCCGCATTCTAAGAGCTTCTCAATCCATTTCTGATTGAGCATAAGCTGCTCCGTCCGACAAGGAGGGGATTTGATTCTGTGAAACCTGTTCTCAACTTTCCAGGGAGGATGGTTGAACCAACGCCGGATCCACTTCCAGAACAAGCTGAGTGTGAGTCTGCAATCCATGACGAGATGGTTTGAGAGGAAGTCAATGCTGCAAGTTAGGTCTTGTGTGTGAAAAGCTCAGCACGATCTCCTGAACGCTCAAAATAAGTCGCGCTGGCTTGTGTTTCAGAAGGAGTGATGGTTTTCCTTTCTTATCTCCCAGTTTCAAACTTACTTTTTTTCCCCCGATGATACTTGCCACGGATGCAGCGACCACTTGCCGGTGTTTTCCTAGAAGTCAGAGTTCCTCACCCTAAAGGGAAGACGAAAGGAGTTTTCATGTGCGAAAAACAAGACAACAACAACAAAAAAAGAGCCACGGATGTCGAATACGGAATCCTGTTTAGCTGCTTCTGGGCTATCGGTATGCGCTATTGGTACACTGGCCCTTTGGTGAAATCAAGTTTGCTTGCTTTGACCTGAAGACAAGATGAATAAGACTTTCGATGGATAAGGAAATATGTCAGCCAATGATCGATTCGACTGCAAGCTGCAAGGACTTCGCGACTTCTGAGAAAGATTTCTGTTTGGAGTCTGCCAACAACAAAAGCAGGCATATCCTGATGGTTTAGATGCTTCTGCCTGAAACTGTATTGAAGCCGTGTGAAGAGATCGATTTGCTACTACGGGGAAGACAAAGATATCTCTTTCTCAAAAAATCTGTCAGATCCACCAACAGATCCTTAAACTGGGGTTTGGTTAGATCTTGTGGAAAAAAGAGGGTGCAGGAGATCAGGAAGATTTCCCAGCTCGACGTGTTCCTTGAGAGCAGAAGAAATGGTGCAGGATGCTGCAAGCCATGCGGGGAAGCAAGGATTTCTTGTCTAGATGTTGGAACTGCTCCCTCATCAAGGGCACCGCCATAAGACCCATTACGCTCATTCTCGTTCTTCAGCTCTGTTGCCATCCGTTCATCGTTTTCAGAAAGCATAACCGAGGGGCATCCATCGATCTCCTTTCTGCCCTCCATTACGGCATCTATCTTGGAACATCCACACTCAGTCGGCTGCCATCTTTTAGTGCTCCTTTTCTTTCTTCTCGCCAGTTTCCATCGTTCCTTTCTTCGAGAAGAACCAGTTTCTTAATGTACCAACGTGTCCTCTTTGGTGTTTGAGAGCTGCGGAGAGCCATCGAGCCATTATCGTGCTTCAGAGTCTGTTCAGTCCAGATGGGTTCATCTCGAGGGGGCAGATCTGCATCCTGCGAACCAAACAACTCCAACCGAGGGAGAGCACTCCAGACTCGCTTTGTCCTTCCAGGCCCGACTTGTCTGATGGGTGTCTTCTGGAGAACACCTTCCAAGGCAGCCTCTCCGCTACCCGAAAAGGTTTTACGATCCCTTCGAGTTCCGGCGCTTCGAGAATCGTGGAAAGAATTCGTTAAGTTCCATCGCATGAACTCGACGGATCTTAAGAAATCTTTCCTGAGAGCACGGAGATCGCCGTGCTGTGAGCATTTGGATCACGGAATGGCACGCCGCGAGCCAGCGGCGGATGGTGGTACTTCCAGTTATTTCAAACGGTACATCTTTCCACAAAATCCCGTTCAAAGCATCTTCCATCTTCCTTTTTCTCGACTGATGAAATTTCATTCAGCCTGCTGGACGTTCTGTTCAAGAACCCAACTCATCCGCGGTATCCAATTTCGTTCCAGAAGCTCCAGCAGAATTCTGGAATCTCTTGCGTTCTTGTTTGCTCTTGGGCGCTTCGCTTCGAAATGACCTTCCGTGTTTTCCGATTGGGTTGGTTTCCCCGCTTCCGTTCAGACCATCAGGGCCTCGAGACGCTTCGCGCTTCTGGTCCGCTTCTTCCCTTATCCTCCTCCCGTCTGAAGCGTCCTTTACGCACTCTCACGTCCATGTAGCCCCACTCTTTCTATTAAATTTTTTCGAAGTTTCTCATCTCCGAGACCTTGGGCATATTTTTTCAATGCTGCTATGATTCTCAGATAAATCCGAGCTAAGATAAACCTCTGGAGACTGCAAGGACCCAAAGATTTATCTGAGACCTCAAAAAACCTTTGGAGAAACAAATATACGGGGATGCCTGTTGTAGTCAGTTAGGTCTCGTGACCAGCTGCTACTCCGCCAATGTGCATAAATATCACTGAATAATTAATTAGTTGTTACATATAAATAATAAATGATTGCACTTGTCTTTATCTGAGACCAAGGCGCAAAGAAATCCCGTACGAGGTCTTCGGGTTCCTGATCGAACAGAGGGCACTCTGAAAGTGAAGAATGCAGAGTTACCGGAAAATCATCGAACAACAGCCCAGGAACCAAATATTACCTTAACTTCAATCATTAATCATTAAAAACAGCACCGGAAGTTCGTGTTGTAGGTAATTTATGAACACGGTCGTCTGCATCTTGATCAATCAATCTGTGCCTTGCAACCCATCATTAGCAGCCGTGATCTGTAACGTTTCACCTTTCTTGTTCCCTTTATGTGGAAGATTGCGGTTGCATGCTGCAGCTGCCAGCCATCTCTTTGCATCATGTCACCCACGTGCATGGATCCATGTTCCTCTTGAAAGCAATGCTCGAATGAGTCTGCATCCTCCTCTTGGGCGGTGCTTTCCTTGGGATGATGGGATTCATGCTGCTGCTGTTTGACTGGTGGGACGCATGGGATCCTAACGAGTGAGTGGTCAGGAAATGGATCAGTCCGCATGGTGCGTTCTGTGACTCAGGTGATTTTTTCACAAGGTGCTGATGATTCTGGCCTTGATGAGGGCGATCAATCATGAAAGGGTGGACAAGTAATCACTTTTTAATAGGCAATCCGTAGTCATAGCAAAATAAGGAAGCAAAGTATATTATTATACACCCATATTTCGAGACGAACGCAGACCCGTCCTCTGAAACATCGCAAGACAAACGAGTAGCCGTCCGTCAAATAGTCCGCATCATTTTCTCTACGAAACAGCAATCACCTTCCTCCCATCCCTATCTCTAGTCCCAACTCAAGTCCTCCCAAATAAACCGCCACCTTCATCAATGCAAGAATCATGAACCTTCTAAAAGAGGCACTTTTCTCTTTGCTTTTGCTGATTTGCGTTCTGGATACTGCAACTTACTCCAAGTGGAGAAGATTTCCTCGGACGAGAGTATACTACACAGCAAAATCTTCAGTGGATAACGTAGCACATTACTATGTACCTACTGTGTTTCATGCAAAATACAATAAACTGATTGTTTAACCGTACATGTTGTCCAATCCGTGCTCTCCTCTCGTGTGTTGATAATCTTAACACAGCATTTATAATTGGAGGTTCAGTCATTCCTGCATGTTGTGTGTATCAGCTGATGTGTTGCTTCATGGGGGAAAGAAAATCATTCTATCCCTCACTCAATGTGGAGCAGAGGTATTCTCGCTTGCAGCAGCCGGAAGACAACCATGATGCTCGTGATTGTGCCAAGAGACCCTGATGGCGACTGGAATGATGTGGATGCCGAGGGACTCTCGCGGCTGATGAAAGAGACCTCAGCGGCATGTGGTCAACATTTCGGGCTGTTTTCGTCTTGTGACATAATGCGGCCCACGTATCATCACCAATTGCACGGCTACATCCCCAGCGTACTCCACAACACGATCTTTTACCATCCATGTCAGCTGGTCAGAACTTCTCTTCTGAGACCTCTCCTCTTGACAGTGGTTCGTTTTCTTGTACCCCTTTACTATGTTCCTCTCAAGTTGTATCTTCTTATCTCCAGAGTCATCAGAAATCACCTCATTTCCACGAGAATCGGCTACTCTTGAGTGGATCTTCCAGCCTAGGAATCTCTTGAATCTTAATGACGTCTAGAAACACTTTGAAGTTTTCTATACAATCTGATCAAAAAGGGGACCTTCTAATCCATTTATTGCTGTCTGGTCGTAGCGTCCCGGGATCAACAGCCATTAGTTCGAGCTCTTCTTACGTTGCATTTTCCCCCAGAGCTTGGCTCTTGCGTTCTCCAAAACAGTCCGCTTCATTATAATCTGTAGATAACAGTCTCCGAATATCGAACCAACAGGTTAGTTCCCGAGCAAAAATGATGTATAGTTTCGGCGGCGCAAAGAGCGCATTAATAATGTGAGTCACGTCTTCAATCTTGACACGATGTCCAGGAGCAGCCGAATAATTAGCAAGGTTTAAAAGGCTTTAGCAAGGCAGAAAAGACATTAAGTCTTTTCTGGATATCGTCTGATGATAGGAAGGAGACAAATGAGGATCTGACTCCAATAAGAGGGAGAGTCGCAACAGTTCTTCTGACTGTCATGAAGTGTGGGCGGAATCATACTGCTAATCTCAAAACTAAACAGCAGTCTTCTCCCAAGGCTTAGTGAACTGCACTCAACTGTCGTCTGCACATTCACGGAGGTTTTTCGTGCCATTCCTACTTGCAGGTTTGGTTCCTTCAATTCAAACCCCACGATGGGCATATTCGAAACCAGTCATGATGGGTTTTTGTCTTTCGGCTTCCCGTCCTCGTCACCCTTCCCTTACATCATGATCTGACCGGAAAGCAAACGCTGTCGCCAAGGATCCGCGCACTTGACATCTTCTCCTTCTTCTCTCTTCCTTTATCTCTCCCGTCGAGCTTTAGGGACCAGATTCTCTTCCTCTGTGTTTTTGGGTTGATGCAGGATACGCCCTCCAGCATCCAGTCTTTTCGTCTGCACTGATGCTAGGAAGGTTGGTCATTGAAAGTTCTTGTTTGCCTTGCTCCACTCGAATGTTCGATTTCCTTCGTAGCCGGAGAGCAAACAGCGCAACAAATATTCCATGATCTGTGTAAATACGAGGAGACATAGGTCACATATCCGTACCCCGACTGACCTACTGGAGCGGAGTGGAGTGAGGCATGGGAGCACCCATGAGCACATGTGATCCGAAAAAAAAGTTTGCATTCATGGATTCCTGAAAGCCAAAACTCTTCCGCATGAAAGGGGAATCTCAATGGGGATTCAGGCGTTTCCTTCTGTGGTCACACGGAATGCTTTAGAGAAAATTTTCAGCGAGCGACCGTTCGGAAGCCCATGAAGTTCTTCTCACCGTACACTTTGAGCTATTTGCGGAGCACTCTCTCCCTCTCTTGCTCATTCACCTTTCAGTCTCTCGTCAAGGTTTCCCCGTTCCTGGCATCACAGCACAGCACGTCTTCTTCGGAAGGAGTTTTCAATCTTAAGCCATCCTGTTGTTCACTTAGAGAGACCGCAAGTGCCCTATTTCATTACGGCTGTCCAAAGACTCATCCATATTCTATTCCGCCTCTGCTGACATCCCCACGTCATCTCCATGACGAGCGAGATACGTGCCACAGTTCGTCCCCGTACACTGCACTTCCAGATGGGCATTTTCCGTCTGATTTCATGTAGCATGCCGTCAGATGTGCTGAAGGAATTCCAAGGAACGTCTGCGAATGCTCGAGGCCACTTCCATGGTCAGTTCACTCATGCTGTAAAACTCGGCTCAGCCAAATGAGGGTTAATGGAATATCGACGAAACCGTGTCAACAGAAATTAGATTTAATCACAAAGAAGGCAGCTTCTGCAGGCCTTCTAGTTCAGGGATCTCGGGAAGGAAGTAACGAGGGGGAAAAGTGCTCATAGGTAGACGCAGGCAATTTTTACGCTTCCTTTGGCAGTAGGCATTAAATGGATGCTCTCATTTTTGGCTAGCCCTTGCTTCATTTCCATAGTAATGCAGATATGAGCTTGCTGCCTCAGCATCATGAAAGTTGCCTCATTTCTCAAAAGTAAGTGGATCATCCTTTTTTTTTTTTTCTTTGCCTTTTCTTAGCCTTCTTCGCTGTTTGCAGCTCGTTTGCTGATGCTGAGAGCTGGAGGCAGTTTAATTACGCCAACTCTGACTCGTGAATGAATTCATGCAAAAACACGGTTATCTTCCAGTGTCTGCCGCACTTGGCACGACTGGACCATTGTGCGTTCACCCTACGATCGCTTCATTTTCGGACTCTTCGATCCGCTTCTCACGGGATATCTTTTTCCTTCCTTTGAAAGGGAATTTCCCTTTTTCACTAACCGCGCTGGGAAGGTCAGCTGCCCGTACGAAAGATCTGCACGCCGCTGAAGTGGTTGCTGTTAGCTCAGAATGCCTCCATGCTAGGCGGCACGCTGAGATCTTTGTGCCTGCGGCCGCGTTATCCCACCACACAGTTGCGAGGATCTGTGCACCATGAAGGTCATCGAGCTGGTCAGTTGAGCACGTCAGAGGTTAGGAAAAAATTACGGAATGTCAGGGAAGGGCCAATTCTTCAGGAAACTCCTAGTTAGGACCAACGGATCCAGCATCCCGGGAATTCTGGCAACCAGCGCCGCTCGGAATGCTTCCCCCCCCCTGTATGATGCTCATCGAGGAAACCAGGGTCAAATGTTTCATCTGGAAAACTTTGGAACACCCTTCGCCACTACTTCGCAGATGCTTCAGTTGATTATCTCTCCGCATCTGGTAAAATGCAAATGGGATGTGATGATTCTCCACTTGTGCCAGCGCTGCATTTGGACACGGTATGAAATTACTGGATTCAGTAGAAATTGCTGGAGCACTTAGTCATTTTTTTTCCCCCATTACAACTGCACAAGCAAGGATGCATTTTTTTTTTTTTTGGTTCTTTAACGTTTCCTAAAGTTTTCTATTTTGATTATCCACCTAAAGGGACACAAACGAACGTTTCGATAAGTTGGAATGTTTAAGAAGACAAGATTGACCGTTGATCGCCATAAATGTGGAGTTAACCTCCATAAATCAAAACTGTCTCTTGGAACTGTGTACCACTGGTTACGTACATATTGATGCCACTAATTTCATGAGGCCTGTGGTGTTCAGTACAATCGTTTGAGAACACGCAAGCAGTCCTGCTAGGAGCTGCTAACCACGGTGGTACTGTGGGGAAAACGGGTTCATCGGCTAACGGTCATGAAGAGCTCTAAAACATCTTATGGCATCTGGAAAATTTGGAACTTCTGCTTTCCTGTTCAAAAATGTTCGAAAAGAATGAAATCAAAGAACTCGAATTCGAGGAGTTCCGTGCTGATTATCGAGCTATACCGAGTCATCGATTTGAGAAGGCGGT
The DNA here is from genome assembly GCA_036172245.1 of Raillietiella orientalis. Taxonomy (NCBI): domain Eukaryota; kingdom Metazoa; phylum Arthropoda; class Ichthyostraca; order Raillietiellida; family Raillietiellidae; genus Raillietiella; species Raillietiella orientalis. The sequence continues at coordinate 340,548 of JAYWIR010000056.1, read as the reverse complement.
CCTCAAAGTCCCGCTGTAACCGATGCTTAAATTATAGGCAGCATGTTGGGATCTGAACTAGCAGAATTTGGAATTGACTACGAAGAGAAAAATTTTCCGAAACAACTTTTCTTCAGAAACCAAAAAAATGATGTATTCTTTGAAAATCGGTCTGCGCTGTGTAAGAAAGCCAACAGCTTCGGCCCTCAAGGACGCCGTTCCTCAAGAATAAATAGAATTTTAATAAACAGGCAGAATTGAGGAATTCTCTGTGGTCACTAAGATCTACTTTACCACCAATATATGTGAACCAACACTCTCCTAAAATTATTCTCGAGAAAGGAGACCTTCCAAACGTTTCAGATAAGTTGTAGCTGAAAGATACGTCTAAAAGCAGCACCAATTTAAACTCTTAGCAGCTACTTTTAACGAGTGCATCGAGGATTTCTTTTGAATCCCAAAATCGCACCTAGGAGTGGCTGCATAATTCCAGTAGCTCTTGAACTCTTCCTCTGCAAGAAGTTTTTGTTCCGCCAGAGATTCGAAATTACTTATGTAAGGGAAAGCTGGATAATGAGCATTGACTGAGTGATTTCACTGTACCTAATAGGTGTGTATAGAACTATCAGATACCGTATTTTCTCGAATTCAGGTACTCTAATATCTATCAGCCGTTGAATCCAAAGAATTTGGGGATTGTATTAGAGCTTTCTGCTGTACTGAGAAGAAAGAAAAATCCAGAAACATGAGATGCAGCTATTTCTGTGCACCTGGACCGACACCTGATTCAGAGTTCCTTGAGAGATTGGCTTGTTTACAAGATGATTTCTTTTGAAAGAGGATCATGGAATTTGGATGATAATCCAAGAAGCAGGGTGTCCATCCCTAGATCTTAGTATGGGTATCAAGAGCCTACTCTTGATTTCCATGCAACATCATGATAGAAAAAAGATCATTGTGCCTCGCCTTTCCTGCATATGTGGATGCAACGACCGGCTGCTGAACTCACTACACTTAGAAAAACAATAAAAACCTTAGGGTAACACGAGTGCATGTTCAGGTGTTGGGAGATCGCTGTAGATCATGGAACATGAGGCGCACGAAATCCTCAAGGCGATGAATCTAGAGGTGAGCGAAATCCTTTTTGTGTAAGCCATCCTTCTTACAAGAGGAAGAGACTGGAAGGACTTCCATCACCCACCACAGCCTGCTGAAAGGCAATGCTCCATATCCGCATCACTGGAAAGCAAAGTAAGTGATCACAGGCCTCATTTCCGCCATCTATTCTTAGCATTTGAAGATCCCTTTGAAAATTAATAGCAGATGCTTGATGAGTCAGGCACCACACGAAGAGTTTCTCTTTGCTAAATGCAGAAGAGAGACCGTCTGACGGTTCTCCAAACGGAATAGGAAGACAAAAGCATCTCAGACAGCGATTTTCGGCGAAGGCTGAGTTAATCAATCGGTCAAAAATTTCGCAAGCAGACAGAGTCGGAGGAAGAAATCGGAGTTGATGAAAACAAAGCGGAGGTCTGTTTGGCTGGCTTCTACAAGCAGGTGAGTGAGGAATGGATAAATGATGCGTGACCTCAGTGCTGAGTCGCTTAATAGAAGTAAGACGGACTTCGGTACAATGGGAATTCGGTGCTGCTCTTGCCATTCCCATTCACCACACTCTGCATGCTCTTCAATATCGCAGCATGGCCAAAGCAAAAAGGCTTTTGTGATCACCACTGAATTCGGAACGCGAGAGGAGACGAATTGAGAGTTCGAATACCGAGAAAGCAGTGCTGCTGAAACGAAGAGGCTCGCTGGTCGCCTCAAGAACCTTTACAATCCTAACCTCACCTCACTAAATGCAACGTAACGTAACTTACCCTACCCTACCCTTCCCTAACCTAACCTAACCTGACATAAAGCAACCTAACGGGACCTAACCTACCCTAACGTAACGTAATTTGACCTAACGTAACCACTGTAAAGTTTCTCTAGTGCACATGCTGTTGCCTCACTCAAAACTCAACCTTGATGCAAGCTTTTGTTTTCCAAGCACTGCATCGGCGAGCGGTTCTCTCCGCTTCCCTAACTGCATCCCTGCAGACCAGCGTTGCCAACAGTTTATGTCGTGGCAGCAGGGATGCAAAATCGGACCATCAGAAGTTCGTCGCTTTTGGTCTTATCCCCATAGCTCTTCGACGTGGTTTCCGATGCCGACAGCCAGCTTCCGTTGCGAATCCATGGCTGGTTCTCAGAGCTGACCGAAGCCTTCTGTTTGCCCTTTGTCTTGAACTTCCATTCCTCTCACTCTGTGAAGAACGCAGGATGCAATTACATTCTCGAGGTGTTGCTGACTTCCGAGCTGGTTGCACGTAGGAGAATCACCACCTCCGTTGCTCTGCTTTGCAAATGCTCTTTTGCAAGCAGCCCATCCTCTCCTCACACGGAAGAAGCTTAGCTTTTAAGGCAGATGACCGGCAGGTCCACGCAGCTAGTCCTTTCCTCCGAGTCTTGCCAAGAAGTCTTCATGGCTCCAAAGAGACAGGAAGACCATCATACTGAACATTGCGAGTATTCATCAACGGCGCTAGAAGACACAGGGCGGAAGAAGCAATCCAGTATGGGGGTTGGCCATCTACTTCGTCACCAAAGGAGTGCCCACGGCCGTATGAGCAGTTGCCGTGACATTTATGAGACCTCGAGATTTTTCGAACGGAGAGGAAATCAAAAATTTATTAGAAGCAGGAGGAGCACATCAGAATAGGAATGGTGTTCTCTTGCATTCCATGCGTGTTAGCTGGGCTCCATCTCATTCCTGTGCATGACACGCCCTTCAGAGACAGTGCTGACCGCACGTGCAGGAAGCGTGCAAACTGGAAAAAAAAAAAAAAATTCTTAGGGGCATCCTGAACTACTGAACTCGAAGCTTCCGTGAAATCACAAAACGTCACGGCGAGCGGGCGACGAGACCAACAGGATGAGGAGAAGGAAAGCTGCATGTCTCCATGCACGGACTTGGTGCTCCAAAGAGAAGATGGAGTGTGCGTCCTCGACGTAACCTCCCCCTTAGGAATCCAGCTTTGGAAGATTTCAGGAAAGGGAAGGGGAGAGAGTATTGGGACCTTCTGTCTAGGGGTGCTGCTATGACCTTCTCCGGAGGAATGACCACCTGGACGCTTGTACTCGTGGTGAGATCTCTCGGCGCATGGAGTTTGGCCAGCGGCAAGGTCCTGAAGATTCCACAGAGGCTGATTCCACCTCCTGAGGAGGAAAGCGATCCCTGGAGAAACATCTGAAGTTCCTGCTTGTTCTGCTGGGAGCACTTCATGGGTCACCACCAGTAATCCTCCAGCACATCCGCACAAAATGACACTGAACGGGCTGTTTGAAGAGCTCGAAAAATCGTCAAGGTCTCAGGGCCTTTCCCCTCCAGGGCGGTGGACAAAGACCCTACTGGACTCTGTCACGTATTCCTCGTTAAACGGATAAAACTCTTCCGTGGATGTGTCCGAAACGTCGTAAACTGGTTACCTCCTGTAAGCGAAACCCTGGAAACCACAGGAAGAACGACTTTAAGAGAGCACGAGGGAGGGGAAGATTGTGAAGAACCTTTTTTTGACGTGATTGTAATCATAACAAAATGTTGAATACACACGCCTTGCCTTCCTCCCCAAAGCCCTCCCCTCCAAGCTGCAAACAAGCCTATCCGTTTCGCCGCGTTTTCACGTCGCGCAGCCTCGCGCCTTCGGCATGAACTTCGTTTTCAGCCGTTCTTCCTTGCACCTGCTTCCCTATTAATAGGGGTTGGGCTCTCGTGCTTGGAAGCGTTTCGAAGCCCGAGAGCGGCCTCCAGGACCTGCGGAGTAGGGCACGGGGACGGAAGTCGTACTTCCCGTTCCTGAGAAATGCGAGACAGGAGCAAAAATTGCTTCCAAATTTTGCGTTACGTCTTCCTGATCTGAGTTTCTTTCCTTCTGGCCTCCGATCTGCAATCCGTTTTTTTTTTTTTTTGGTGCTTTTTCTACTGTGAAATCGCGCGATTGCGCAGGTCAAACTGCAAGCGACCCCGATCAAATACGAAAACTTGATTGGAGGATGCGTGAAGTCTTCTTCCTTTTTGGGGGTGAGGAGTCATCAGCCCCAGGGTGGGATGTATTCCTTGAAGGGTGGATGCGGAATTCCCAACGGAAAGCGAAGTCCCTCCTGGAGAGCTTTTTGCGGCGGTGACGTGCATCCCCGTCTGTAACTGGATCACGTCGCGCAAAGCGTCCAAGGAAGGAGCAGTGGAACTATGAAGCGACAACAAGGCACAAGCCGAGAGTCTACTTCCCCGAATGCCTGTGCTTGTCATCCAGCATCCTCAGAGTTGCAGGCGGGAAGAGATCCACAGAGGATCAGACGTATGGCGACGGAAGCGACGTCTATAGAGCCTGGTGTGCATGCAGCAGAGAACAGGAGACCAGGGCGAAGCTCTTGGCCACAGGCCCTCCTCAGCTCTGCCACCTGAGGATTAGACCAGAGAGGTCTCCAGAAGAGTCACGGAGGAACGGGCTGAGAGACGTGCCCTAGTTTACCCCCCAAAGAGGTGCTCTCCGCTCATTGAGGCAGTAAGTGGCCGCGACCATACGATGCGGCGGATACTCGCAGGGATTCTCTTACCGGAGGGAATTCCCCTGTGCCTGTCAGCAGATCAGCCTTGGACGAGATCAGCTTGGGGCACAGGACAGGAGGTGGACATAAACAAACAGAGGAAGGGGAGGATGCTCGGAGTGACCGTAGAGGGAGCCGCCTTCTCGTTGGCCCGTCCCGCAAGAGCGGCTTTACTTGAGCGTCCAGTTGCGACTAGCTTGTCGCGCTCCGAAGCAGGGATGCTGAGACCACGGTGTCTTCGTGGCGTTGAGAGTTCCTCTCCGCCGCCGGGCTTCGTCCAATCACTTTGCTGCGCTCACAACCGCGCGTTGCAGCTCCTTCAGCTCGTGAGAAGCCCGTCCTCGGTGCTTAGTCGAAGGGGATTCTTGGATTGCCATCTGAGCGATCTGCAGCCGTTACCAAGTGCATCCATTCCGGGGAAATCGCCCCGTGGTCCACACTTTCGAGCTGGAACGACTCCAGGAGTCAGGAACCTGGAGCTGTTCAGGGACTCTCCCTCGTGTGCGGCAGTGCTGGAAGACATTTTAAGGGATGGTTCAGTGCAAGAAGAAGAGGGCATTGACACAGGTCAAAGCTCCGATAGCTCTGCCCACCGGAGCCGTCTTTGGGGCGCGGCCCAGAAAGTCGCCGGTCGGCCTGGAGGTCACTCGCTCAGGAATTCAGAAGATCTTGCGGTCTCTCTGGAGAAACCCCACCTCGCTGGTCGGCTGCTGTGCTTTTCTCTCTCAGAGGGAGAACAAAGCTTAGACTAGGGGTCTGGAAGAAACCACTTCTTGTGGTCTGCGTGATTTCCTGCAGAGATGTCCTGCCTAGGCGATGCACGGATCACAGCAGTTTCCCGGGCTGCATGCTGTTGTGAAGAAAACGGGATGGTTGGTGGAAAACATGGGCTGAGGTCTTCCGAAGATGAACGGAGCAACAGTTGGTGGTTCGAGGTTCGGTTCAAGCACAGAAGAGGCTGAAGAGATGTGTGATGACAGCGGTCACTGTGGGGATGGGAAAAAAAGATCAGGAAGAGAAGTTCTGAGGGATCCATGGGGGAAGAGGCCGGAGAGCGGGAGGGGATGAGGTGCGGACAGGGTAGAGGAGGAGGGATCGCTAGCTCTCAAGAGCGCCTGCGTGTCACAAGTAGTTTTGAGCACGCAAAGTGGCAAAGATGGGTCCAGAGAGGAGGCTAAAAAACCAAGTAGCCGGATGTGACTGGAAACGGAAAGGCAAGCGGTGCAAAGAGAGGTCTTTGTCACATGGAGGAGGCTGAAGGGACCATACCGGAGACATACCGAGTCAATCCGTGATGGGCAAAAGACAAGCTCGGAGCAGTCCCATTCTGTTCCAGAGAGTGGCAAACAGTAGCGCATCAGATATGAGGCTGATGAAAAGAACAAATTTATTCATAAAAGAGGGTGACAGATGCAACAGGGTGTAACCATCAGGTCCACCGACTAGGTTGATGCGATCATTCAGCGTTCCTAGAAGGCTGCCCTACCAGATCGATAATGATGGAATGCTTCATCGAGTTTGCCTCCGCTGTTGTAGATTCTCTAGAGTGCTGTCGCGGTTCAGACCCACATTCCTGATATCGGGCGGCTGATTCTTCCCCCAATCTCTCGCCATGGAGAGTTCGCGCATCGGACGTTAAGCTGTCCGACAACTGTGGATGTTCAGGGAGAGTTTCAAATGGCGAGAAGAACTCTGAGGAGATCATCACCCTAGTCTCGGGAGCACAAGGACCCTTCCTGTGCAATGGAACGTTGAATTTGCCAGGTCTTCGAGGTACATTCGGCCGGTATCTCCTCGATGAGTCATGTCCGTTCATCTCCTGCTTCGACTTACTCCTGGATTTCCCCGCTTTTTTGCTTCCAGCTACCTTCCGTCTCCGTTCCCTCTGCCATCTTCCTTGACAATCCCCCAATAGGGGCTCCCTTGATCCGATTTTCTCGTTCCACCTCTTCTTACTCTGCTTCGGCTTCTATTCGGGAACCTGTGAGAAACCTCGCGGGTTCAAATCGATGGCCCGGAATGTAATTCAAGGTCGAGCGTATTTTGGCGTGCACATCGCTCGCAGCGCTGCCAACCGTTCCGTGGGTTCGTTTCTCGGGAACTCATGGGGAACATTCGTGCCCAAGCTCTCCCGATTGAACCTGAACCCTGTAACCTGATGCCTGCTCCCTCCAAGGCAATGCGTTCTGTGAACCTTCGTAATCTTCATAGGTAGCGGCTGCATGAGGCGTTTCCTCTTTGGAACCAAGACGAGGACGCGATCCCGTGTCCTGTGTCAATTAAATAACAGTCTAACCGCCCTGAAATTTCTGCCTAAAGTGTCTCTGTGAGGAAAAACTAGTCAAGGTGATCTCATTCCTCCTATCCCTGAGGGACGCTCCTCGAAGGGAGCAGCCCGCTCCTTACACTGCAGGGAGGCAACCCCCGAGAGGGGTATCGACCAGCTCCATGGCACGTGATGGAGGGTCTTCCCCCGAGGGGAAACAGAGGCTCAATTTTCATAACCGGAGGGGAACCACGCAACAAAACCGTCTCCTTAATCCCTGGAAGGACCCCAGAGGGCCACGGGGGAATCCTGCTTCCACCAGCGCCGCACTCGAGTGGGTCTACCATCAAAATCCTGAGTGGGGGACTCGAAACTCACGATGCTCCTTCCGTTCTCGGCATCGATCCTCCACGTGGGGATTCAAACCCGCAATGCTTCGCACCGCGCGCGTGGAGGCCGAAGCCACACGGCCGCCAACGTGGGCCGATCTCGTTTTCCCGCATTACCTACCGAAGGTATGATGAAGAACAAGGGAGTGTTGAATTTGCAGAGCCATGAGTCTTGATCCAGGAGATCTTCCACTCAGCAGCTCCCGGTGCAGGCGATCGAGGATGGAGGTCCTCCGGGGCACGGCTGTCCAAGGTCACCTTCCAGCTAGCTGGAAAACCTGCTTGGCCGGGATACGGCAGTGCTCGCCTTGTGCGTGCACATCGAGCTACCTTGATCTTCGAGAAGGGTTGCCATGAAGCCCTGCGCAGCCTTTTTCCTTCAGGAAGAAGGCTTTCGGCTTGCTGGCAACCCACTCGTGTACCGTCGATGACCGCTCGCAGGCAGTGGAGTCCGGTTCACCAGCCCATCGGCCACCACCTATCTGGAAGTAGAAAGGAAGACCCTTCGGAGGTTCGAAGGGGCGCCGCCTCATCAAATTGCGGATCCGGTTCCCGTGCAGTGAAACTTCGAGCTTCACGGGATTTTCCCGCGACCATTTTTTTGCGTGCCGCGGCGCCTGCTCTTGCCTCCATTTCAAGGAGATGCAGCAGCTGCTGCAGAGATGGACTCCGAGAACCCAGAGTTGTGCTCCCAAGGGTTTCCTAGCTTTCTCGGCGTGACTCTCACGATTTGCTCCCTAATAATGGATGATATGGTGGATAGCATCAAGAGTAGCTCATCTTTGCACTTTTCATCGCGCATCTGCGCTGCCGGGGGAGCGATGAGATGAATTTTCTTCTTATCTTTATTTGTTGGTGTTAGAGTGTGTAACGGAGGACATTCAACGAAGGATGGGATTCCCTGCCTTCTCCATAACCACCCTGGCCTCTTCATTCCCTTCCTGATGAGGCTATGGGTTTTGAGGGTAGCTTTCTCCCTGCCCTTAGTCCATCTTGTGTTTCCGGTGTGTGTCTCGGGAATCCTTGATGCTCAAGTATGTATTATTTTCCTATTGATGGAGCTCTTTCTCGTTAGCACGTTTTTCTTCCAAATCTAAAAAGTTTCGGAATGCATCCAAGCTACGGCATTTCTTCCTCGCATCCTTTCTTTTTTCTAGGATTTCTGGAGGTTCCTCTTTTTCCTCTTTTAATTCTCTCTTAGTTTCGCCTTCATGCACGTTGACGAAGGACTTACCCACAAAAAAGAAACCTTCTCCCGATCAACCATGAATTCCTAATTGTCCTCTACCAGGACGGAACCATCGAGACATCCAGATGAATGCCACAGTAACGGAAGAGAACATTAAGAAGAGTAATGCGAAAGTTGCATGAGGGAAAACAAAGAATAACCCGACAAAGAGATGCGATGACCTGAAGTCCTGGCGAATATGAGCAGATGAAGAGATACATACCAGATGATCGCTCTGTCAAGGAGTCCTCGTGCAAGGAGCTCTCTTCGTGATACAACAAAATACATATCATCGTATCCGTCAGTCTCGTGTCACTTATTAATTAAGGAAGACAAACTAGAACAGATGAAGAGAGACAAGGAGGAGATGGGGAAAAAAAAATCGGGATCGAATCGGAAAGTGAGCAGTTGGGAGGAAGAAACATGACCAGTAATCTACGAGTCTCTTCTGCGCCTGCGAGACGGTGCAAAAGGACAGTCAGCAGAGCTTTTCAGTGAGCGCCAAGCCCCCAAAATGAGTTCATGATGAAGAAACCTCAAGGTTCTCCAAAATCAAAGAAAAGGTGCTTAAGAGGGTTTCTTTGCTTTGAGCGTCTACGTAGAACGATGTGCACGGGGCACGGGGATATCCTACGTGGTGTGCCATGAACGACTTGCGGAAGTCAACGCTGTATTTTACAAGATTTGCTGTCCTCTGAACAAAAAAGAGGTCCTGTCGTGGAGACTTGATCTTGGACAGCCTTCAGTCGGTCCAATCATTGAAAGCACTAAAAGCGTCAGAGACCACCGAGGACTGCGTACCCAATGTCTCCTGGGAAGTAGAAGACAAAGAGGCACAGCAAGCTGGTGAGTGCTCAACGAGGAGACAGTGACTGCTCTTAGTCATACAGGGGAGAATTTCTGAAGCCATGATTTCCTCGTGCCCCTAACTATCCCTTGGGTTTCAAACAAGGAACCCAGCTCAAAGTTATTTGCTTGAAGAACGTTGCTTATGGTAAATTTACAATCTCCCTTAACATCTGGATGTTCTAGACATTGCCGCTTTCGTTGCAAACAAAAGGAATCAGGGAAGCGTCTCAAAAGAATGATTTCAAGGAAAGCGCAAAACCCCCTTCCTCGCATGACTGCTTTTTTCCAGTTTCTCCCTCTACAAGTTTCTGCATCTGTGGATGCATATGCCACATGTGCATTCTGTGCTATCGGAGCTGGAAACTTCGATTTTCCACAGAAAGAGTCGATTTTTTTTTTTGTGTGTATGTGTATTCGTGGAAACACGGCGTCTGAATGCACCAACCGCGTCACCAGCTGCCTCTCTATTTTAACCGTCAGCGTATGAGGTCCAAGTGGTGCCTTCAAAACGTGATAAACGTTCCAACCCAGCTGGTAAAGGCTTTCAGGAAATCAAAATGCCTCGGGCACACCACAATTACTGTGCCTCTTTCAGGTTGTCTTTTGAGAGCCGAAAATTTTCTTGCTCCATGGTAGGAAACTCAGCAATGATGCAGGGATGGTTGGACCATAGCTCAATTTTTGATGCCCGCTTTGGAGACCGTGTGGTTACGGTGGTCTCCGCGCGTGGCACTATGCGTCATGGGTTTGAATACAGCTAAGGAATTGACGCAGTGTGTCGTGGGTTCCGAGTTCACCCCACAAGATGACGCTGGTTGACCTACATTCATCCGGGTGTGGCACTGGTAGCGGTTGAAACCTGAAGCCCCCGATGAGGACCGGGACAAATGGGAGTCGACCTCCGGGTCCTCCCAGGAATCACGGAGTGGGAGCTCCCTTCCGGTTGTAAAGGAGCGGACCCCCATTCCGGAGGGACCCTCCGCGCCGTACTGATGGAATAGGTGTGTCGCCACCACCTCTCCAGAGAGTGAAGGGAAGCGAGCCGATCCCTTCGGGGAAGCTGCATCCTTCTGAATTTCAGAAGCGTCCCTTCTGGGTTCCCTTCAGAGAAGAGAAACTGGAGCGGACCCCTCCAGGGGTCTCTTCGGAGAGAATAAGGCAGGAGGATTCCCTTCAGGATTCCCCTTCGGAGACAACCAGGGTGGAGGTGATCTCCATTTCCGGGGATCCCTCCCCAGGTGTGCGAGGAACGGAGTCCTTCTCGGATTCATAGGGCGGACCCCTCCTGAGGTACCCCCTATCTTGAAGAATTATCCGCCCTCGGGTGGCGTGGAACCGTGTCGAATCTTCCAGCTCTATTCTCCGTCTTCAGCGTTTTTCCTCCTCCAAACAAATGTGTCCTTTCAGAGGTCACAGACTGGAGTGTTTCTGCACCAACAGAGGAACGAAACCACTGTACCAGATTTGTATCATGGGTTCAATTGTTGACGGTCATGAAAAGATCCGACCAGATACAAATGACCAATCAGAGGGAATTGGCAAGATGCTCTTGATTCTATCCAGAAACCCACAGACCGTGTGACTCATTGATTTTTCGACGCCACTCATGCTTGTGAATCCAGGAAAGCTCCATGATGATGGGAAGGAAGCAGTGAACGGGGCCAAAAAGAAATGAAGTAGACTGCATCTCAGCATTCAAATTACCGGGAAGTGATTGCCTGCTAGCGGCGCGCCGAAATGACGTCTAATCACGATCCTGGAAACCTGAAATTTATCCCAGTGAAGCAAAATAAAAAAAAAAAATCGTGTTGTAGTGGACGCAACACTTTCAACTCTGACACTTGTCCAGAATTTCAACATGATTCAAGACGTGGTATAGTACAGCTGCTAGACGGTGACCGCACGGGATTTTCATAGCTCGGGACTAAGGAAAAGGCCATTCCTGGAAGCATGCCATGGCGGTAGATCTGCATGTCATCTCGATATTCATGGGATTCTGTTCCTTTGATAGCTCCTCTTAAGATAAGTACGAGGTGGTTACCGAACATGCGTGATGGGAAGATGGAATTTCTCTTCCCTTTTGAAATTTGCAGGCCGTTGTCGATAGCGCCGAGGTGCCATTCTGTCTCTCCGCTTTCATCAACAGACGACGACCTTCCTCGGTCTAGAATCCCCTGCGTTCCAAAAGTACGGTCGCATTTTGGAATCGAAATTTCCACGAGGAAAAGACGCTCTACCTACAGCAGTTGGCCAAGAACAACACTCTTTGATATTTATGAGTTTCCTCTGAACGATGATTTGGATTTCATTCTTTTGAACTTAGTAGCGCTGATGTGCTTTTTTCGTCATCAGTCGGCCTTGGACCAGGAATTCGGTTTTACATCTAATGTGCAACTTTTGTATCATCTCACGGAATTCTTGAGGGTGCGTTTTGAGGGTGAGCTTTAACGGCTTACTCCATGTTACGCACAGGAGATTTCTGCTAACCGAATGCCTCGCAGTCCAAGACTTAGTCGTAGACCACCGTTTGGCACCATCAGTCTCTCTTATGGTGCAGATCGATAAATCACGATCATGCTTTCTCAGAGGAGTCTTTAAAATAACTGACGTCTTCAGGCCTTACCCCCCTGCCTCTGTTGATCCCAAAGATCTTCCAGACATTGTGGTCTGCAGAGCTGGGTGGATCTTAAGCGGGATGTCATTCACAGAGAAACGATGTTGAACGAATTTTTCCTTTAAAAGTCACTGAGAAGCAAATCGCATCGTCACACACGGTGTGTACGACAGTGTGCTTTGCACCACCTTATTCTGTTTTTCTTAAAGCTAATGACACTTTATTGACTTAGGACAGGGAAACGTGGTTTCACAAGCGATGAGAATCACAGCCTCCCAAGTGCCGCTGCATCACTCTTTCGTTCTTCCTACGGTTCTCTGCACCTCCATAAAACGATGCTCATCAATTTTGGAGAATTTCCCTTATCCTATGGAAGGGAAGAGAGACACGAGGCAAAACACATTTTGATTACGAGACTTATCGGAAGAATAGTGTTTTCTGGACCATCTTGAGGATTTCCTAAAAGATTTGTATCTTTCCTATTTATCCTTTCCTCCTTTTTAGGTGCCATTTCTGGTTGAAACTCCAAATTCTTAAAGTCTAACTTCTAGTTAAACGTGAAGACTTGCGGAGGTTCATAGGTTCCTCTTGAGTAAATGATCACTTCAGAATCCGCCAGGTCATCAGAATTTCCATTAGCAACTGCCAGCCCCGAGCTGCTGAGAAGTTCCAGATTTACCTCAAGTTTCCGAAAATCTCAAGGTCTTCTGAGCAGCCACTTCTGATTCAGAACCGCACTTTTCAGCATCCACTTGCGAATCGAACCACTAAACAAACTCGCTTTAAAAAGGGAGACAGATTTCCATGCCAGCTAACCCTTCTCGCAGGCCTCACCGTTAAACCACTGACCTGCCGACTCTTCTGGGAAAGCATTTGGCTCTTCCCGCGAGCGCAGGCCTCCGACCATCAGATGATGGAAATCCTTTTGGGTTCTTTTCTGTCTTCGCTGTTTTTTCCCTTCCAGCATTTTTCTTCAGGTTTTTCAGGTTTTCTTTTTTTGGTACGGTAAGCACCTCAAGAGCCGGTCACGCGCTTACGTGGCTCTTTAACACTGTTCCATGCCACCCGCGAAGGGTGTGTGCTATTCTTCTTCAAGATAGGGGCACCCCGGAAGGGGGATCCGCCCTATGAATCCAGGAAGGTTTGGAGTCCGTTCCTCTCACGTTTGGGGAGGGAGGGATCGCACTTCGCACCCTGGTTGTCTCCGAAGGGGAACCCAGAAGGGACCCCCCGGAAAGGGGATGGTCCTCTCCATTTCATCTTCTCCGAAGGGAACCTGGAAAGGGATCTGCTAGTAGGAATTTCTTCTCCGGAGGGAACCCGCAAGGGAACCGCTCCTGTTCACTCCTCTGAAGAGAACCCCGAAGGGACGCTTCTGAAACTCAGAAGGGGGCTGCAGCTTCCCGCAGGGAATCACTCTCGCTTGCTTCCTTGCACTCTGTGAAGAAGCGACGACTCGGAGGGTAACAGCCCACTGAGGGGGGTCCGCTCCATCAAACAACTAGGAGTGGTGCCCGTGAGGGCTCCTGCTCCATCTTGAAACCGGAGGGGTCCCCCGGTGAGGGGGGTCCGCTCTCCGTTGCACGACCGGAGGGGAACTCCCCACTCCTTTATTCCTGGGAGGATCCGAAGGTCGACTTCCATTGTTCCGGCCTTCATCAGGGACCTCCCGGCTTAATCCACCACCGGTGCCACACCCGAATGTCTCGGCCAACCAGCGCCATCGCAGGAGAAACTCGGAACCCAACGACGCAGTGGCGTCAGAGTTTCTGCCGGAGTATTCGAACCCGCGACGCACGGTGCCACACGCGGAAGCCTTAACCACAAAGCCTCCGACGGGGGCATTTCGGGAGAGGGGAGGGGGGTTCGGGGATCACTTCGGTGCATATAACCGTTGCGACGTGGAGCAAACTCCGAATCCTTTCAGTTCATCTGAGCAGGGACGCTTGGAGCAGGTCAGAGTATCCTCAGAGAACTTACATACACTCAGTCTGAAGCAGTTTCTTTTTTGGCCACTGCAACAGCTGGCGAAGGCCTCAAGAAATTCGTGCCTAAGGGGCATCTTTCATCCTCCTCTGATGTCTTCTGGAGCGCAGGTACCTCTTCTGGATAAGGAACCGATCATTTTTGCAGGTCTATCGTAGCCCATTATTTCCGTGAAGGCAATACAATAATAATTCATGGTCGCCTAACTCTGTCAGGGCGGATGAAACGAAACGTTTCCTCTTCCTCGTTTAACGGAATGCGGCGAGCGAATTCCGTGTCAGGACACCTCTAACAGGTTTATTATGCTGAAGAATTTTCTGTTTGACAGTCCTCGCAATACCATTTGGTTTATGCAGCGTGGAGATCACAAACTCGTTCGGGTCACGTCCCGGCTGACGTGGCAGGATTTTCAATCCCCTTAGCTTAGGCACTTGTAAGTACTTGGTAAAAGGACTGGGATGCAGCACTTCTTACAAAAACATCGAGCCTGCGTTGCAGCCAACGAATTCTTTGGAAGCTCCTATGGAATCCGCTATCCATGTCATCCTTTCCAAAATTTTTCCTCCGGTTCGGATCCCCACGAAGCCTTTAGAGTGATCCTCTGTCCATTCGGCTCCAATTTATTTGCTTCCAGTTTCATTCCAGGTCACTGAAAATTACGTGTCAGAAAGGATGGAACGAAGTGTTTTGGAGGATTCTCAAAGGACCACTGCATCGGCTTCCGCTCAGTGAGTTGCCCTCTCGACAGGGGGGAGACCGGTCCTCGCTTTCAGGTGCTCCCTTTCAGTAGGGACATTCGTGTTTCGGGTGATCTTCTTCCTCCCATCACAGTGATGTGCCCTCTCGGTGGTGTCTGTTGCCTGATTTTTTTGCAAGAGGTATTTTTCTCCCACAGCATTTGTGCGTCTTCTCTTTGGTGCACATTCATCGGTCCCCCATTCATCCTCACACGATTGTGTTCCTACGGAACGCTAAAGCCCTAAAAGCACGCATGCCTGTTCGTTAAAACAAATTGGTGTATTTCATACTATTCGTTAGTGCTCTTCGAATCGGAACGAAGTTGGCGTCATTTCTACCTCAACATTTTCCACTGATCACCAAGGGTGCCGGCAAAGTCACCCATGTATTTCTCTCAGGCGTATGAGTTAGATCCTTTTAGATTCTCCCCAAATTACTTCAAGGTAGCTATCCTGCGGGAACGCTTCTGGAAAACTGGTCTTGTTAGTGTTCTCAGAGGAACGTGTCCCGGTTCGCCAAGTGACAGTGCTATTCGTCATACTCATGCATTTTCATCAAAACCATAGCCTACTCCATTTTGTGTTTTTCTCGTCAAGTAGATTGGATTTAAAGGATGTTGCTGGCGCCATCAGTCATGAAGGGATAAAAAAAAATCACAGGAACTCGTGTTCTAATAATAACGGTTATCTCCCTGCTCGAGCGCTGATCACATCGTATCTGCATCATGAGACTGCGATTGGGACACATTTTAGCACGCAGAGCTCATTCGGATTTTCGGTGGCTCCATCCGTACGTTTTGGATTTTCTCAAGCTGCAGGATTCGGGAATCTTCCGGCTGATAACGAAGCTGATTTCTTTTTTCTACTTGAAATTGTAGCAAATTATCCGAAAGTTTCCGAGATCTCAGCACTAGGATAAGGGCAATCAGAAGAACGAAGGGTGACCGTGGAACTGAGCAAAATCGTTTCTGTCGACCTTTTCTGCACTTGGGGGAGGGGAGAGAGGGTGAAAAATAGCAAATTTTGGAATTGTTCGTGATGTTTTATAAATTCGCTCGATTGGCCTCGATCGTTTCAGGTCACCAGATTCTGCACGCGACTTCAGATCCTGAAGATTCTTAGCACCATTGTGAGGAGTCCTTTCTCCATTTCGGCTGTGGAATATTTATGTGTCGCCATGCATTCGCATGCTGCATGGAGAAATCACGAAGTTCCCTGGAAAATGCTTTTGGATTGAGAACTTTGCCCATTTTCTGCCGCTTCCAATATTCATCAGCAGTCGCTTTTTGGAACGTTTGTCGAAGACTTCCAAAATCCTTGTTTTCGGATCGTAATCCAGGATCTCCGAGTCGATGCCTAATGGGAACGACCATAAAAGTGCAGTGGAGCTGAATCTGGCTGGTACGTACTGGTTCCGTTGACGAGGATGTAGTAAGCATAAATAAATAGGCAATTTAAATAAGGTTAAAGGTGGTCGATGCTGGGAAAACTGTGCAGTGCGAAAGTAAAAAAAACAAAACAAAACACAAAAAAAAAGACAACCGGTATGTCCTTATTTGCGTGTTTATCTGTTCGTACGCATGATGGTGACCAATCCCGAGGTATTTGCCTACCAGCAATTCCACTGAGAATCCGAGGAAGACTACATCAAAGCATCAGAACAGAAGGAGGAGGCTCAGTTAATCAGTCGATCAGCAAACCACCAGTGCTCCGGCGCGCGCAACCGTTCCGTGAATTCAGATCCAATGCGCTGATTCTGCTTTTTTCACCCGGATTTGACGGGGCATTTATCATTAAAATCTTAACAGAGTAAAGTTTCATAATAAAGTCTTTATGCTCATTCAGGCAGACCAGGCGGTTGCGCCTGTCTTGCGGCACCTGTGCTCACCGACCCGCAGGCCGCTGAGGTCCTCTTCGCTGGCGAAGGAGGAGGGGAAGAATACACACACAAAAAAAAAGCAAAAACAAAAATACGAAGGGAAGGCAATGTTTTACCGGGAGGGGAGGGAATGGAAGGGATCACAGATCGCCGGAAGGGGTGCTCTGCATCCGACTTTGGATGCGGACAAGTGCCGGTCGTAATGTCCTTAACCGGCGCCATCGGGAAGCCTTCCCCCATGGAGATGGCTGTCCAGTGAATCGCATTCCGACTGCTGCGACCTCTCCTCGCTGATTCTTGTATCCCCTATTCTGGGTGCTTTCAGCCTTTCGAAAAAAAAAAAAAAAAGATGGTGGCACATGGGGCTCACCCTCGGTTTGAACTGATCGGTTTGCACTTCCCGAGCCATGGAGTGCGATTTCGGTTTCGCAACGGATTCTAACAATTCCTAGGAGATGGTGGTGGTTCCAGGATTTTGGTGCGCATGGCTGAAACTCATCAGCACAGTTCAACCCTCGTGAACTCCCACCTTCGACCGATAGCAGAGCCCTCATCTTTTCGGATTCCCAGACTGGATGCGTCTGCCCATCCCGTATGGCTCCCAGGTAAATGTGAGTGGGTAAAGCCCTTCTCACGCACTTTCGATATCATTCTTGAGTTTTATTCTTCTGCTGTCGAGGACCGATCAGCGGAGGAGCGAAAATCCGCAGCATTCCTCCAGATGCTCTCTCACTCAATTACAGCAGAGGCTGCATGTGAGTTCGTATTGCCTCTCCGCTCCCCGCGATGTCCCTGCCTCCCTTACAGGGGGAATGCTCAGTCGAATTACCCACAACTCTGCTCATGATTTCAAGGAATTCCAAGTTTTGGTAACGATGTGACCCATTGGGTGGCATCTGTTTTCTAGATCAAACCTTCCCAAACTTTCGAAATCTCCAGGATGGCGCCCGGATTCGAAAAGTGTGCATTTGTGATTGTCAGTTCCGTCGAGATCCGTTTTAAGGACCTGACGAGGGATGTAAACAGGAGATGCTCTTGAATCCTTTTCGGCTAGGAGCCTCTGAAACTGAATGTACCGAATAGCATCGTTCCGATAACCGGTGGGAGACCAGCATGTTGGAACCCTGCTTCCAGAACCTTCCCCGGTAGCGGAAGCAGCAGGTAGAGGAAGCGAACGGGGCCGAAAGTCTCTGCGGAAGCTGCTGCGCGAGGAAACCGTGGTCTCCGTGACTTGCGGCAGCCGCGCCTGCTCTCACTTACAGCCCGACCACGTCCGTGGAGGGGTCAGGGCCGCACCGCATGTCACTCAGCAGCACCGCCAGCTGCACGTGCGGCGACGTCGGTCGCCGTGCGGTACATCGCACGTTGATGACTTCCAGCACTCGTTGGGGTCGCACAGCGGGAAGTGCCAACTTTGACGATCAGTCGCTAACATCGCAACTTCCTGTTTGTGTTTTGGCATTCGCTGGGTTAGGCAGCCAAAGAGATCTCGCCCCGTCAACTGAGCTTTAGCAGAATCCATCCGGATGTTGTCGTAAACAGCTTCCTTGCTTCTTTTCCTCACTTTTTTTTTTTTTTAGCTTCCTCCATAAATCCGGATGCCATCATCAAAATTTCATGCCTGTCAGCTGATATCGGAGATGAAAGCATCGATCTTGCCACATCGAATGAAGGGATTCGAGAGTTCACTCCGTACTCACAACTTCGTCTCCCTCATCCTCAAGGAGAAAATTACCGAGAAGCCAAGCGGACGGCGGTTTCATCCCTTCTATTCTGCAAGCTAAACTGAGAGTCACCAGGAATCGATCCATTGCTCTTAATGATAATCATTCGTTCACGGGAAGAAAAGGCAGAAGCCAAGAGCCGCGGTAGCGCATCCCTTATTTTAAAATTTCCTTACACAGAAGCAGTCCTTTTAAGGGAGACTCATTCTTCCTTCCGTTTCTTCTTCCTAGGTTTGTTAGGAGCTTCTTCACCATTACTGTCATCAAGGAGGGAATGCAGGGGATGTATGCGGTAACTGTTTGCACAGCAGGATCGTTCGGGGGAGACTTTGTCCCGTTACCCGATCGGTGATGAAATCCCTTTGAAATTCCCTACTAACAACCTCAAAAGCAGTCTTGATTTTCTGGCCAGTGATGTTTCCAAGTTGCAAGCGGGAGAATTTATTTTTGCTTTTGCTTTACAAATGATGTGCCAGAGGGTCCAGCCAATGACGTCAGCGCTTTCCACTGTCTTCGGGATTTGGCTGTCTTGGCTGCATTTTCCTCTCCACTTGAGGCGGTGATCGGAACTCCTAGACGCGTCGGGCTTTGTTTTCCTTCGAAATAACCACGGGCTCCACAGAGGAGGAATCCGGCGCATCTCAAGTTTGGGATAATTGACACCCTGCACTGTGGCCAGCAAGGAACTCTTCTCGTTCGAAACGCCTTCTGAAACAAAGCTGAGTTTGCTGTCGTCTGACGCACTGCTCTCTCTGCATGCAAATGCAATTTCACTTTTCCTTTGCTGCGCTCCCTCAAATTGAATCGGACCCGTGCTTCCCGGAGTCCAGGAGGAATGCAACTTTAACCAAATATAGGAGAACCACTCGCGCACTGCACGAGCTTTGGAGTCTCCACGGCCTACGGCAACGGTTGGTCGGGAATGGAGCACCACGAATGCGTCTTCTTCAAAAGCATGCGGAAATTCATCGGGTCGCTCAGTGACAGCGAAACACCACACGAATTCCATTCATCAAAGTTGACGTGGCACAGATGGTGGTCTTGAGATGGATTTCAGAATGAAGGCACTCTCAATACTGCAAGGATCTGCACGCTGTTGGTGCCTGCTTCTTGCTATATAGCCTGTAAACGCCTGTTGGCTCCCTATCCGCGATCGTTTCCGGTGTTCTTGCTGGTTCAGGGTGTAAAATGGTCTTCGTGCGTTTCCGTGAGGTGAAAGCATTTTTGAATTTCAATACCGTATTGAATATTGGAGTCAATATTTCGCTGTCGGGATCAGACAGTCTCCATCCAGAATACGTGATCCCGTCTAATCCGGGGCTGGAGTTTACCCCTCTTCTTAAACAGTTCATTACTTCATCGGTGGAGAAGGGAATCATTTCCAAGGAGATATCTCTCCTGGTCTCCCCCGTAGGATGTTTCTCGTAGGCTGTGTGCATCAGCAGCTTTGGAAATTTCTAGCTCCTGATGAAAATGCTTCTCGGCATCGAGGGAATAACGGATATCTTTTTGTCCAAGAATCATTCGCATTGCCCTTTCCTGTTTTCTTTTTTATTTGATGGATCTCTTTTGAATTTCTCCGTGTAGGTTTTAGCCTCTTTCATGCTGAGAATACTTCTTATCTTGTTGACGAACCTCTCGAACGCTTCTTCAAAATCGTTCCGCTTTACAGTCGTTGATTTGTGCATTGATTGAAACTGTTGCTTTCCTTCCAGAGTGATCTATCTTTGCACTTCTCCTTCATATTTTCATTTTCCTCCTTGACAGCCCAGTCCACCGGATGGGTGACTTGCCAAGTTTCTTCCCGATCTTCCTCTTCTGCTTCCTCTGTACTTCACTCTGGTACTGATACTGTCTCCTCAAAGAACTTGCCATTGAAGATGGATCTCACCAGATCTCGCACTTCAGCCGGATCGTCTTTATTCCAAATTTGATCTGGGATTTGAAGCGGGGTCATCTGGGCTTCTTGAGGAAGTTCGTCGTCTCGCGAATCTAAGGCTTCTTGTATTGGTTCTCCTTCCACTTCATCCAGATTCCCGAAGAAATCTGTTTCATGATTTTTGGATGAGGCAATCTCTGTGTCCTGCTGTCTGGAACTTCTCACTGGGAGGACTGGTTCTGCCCTTCGCTCGGCCCGCTCGGGCCAGATCTGGATGTTCAGCAGCCATCTTTCTGTGGAGAAGGCTCCAGCCACAGTTCAGCTTGTTGCAGACGAATCTCATCGGAACATCTACAACGACCAGGTGAACGGCGAATTCTTCTGACGTGATCGACTGTTCAGCACAGACGTGGTCAGAGGGTTTCCTAGACAAGATGATTGCATGGCATCTTCGACATCTGAATTTGAGCTGCAGCACTTCAAACTCACAAGCCATCTTCATGTGTTGTTTGATGGACTGTGCTTGGTGGTGGGTAGTAACAGTAGTGGTGCATCCCACTACACCACATGACAGTGGTTTCTCCAGTGGAAAAAGTAGGGTGACTACGCAAGCCTGCGGGTTCCACTTTACTTTTTCCACGTTCTTCATTCCCCCAGGTATTCCAGCGCAAGCCAAGAACAGTTCCCTATGGCGATAGATGTGGAGTCCGAGCCTAGGAAATGCAAAAGAGACAGGCACCGATTTGCTGTTGACCGTCATCATTAACATGGAGGATTGATCGCCCCTTACTCCAGCTCTCAAGAAACAAAAGTCTTCCCAAGTACTAGCCGTTTTTTTTTTTTTTTTAAAAAAAAAATATCTTCAGTCTCTCGTTCTGATCAGACTTCTATCGGTTTAGCTGTAATGCCAAGAACGCAAGGTCATTCCAAGAGCACCGGAATCCATCATGAATTACGGAAGCTGCTCTGTATGTTATCGCTGTATCTGATCGCTGTTATCATCCACGAGAAATTTCTGTTGTGTTTTCTGCTATTCGTTAGTGCATTATACTGTATTAACAAACATAACATTATAGTATATGAGACCCATGATGTTCGCAAGCACCACCAAGCATGGTCCACGCTTATGCAGCTAAAGTGGAGCCGCATGGAAGTTAAGCAGACACTTCCCGCCTACGGGGAAAGCAGAATTCCCCACTCTATCCAGAGGGCAATGACTCATCATTGCTTTCAATCTTAGCAGTGAGGAAAATTTATCCTCTCCCCTCCCTTTCCTTGCTTGCAATCAAATTCGGAGTCTGAATGAGTTGCAATGCCTGTAGTTTGCTGAGGATCAACTAACTTTCCCCTAGGATGGGATCAGATTAGTTGATTCATCTAAAGTGCATAAATAAAATTTACAAATTTTTTGAATTTCAGGAGTAGCTGGGAAGAATGACTTGATAGCCTCTGCACCAGACTTGGCGCACTTGACTATGGTTCCATCCTCGAATTCCTGCATCCGGACAGCAGATCGCTCTGGAGGTGCGAACCTGGTTCTTCAAGTCACAGAACTCCGACCTCCGGAGGGGTACCCCTGGACGCTGAAGCTCTACTTCCACCAGATCACGGTGGGTGCGGCTCCGAGCCCACCGCCACCTTTATCCTCCGCTTCGAAGGTGCATCAGAGCTGCTCGTTGCCAAACTCCAGTTTCGAGGATGATGAAAAATATCTCTTGTAAATCGAAGTTGCCAGCTGATCTTTGCGTTGTCTGGAGAATGGTTAAGGCAGCACACCCAGTAGACGCTTCCACACTGTATCTGATGTTGGATGATGTCATGAATTTTCTTAGGCGATTGAGGCAGGACCGCGGGATTTCAAGCCGGCCCTTTCGTCCAGATCTTGCAGCGTGTGATCTTTGGCTGGATCTTATCATCCTAGCGATCCCACAGGGATTGAGCTCCCTGAACTTCGTGATCTCTTTTGAGGAAATCCTGAAAGCAATGGTCACGATATTTACTTTCCTTGTACTCCCTAACCAGTCTGAACGCCCCTGAAGTCTTCTTGAAGGGACATTTCCTGTCCAGAATCACGGTTCGATGTCTGCTTCATAGGAGATCGCGGAGTATTGCAAGTCAACGTCTTGTATTCTCTGTCCTCGGTAGACGACTCCGCATCTTCCATGCGCTGCCTTTACAACACGGTTGACATTCGTATCCTGCCGTTGTATGAGCGGACAAAAATGTCTCTGACAGTGCTTAAAGACGTGCGGCCATGTCTTGTTGCATGTCATACCTCTGTGGTACGTTCCATCTTCTTGTCTTGTCTCCTTCCCTCTTATGGGAAGCAATTCTAGTTGACCCTCGTGTATGAATTGGCAATCTGAAAACCTTAGGTGGCCTCTGAAAAGCAGCAAACGGGACAATCGATGCAGTCCCATGCAGGACTAGGTCTTCCCTTTGCGGGAGTCCTTTTTAATGAAGTTTTTTTATGCTTCGTTGCACAGGATTGCTCCCAATAAGAAAGGCACATGCAGGTCCGAAGAGAAAGGGTAAAAACTTCATTGGGTACAAAGCTAAGGGGAAGTTGAGGAGGGGAAGGAAAGCCAATGACAAACATACAGAGCAATGAAATGAATCGACCTCATGGTAGTGAACACGAGTCCTGAGGGCTTGCGGGACCAACTAGTCGGATGGTCCAGCACTGATCTAGACACCAAGTTTTGCCGACAAAGTACTTTTTTCCGTCTTCAATGCCATCCTCAGAAAAAGTTTGGGTATTCCGAAAGCCCAGCTCCCAGTTCCAGCAAGAAGGGTTTCTAAAACACATGTGCTTCATTCGTCAAAATCTTGCAGCATCTCTCTTGCGGTCTCTTCGCAAAACATTGGAAAGTCGCTTACTCAGTGTTTTTGATGGTTCCCTCGTAACTGCGGTGCTGGAACAAGGATGCGATGGCAACGTCTCTTGTCCTCCCGAAAAGCGTATGTCGCTTGCCGGAAACCAAGGCAAAGTCAGGTTCTTCTTTACCGGAATACACTTATTTTTTCTTAATGGAGACGCCGCACACTAGATTTTCTTTAACAGCTTGACCAAACGATTCTCTTGGCCTGTGCGCCAAGTCCCATCATCAGCTTGTGATCACAGAAAAGTGATCTCCCAGTTGCGAGTTGATTTGGAAAAGACCCGTGTAACGAAATGAAGCCATAGAGAATTGATCCGCAGTTCTTCCGAAGGTCTCTCTTCTGGTCATGGAAACAAGTCCATCCATCCGGAAGAGAGAGCCGCAACACATGAGATTGCTTGACTCCTTATCTTGCTTGGATCGTTCCTACGGGAATATCGCTGAGCCGGCTGAGACAAGTCCATCTACGAGCGGGGAATCCCTTACTCCTCTGGGGTGTGGAATTCAGTGCTCTCCAGTGGCGCTTATCTTCTTAACTGAGACTACAGACGAACTTGGGGTCATCCAGGAAGGTGCCGTCGGAAACACAGTAAGCAGGAAACGTAGAATGGAAAGATGCCCGAAGACACGGTTGGTATTCAGCGGGTGGTGTAAATCGAAAGATCACACGCCCACCGGGTGTGCACAGCACTTTCCGAACATCCCATGACCTGCACACGGAGCGTCAAAGTGAAAGGGCATTGGTAGAAAATTTGGATGAAAACTATCATCTCGGCATCCAGACCAAATAAATCTGTGCTAACGCATGTCTGGTTCACTTTCATCGCGATATCTGTAAGCTGCATCGCTCCATAGGCATCCTGTGCAATAGATGATTCGGGTTTGTGGATTCTGAAAAAAAGCCTTCTGTTTCATGAGCTGCAGCGATCTTCTGGACTGTGTTCCTGTCCGGTTTCTTGAATAGGATTCCCCAGAATCAGGTCTCATGCAAGAAATTGCCTCCTGTTTCGTCACGGATGCAGATTCCTCTTGCTGGAGTTCCGCTTGCATTCTCTCAATGCAGCTCATCACCAGCCACTGTGATTTCTGATGAACTTTCTACGTGAAAACGGTCTATGACTGGTAAAGGGTTTTCTAGATTAACACGTCTGCACTGATCGTTTCGTCGGTGCCTTGCGAGCTGCTCTTTGGATCGTAGGAGTGACGTAGGGTTCTTCAAGAATCAGGAATGAAGACTGAGAGCATGGTTCTTCCGTGGTTTCCTCTCCCACACTGACCTGTGGACCTTCTGATGCACCAAGAACTAAGACTTCAGGTTAGAATTCGTTGCCCCCTTGAGTGCATGCACTCCAGTGCTCTCCAGCTGAGGCTGTATCCTTAGCCGAGGCTGCAATAAATTTGGAAGCACCCGGGAAGCTAACAAGGAAGGACAGAAAGTAAACAGTGACAGACTGAGAATGCAGAATGGAAAGTAGGCGGAGGTACCGAAAACGATGCAGCTGGAAAAGCAGGAGACAAAAAGCTAGCCAGAAAGGAAATCATTAAGAATCCCAAGAAGCTGCCCGCAAAAGAGGAAGGCTTTCCTGGAATGCACTCCATTTTCACTGTGGCAATAAAGTGGCAATAAATGGTGCAGGAGGATTCAATTCGTTTGTTCGAGAAGTGGACGCGAAGAACGCCGCGCTGCGAAAGGACACTGTCGTCGGTCTCCTCCTCCATCTGCACACAGAGGAGCACATAAACGGCCTGACTTCTCAGGAATCCATCCGGAGGACGGCAGCTGCAATTACTCGACGGCAGCCTCGTTTCCAAACCGTCCTTGGTGAGAAAAATAGCTTCTGAATGGGTAGCTGGGAAAGTTGCATCCAGCAGCTAAATGGGGAGCGCTTTCTTCCGTGGGAGGCAAATAACGACGCGGCTCCCGCATACCGAACTGGGGAGCGAAATCAAAAGATGGCCAACGGGCCAAAAGCACCCTTTGCTAATGGAGCTCTTTTGTGGTCTTCGTGTCATTCGGGCTGGAGCAACATCGCCCCGCAAGATCGCGCAGCATCGGAGACATGATCACATCTCATCACGCCTCCGATGTTTGAGTAGCAGCCGCTGTTGTCGGAGTGTTCGTTCACAACATCAGCTCGTAGACGAACTGCTGCACTACTCGCGGCTAATCGAAGAAGGCTTGCTCCAGATCAGAGGCTGCGGGCTCTTGCGTGAAGTGTTCTTCAGCGGCCGCAGCGAAAGGAATCGCCCTCGGATTCAAGCAAAAGGATCCGTACGTGGCTCGCTGCCGCGGGGGACGGGGAGGCAGCACAGCGAGGTGGAGCTGCTGCAATCAGCAGGATGGGGGGAAGTTTCGCGCGCGAGTTTCAATGGGGAGCGGAAGCTGACGAAGGCTCCTGAGGAGGCGTTCTTATAGGAACCCGGAAGGGATTCTCCGAGATGCTCGTCTGGCAAAGAGAAACCAAATCAGCGACGTGAAAGCTTCCGGGAAGCGCGCTGTGCCCGAGATCGCTCGCACGCCAGGGATGTTTTGATTCTGAGAAGTCGGTCCAGCAGCGCTCCGGTTCCCATTCCTTCGAACAGCCGTTTTAAACAAAAAGGTCCAAAGCGTTGCTGTTTCATGAGATGTCTGGCATCTGCGAACTTGATGATGGTGAAGAAAAACTGAACTGGAAGAAACAAAAACAGCAACAAAGGTGCTAATCTTACTCTCCCTACGAAGGAGTCCTACCCTTTTTTGAAATCGAGAGCTTCGGGTTTCAAATTCCAGGTGGTCATTCTCGCTAG
Source organism: Raillietiella orientalis (assembly GCA_036172245.1). Lineage (NCBI taxonomy): Eukaryota > Metazoa > Arthropoda > Ichthyostraca > Raillietiellida > Raillietiellidae > Raillietiella > Raillietiella orientalis. The sequence continues at coordinate 314,702 of JAYWIR010000056.1, read as the reverse complement.
GCAGCAGTTATCATTATTTATAGGTTTTAGTCAAAGCAGACGTTGGCTTTATAATGTTCTTGTGCTGTGCCATACCAGCCCGATTGGCGGTGTGGCACAGCACTGCAGCAAATCCCGGACACAGAGGTCCTGGATACCCTTTGCCTTTGCCTTTTCACACCCTTTGCCTCAGGAGCACTGTCTGTTCTCAGGGCAAACGATGAAAGCAGCCAGCTGGAGGGGTGGTAGTTCTCCTGCAATATTGAGGAAGCCGAGAAACTCCTTGACGGCTGCAAGACGAGTGAGTTCGTGGAAGACACCAGTCCTCGTTTCCGGGCGAAAAGACTCCTTCAATGGAGTGACCTGCTCCACGAAGAACTCGTAGTATGTGTATGAACTGTGTGTGAACACCACCGTGATCCCGCTCCGTTGGAAACAGGATGCCTGGGATTCCAGTGCACTCAGCGCAGGCACTTGGTTTTCGGGAGATTCGCCTCTCCGAACTTTTCCAGATCGAATCGTTCCCGCACCTCCTAATGGACTGCGGTGCTCTCGCGGACATGCGGTGGAGACCAATCTCGACGCTCTGCCGTCCGGAGGACACCGCTTCGGACTTGCTGCAGCTCTTCTTCCCCTCAAGGCGGGCTGACCGCGGACACTGACGCTGTCACTGCAACGATCTGTTGCCTCGGCACCAGCGTTGCAGCCCGCTCCGTGTGATAAAGTCTTGTTCGAAGCGGAGGAAGGCTGCCCGAATGGCAACTGATGCGACGAGGATGGCCTCCAAGTGGCATCACTTGCAAGAAGTCTCCAAGGAGATCGCTGGCATCAAGCGCCAGCTCTAGGAAGAAAGGAGTAGCTGATACCAAAGACCCTGTCCCTACCCTACCGTCTTTTTTTATTCATTTATTGTTCCTTCCTCTCGCTCTCGACTCCCTTAGGAGCCGACCTGCGAGCTAGTGACCATTCCCAGTGGACTGACATTGTCATCCCTGTGCGATAGCCAGGAAAGTCTTCAGCCCTCAAGATAGGAAATGAACTTCGAGATTGCAGGACAAAAGACCCTATTGGGATGCTGGGAGGCGCGTCAACTAGCTAACGCTTCCATCCCTGACGCCCTCCTCAAAGGACTTCTCCTCTCGGAGGATCTGCTTAGAATACCGTTAGGAGAAGAGGAGATCCATACTGCGTTCTTAGACAGTTCCTCCATCCTCCTCCTGAAGTGGAAGCAATCGGCCTCGCGACTGCTGCACTGAACCATCTCATGCAACGCACGCCTCCACCGCTGGACCAGGGGAAGTTCGACCCCAAAGTGTGACACGTGCGGAACCTTGCTGCACCTGCTTTTGGAGTGTGTTATCCTTCGGTGTTTCTCACCCGGGTGCGCCGAGGCGTTTATTCCTAAACTACCCAGGAACAGAGTTCCCGGACAAAGGACACAGAGAAAACGAAGGGGGGGATCCCCGACACGCAGGTCGGTACACCAAAAGTCCGGAACGGGAGGGAGGGGACCACAAATACACATAAAAAAAATAGAAATGAAGGTGTGGGGAGGGTAGGGGACAGGGATCTTTGGTTTTTGGCCGTTGCCTTCCTTCAGAACCGGCTATGGATGCCGGTGATCTCGCTCCTAACATTCTCTGGAAGGTGGGCCCACTCGGCAGCCGGCGTCATGTTCTCGCCAGCTATTCCGGTGGCCCGTCGACGAATCGCCAGCTTCTCCAGCTCTCGGTGGGCCTTGTCGATGGCGCGGGTGCAACAGACTGTTGCGATGACAGCACCTAAGGACAGGTCGCCTGGCGTGAAGAAGCGGCGCATCAAGTCTCTTGCGGGCACGTTCGGTGTGTGGGAGGACGTTTGACCACGTCCCCGAACTTCCCAGAAGACCACTCGAGAGTCTTATTCAGACGCCCCTTTACGCGTGGCGTCTGCCGCGATGATTGCAGTTTTGTGCTGCATCTGTGGGATCATGGCGGCTGGAAGCCCCGACGACAGAGCGAACGGACGACGAAGCCATCTTTTTCGTCTTCTCGTTCCTAAGGATCGCGATGAAATGGCCACACCTGAGGCACAATCAGGAGAAACTGGACGGCATCCTTGAGAGGATGCAGAGGCCATCAAGGGGCAGCCTGTGATCCTTTCATTTACTCCCCAAAAGATTTTAGCACTTTTTTGTTTCGTATCTATTTATTGCTTGTTTCTCTTTCCTCTAAATTCCCTGCGCAGACCTCTTCCAGGGACTAATTGTGAGTAGAGAACTCCTTGAAACATCCGGAAGTAGTGGCACTGCACACAGACCGAAAGAATTATTGATAAAAGATACATCTTTTATCAATCCATGAAGTGCGACTCGATCTTCTGCCTGAGTGGACGCGCCTTCCACTAGGGAGAGAGCTGATCCCAGTTGCGCAGAAGGCGTGGAAGATGGGAAAAATCTCTAGGTCAAAAGTGAATGGATCTCGTGAATGGGTCTACAATTCTGCGAACAGCAGATGTCCGTAAGTGCCTCGGATGAGCTAGGAACCTAAACACTTAGTCTCTGAATCCATTCGAATGCCGCTTCCGTCAGAACCAATCGGAAGGAAGCAATCATTGAAAATTATCTGGATGCTTTGAAGAGTCCCCAAGACGGGAGAGTTCCACAGGAGATCCCACAATCACAGGAAACCGAAATGGCAGCTCCCCAGTCTGGCTTCGCTCCTTTTCCTCGCGTACTGCACCAGATTTTCGATCCATGCTTTCCTCATGGGGACTACTTCTCGAGGAGCTGCGCTAGGAAACGGAACGCAACCTGATGATGCTGAAGCATGGAAGTGCGGCTAATCCGAATCTGCCTTCTCTCAAACATTCTGTGGATCACAGTTACAAACCGATTCATGATGCACGCGTAGCACTGAAGCAACGTTTGCCCGCGCGGCATCCCGGAATGGCTCTGCTGCAGATGTAGGCTGCAATACCCAAGACAGCTCAGTTTCTCGACCGATCATGGGTGACGCGCCTACCTGGGAATTATCCTCGTTCCTCCGCATATCTATGGAAACGACCGTGACCACTAACGCGAGATGACGTTCCGTTGGAATCGGCACTTGTCCAATGACGAATTGCGTTATTATCCACTGATGGGATGTGGTATTCCATTCATTTCAGCGCAAGCGGATTCGCACAGGAGAGGGACGCATGGGTGGACGTGCCTCCCGTTATCTGCGCCACGAACCACTCATAATCGTCTGCAGCAGCTCGAGATAAACCTGCATGACGAGTCGTGGATTCCGTTTCAACGGGTGCTGAACCATCTCGAAGGGCGATGAAAGTTGGCCAGGTCTCCGGGCACCTCGTTCGCCCCTGCGTTTATTCGGTCGGGGAGTTCACGGTTCCGCTTTATTTCCCCGGTTCTTGTGGCTTTTCGGAGCTGCAGTGCCTTTAAATCCCGAACCCTCGTGCCATTCCGCACCACTGTCGGGTTCCTGGAAGATCGTTCGGTCTGGAAAATCGGTACTTCCACCTGAACTAAGAAGCAGATAAAAATTCCTCAGCCCGAAAGATCCCTCTTCCTTCATACGATTCTTTGGAAAACCGAATCCTCTCCCCACATTCCTGCTAATTTGGAAACGGGAAGGGATCGTCCCTGAAATTTCCAGAATTGCAAAGGGAAAGCCCATCCGTTCTGGAAGCGAAGGCGCAAAGTGTGCTTTGATGTTAAGACACAACTGCCTGACCCTGTAGAGCATCAAATATTTAGTCATCATTGATGAGCTCGTTAATGAATTGAGAGAAGGGAGATGGAGGCTAACGAACGCAACTCCCATTGATGGAGGCCATCTCTCTCTTCATACCGGGAAGAACTTCCATGTAAATAATGCACGTGGAGATAATCTGATTCCGCAGCCATCTCAGGTGAGTTCCAGTCGAATTTGAATGATGGCGGGAGATTGGAAATGGCGGCATGGACGTTCCAAAAGCGAAGAGCGTGCGATGGAGAAGAGTTCGTTCCCTCATAATGCTGACTTGACTTGCCTGACGGCGGTGCCGAACCAAAAGGGCGCCAGATTTCGCGGCAGCCTCGGCGCAACTCGCTGCCACGGCTTCATGCTGACGCCCTGCAGCTAACGATTTCTCTTCGTGCAGACTTTCCTGCATTGCCGATGCGACAGTTTAGTGCCTCCAATGTTCCCCGGGATGAGCAGGATGGCCGAACACTTTCTGGGTCAATTCCCTTCTACGCTTTTGCAAAGAGAGAATCTTCCAGCACGTGTTCCTCCCACTTGATCTCTTATTTTGTGAAACTCGCAGGTGTGTGCACTGGAATTCGATTCAAAGGCATCTTCGGTATCTCCGGTTCCGGAAACGCATGCCCCCCCCCCGCATGCAGGGGACAAGGGAGGGCTCAAAGTTTGGCCCCTACGTTGAAGTTTAGTTTCCGGCCCATGCTGGGTGCTTCGATGAAATGCGGAATGGTGTGGCCAAGGGGAGAAGGGGAGGAAGAGAGAAACCACGTTGCTCGTGCACTTAACTCTCCCTGTGCTCCTTTCTTGCAATTTCATATGGAAGGGAAGAATCCATCCCTCATGCGTATACAATATCGGCAGGCATGAATTCCAACGGCAGCCGAAGCGCAGCCGAAGCCGAAACCAAACTGCTTCGAGTTTTCGCGTTTACATGCTCAAAGAGCAAATGCTATTTGGCAGGGATTAGAATTCCTGGAAAGTTGAGAGATCACATCCAAAAGCAGCCGAAGACTGATCCTGCAAGTTCTCAGATCTCAGCTTCCTCTTTCGTTCGTCCAGCATCACTTCGCTATTCCGTCCCCTTTTGTCAAGACTGCTGTGGCTGCGACGAAACCTGCCGACTATGGGGGGTCTCTGGCGAGGTGCTTTTTAGAGTGGAATGCGAGTCACGTGACCAACCTCCCGGAAAGATGGGGACGCCGCTGCGATTTCATTCACAGCTCGAAGCAACCCCATAGCTCTCACAGAGCTTCACCGAGGCCCCACTACTGCTAATTGGAAACGTCATAGTCATTGAAACGAAAGACTTCGCTGTTCTGTGGGACTTTATTTTCCCCACTGTTGGCAAAGATTCGAGTTCGAAAACCTTCCGTTGCGGTCCATATGGAAGTGTATTTACGTGCATGCAGAGCCTTTCGGTCCATTCCTATCGGAGTATTCGAATTTGAGAACGGGTGGGGCGTTTCGAAATTAAAAAAAGATTTTTTTTTTTTTTTGGGGGGGTGGGTGGGTGGGGGTGGGGAACAAACCCTCCAGTTTCGCTCATTAAGCAGGTAAGCTATGGATGACGGGATGTGGTCACAAGCAAACGTGTACGGAAACGAACTACGTGTCTTACACTGAAACGAGGTTTTGTACAAGAAATACTGGAAGCTCAGGAACATGCATATTTCAGCTGGGATCCCGAAAATTCACACTGCTTTCTTTGTCATTGCCTCATTAATGTCATTCAAGCACCAGGTGGATTGGAACACAATCAAACATGGAAGGACCCACGCTTTGACGAGATGCACCTTCCCGATGAATCGCCATTGCAAGAAGAAGAAACAGAACGACAGAATCAACAAGGAGAGCACAGACGTGATGAAAAAGCCTCCAGGTGAAGTCGAGATGCATCCCAAGATGGGGTGCCACAGCCTATACATACCATTCCCACGCTATGAAAACCTAAACTTCTTGAAAATGATCCTCCAGACTCTGCCGTTCTACCTGGATCGCCGCGACCACAGGAGGGTCCTGTGCAGGCGTCCCTCATCGCTGCTTGTCCTGTTTTGAAAGGATCGAGAAAGCAAAGCGCAAGGCAGGACCCCCCTCCCCTCCTCCCTTCCCAGGAAAACCCAGGAGGAATGGCTCAGTGCATTCCTCTTTGTCTTTGAGGCAGTCGAAACAACACGGCCTTCATCTCCGACTACACCGAAAGTGAAGTCCCGAGGCTCTCCCAGGTGAAGCAACTCTTGACTCCTATGTATGCCAGTCACATACGGAAAAGAAAGTGAGAGCGACCGATGGCTTCCCCCTTGTAAATTACGCCCTCCAAGTAAGGGAGTGCACAATTGATTGAAACACGAGCTCCCTTAGAACTTTCACGCGAAAAAAACGTCCCATGATAGTCCTTTCCCTGAAACCAGTTGAATGTGTTTTCTAGAAACGTGAAATGACAGGGGCACTGCCGCACTGCATTGCAGGATCAGGAGCTCCTTCTCCAGTCGTTCCTTCCTGCCTTCGCCCCTCTGGTTCTCAACTTGCCTCGGGCACGCTGGTCGCTGAGCGATGATCCAAGCGATGGATGCACGCGTGAAGCGTCTTCGATTACGCCTCGGTCACTTTTGCGAGGCGCCATCGCGCGATCATTGACGAAGACCGAAGTGCCTGCCTGGAAATTGCATTTTGCTTGAACCGTTTGAGAAGACATCGCAAAGATTGGCAAAAGGCTTGTTGCTGCTTGGTCTCCTTAAGAAGCTGCAATCCTGGCAAAGAGCAGAGCAGATTTAGCTGAATACCAACTAAAGAAATCGAGTCATCTCGCGTGGTTGCTGCGTGAAGAAGAAAATACCTCAACGTGGGGAACCTTTCGTCTTCAAGAAAGTCACGATAGAACGGTGGCGGGGAGATCTGCTACTGCTACCCTCAAGAGACAAACATGGAAAGCACTTCGAAATAGAATAAGGGTGTTTTCGTAAATCCCAGGATCTGGAGGTGTAATGAATACTCAACAAGTGTTGTCAGTTTTGCTCCACGAGAACGCTGCAGGAAAAAAACAGATTTGTTCAGGTGCAGACTCATGGTGGCGTGGTGCTGGGTCTTTAGATCTCGTTTCCAGTCGAAGAATAAACGGGATTATGCCAATGGATTCGAATTGTTTGCGTCTGCCCCGCTGACGACCATGGAGAGTCCCGGTAGCCAAAACAAGACGCATCCTACAGCTGAAGTCCGAAAAGAAAGAAGGGAGGGGGGGGGGGGGAATGGCATAAGGAATCAAGGAGGAGACGACTGTTGGCAACAAATGTCTTTTATCTTTTCATTCGAATACTGAAATCCTTTCGGGAATTCTTTTTCGCAGAATGGGGACTCTGATGCTTATGAGAGTGGTGGACGGATCGAAAGAAGGCATTAAACTGTTGTGGATGACAGTAAGCTGCTCGTACCGTTTCTGTGGTATATATCACATGCTTTCAGCGGTCTGCAGCGAGCTGCAGTGCAGTTTATGACAAGCAGATGTACAGACCGAAAAACAAATGCGGTTTGCAATTTGCTCATCTGCAATACGTGGCACGTCGTGGTTGCGGCGCCACGCTCTCGTGAATCCTCCATGCAGAGTTCCATGCGGCGAAATCATCCGATGACGACTTCGATGCCGATGCCGAGACCTATCTGAAATTCATCCTCTGGAGCGAAGTGGACTTCTCGGTGCTCTGTTTTCAGTTCCGGAAGGAGGTTTCAGCAGTTGGTTTCAGAAGACTCAGATCCCGGCAGGCATAGATGGGAAGGCTGCAACAGTGAGGAACGAAGACGATTTTTTCTGAAGCACCATGTCAGAGGATTTTTCCCGCTGTGCGTGCACGGATGCAATGAACGCTCAGTTGATGAGATTGGGAATCAGTTTCCTCTAGATTTCCCCTCCCCCTCCCCTCCTGGAACTCCTTCATTATTTGTATCTTTGTAGAAACTCAATTGACCAGCTTAGAGCTTGGAGCGATTTGGTTCCGGAAATTCTTAGCACTCCTTCTCTGGAGGTCCTCCGTGGCGCTGCGAAGGGCATTTGAAGATTTTCTCAATGGAAATCCGAGAGAAATACGACGCCCCTGAGGCATCTAGCCAGGAAATCGGTGATGCTTTGCACAAGGAGTTCTGGGACGGCGCTAGTCTTCAAATTGCAGTGTTTCACTCCCCCCCAAGATATGATACAGTGTTGCGTCTTCCGATTCATGCAAAGCCGCACGCCTTCTAACCGAACCGATCTTCCATTTGCAGACAAGCAGCTTCCCGCATCTGTTTCGTCTCTCGCATTCCCTCGACGTGTGCGTCCAAATATCAAAGCCAGACGTACATTCACCTTTACCAACAACCATACGTTCCTCTTGCAAGATGGTTCCAGCAGACACACGCAAAAAAAAAAAAAAAAAAAAAAAAAGGAAACATGAAACTACTTAAAAAGGAAACTACTTAACCGCGAAGCTTTGTTTCCTGTGACAAACCGGGAAGACGTCGGGAAGACGTCGCAACCTTAGAAGAAAGTGAAGGAGTCGGTGGTAGGGAGGAACGCCTCCGTCACGCTTAACATCCGACCTTATATTTGAGCTCAACCCTGGTCTGCTCGATGCCTCGACTAGCCAAGTGGGATGGGAAGTCGTTCCACCATCACGGAAAATGGGGGGGGGGGGGGAAGTCCTGAGATGGTTCGTAACCGGATTTTGACCTCCCGATCGTTGGAAATCTGCATTTCCGAATTTGGTCCACATGCAAATTCTCCTCAGCCCCCGATTCGCCCGAATCCTTCAGTTTGATCATCACTGTTTTGGGAATGCTTACTTGCTTATGCTTTTTCCATTACTAGGCGGTGATTCGAATGCCAAAGTGGAGCTCTGTTTTTTTTTTTTTTTTTTTCTCTCCCCGTTTTCTCCCTCTCCCTTCCCCCCAAATGTTTTGATCTTGATTTGAAAGGGGGATGAAGGTGATGGAGTTAGAAGAGTTTCGAATTTCAGTCTTTCCTGTTTCGTCTGAGGCTACTTGCTGAAGAAGTGCTCTCTTCTCACAACTCGCTCCTCTGAATGAGGGATTCTTGGGGATCGAGTATCAGCAGGTGTGGCATTTCGTGTTTTGATACGGCATCTCTCCCACTATTATTTATTCATGCAGCTACGGAACGGGCTGGAGGGACTCCGCAGAGGCCGTAGCCTCTGCGCAACTACGCTCGCCGCAGTGACATCACGATGCCGATCCGGGTCCCCTAACTCGAAGAGCTACAGGCCGCCCATGCAGCTCTTCAAGTTAGGGGTAACCTGGAGGGACCACCCTCTGAATCCAGGAGGGCGCCGGAGGGAACAGTCCGTTTTACTTACGCTAGGCAGGGAACCCTCGCTCTACTTGTTTTCGAAGGGAACCCGTCCTTCCTTATTCTCTCCGAAGGGCCCTTCGGGTAGGGAAGGGCACTCCGCATTTCTTATCCGCTCCTTGTTACTCCTCTGAAAAGAACCCCGAAGGGAGTTCTGAATTTCTCTGGAGGGCGCTCTCCGAAGGGAGCAGAGCGCTCCTTGGGCGCTCCGGAGAGGTATCAACCAGCTCCATGGTACTCGATGGAGGATTCCTTCCCGAAAGAGGGGAAAGGCTCCATTTGCACAATTCCGAAGGGAACTGGCTCCTTGACGTTCTGGAAGGATCCCTGAGGGTCCACTTACAATCACGACCAGTCAACGGGGGAATCTGAAGGTTTCCGGTTTCCACCAGTGCCCAACCCCCCATCCTCCATCTTTTTGTCGACTGCACTTTTTGGTTTGTTTTTTCTTTTTGTTTGTCTCCCTTTTCACTGTGCTGCCGTGGCGAACCCTACTGGCCTGCGTGCCAGATCCCGTCAGGTTCCTTTTCGTATTCATAAGTAACGTGTCAAGATCAAACGTCCTGCCACAGACATTTAGGTTCTAGAAATAAACGCTCCGGCGTGACCGGGTGTCAAACAGTGCCGAACCCCCGGCCGTAGTGCCAGAGACGTTGTAAAGCGCCTCTTGCTGCACTACGCCCTCACTCCGGCCGCATCCCTAGCAGCACTCTGCTGCCTACGCGGCGGGATCGTGGCTGCATGGAGCAACGCCAGAGGAGTCCAGAACAACAGGGACGCCATCTATTCCGCTGTCCTCCTCATGAGGACATAATCAAGATGGCTCGATCTGGGAACCATAAAACAGGAACTTGCCGGCATCCTGCAAAGGATGCAGAGGACGCCCTCCAGCACACAGTGATTCCTTCCCGAATCCCCCCCTCCTCCTATTTTTTGATTGTATGTTTTTTGTTTTATTTTCTTCTTTTTGTTTGTCTCCCCTTCCCCTGTGCTGCTTGAGGCGAATCCCGCTGGTCTAGTGTGCCAGTTCCCGTCAGGTTCCTTCTCGTAGTTATAAGCAACGCGGCAGGATCAAACGTCCTTCCACAGACGTGTCTATTTATTTTTTATAAATAAATGTCCTGGCGTGGCCAGATGTCGAGCAGTGCAGCCCCCGAATGTAGGCCAACCGACATCACCCTGCGGGGTGGACTCGTAACCCACGACGCAGCCCCCGCTCTCGGTGTCGATCCTTTCCCAGGTGGGATTCGAACCTTCAACGCTTGGTACTACACACGGAGACCACAGCCACATGGCTGCCAACGCAGGCCTTCCCCGCTCTCGCATTTCTTCTTCCTACGCCCATCAGCAACTCTTCCTTTCCTCCATGCGAGCATCCGACCGATTAAGTTTCTAGGTGAACTTTTTCTTGATCCCGACTGCAGTTTCCAGAGCGCGCTCCCGTCGCACCAAGGAGTGAGTCACGAAGATGTCAGTCTTTCAGGACTGAGTGCAGCTAAAGCAGATCAAAACCTCCAGACAGGTCAAATCCTCTCCGCGGTCCGGATGAGATGAGGTCTTCCTTTTTTCGCTTCCCTCGGAATTCATTGCCGATCTGTCCACGAGCCAAGGATCGTGTCCAAGGCCGTCCCTTCTATCGCGCGGTACGGAGGCTGGATCTTCCTGTACCAGTGCATTAGGGAGATCCAGCCCTCGTAATGCGCGATAGAAGCAAGGGCGCCGTGCTGGGCAGCAGGTGCCAGAATACAGCTGAGCTGCAGGCAGAAAGTTACATAAAATGAGATCCCGGACGCATGCGGAGCATCCAGGCTTAGAAACAGGATAGTGTGATGGCTGAGAAGGATGTGGTAAGAAGAGACAGACGAATCGGAGAAGCATGAGAAAGACACAAGTAAAGGATGTAAGCAGGAATGGAATCGAAGAGCTCAGGACAAGCGCAAGCGCACTGAGGTGTGTCCCTCAAATTATATCATGGATTTCCACGTGTGCCCGGTCTCATAGAACTGTACTGCACAGTGCTTATTGTACAGTACAGCGCCTCCTACATTTATACTTTAACACAGTGTTTTACATGATGCTATGCAGTATATACCATCACATAACCTGCGCATGCTTTGATGTATTGGCACTACACTATTTACTACCAGTCTCTTTCGTGACGACACTCATCTTGAAAGGAGGAGTCGGTCTGGTTAATCAGCTGCAGAGTTCCTAGACATTCAAGAGGAGTTCTTCGCTTTCCGGGATCCAGTGCTTGAAGGTTTGTGGTTTGGATCCAGAGTGGTTGGGAACGCGAGTATCAGGAAGGGAGGCATTCCAAGTTGCCATGTGGAAGATCAAGCTGCTGACTCAAAATGATGACTCCTCCGGAATCTCCGAGGAGGCATCCCCTTTTGCATACTCCAGGGACTCCCCGGGTTCCTTTTTTGTCGAGCGGATCCCGTCGGCTAAATCGCTTCTGACTCGCACGCCCGGGCCCACCCTTCTCCGTGAGACACGCAACCCGTAAGACAAACGCAACACGGAACCAACTCGAAAGTACCGAATGGCACTTCCTGAAATAAAAGTCCTCCTCCACGAAGTCAAGCCCATATTGAGGGAGGAAGGAAGAAGAAAAAAGGTGGGTAGTGATAGGTTGGCCAGCACCTCGAGGTCCCCGTCCAGCAGCCAGTCGCCGCTCTCGGAAATCATCTGGAAGCAAGCGTAAGCGGCAGTCCTCGTCACTGGCGGTCACCAGCTTCCCCCCCCCTTCCCCTGCCCGCTCCCTTGGGAGGAGAGGATCCGCGAAATTTTCGATGCGATCTTTTTTGCGTGTGTGATTTTAGAGGTTTTTGCAAACGATGATCGAAATTACAGCGCTCCGACCAGCTGCTCCAGTTTGAGGAGCCTACAGGACTGCTGGCAAAGTGCGCAGAGTGCTCTGCCGTTGCTTATGGAGATCGGACCGAATTTGAATTGGTCCAGAAATTCTTTTCCCTCGGGCCGATCCTTACTAGAGACCAGCTTCCCATTCGATTCCCTCGATTGCTGAACAGGACCGATGCTTCCATCCCAGGGAGGGAAAACGACGACTTACTCATCATTTCAACGTCGTTTGCTCTCGCCTATTTTTGGTTCTGCGGCGCCCCGGGTCAGCTTATAGGGATAGGTCGTTTCGTGATGAACGTATCCCACGGGACGACGGAGACATCCTAGGTGGCATCCGGGCTGCTCTCCACATTCAACCTACTACTGCAGCCCTGCAGGTCACAGTACTCAAGTGACCATCTCGTTCGTATTCGATTGCCGAAATTTATAAATTTTTTTCTTCATCAGCAGCTTCGGATGCTGTGCGTGGATTGTGCCTGGGCACAAGGAGTTCCTCCCGGTCACTTGCGGAGTTCTGGATGTGCAGTTGGCTCACGCCGGGATCTTCGCTATTTGCTTCCTATCGATTCGTGGGCAGCGAATGCGTTCACGTCGTCCGTCCGTCATTATGGGTTTCCTCGATGGGGCGAGGGACGGAGCAAGGAGCAACATGGAAGTCCCTCGGTGTCAAGGCAACCTGGCCGTCGTGCATGTTTGGAGACAACAGGTGATTGGCAAGTGGATGGGAGCAACCTGTGCTTCGATTCATCTAGAAGAGGTGGCGTCGTCTCTCCTCTCCACTTCCGCCTCATCGTCGAGCAATGGATTGCACCGTGTTTGCGGATGAAAGATGGCTGCTGCCCGGGTCCAGGCATGAAATATGATGCGGGGCTCTTTGTCAAATAAATCATAGCGTCTCTCCTTTTCCTTCTTCTGTTTGATCACCTGCCAGTCATGAGGTGCAAAATCAGCAAAAGCACTTTGGTACTTCAAGTGCTGCAAATCCTCCCAAGTGCTTCAGAATGCCGAATGGATGCAGGGAAAGAAAAATGAACAAAGAAGATGAGTTCCTGAAGAGTTTGTGGTTAATATGTGATAAATTCAGGGTCTGATTGTGCTTGGACTGTCGGTAATAATTCTTGCACGTGATTGGCTTGTGTAATGAAACACATACGAATTCTAAAAAGCGTGAGCACGCTGTACCGAATTTCGAGCACAAAGGGAAATTCAAATTCGTAATTTCTTGGTAATTTTGCCCACTACGTACCTTTTGGATGAAGCCTGCCCGCTGCGTGCAGAAATCAAATTTTTCAATCACCGTCCAATGTTTTTTTTCCCCCCCCCCCTTTCGTGAGGGTGTTTAGGCTTTGGAAAGGAAACAAAAGAGAAGAGAAGAAAACCGGAAAGAGGAAAAAGAGAAGCAAAAACAGAATAATCGCATTCTGGAAACGAAGGTTCCCGAAACTTTCCCAGCAAGTTTCCCCGTTCTGCGGAAGCAGCAAACTTTTGATTTCTGTGGGACGGAGTAACTTGATTGATCAGGAGCGATGAGGCGCACACTGTTTTCTGGATCCATCGAATTATGCCTCGAGGAGCAGTTCTTGGAATTCCGGGGCCTCGCGCATCGTTCCCGTCTCTTGGATTCCTCTTGCGATCACTCGCGAAAACGGGGAGGGACGGAGAAGGCGAAGCTTCAAATTCCTCAGGGTCGCCAACGGCTTCCAGTGTTCCAGGAAGATCATTTCCCTGGCTGCATTCAAATCAGGGCCCGACGGAAAAATTCGCTCTCCGCAATCCTCATCCATCCCTATTCAGATGCTTGGCAGGATAGAGGAGGGTGAGAAGGAAGCAGAGCGACGCTCACAGCGTACGTTCTTCCTGCATGTACCATGCACTCACGAGAGGTCCAGCAGTAGGAGCCGCGATGTTTTTGTTTCCTTAGAAAAGAGCACGGAAAGATGCCTGCAGGAGCCGGGAAGAGCTTTGTTTGCGAGATATGCTGCTTGAACTCCAAGAAGCTCAGGTACTTTCACTCCTGGTTGCTCACGGGAGGGAGGAGTGACCAGGCAACGGTGTCTCTGCCTCCCTTTCTGCTGAAATGACGAAACCGGGAATTTCATCTTCCTCGCGTGGGAAAAACGCAGGCGAAGATGTTCTGTTGTGACCTGTGAGAGGCCAACACGCAGGACGTGGATGTTCCGTGCACGCTCAACAGGGACTGACCTGAAGAATAAAAACGCGAAAGAGTTGAAGATGAGTTCTTGAAAAACGAATTAAGGGAATCTGGAAATTCCGATTCTCTCGACGCTCATTCGAGAGCAGCTGAAACGGGTGAGAATTCTGGAGCCTTCGAGCAGGACGGATCTCCATTTTCCTCAGCGCGGGCGCTGGAAAGCATCAGGAGAATGGGAAGAATGGGATTCCAAAGTGATGCTCCCAAGTTTGTTGCCATCTTTGCTGTCCGGTCGTGTTGAAAATGGATGCCCGCCCTGCGAAATTGCCGCTTTATTCGAATAGGCACCAAGCAGACCGCCTACGACTACTGCGAAAGAGCTGGACGCTGCCCATGCTGATTAACGCCTCGAACGCCGAAATCTTCTAAGATCAGGAAAAGTAAACAGATGTATACTGATACATATATTTTTATACGTGGATTAACATGCTAATTCATTGTGATATACATATCCATCAAGATATACATTATTAACATATACTCAGGATTATGATGTATGCATGTATGTTTATCATACATATTAATATGTGTAATAAATGTACATTCAATGAACGTATAAACATCGAATTATGAAAAATAAAACCTAATGGCGGCAGTAAACAGAGGGAAATAAAAACAGAGGTGAAAGATAAAAACTGACATTAGAAATTTGACATGAAGGAGTTGCCTGGGGAGGGGAAGCTGGTCTCTCGTGCCGACGGGACGAGATGCGACGGATCCCTGCATGAGGCACTCTCGCCTGTGCGCGGTCCGCGGCTACGGCCGAGGTCAAGCGGCAGAAGCAGCAAGGTGGAAACGGGAGCCTGCAGATCGGCGCTCCCCAAGCCTGGATCCAGCTCTGAAGCCAGAGCTGGTGTTGCCAAAGGACAGCAGGACGGCGGTGCTGGACGTAGCTCGTCCGTTTGCCTTCGTGATCCCTCCATGTTGCCAGGCGGCAATCGGAGAAAGCCGTCGATGCAAAGGTTCCGGCAGCCATCACTCGACCTTTGGGAACTTGGGACCCAGGCAATGAACCGAGTGCCCCGAGAATGCACGCCGATGAGATGAGGGTGCTCATGGCTGCCTCATGCATCCGCGACACTTGTGACATCCATTGGATGATGCCCACCCAACACCTGCGGCAACCTCGTGAAGAGGAGCAGTTCTTGGACGGAGATGAAGACGTGCGGTCGAAAACAGCCTACAGGCCGTCCCGTCGATTTTCACCCGGATATCGCCGGGGCGTTTATTTAAAAATAAACTTTTACAAAGACGTCAGTGCACACGCACGAAGAAACACAGAGCCTGCCGGGTCACCGGTTCGCAGACCGGTACGGACCACCACGGCAGCAGGGGGAAGGAGGAAAAACAAAAAAACTAAACAAAAAGAAAAAAAAAGAGTGGGAGGGCACGGGAAGGGATCACTGTTGCTGCTGGGGCCGTTGCATCCTTCTCAGGATGCCGGCAAGCTCTTCCTGTATTCGCGGATCCAGGTGAGGCCATCGCGACGCCCTCCTCAAAAATTCGGCGGCGTCCTGGATGGCACCCTTGTCGCGTGGTCACGAGCGGCCGTCCCTTCGAGTGCGCGACCTGTTGCGGCATCCCTCGTAACGCAGAATTTAATGAGCAGGAAGGAAGAGAGTACAAGATGGAGAAGAACCCTCTCCTTTTATTTGTGCTGTTGTAGCTGTTGACTGGAAGTGAAACAGCGATGGACTATGGACCGTTGCGCAATGTACACAGCAAGCACAATCGCTCGCTTTGATAATCTTTATAGTACATATCAAGCTGTATACTAATAAGCGCATATATTTATTTTTTTTATGACCATTCGAGATTTCGGTGTTCGGGGTGTTGAACCAAACCCATGCAGCTACCCAAGGTGCCTCCATGCGACGGGGATGGATGGATCCGAGCAAAAGCGGGCACGGGTGAAACAAGGCGTGGAACGGCGCGGCACTCCAGGGTGGTGCTGGGAGAGCTGCGTGAGCGGAGAAGGGAGGCGCCATCCAGTGCAGGATCGAGAGAGACCCCCTTTCCGACGCCGCGTTCCGATCCAGGCACGTCCCGGGCTGGCCTCTTGGATGCGCGGGGAAGTGCACCGACGAATGTACTCCCGGTGTCTGCACCTTCGTCGCTCAACCGAGCCCACTGATTCCTGTCGCCCGTCCGTGAGACACGTGTGGTAGGAGGAATCAGTAGAGCGATTGTGTCGGTCCCCTCTTTACGGTGAAGAGACGAGCGAGCGGACGTTTGCGACAGCGGAGGAAAAAAGTAAAGTCTCTTGTCCGCGACCGGATTTCAAAGAAGCAGCGAACTGCCCGAATGCTTTCTCTTTCCGAGGGGCAGGAGTCGGTTCACTTTCGCTTTCTCCGTGCGGCCAGCGCCATCTGTGAACCGCCTTCTGTGCCCCTAGGCTCTGGTGCAAAGGAAAGCGGCTCCGAGGCGGGGAACAAGGTCCCTTTGGTGAGAACGAAGGTCGAGGGCTCGTGCTGGGGAGGAATTCATGTCTATCCTCTCTTTCGAGAGGCAAACTTGACATTTCGGAGTCCTGATGGAATGCTGCGTCGAGATGCGCGGCGGGTGGCTTGTGGGTGCTGCTCGGAGGATGCTGGTTCCCGTCTATACGAGGATTCCCTTCAATTGCCTCGCGCTTCTCTTTCTGCTTGCCGAGCACTCGTTCCAAGAACGGTGCTAAGGGATTTGTCTCGCTGCCTATCAGCATCCGAATGCGGCCATGGTCCAGAGTCTACAAAGCCCCATTGCTCTTGCATAAGTAGCTGAGGATCAGCTTGTCCCGAGAAATCGCTGACGAAATTCCCCAAAGCACAGATGATGCATTTGAGACCTTTTGACCTTGGAGCGCGTGCTCTCGACGGGAACAGATGATTCACCAGTACAGAAGTGAGAAGGGTTTCCTTCCGTGAACACTCAGAAGATGGGAGGCCTCCAGAGCGGACGAAGTGGAGAGGACCTCGATCTAGAGAGACAGGGAGGTGCTGCTCTCGACTGAAGATGACGAGGATCCATCGAGACGACAGAAACCGACAAGAACACCTTTGGTTTGACGCCGAAACCATGAAAGAACGCTTCAGAGACCTACCTGAAGCCATGGCGGCGGCGAAGAAGGGAGAGCAGGAACGTGTTTTTCTGGAAGAAACTCGTGGAGCCGCAGTCGACACTAACCTCCGCATGTTGTCAACACCCGACCAAAGGAGCACTGCTGCTAAGGGAAAGTTTGTCGGTGCCATCTCAGCACGAGGTGAAAGATGAAAGGTTGAGCGAGGACTGTTCCCAGTTCTAGGAGGCACCCATTCCCTTGGAAGGATTGGTCATCTTAGCTGGCTAGGAGTTTTCCCACGGTCGGACGGGAGGAAACCTTCCCTCCAGGTCACTTTTCCAAGAAAGGGGAAGCGCCACTTGGTATCAGCCTGAGATCGAACCTTGAGTGACCAGCCAGTCGTCCGGAACGCGTCCTGGCCCGCGACCGGAGGCAGGCCAGAGCGGAGCGGTCCCTGTCGCGTTCCCTGCGATGGGCGGAGTCGGCTTCCCCACCGCTCGCCAGCGGAGGTCCTTCAGGCTGAAGCGGCCTTCCGTGGTGCGACGCAGGGGTCCGCAGGCGGACAATCAATCGGTTTCCGGTGCGCGGCGCTCGCATTCCAAGGTGGTCCGTTACGAATGGGCATACCGATCTGCATACCGATCCGGCGTGTGTGGTGATGGGGGCGGAAGATGGCTTGCACCAAAGACGCAAAGTCAAATGAAGATTTGGGCGGGACATTTCGCGTTCTCTCTTCACGGACCACAATTTCCAGGGAGATGCTGGCGAAGGAAGAGAATCCCCGCCTGCGTGTTTTGGAGTCTGTGAAATCAGTTGCGGAGGACCCTGCGTCCGTGGCGAAATGCTTGCTGCGAGGATGACGAGAACAGTAGCGACCGTTTCGAGGGAGGAGGAAAGCAGCAACGGGAGAAGGCAGGCTCATCTGATCCGTGCGTTTTGTGTGAACGGTTCAACAGAGGAACCTCATCTCCCTGTGTAAGAGGACGCGGAAATCACGTGCGTACTACGCTGACTGCCGGAGAAGAGCATTTTGTCGAGTTTTAGGGTTTCTTCGTGTCTTGACAGAAGGTACAGTTCGCCTTTGAGAATTCTCTTAGCATTGGTAGGAAAGCGATTGCTGCGGACCGCACCCTCACTCCAGATTATCCCAGTCTAACTTGCTTCTCATCAAGGAGCTCTGTGATGGCATCCGCCTTTGCTGCGAAGTCCCGAGCGAGTCTCGTTTGTGTGCTCGATAGACTCAGAGTCTCATCACTAAAGATTCACCCCTCAGTAGGGCAGACGGAACTGCCGAGGAGCGGTTCATCCTGCTACTGCGAGGTGAAGCTGCATTCCTGCTCTCGCCTGAGCAGATGAGCTACCCGGAGTTTGCACTTGGATGACAATTAGATGGGCGATCTCCTGAGAACCGCGAGGTGCTGAGAACGCGAGCTGCGATCAGAATTTTTGCGTGCGGGGTAGCAGTTTCTTTGGTCCCTCACTTCCGGGCTTACCATCTTCTGTGTGGACACGTAGTCACGGACTGG
This sequence comes from Raillietiella orientalis, assembly GCA_036172245.1. Classification (NCBI taxonomy): domain Eukaryota; kingdom Metazoa; phylum Arthropoda; class Ichthyostraca; order Raillietiellida; family Raillietiellidae; genus Raillietiella; species Raillietiella orientalis. The sequence continues at coordinate 296,020 of JAYWIR010000056.1, read as the reverse complement.
TGGCTCCTTCCCCTAACCTGTAGCTCTGGGCTTCCGCTCCTTCGGTCTTGTCCCGCTTGCTTTCCCGTTCAATTCTGGATGAGGCTCGTGACAAGCCCCTTGCTCCAACACGTGCCGAGGGGTCGCAGATTCCTGCGGATGGCACGCCCTAAACAGGACAAGCAAGACGAGGGTCCAGGGATCTTCCCATGCGGAACCCAACCAAGCCTGGAGTGGGTTTCCTGAGCTTTCGTGTTGACGATTTGCCAAGGGGGGTTGTTTTCAGCTCCGCGGCGGGGCTTCCCTATCTGCAGCTGGGCTGCCGCAATCTGGCCTTCCCGACCCACTCTCGGCGCGGTTCGGAGCCCTACCGCTAGTTGGCGGTGCGCACTTTGGAGGGAAAACGTGCGCCTTCTTGCGTGTGCGTGCACTTTCTCTAAAAGAGGTCCATGGGACGTGCACAAGGGAAGAAGTCCACTTGCGTGAGCGCTCCCTCTCACGCATCGCTGCAGTTTACATCTGTGGGGCTTCTCCCTGCATCCCAAGCTGCATGAGAGGGCAGTTGCGGAGAAACCGACGTTCTCAGCTGAGGATTGGATTCATCTGAGAAGTTGCGCTGTCAAGACAACCGAGGCGGTGCCGATCAAAGCCACGAACCATCGGAATCCCGAGAGATCAGGAAAAGGAAAAACATACATGCCCATCGTATGGGTTAATGTATATAGTAACGTACGCTACAAAGGTTGCAAAAACGAGTACGTGTGCTTATTATGCATATTTATAGATATATTTATGTACAGATACACAAATCTACTTTAGCATTCACATTTGTTAAGACTTGGTAATGAGCAGATTATTACTACCAATATCGCTTGAACACAGTTGTTAATATTTGATAACGCACATTTTATTAATTATATTAATAAAATATGTGCGTATTTATATACAGATATGCAAATCTAAATACCTAAATGCACATATTATTAATTACTAAATATTAATGAATTTAACAAATAGGTACGAATCAGTATTAATAAAATTCTAATTCACATATATTTTTAGAATACACGCTAAAGATTACAAAAAATATAGATGTTTACCATATATATTATCTCTACAATAAATATGCGCCAATGAACGTACGAGTAGCGAACTATAAAAAAAAAAATAATGGTGGCAGTCAAGAAGAACAGTGGGGAAAAAAATAAAAAAGGCAATGTAAGGAAACAAAAGGGAAATCTTTGTATTTCATTTTCCTATTATTTTTAATAATAGTCAATAAATGGAACTTTCTTAGTAAATGATGAATTCAATTTTCTGGATTTTTGGTCATTAGGAATTTTGATCTTTTGATAAATATATGTTTATAATCTGATATTTATATATTCATTCAATAGGTATGTATTATATATAAATATATATAATAAACATATTTTTAATAATCTTTCAAAGATATATCAATTCATTTTATTAAGTATATTTATAATATGTACGTTAATAGATTTAGGTAAATACGCATATTAAAATAAATTTGTATATTAATCTCTATATAAATGCATAAATTAATATACATAATGAGCATGCACATTTCTTTCTTGCAATCTCTATATGATATGTATATTAATCTATATTTGTTAATCTGTTTGCGAACGTACATAATAAACCCACACATTCCTTTTTTATGGTCCTTCGGGCTTTTGGGGAGTTGGGGCCACACCCGGACTGAGGGCTCCGCCGTCTGCTGCTGAAGAACTTTCGAGTTGCCCGCCTACAAGTTTCCGATCGCTTTCCAAATGCTCGTGGAGGCTCCGTGGGATTCCAGTTTCGAGTGGGCACACGCCACACAAGAACGGGAAAGCAGGGATGATAACGGAAGGCATCCCTACTTCATCATTTTCTGGATGTGCCACGTTTCCGGAATGAGTTTTAGCTCCAGGCTCTTTCATCTTCGGGGGACGTCCTCGGCTCAGGTCACAGGCACGCCTTCTTCGTTAGAGGCACCAGCAAGTGAAGCTGCTGCCCTTAGCACGTGGCAATCGTTTTCTCGCTGAAGACTCACCGACGTACAGTTGGCCCACGGAGGTGCACGCGGCTATGGTCCGCTGAAAGAGAAACGCGCTCCCGCACACGTTGCAGGACGAGCAAGTGTACTGCAACGAGTACAACCATATACTGATTGGCACGGTGAGAAAAGCATGATTGATTCATGCCATAATGAGAGGGCTGCGAGAGGCACTGCTGATGGACTCGAGGTGTCTGTTTGAGGACACACGCGATGCGGAAGATAGGTGAAATCTCAGGTGCAGATTCTGCGTCTTACTCCCTGCTTGTTTTCGCAAGTCCCTCTTCGATGTGTTTTTTTTTTTTTTCTTCAATGGCAACAAGATGGACATCCTTTTGAGCTCCTGTGTTTTCTCTGCTTTCCTTCCAGCTCTTCTGGTTTTTGGTTCTCAAGGACTGCTGAGGAACCGTTCGCCTCCTTCGGGAGGACTCACGAAGCCCTTTAACGCTGCCCACGCCACCCGAGGGCGCGTGTGACTCTTCAAGTCATGGGGAGTAAATCCAAAGGGACCACCCCTTATGAATCCAAGAAGGCTCCGGAGGAAGGAGCCCGTTCCTCTTACGCTTTGGGAGGGAACCCTCTACCCTCGTTGTCTCCGAAGGGAATCTCTTCCTTGCTCTCTCCTGAGGGACTCCACCGAGAAGGCCTCTCCTCATTTAATCTTCGAAAGATTCCTTCTCATTCTTTACGGCACAACGGATCTGCTGTAATCATGGGAACAGCTCCTTTTTGTTTCTTCCTCTGAAGAGAAACCCGAAGGGACATTTCCAAGTTTTCTCTGAAGGGTGGTTCCCTGAAGAAAACGGCGCGCTTCTCCACCACACTTTCACCACCTCCATGTACGCAACGGAGCTCCTGAGGGAGAGGGGGAGGATGGCTTCATTTTCACAACCGAAAGGGACGCTCCTTGATTCCTGGAAGGACCTCGGAGGGTCAACTTCCAATCTAGGTCAGTCAACGGTGAGCATCCAGTTTCCGGATTCCTCCATTGCCGCACCAGAAAATGGACCAACAGACGTGATCCTGCAGCAGGGGTACTCGAAACCCAAGACGCACCTTCGTCCACGAGGATGCTTTTGAGATCATGCTGGAGGTGAACTTTAGCCAGAGTTTCACTTAACTGGCCGGACTCTGAGTTCTTGTCTCTGCAATTGTGGCAGGACCGCTTTGGGGAAACTTCCGAGTTCTGGGGGCTGTAGTCGATGAGTGAAAATTTTAGCCCGGGACTTCCCTGTTCCTCAGTGACAGCATCACGGGGAAAAGCAGATCCGTGTTTCGTGTGTTTGTGTGTCATTGCTTTCTCAGGGAGTTTCCCTCCTCATGTTTTTGTCTTTTTTTCGTCTTCGATTCTTCTGTTGTGAAATTCTCTCTTTTTCTATATCCCTCCCCCCTCGCCCCCCCTCAAAACAAAAAAAAAAAAAAAAACCCTCCATCGATGTTTAGCAAAGGAGAGCAGGCGCTCTCTTTTTCGACCGACAGTCGAATGTCTCCACCAAAAGCTTTTCCGCCCAAAGCAGCTTACCCTCGATGAAGCCAGAGCGCTGCTGAGATCAAAGTCCGCACAGTTCCGAAATGAAGGATTCAGGTACTGCAATAAAGACACGTAGGATTCTACGCTTCTGGTTTAGAAAACTTTAAAAGGCGCGCGCAGCTGTCCCCTCCGCTCTGATCGCTCGAAGAACGACCCTCTCGAAAGGCGCTCCTCGAACGCCGTGCCATCTAGCGCTTGGTTAGGGAGATCATCGTGGTTTTTTGCTCACCTTCCCACAATGGAGCAAGGGGGCAGAAGCGCACAGATCCCTGGGATTCCGCGGGATGCTGAGGTCAAAGCGTCGCAGAAGACGGTGTCTTCCAAAGTGCGCTCCGCTGTGTACCGTTCTTGGGTGTACGTGTGCTCAGTATACAATCTTCAGACACGGCTGAAAGAACTTGGCGCGTGCATTGTGCGTTCAAGATTCATGGGCAAGAAAGCAGCGGCAACAAGGGGGAGTACCTGATGACCACTCTATATTGTGGATGTGAGTGCGGTGTTTGGAAGGGAGAGATTCCTGAGGAAACCAGCACTCGAATGCCACATCTTCCGGTGAGATCCATTGGGAGGAAGACCACCCTTTCGGGATGGCAGGATAACTCTTAGCATCGCCGTTAGATGAGGCGGGCGGCGACGGTGGGGAGCGACTCCTCGACGCCTCTGACGCTCGTGCTCAGTCCGGAGCCTCTGACGAGAGCACAGCTCGCTTCTCCTGGGGCTATGCCCCATCGGTCCAGCTTTCCTCGGACTTCGCCACGCCATTCCAGCCCGAATCCTTTCTTTATCCTCGTACCACACGAGGTGGGATCCGTGACTTTACCCCTAAACGCCGCAGGGAATCCGCTTCCCAGTGAGCCATCTCTGTCCTCTTGGAACCTTCGAAATCCCCAGTTACCTCTTCCCGCCCTCCGAAGGATTCCCCTCCTCTCTCCACTCGACGACGCCTCCCTTTGCGGACCCATTTTTCCGAGACGAGACAGAGCGCCTATGGCCCTACCAAGGGGAGGAAACGGCTCGACCTTGTTGGTGACTTCCCGTGCCAGCTCCGGGAATGCCCCGTCGGTCGAGACATCTTCCCGGCCACTCACCACGTAGGACCTGCAGCTGTTCGCGAGCCACGGGAGCCAGGCAGACCTCACGGGGGAGAGCCCTCTTGGCACTGAGGAATCGCGGCGCTGCGAATTTCTCCCGAGCACCTGCGCGTTTCCAGAGATCCCATAGGGCTGGGAGCGCTACACCGACCCTGCGAAGCTCTCCCACTCACCAGCCTCTGATCGAGCCGGATGTTCCCGGCATGTCGCCAAGAGGAGCCATCCCTTTCCCTCTTCCCGGTCCTCTCAGTAGATCAAGGACCCCGATTCCTGGTCCGCCGATCCGCAACTGTTGCAGACGCTAGTCCTTTCCTCCCTATGGAAGGCATTCCTCAGGTCATGTGAGGAAGAGCCTAGGGCGAAAGTCCTCCCGCCGAAGGATGAGGTGGGACCGAGAAAGCAGCTTGTGCGGCCCAGGAGTTCGATTGGGAAGTTGGCGCAGAAGGTTTTTCAGGTGACAGCAGTCCCCCCGCATAGCCGAGGAAGGGAAGCCACCCGTCGCTGCGCGGTCGTTCCTGGAGAGGGCGATCAGGACATTTTCCCTGGATGGCGCCTTCAAAGGAGGGAGGGAGGAGGGAAATATCGGATCTGCCGACTTTCCTCTGGCTGTACGCCAGGCGTCTCCCAGGTGGCACCTTCTTACTCCCCTTACTCTCTTACTTACCCTCCTTACACTCGAGTGCCTACCGAACTTGGTCTCCCGGCAGCAGGTGGGCGCGCCTCCCTCGGAGCGATCTCAGACGACGCCTTTCTACCTGTTCGACTTGTCCTCTCCGCTTCTTCATAAACTGATGCCTTTGAATGGCGTCGGCTCATGAGGATGAGACATGAGAGAAGGAAGGAAGAAGGCGGGGCATCGAAATGCTCGGGGCTCTGGAACTCGACATGATGGACTCCGAGAATCGCCGTCCCTACGACGACGGATGGTGGGTTCCCTGGAAGAACAGCGCCATCGGGGACCCCCCTCCGGGTGCCTTGCTCAGAGGGATGCGGATCACCCGAGGCAATGTGACCCGAGGAGGCACCCCCGAGTGATCCTCGCTATCGCAGCTGTCCACCAGTAGGACTTCGCCCCATTCACTCCTTCTCCATTAGAAATCCGGCCGGGACTGGCATGTCCCCTCCTCACGTCGCCGAGACGGACGTCGCCTCTGTGTCCAGTTCCAGCGCTTCCGCGGGCATAGCCAGCATCTTCCGTATGCAGCAGCTGTCGTCCAATGCCGTGGTTCCTGCCTTCCCCTTTCCCGGCCTACTGCCCATCCTGCTCGCCTCCTTACCGGTGTTCTCCGGTCGGTCAGTTCCTCCGGTGGTGCTGGAACGCAGAATAAGGCTCCAGCCTTGTCCCCGGAGAGGTCAGAGTGCTGCCCTTCGGAGGGCTTCGACTTCGGGAAGGCGAGAGAGGGGTTACCTCCTGCCTTTCTCCTCTACCCAAGATCCTCCTCCTGCCTTCCTCCCGCGCTAGGGTCCCTGTAGAGGGGAGAAGGGAAGAAGGAGATAGGGCCTCTGTACACCTTAAGGTATCCGGAGACGGACGCCAATCGAGGTAAAAGGAGGGAGACGTCCTCCCACACCTGTGCGAGTGAGAGAGGGAGCTTGGGATCTTTCGAGCAGCATTCGCAGCTGGAGAGACGTAATCTCCAAGGGGGGCTCGCGGGCGGCTGTGGCGCTCTCCTGGAGAAATGAAGGGAGCCGCCGCGTCTCCCGGACGGCGTCGGCAGGTTTCGGCGCGCCGCCGCCGCCTCCGGTACCCCGGGAGACCGCCGCCAGAACGGCGTCCGGACCACTCGCGTCTCCGCGGGCGAACACGGCGGAGTCCTGTCGTCACGGTCGCGTCGCTCGCTGTCCGGTCGGGATGGAGGGAAACGAGGTCGTGCCTCCCACTGAGATCCGCGTGTCACCTCCCGAGGACTCCTCCTCCTCCGGCAGGACCAGAAGCCCCTGCAAGTTCTGCCAGGAGTCCCCGGACCAGCCCATCCACGGGGACATGCGCCTGCAGATCATGAGCGGAGGTAGGAGAGGGTCGCCCGGGGGTAGGAGCAAACGTACACGTCCCTCCCTATTTCCCTCTCGCTCGCCGCTTTTTCCCTCCTAGAGAAATGAAAAATCTTCGTCTCCATCCCTTCTTCACTTTTTTTTTTTCTCCTCGCGTTCTACAGTTCGCCGGGCAGTCCGTGGGAGGGTGCAGGGGTCAGGTGGGGCGGTGCGGTCTCTCCGAGGGGTCTCTCAGGAGTGAGCGTCACCTTTCCGCTCCCAGGATGGCCTCCAGGTTCGGTTGGACCTAGGGAGGAGAGGGAGAGATAGGGTTCCTGGGCCGCTCTCCGACGGGTGCGTCGGAGGGCGACCCGAGAACCACCCTTCCATCCAGGCGCGCTGCGCGTTCAGGACACTTCCTCGTGGGGAGTCCCGGCATTTCTTCGGAGAGTACATCCTCACGCGGAGGGCTTCCCGCGCTGAGGACGAGGCAAGGGAAGGAAGAACCTCCACAGAGTCGTCAGCTGCTCCTACGATCACTTGCGCAAGGGTTGGCGACGGCGTTCGGCCGTCCGCCCCCGGCATGGGGTCCAACGCCCTTCTAATCCTGTCTTTTGTCCTTCCAGGTCTGGTGTGTGGGAAGGATGCAGGTCGGGAGACGATCATGGACCCACCATCGCCCTGCGTGCAAAACGTAAACAGCTGGGTGGGATGGGGGGTCCGTCCTTGGTCATGGTCCGCTGCAGCCGTCCAGGCCCAAAGTGTACTTTTCTTCCCGTCCTTGCCTCCTCCTTCACCTTCGGTTGTCCTAATGAAGAGAATCCCGAGCCGATCGCGCGCATCCTATTCTCTACCCACACAACCTTCTTCCATCCCTTGCCCTCTCCCCGGAGCGCGTGCGAACTTGGGAGAGTCCACCTCTTCCCGTCCGCGGTGGACTCGCCTGAGTCCCCATGAATCCGGGAGCCAAGAGTGTTCCGCACCTGTGGGCGAGCACCTCCCCGCGTGCCCTGGTGCTTCTTCCCTAACGGATATCTCGAGAACACCTCCCCGGAATGTGCTCACTCTCGGGGGGACCAACGCATTTGCGAGATCCTCAGGAGGAAGAGGCACGACAGCGGAGTGGAGTTGTCTGGCGACTGATGGTGACAGAGCGTGGCCGAGAGCTTGAAGGAGGATCCTCATGCGCTCCCAAATATCCCTCCTCGTTCTGAGGTCACGGGGAGTCACCCATTGGCAATCAAGGCGCTGCGGGGTTCCCGGCATGGGGACGTGACTCGCTACGGGATCAGGGAGAGCGGCAGGCGAGCGGAGAAAAAGAGGGAAGAGGAACGATAGGTCGTATCTCGTCAGTCCATGGGGGGGGGGAGCAGGAGGGAGGCACTGAAACACCCACCGGGCGTTCGAATCATCCAGGACGCCAAATACTCGGCTTCTCCGAAGAAGGCTGATGCCAAAGGAGGTCGTCACCCGAGATGATCGGCTTCGCTAAAGACCGGCACCAGTGAACGGATGGTTCGCGCGTTCGTGGGGCAGGACGTCTATGCTGGGAACCTTGGCATGTGGATCGCCCGAGGCACCGTAGAAAGAGGAAAAGTCTCCGGGAAAACCTCGAGACCCCCTTCAGGCACAGGAACCTGTCCTAAATGCGTGGAGGAGAGTCCGAGGGTGTGAAGGGGAACTCGGGTGAGGAAGACCCGAAGGAGACGGTTCACCGATCCCTCCGATTCCCCGGAGCAAAGCAGCAACCGATAGGTTCAGGTCAGATCACGCTCACGCGCTGACGGGGTGGCGGGAAACAAGATGGACTAGCTGGTGAACTCGCGCGCGCCGTACGTGACGGTGAGTCCGCGTGACGGAGGAGCTCCTACGACCTCTGTGTCTCAGCGCCATTCGCGCAAGTCTCCGAGGTCGCCTCAAGGTCGGAATGCGAGCGCTCGGGTGAGCGAGCCGGTGTTTCAGTGCAGAAGGAGCGCAGCATCTGCCGCGTTGCTGCGCCCCCTCTGTTCTCGACAAGGCGCGTAGGAAGCTGTTCCAAGAGCGGTGGCGAGCTCCAGGTGGGCGCACGCTCTTCGGCGCATCCATTCGGAACCCACTGGGAGGGCCCGTCCGCTTGCGAGATGCCGCACAGCGTGAGGGAGCGGTCCTGCTGCTCCTTTCCTCCGGTCAGCAGCTGGGGTGCTTAGCAAGGCAGCAGAGAGATGACGCTGCTCGCTTGGGGCAAGGAATCGTCAGGATGCTTCGCGACCAGCAGATGGCGCGGAGTGACAAGTGCCAGCAGTCAACTGGTCAGTGCGCGTCATTTCTGTCCATCAGACCTTAAGGATCTCAGGTCCTCGACCTCGCAAGAACCAAAAGACTTGTGACAAGGGCTTTGAGGATGAGGATGCCCGGACCGGTAGCCAGAGGAGAGCGAGGGGCCAGCGGTCGGGACAGCTGTCTCACCAGAGGACTGCTCTAGGAAGGGGATGGGGATGGGGGAAAGATTTTCTCGCTATCGTCGCCTGAGTATCGAGCTCGGCACCCCACCCTACAACCAGTCCACGAATTCGTCTGGGAGGACGGAGATCCTAGCGGGTTTTCTCTACTGAGAGGAAGACGAAATCCTCGCTGAACCTCAGCATCTTCCAGGTCGTCCACTCCCTCGCGCTCTGCACCTCCTTCTCTCCGGAAAGGATCACCTCTCTCCTCCAAGACAAAGGAGGACAAACGTATCGCGGTGGCAGCGGAGGGGGGATGGGTGGGAGGTGGACCCCTGGTCATGAGCATGCTGAGTCTCCGGTTCGCCCACCTCCTGCGGCAGAGCCCCTGCTGGATGCACTTGGGGGTGGGAGTGATGAGGAACAGAAGGAGGCCCTGGTCAGTACGCGGAGGTGCAGTCACACAGGGAAGGAGTCGGACCTCTTTCCAGTCTCGATCCGACGACCTTGGCTCCAGATGGAGGCGGCGCTCCTCGAGAGACGGCTGGACCGATGTGGGGCTGAGCACTCTTCCCCTGGAAGTTCCTTTCGATGTTCCCCTCTTTCGCTCTTCCCGACTACGAAGGGCACCGGGAATGCACCTTCAGGTCCCCTCTCTTCTCCAGTCACGAGACTGAATGCCTCCGCCCCACCTCGCTCTCGTGAGATCGCAGGGGGCTCACTAGGGCGGGGAGGGAGAGGTCGAGTCCCTGCGTGCCAAGCCCTGCTCCTCGGAGGAGAAGAGCAATCCATGTTGCTCTCGGCTTCCGCATGCGCACCCACCTACGTCCATCCACATTTCCATTTCTTGCAGCCTGAGGAGGAGATTTGGAAGGCATTTTCCATCGCCGAGGAGAACGAGTCGGACAACGAGGCATCGCCTCCAGCAACCGTCCTGACCAGAAGGTCTGCCATCGTCTCCGCCAGGGTGCTGACAGACGTCTACGCCAACTCCAGCCCTGAGAACCGGCAGAAAAGGTTTGGACTGAATGAGACTTGCCCCAGTTCCCTAGGGGTCTCCATCTTACGGATCGGGGGCTTCGCTAGGGCTCGCTACCGCGTGGCACTCGAGTTCCCTTCCCGTCTGCCGATCTCGGAGCAGGGAATTCCCTGACCCCGAGAAGCAGGCGGCAGGGGAGGATGGCGGGATTCCGGGGACCTGCCAGAGCTCGGAGTGGCGGAAGCGCGTGAGGAGGCAGTAGTCCTGAGCCTGAGAGAGCGCCTTCTCCTCCTCTTACTGGACTCCGCAGTCACTAATCACCGGGCGAGCATGAAGTCTGCGCCGATTTCTTCCTGATCCGCGAAGTCGAGTCGAGCGTGGGGGACTTTGCAAGGACCTCAGAGCTCCACAATGAGCGTCTTAGAGGGAAAGAAAGTCGTCTGTCCGTCGGAAAGCAGCAAGCGCGACGCAGCTAAGGCCGTGACTCCAATGATGTCCCGGAATGGGATGACACGGCAGTAATGAAGCCACGGTACGGTCTGATCTTCGCCCTTCTTCCTCTTCCCTCTTCTTCGCCGGAGAGATGGTCCAAAACATTCGGTCTACCGGCGTCCATCCCTGCGAAAATAGAGCCGCTGCGCGTGATCTCTCGAGCACGGCCTCGGACTCTCAGCAGAAAGACGCCGAAGGATCTGCGTGTGATCCTCCGATGCTGCGAGTGCGTTGCTACGGGGATGCTTCTTCTTTAGTCAATAGGGAACAGGAGTTTTCCCTCTCCCCTAATCGGATTACTTGTGTCTTCCCGCTCATCAGGTACTTCTTATCTGTTGCTTTCTGTCTTGAGACTCAGCGGACGTTGTGTTCCCGGTGCACTTTCCTTTCTGGATCAGACTTCGAAAAAACGGGATAGAAGCGATTTGTTTATTCGGGAAACGATCCTCGATAAAGTCGGCACACAAGACCTAAAAAAAGTAGAGTAATAACAAGATAAAGAAGGAATGAGGAGGAAGAGGAAGGCTGTACAAGTCTCGACCATTTTCTCCTCCTAACGTTCTGTTGGAGGAAAGTGGAATGCGTGAACGACGAGACCAACCCATAAGGGTGCTGATACGAGCTTCAGGGTGTTTCTGTTACAAGATGTTCGTCGGAATCCCATTGGCATAATGGAAGAGGGGAGTACATGATCGACAAGAGACGCATGTCCTAGTGGTCAGGATGTCTCTCCCAGAAGTCGCATGCAATCGGAGTTTTCGTCCTGGCAACATAGCGATGCTACGGAACTGACTCTGGGCTTCCGATGAGCATCCTGATGCAGGAAGCCTCTCATCCGTTTTTGTTAGGGTTCCCAAGTTCTGACTGGTGCTTTCTTTCGCTGCAGAAGAATCTCCTTTTCATACGCACCATCTTCGTAGTGTAGTATCTTCGTTGGTCTAGTAAGCGGCTGCTCCCGAAGCATCGTTGCTTTCCGATCCCCCGTCCTCCCATAGGTTCTCTCACATCTGGGAATTTTGACACTGGGATGTGGGAATCCTCCGATGTAATCCCACTGCTGTGTGACCATCCCAGATGTTGAGTGGTTGGGATATGCAATATCTACTATTTTAATGATGCACGATCACTCTTGTAGTCATGGTAATGTGTGGTGGTACATTGGAGCATGAAGGTCCACTGCCACTTTCTCTTAGTGCAAGGGAATTCGGCAAATCTTCTCGTGAACTGTTCGAATTTGATCCGCTCGAAAGCGCGTGGCTGGACCACTCAAAGTCTTTTCTGAGGAAGTCTCCTTGCCCCTCTTCAGAGAAACCTCTACAGAGAGATTTCATTCGTCTAGGATGAGTTTTGGATTCTCTGGACATTTCGGACATTTAAGATTCTTCTTGAATAAGCGACCGGAAGGAATCATTGCAGAGTTTCCTTATCGTTTAGGGTTTCTGCCAAATGTGGCTTCGACTGCTACCTTCGAATCCATATCTGCTACGCTCCGACTTCCTCTAGTATGGGAGGATGCACTTTGTCTCCAGTTTCTCTAACAGTGATGTTTCTAAGGTGGCAAAAAAGCTCAGTTTGGGCAATGCGTTCAGAAGGAGATCGAATGCCGAAGCCTTTCTGCCAGTTTCCTTCTGTCTTCCTTGACTTCCATTGACTTCCGTCTTTCGAACGTGCCAGTTCAGGACCCGGTCGGCATTTCTGGAAGTCTTCTCGCTCCTATCAAGAGAATTTGCCAGCCGACTCTCTTCTAACCATGCCTTGTAACCAAGGGCTTGTGCTCTGCCAGAGGTCTTTCAGGCCAATCCTCGTTGTTTCGAAATCTATCCTGATCCCTGAATTCAGAAACGCTCTTCTCGATGCTTCTGCCCTTTGTGATTTGCTTAAGTATCACCTTTGAGGTCATGAGTTGATGGTAGCGTTGGCGTACAACCAGCGGCGCCTCACCGCAGATAAAAGCATGGCTGAGCAGCCATCAGGGGACGGATAACAGTTCTCATACTCTCACGTGACAAAGACGGTCTCTCCCCCTCCCGTGTCCAGCAGCCTTAACAAAGTGCACGACCCTCTGCAGATTTCATGCCCTCTCTTCAGGAACTTCTCATGAAAATTGTCAAGCTCTCTCGAGAGCAACAAGTGCGACCAAAATCCTATTCAACGTTTGGATGGATCGGCTTCTTAGCAACCGAGTCCAAGATACTGACCTCGCGCATGCCTGCTTGGTGGCTAGGAAAACCTGTGGCAGAAAAAGTGACTGCATCCTCAGTGACTGGCACGAACAGCATCCTCCCACATTTAAATTCGCATTTGCTGTCCCCCCGTGCAAGAAACACGCCACGCTGAACTGACCACCTCCCCATCTATGCTGCTACCTCTGTCGAGCGCTGTCTTCAACGGGACGGATCCACCGTGCGCAGCATCTGAACCAAGCGCGGACTGCCCAGACGATTCGAGTAGAAGCTACAAAGCGCAGATGCCGAATCAAATGAGGCAAGCGGCATACCTCATTGGGCAGCAGAGCGATTTCTACGACACAAGCAGAGCTGATGCTTTACTGCTCTTCCGGAAAGCTGGAATAGGAAACATGTGCTACTTGGTCTTTCGGCACGCTCTTTTCCGATGACGTCACAACTCGCAAGGAAGATGTTTGCCTGCAATTGGATCAGCGGCAGATCTCGACGAAAAGCTTCTTTTCCAGCCCGTTTCTTGAGCAAGCCACAGGGAACTTCGCTCTGAGCGTCTTCCGATGAAAACAGTAGACGCTCTCAGATCCTCCTGAGATCAACTCCCTGCTGATGAATGTGATAAACGCTTCAAGAAAACTTGTTTTTGGAGATCTCGAGGTCCGTGCTAAGTGCATCTTCGTTTTCGGAGGAACGCAACATCATCACCCGATGCCGCAAGTGCGAATCGGAAAGACAAGCAGCCTAAAGGACGCAAGGGATGTCTCACCGTGCAAGAAACACGCCACGCCACTGAACTGACCACTTCCCCATCTATGCTGCCACCTCTGTCGAGCGGCACTAGCCACAGAAATAGGAAGGGACCATCGAATTCATCGGTCGTTTTATTGGTCTTCGTCGAGCGACTGACGGGGAAGAAGGGAGGTTGAGCGGGGCTGCACGCTAGAACAGGGGATCGCGTTAGAATTCCCTGAGTTGAAGAAGAGATTGTGGTCGCCGGCAATGGAAGCTGGGAAAGTAGGCGGGATTCTAGTTTTTTTGAGCTGGTTTAACCAATGATGTCACCATTTTCAAGCGAGGAAGAGTGAACAATAATGGGGTCAAAGCCAGGGGGTCACTTTTTTTTTTTTTTTGTTCTCTTCTTGTGCTTTTTTGCTTTTCCATTTTTTGCTGCTTCCCAAATGCTTTCGTCGAGTGGGAAGAAAATAGGTCACCTGGGAACGTGTCTTCTGATTTATTTCTACGCTCTGGACCGTTTCGACGCTGTACTTCGACACATTCATGCTTCTCCGTTATTCACTGCTTTTCAAATCTCTTTCGATCCATTTTTCCGCTCACCTAGTCTCCATCCGGAACCGTTAATTTCCCTTTCCTTTCCTTGGATAACTCTTGGGATAAGCCAGGGACTGAAAGGGAAGGACTGCCCATACACGCAGCTTCAAGGAAAATCTGGATGGAATGATTGTCAAGTTGTGGTATCTCAGCACTCTTAACACGGAGGGGTCCCTCGCGTACCGCCGTCCAGAGGACACCTTAGACCTCTGGAGAACTCTGCCATGTAGACTTGAGGTTGCATGGAAAATCTGTTGCGTACGAAGATTCTGTGGCACTTTCAAATCTCCATGGGAAGCAGCATGGCTCTCCATGGGTATCCGAGGGCTATCCGCTGGGTCCCTGGAGCACTCCAGAGAGGCCATTTGGAATTTTCACACCGAAGTCTGTCTTTCAGGAAGAACATAAGGAAATCTTGTGACTGCAGAGCCTGCACTCAGCAATGCTTAGAGGAAAATTCAAAAGAGCGACAGGCTTGTGTCTGGAAGAGGGTCTCAGATATAGGACCTTGGAAACGGACACGCAGATGCAGGGATCGAAGCCCGGTCAAGGCAGTCGAGTTACTGAGATGAGATCTACTAACCTACTCGATGCTTAAGAAGAGGTTCCTAGGACGAGAATCTTCGAGGAAATCTGAAAACTGATCACAGAAGAATCTTTCGAAATGCAGGATTCTGTTCAAGATGGATGCTCTTTTCTCTATGGGAAGGCACGTCCCAACTTCCAGAGATCTCGTCTCTGAATACATAGGAAATTTCAAATCCAAACTCAGATCACTGGAGATGATCGAATCCATCAATTGGATGAATGTGAGAGTGCAGATGCGCGCAGCATCATCTCAGTAATCCAGTAAGCTCTTTTGCGTTGATCCTGACCCTGCGTTGTATCTGCAACTCTGGCAGAGTTTGGATGCAAGCAGAGTAGAGTACGAGTCTCTGGAAGGAGGATTCCCACATTGTGGGACGCCTTTAGAGGACGAAGCCAACATGTTCTACGAAACGCAGAATGCATGCGGTTCCATCTGCCGTTGGTGATGACAAAAATAGCAGACAAAACAAATACATTTGTTCGGGAGGATATCACAGCATCAAAGATTTCCTTCCGATCACTGAAAATCGATTTGGGAATATTGATCAGCATGCAACAAGACTCTTCTGGAAAAGAGCACAGCGTTTCCATCAAACAAGCTTCAGGAGGGGCTTTCATTTGTAAATGTCTTTAAGAAAAGAATTGCAGACATCAGGAGGGAGATCTCGTGGCACATCGATGTTTTAATGTAGCGATCAACCTTTCATTTTATGCAAACAGAGCGTGAGTCGACATCCCTCAATGATGCAAGATTCGTATCCTTGGAAATACGATCATTCTCTCTTCCTTAAGATGCAGCTTCTCTCTCCATCCCCCCCGCCTTCCCTTCCTTCTGAGCTTCCCACTGGGAGAATTTTTTGGACAAGGTTCGATTGCAGCAGGTGGGTCTGAGTCGAAAATCGTTTCGAATTCCAAAAGAAGCTGCAAAATCCAAAAGGATTCTCTTGCCCAATAAGGGGGCATCCTTCGGAGAGTTCTTCGGAGTAGCCGTTAAAGGATCTTAGTTAGGGGTTCAAGTGTGAGGGGTGTCGGAGCATTCTGCGGGGTCCTACAAGCACGAGGTTCTCCAAACAACAAACATCCACGAGCTACTGCTGACTGGGGAGGGGGATGACGGAGCAGACCCACTGATTCCGTGTCTGAAACAAATTGATGCTAATTGGGGGACAACCATTTAGGACCTTCTCAGGGACTTCTGCGGACGGAGTGGAACACCTGATGAAAAATTGTGCAGTCAGTGTGCATGTGCTCATCTTGAGAGTGATGGATGGTCCCTTCTGCGTAAGAGGAACCTACTCTCATGCTGAAGTGAAGCGGCCAAGCTCGTGGCTGGGTGTTGACATCGAACTCGTGAAAGCTTCATACAGAGGAAAGGGCACATCAGCTCGCGCTGCGACCAGCCGCAGATCTCACTGAGAGGGGAAACCGGAAGCGCAAGATCGCCGCACGTCCTGCCTGAATTTCACTCCTGCCTGGAAGAAGAGAGGGGGAAAAGAAGCCTCTTCGTTTCGCAGGGCCGTGCCGTGCCTCCAATTCGTGCCGAGGAAAATTTGGAGTTGGAACAAGAGGGTGACTTTCCCGTTCAGGAAGCGAAACAACTTCAAAGAGACGTGTCTTAACTAGAAAGACGAGTTGAACGTTGATTTCCTCATGGGTGGCGCATCGTGATGTCATCGGCGTAAGGTGACCAGAAAAGGATGATTGATGACTGTCACCACTGTAAAATGCCGCTTTACGCTCTTGGACATGACCGATGGAGCCACGGATCATGTCTAATGCAAGTGAGGATTCTTTTCTGAATTCTGGAAGCGAAGCGACGGGTCTCTTACCAGTTGCTTGCTGAATCAGAAAGAATGCTTCTGAACTCCCGAATGTGATGTCCTCATTTAGAGACTCCTGAGGTAAGAAGCCAGATGCTGCATCCTGTGGATCATTTTCGGATCGAATTGGTCTTGAGGGAAAGTTCCCCCATAGAACAAAAGAATGCTTGGTTTCCCTCTAAAGTAAGGTTATGGTTACGTGGCGCAGCTGGGAACTCGGCAATTTCCATGGGATGTAAAGTTTCCAGAGGAACTATGGGATCGTTCCAGTCCCCCTGCTAACAGCGTAAACTGATTGGTTCGAAAATGTTGCTCTCCGCTTGCCGTCCACTGCATCGTCACCATCCACCTCACCTGAGTGCGTTTTGTCCTGTGGCGTTTCTCCGAGTTTCCTTACTCTTTAGCATCATTCAGAAGTCCACGCACACACGCATGCCAACGCCACACCATCAGGGAAGACACGATGTAGTGCACGAACCCTTAGAGCTCCTTGCGTACCGGACGTACTCTATGTGGATGTCATCCACAGGGAAGTAAATGGCTGCCCCCATGCCATGGAGGGAAGGTGGCGTTCGGAATTCGGCTGTCATCTCAGGGGAGTCAGCTGAATCTCATGGGCATCCCTCTCCTTGAACGAGAGAAATGCCATCCCTACTTCTGATCGGTTCGAAGCGCGCGGCGGCCGGCGCACCGCCCATGAAAGCTGACGGGAATGCGAGATTTGAAGGACGAGCATCTTTCGCTTCCAAACCGATCCAGCCACAACACTCTTCTTGTCTTTCAGCATGTCTCTCTGCGCTGCTGCGGATCTTAGCAAAAGGAAGTCGATCGTCGTCATACCACCAATGCAGATCTGCCCTGGGGATCTACTGGTCTACTCGAAAGTGGCAGCCGAGCTCAACTCGCAGCCATACGGTATGGATCGAGCCGTGGTGCATGCTCTGTGTCCGTCGCGAAGAGAGCGGGTTCCTGGTCGCTAAGCAGAGGCCTCGAGCGCCAGAGGAAAATCGCCCTCCCCAGCTGAGGAGGGGGAGGGATGGGGGCAAGTGGATTCCCGTTGGCGTCGGCTTCGTGGAGGCTCCAGAGAACTCCAAAGAGGGATCTCGAAAAGGAGGCACTGGTCACGGGATCCGCGGAAAATCGAACGAATGGGGAAAAGAGACATACAAAAGAATTCGCGCTCTCGAAGCAGGAGGCGCTCCACTTGGATGCGGATGCCCACTCCAGCATCCCACACGACCGAATTTTTCGAGCTAACTGGTGGCTCCTTCACAGTATCCGTGGTCCTCCGAGACCTGACCCGCGCCGCTCCCGCGACCAGGACGGGCGCCGTTCAGGGGGACATCTTCCAACTCCAAAGATCCTGGGAAGGCCTGGGAGCCACCGACCGCTTCTCCAGAGTGCATGGCCCCGAATGGAGGGAAAGAAAAGGGGATCGATGGGCACAGGTTGCGTCCGCTCGATGGCGTGCTTACCTGAGTATCAAGGAGAGGGAAGAGCGTCTGGCGGGAGACGGGGATTAAGCGTTCAGCATGCGTCCATTTTCGCCTCGATCCTCAGGCGATGTGGGTTGGTGGCGCGACGATCCCGCTGCATCAGCGGAGGGGATAGGAGGAAAGGAGGAAAACCGGGCAAAAATTTTTTCTTCCGAGAGGACGCTTAGCGTGGGCGCATTAGCCGGATGCTCTCGCGCGAGCACGGAGGAGGTAAGTCCAGGTCATCCCGTAGCGCTCAACGGGGAAAGAAACAGGGACACGAGAGGGAGACTGGCGCCGTTCCCAGTCTCCCGCTTCCTTCCTCCTTGACTCACGGGCTTCGAGGTTAACGAGTCCGCCCGCAGCAGGGGAGCGTCCAGCGGTCACTGGAACTCATCCTTTCCAGGCGCCGCATCGGGACGGCGCCTGGGAGCATCGGGACGGAGGAGTTCCAAGAGCTTGCGTGATGAGCATTCCCAAAGGTCCGCATCCCTCTGGAAAGAGTCTCCACGAGGAGTCGTCACCGCGCGCCCGATCGCTCGGTCTTTCTCTCCGCGCTTCCCCTTCTGGTGGAAGGCACTATGTCCCGGGGGATAATGCTCACGTTGCCCCTGGCCGCAAAAGATACCTACTCTTCTCCCCTATCCTCCCCTGGCTAATCCACTTAGAGGCCTCGCTCCTCTTCAGCCAGGTGTCCGCGCAGCGGCAATGCTGCCGGGAGCGCCATCCGATCGAAGGCGCTCACGTGACCGGCGTGTCCTTCGGGGTGATGGCCTCCCGGCAGCCGCAGCTGTTCGGCATCTGGCTGATGGAGAACGGCAGGGACCCGGGAATTCGCCTTCCAATCGGCTCAGGGAGGACTCCTTCTTCCTACGGGCAATCTCATAGAGTCCCTCCGGAGAGAACCATCTGGGAGGAGGAAAGCGACCCTCATCTTCCTTTACCCCTCTCCAGCCGAAACGGAGCTTTCCCTACTCGTGAATCTCTCCCAGGAGAGAGGAATGAGAGGGTGTGGATTGTGTCCAGGAGAGGACCGGATGCCTCCTCGTGCTCCCCTACGAAATACTGGGAGATGCGCTAGTGCTCAAGACAAGCTTGGGTGCAGCCATCCCCTTTCCGACCCTCCGGAGCCTTCCCATCTGCTTCTCGAGGGGAATCCCGCTTTTCCCATCCCCTTTCCGATTTTATCTCCGCGGGATTTCGACTTCGTTCTTCTGGATTATCTGGATTCGGCTTCCCGCCATCCTCTCTCGGGGAGCATCCACCCTCAGCACGCGCGGTTCGCTCCCGACCAGGAGGTGGATGGGAAGAGGGTCCAAGATCGTCCCAGGAGTGATTCCATTGAGCTCCCGCACTAGAGGGAAGCAGAGGCCGCCAATTCCAGACCCTCTCCCCCCTCTAAACCCCCAATCGGGTTCCTCCGGGCTTCTCACAGCACGGATCCCTTCCCAATCTCTCCTTGAGCCGGAAGAGGTCCGTTTCGGAGACTGGGATGATGAGGGAGGGAGGAGGGGCGGACTGAGATGGACTCCTCCAGGGGCGCTACTGGATGAGAAGACGGATGGACTTTCGAGGGAGGGAGGAAGGAGGAAGGAGAAGCTACCCCAGCAAGAAGAAGGGAAGGACAGAGTGGGAGGTTGCATTACCGAATGCTGGTGTCCGGAAGCAACGAGAGAGATGGCCGCGTGATCCGAGCTGACCTCTCCTCGTTCATGACCTGGGTACCGCCCCTCCTCTCCTCTCCTGTACTCCAGGTCTCCGAGGGGTCAAGTCAAGGATGGGAACGGGGTCAGTTTGTTCAGGAAAGATTGCGCTCGGCAGACTCCGGGAAGGGTCCAAAGGGGGGCAGCAGTCATAGGTGGATCTCCTGACCCCCAGCAGTTCCTCGATTGCAAAACCGTTGACCTGTATGTCTTTCTGGTTTCAGGGGATGCGGACCACGCAATCGAGAACCTGGTCCTGGATCAGGACTCGAGGAGGATGCACACGAAGATCACCTGGCCCCTCTTCAGGATGGTGGGTGTCCGCGAGAGGCCGGTCGCTGCAGCGCGGCGGCTGCTGGCGGTGCCCGAAGCGAGTGACCTCCACTGCCAGAAGCGATTGGAGGCGGCAGCTCTCCCTCTCTGTTCCTCTCCAGCTAAGAGCGTCCAGGAGCGTGGGAAAAGGAGGAGGAGGAAGGTCGGCGGCGGACGTCCTTGGCACCGGGAGGATCGGGCGGGAGGCGAGCTGCAGCCTCCTTCTGGCAGGCCGGCTGCATTTCCCTTCTTATGCCCAAGGCAGAGGGAAGCCTCCGCGCTCCCCTGCAATCAGCCGTTTGCCCTCTTCTCCAAGGGGAGTGTCTCTCTGTCCCCGCCTACAACGCACGCGTTCCTTTCCTGGAAGCTCCCGGGTTTCGCTCCCCTTGACATCCGCTGAAATGGGCAGATAGAGCGGGCGCTCCTCCTGCGCAACAGAGCAAGGGGGACAACACTCCTCCTCGATCCTCCTCTCCCCATTTCTCCTCGCCAACCACCCCTTATTCCCGGAAACCACGCCGCGGAAGCGCCCCTGACGACCCCAGGTCTCAGACTCTGAGAGGACGGGCGACTCTGTGAAGAGGCAAGGGGAGGTGGAAGTCCCACGCACCGATGGGGTGGTCATGCTTCCGGGCGCTGGAGCCTCCAAGCGGCAATACTGCGCCAGTCGACGGAGGGGGGAGGGGAGGGGGGCTCCCTTTCCTCGCAGAAATGAACATTTCGGTCAGACAGACTTTGCTTAGGCTCTCCAGTGATCTATGGAATCATTGGTCCGCTGCGAGCTCCAGGGGGGCGATGCGGAGAGGCACAACGGGCGCTTTCAGAGAAAGGGATGTCTCAGCTGACATCGCGCCTCCTTCCCTTGCACCTGCGGGTCCTCGCGGTGACGGCACCACCAGCTGTCCACTGAGTCTCATCCGCGTCCCTGCTGGCTTCTCCAGAGTTCCCGTCTTCCTCTTTCGACAGAGGAGGGCAGAACGGGGATTCCTGAGAGCTTTTGCTCGCCCGGGACAGCAGGGTCCGAGTATCCGCTGCACTTCTGCCGTGCTAGCGAGCTCGGCGGCGGAGGGAGATGGGATGGGGTGACCCCGGTTGTCCGCTCGGACAGCGAGACACAGGACTAGCGACCTCATCGGGAGGTAGGTCAGAGGGAGAGGGGGAGGGGGAGGCGCCGGCACCTGCTCGGAACTCCGCTTTCGGGCCGCCGCACCGCGCCGCCGGTGTTGGGACGCGAGGTGATTCTTCCCGCTCCGAAGGCCACCCGTAGAGAACCGGTAACTCTTGAGGGGTCCTCTCGGGATAGGGGATGATTTCCAATCCCCCTCGCCTCCCCCCTTCCGTATGCTTTCCGGGGGCACGGCGTGGCCGGTCCACCTTTTCCTCCACGGTGGCCACACCCCAGAACGAAATCCTCCTTGCGCACTGAGCGCCAGGTGACCGTGACTGGGAGGTGGGGGAAGGGGGGTGGGACTTTCAAGATTTTCATTACGAAATCCTGCTAGACCCGACTTCTGGGCGCATCCTTTGAAAGCAGCAAGGGCTGCGACAGTCCCAGGGGTCTTCACGATACCCCAGGTGTATTTTCTGCTCCGTCTTCCGTGGGGTGAGAACGCCCCTTTCTTCGACTTCCACCTGCCCTGACGGGGCTCGCGAAGAGCGCAGATCCATCCGGAAACGAAGAGGCTCTGGTCTCTATTTCCGGAAGGTAAAGCTCCTTCCTTGCTGTGGGTCAGAAAAAGCAGGTCATGGGGAGGGAGGGGTCGGATCGGTTTTCCCTGCAAGCGGCTCCCCCAAATGACTCCTTCCTTCTCCCCTTCCTTCTCACCCTTTCCTCTCACAGCGCCTGTTCGGGATCCCCCCCCCCACCTCTTTGCTCGTACTTCCCTTCTGTCCGCGCTGTCTCTTTTTGACTGGTGCTGCCCTCGGGGTCCCGACCGCATGCCCGAGGACGTGTGCGCTTGCATGCGGCCAGCGGCAGCGAGGGAATAAAAAATTTTCCGCCTCCCTCCCTCCTCCCCGACTGTCCGCCTCCTTCCTCGCTTCGAAAGGGAAGATACGAAGCTTTTCCGGTCGACTGCAGAGCCAACATCCTCGGCTCAGGCAGCGTGTCAGGAAGAAGGGCGGTGGGCTGCATGCCCCTTTGGACCCTCCGAGACCGCGAAGCTGCAGAGCCAGGGCGATGGCGGCCGAGCCTCAGGGTGGCGGTGGCGGAGCTCCCGATGGAGGGAGGGGCAATGTGGTGCTCTCCTGTGACGCAAACCCTCCGCATTGGCGCCTTGGAAGTGAAGGGAGAGCGCGAGGCAGCTGGAAAACGCTCTTTGGCGGGGAAGGGGTCATCCGGAGACTCAGTTCCTGGAACGGATTCCCTCTTTGCAGTTTGACAAGGGAGCCTCGAGCAGGAGGAAGTCGGAGACCATGTCCGGTCTGGAAAACGTCCTGAAAACCCTGAAGACGAGCAGCGTCCGCGACACGGAGCTCTGCACTTACAAAGGGATGACGTTCCAGAAGTTCCGGGAGAGGCTGAGAGATTCTCTCCCGAACCAGGGGCGCTCGGCGTCTGCCGAAGCGGAGGAGAGGGGCTCTCAGACGCGCCCGCCTTCTCCTCCGCAAGGCGGTCCCATGAGGCCTCTTCACGCCTCATACTCGCTGGATGCCGAAGGGGAAGAGTGCTCGGAGGACGACCGGGAGGACTCTGCCACTGCCGCGGCTTCCCTCGAGGATCCGAGGGCGGGTTGCGGCGAGACGAGGGAAGTGGTCTCCTCGGCGAGGCCGCTCCTCAAGGACACGCAGAGCAGCAGCGAGGAGGGAGGTGACGTCAGCCAGGAGTTGAGGAAGGTCCCGGCCTACAGCTCCAACTCCAGGCTGTCGCTTCCTCCGAAGGCCAGGAGGACACAGGAGCTCCTGTGGGATCTGTTCCAGTCGCATATCATCTTTGTGTACGACTACCTGCTGGTCCTAAAAAACGTGAGTGCCTGGCACCCAGCAGCGACCGTCGACTCTGGCTCTCTCTCCTTCTAGGTATACATGGAACCGCTGAAAAAGATCCAGGTGGAAGGGTACACGATGTACGCCGAACCCGAGCTGCTCTTCGGGGACCTGGAGGAGCTGAGCACGGTACGGTGGGCAAGATGAAGGCTTCGTGCGTGCGCTGGGGAGGTCGCGGTCGACTCGCGGACAGACCCGGAGCGACGCAGACTCTGAGCACTTCGCCATCCGCGAGAGCTTTCGCGGATCATTGACTCTCCGAGGCGCCCATCACCGCTCCGGCAGCTCAAGGTCAGAGCCAGCTGGCTTCGGACAGAGTTGCAGTTTTCCTCCCCCTCTTCCCGGAACTTGGATCCAGTCCGTCCATCGGAGACGGAAGTCGCGGGAGCACAGCTCAAGACGAGCCGCATAGGTTGACGCCAGCGTGACGATCGGACGGGAGTTTTTTTGATCGGAGAGGTCGAGATGAAGCGAATCCACGTGGACACGGGGAACTCCATCGATGGATGGAAGCAAAGTCCCCGAGGATCAGCTTCTCTGGTGCCGTGTTTCACTCTTCTCTGACGAAAGAGATCAAAAGAAATCGAAACAGGAGCTCAGATTAAATACGTTGACCGTGACCAGCAAGCGACCCTCAGCTTAGCTGGGCGATTCCCACTGGCGAAAAAGGTGGGCTTAGGAGTTCCTGTGGTTGACCTTGCTGATATATGGAGCCTCTAAGCACTGGATAACATTCCCATCCAGCACTTAGAGGCAGCCCTAGTTCCTTCCGGGACGCTCAAGAGAGGGTGCTACCCAAGGTGCGCGAGATTTGACGGAGCACCAAGTGTTCCTGCCATGCGTACGGAGCACTCAATCCTCACCGAGAAGAGAGAGGGAGGAAAATCTGTGCTGTTTGCGAGCATTCCCATCCCGTTCTTGGAAGCAGCTTCAGCAAGCTTCTCCTTCCAAACACCTTTCAGTCCATAACAGGTGATTCAGTTAGAGGAGATCACTTGGAGGCAGGCATGTGGCGGCCTGAAGATCATTCTGTTGACGACGTTATTCGTTCGAAAGCTCAACGTTCCTAGCCAGTCACCATTGCGACAAGGGCGAACACGTTTTACCTGACAGTTCTCCTGGCAGGTTGTCACGGAACAGTGCTACCGACAAGCGGCTGTTGGACGTACTATCCAAGTCGAAGAGATTGCCAAGCGCTTAGTCGCTCGATCCGCCGAAACTGCCGCAGATGATTTCCCGGGAGAAGCTTCGTTCCCGTAGACTATTTTCCGTAGATAGTCTCGCATCTGGGCAAGGAACATTTTAAAACAGTGCGAAGGAATACACCAGAGAGCCAGCGCTGGGTGGCTCAGCTGCTCTTTCCCCGAAAGAATTTCCAACGAGGAATCCTCCTGTTTTTCGGCTGCTTGTCCATAATAGACCTTCGGGAGACCAGCTTTCCTTTATATGGTGTTTGTACGACTCTACAAGCCGAGTACTTTGTCAGATGACGGGATGGACAGTGACACGGAAGGAGTGGAAAGAAAAAAGGCGGATTGGAAAATTCCGAATGCTCCACTCCAGTGTCCGCACTTCCCGTGCTTCTGTCTGTGGATGGGACTTGAGATCCGGTCATTATTTCCACGCAAGGTCCTCTTGTTTTCCAAGCGAACGATAACCCCCAGAACTTTCCGAAGAAAAGCGTTCCCTCTGCAGCCGCCAAAAGCTTTTGCCAGATAAAGTTCGCAAGCTGTCTTCCAGGCAGCAGATTAATCGCACCACTTCTCCAGCGCATACTGTGCGGAGAAGTTGTCAGTTCTTGTTACGTCCACGGAAAGCCTTCGGTGGCTCGCGTGGCTCGATGTGGAGGCAAAGTTTCTCTCTGACATCCTTTACTGCCATTCGGAAAGTCTGAAGCGACTGCCGAAGACGTAGTGTGCGCCTGCGAACGATGAGCTTTTCCCAGCTGGTGGTCGTTCCGTCTCTTATGGCCGACTTCCACCACATCATGCCGCGATTTCAGCCTCCGGAAAACCGATTCTTGTGCTGGAAACAGGAAGCTCGGTTTCCTATGAGTGTCCAGTGTTCAGTGTTGCGCACCTCAACTTCAAAGGGCTCTAAGATACTGTCAAGAACTTGTCTCCCAAAATCCAGCAAACACAAGAGCACCCTTAAAAGCACGATCTTCACCACGAAGTGATAATGATAAAAAAAAAAAAAAAACCTCAAGGAAACCGTGCGAGTAGCCATCCAAGCCATGGGAACACCAAGCAATGTGTGTGTTTTCAGCTGTTCCTGGGGTGCTCCTCGGTGGAATAATTGCCCTAAATTGGAGACCTCAGCCTCAAATTTAATATTACTAATCAATCCACCCCTCCACCGTGATGCTTCCTCCATGCATCTGTTCTCTATTCCTTGCCTTTTCTTTTTAGATTTGTTTGGCTTTCGGCAAGCATTTCCTTAAACTCCTCCTGGACATGACTCTTAAAGGGGAACTTCAAATCTCCAGAGTCCTCATCCAGCTGTTTCTAGAAGTGCGTGTTGTAATTCTCCCGTGCATTGAAAGCAAAGCGATGTTGCCTTTCAGTGCAAGCTGTACGAGAAGATGAAAGAGTCCTTCGACAGATACATCCTGAATTACATCAACGCCCTCAACTACCTCGAAATCCTAAGGAAACACATGGAATTCATGGAATTTGAAAAGGTAACGATCGCATTTCCCTCTTCTTTCCAGCATTTTTTTTTCGTAACGTGACTCAAAGCCTTCCTCATCAGAGTGACTCTTCCAAGGTGGGAGAGGAGCGAAATCAAACGAGTGCGAAATCAGCACGAGAAACGGTGAAAGAAGAGTGCCGGAATCTCTTGTTGTCTCGCGAAGAGGGATGGCGACAACGTTTTCCTCTTCTTCTTAAATTCGGACCAATTCATAAAGCGAGGGACTGTCATAAGAAGGAAAGATCTCATTCGAAGGTTGTGGCCAATTGCCACCTTTGGATTTTCGTCAGAGCCAGCGGTATTCTCGTCGTAGAAGAAAGAAAGTTCGAGAATGCACGCAGCTTGGAAATAGAATTCTGGTATGCTCGCGTGAATTACATCTGATCCGCATAGATGGAGAACGCCCTTTGATCAGAGAAAGCAAAGAACCGCAGCACCTAAGCTCATCAAGAGTCCCTGATTTCGCGAAGATACAATGCGCGATGAAATGATTGAAAGGGATCCACCATCCAAGATACCAGGAAGGGTTTCGTCCACCCCATGGGAATCTCAGCCCAAGTTTAGTCTGAACCATCCCTGGACTTCAGCCGCGCATACTTCTTGGCCATCCCCACACAGAAGGTGTGGCTGCTACTATGTTGGCCGCATTCTCAACTCGAGAATCTCTGCCCCCCTCGCAGTCTCGAATTTCCCCCAAGCTGCCAATTCGGGTATTGAAGACAAAGGGGACTCATCAGCAATGAGCCAAGGAGTATACTTTATCATCCGATCCAATGTGTAACTCATCTATCTTGAAACGGAGGTCTGGCACTTGTAAAACTCTGCCCCCATTCTCTCGGAAGTCGTCTCGCTTCAGAATGGTGCTGATCTCCAATCTCGTTCTTGCAGGAAATTTTTCCATCACTTGGGTTTTTCTTTTTTTCTTTTTTTTTCTTCATTTTTTGTTTTCAACACAAGAAATGAGATGAGGGATTTGCATGGAATACTCCTCCTCCAGGTCTCCCGGTGATTTGAGAACCTTCATTAAAATCTGAAGCAAAAAGAGGAAAGAAGATTCCAAATGGGAATGGATCCGCAGCGCATTTTTTTCGTCAAGACTCCTCCGAGGCGAACCTGTATTTTTTGTGTGATCAGAAATACGGAAGAAGACTCGCGTGTGATATGAGATTACTGAATCCTCCCTCCGTGTCCTTCTTCATCAAAGAATGCTTTGCTTCGGGAATTTCATTCGGAAGCAGAAGAGTCTGCGTCATGATCTCCGTGTAGATAAACCACAAAGAATTGAATTTCCGAGAAGAGTCTTTCTGGATGCCTGAAGTGAGCGAGTAAAAAAAAAAAAAAGAAGAAGAAAAAAAAAAAAGGTCCCTTTGTGCAGAAAAATCAATCCAGAAAATCAATCTATAAGTGTTTCCAGATTGCAGCTGCAGGCACTTGTGAAATAGGAGAGGACAGAGAGGCGAGATGCAAAGGCTACCTGACAACAGATTGTTTGTACCAATGAAGTACAGAGTCCTCTCCACGACAGAGCCCAAATTTGCATTGCAGATCTTTTCGTTTGGGACACCTTCGGTCGCAAAAGTAGGACACACTGAGGAGTGGCGTATTCTGCGTTCTTCTGAATAGCCCAACATCTTTCAACGTAATCCCGATAATGAATTTTCTTCCTCCGGAAGATGATAGTTGAACTCTTGCTGTAGCGGCACTCAACGGATCGGCATAATTTTTCCGAAAGCCCAGGGCCAGCACACCAGTTGCAGGATCGGGGATGCTGAAGACGATGGATGCGGTGATGAGCATTGCGAGCCGCGCGAAGGCAAAAAGCACGTGGGATTTTTTTGCGATGACGTCACACTCGGAACCGAAGCGAATGAGCTTTAGCAAACAGAAGCATTTAATCCGTTCCGGAACGGAACACGTCCCTCCACATTTCATCGTTTTCCTGAATTCCTGATTTTGAGACGTTTCCATCAGCAAGGCGCCGGTCTGAGTTTCCTCATAATCCTTTGGCTGCAACGACGCTCTCCCTTTAGCACCCTATGCAGCAGATAAGAAGGCATTGAGGCTATGGAGGCATTTTCTCTTTCATTCACCGCTGTTTTCCCGGTGTGGCATCCCGGAGTGGGCATTAAGATTTTGGCTGTATGGCGTTGCTGCTTTTCTAGTGGGACGGACAGGCGTGCGCTTTCAGCGGCAGCGGACCTCAGCCTGGAATTAGGAAGCAGACGA
This sequence comes from Raillietiella orientalis, assembly GCA_036172245.1. Lineage (NCBI taxonomy): Eukaryota > Metazoa > Arthropoda > Ichthyostraca > Raillietiellida > Raillietiellidae > Raillietiella > Raillietiella orientalis. The sequence goes on along the minus strand of JAYWIR010000056.1, from coordinate 268,183 downwards.
AAGGGGAATCGCAGGGATTTTCTGGCATTCCGGCTCTGAAAAGCAACTGCTCACAATGTTTTGAACGGTTAATCAACTGATGACTGCTTATAATTTGCATGCCAATGCTGATACAGAATTCACTATTTCCTTCTTTTTTTTTTTTTTTTTTCCTTCCCTCCCGCCCCCCCCCACCATACGCCAGCCGATCACATGTTTTCTTCTTTCTTGAATTCCCAGTGGTGCAATCGTGATCCCAGATGCAAGAAATTGCAGTTGCTCGATTTGCTCGTAGCTCCAGTGCAACACGTAATGAGAATCCCTCTGTTCTTAAGAGACATTGACAGTCACTCCGAAAGCCCTGAAGAAAAAGAAGCTGCGTCCAAATGCCTGGAGAAGCAGGAGAAATGTTTAAGTATTTTTACTTGGATTCGTGTTTACAGTTGATAACACCGGAAAGTAAATAAATGAATCGCTTTATTGACCAGAGGGTCCAGTCGATGCCCTGAGAGTCTTCCTCTGAGACGGAAAGTGCCGGTTTTAAAGTCACTTTTCGGATTCCGATGTACTCGTGCTGCCTAATTTACCTTTAAAAGAGCGGTCACACCTTCGTGCCGGAACGCCAAGTAACGCCGCTAAAGTTCCACTCCATCTCCAAGATGAGATCCTTTCGCTTCCATCAGAGTCGCGCGGAATTCAGTAATTAGCTTGAAAATTTTCCAGCTCTCTGTAACAAAAGCGAAGAGATCGGAACGGCTTGCGGTTTTATCTTTGCGACTGGCCCTCATCCGCTCGTCGTTCGGGCAATCTTTGATGACATAAGGAACGTGTCTTTTCCAGGCAGACGGAGACTGCTTGCTTTTGAAAATGACTTTTTTCTTTTACAAAAGGAGACCTGGAAGACAAGATGAAGTGGTTGGAAAATTTCGAAAGACTCCTGCAGATACAGAGAAACATCTACTGGCCGTCAGTTCTGGAAATGGATCCTAAATGCTGTATCCCTGAGGTTATCAAACCTTACTTAAAAACTCAGCCGTGTGAGCGAATAATAGTAAGTCCTCGGAGGCAGATACTTCTGGAAGGACCGCTGATATGCTACGACTCGGGAAAACCATCTGAGATGTACCTGTTTTTGTTTGACGACATGCTACTCATGACAAGAAGGAAGAAGACGATCTGCAAACGAGTAAGTTGGCTGTCAGTTGAGACGATGTGCTTCTGCCGTGACCTACGGAATTTCAAAAACGGTAAATGAGCTTTCGTACCGTGCGATTCCGATGAGTTCACGGTCGTTACCATTCGGTTTCATGACTGTTTCTTCCCGGTAATGCCTCCCAAACATTTGAGGTTGGGGATTCAGGGGAAACGCCGCGGTGAAAGGGAAGCCGTGAATTTTTCTCAAATCGCTAAGGCAAGGAACGATGATGATGCCTGCTTGACGACCCGGCGGTGACCACTCCCGTTCACTGATCTATTGCGTGGCAGTGACCCGGGAGGCACCCGGGACTTCGGAATCCGAATCTCGCCTTGGTGGCTAGCTGGAATCCTCCATAGACTACCCTAACTGGCAGCCACTTCCAGTAAAGCACCAGTGCTCCCAAGTGAAGCAGCACGGCTCCGATACCATTTGCGAGATCAAATAGAAAGATGGGTGGGTTCTTCGTTCATACAAGAGCAATCTTAGGAAAACGATAGTCATTTTCACTTGATTTTTCATGCAGCTGAATCTCTCTATGCGTGGACCATCCTTCTGTCTTCACAAGAAATTCCAGATTTAGTCTTCGCTTCAAACTACTGACCTGCATACAGTGAGATGGTGCAATTAGAGGATGGACGATGTAATTACAACGCACGTAGAAACTTCACTCTGCTTCACGGATTGATTGTGCTGGAATGCCTCTCCGTGCATCCTGGGTCTGCATTTCTTTTGTTCCGTTGAAAAGGGTTTGATAGTTTCCAAGTAATGGAGATTACTCGCTTCCTGAAGCCTGGCAAGAGGTGTGCTTGGTCTCGACTGCTGAAGAATTACAGATGAGAAACGGAAGTCATTGGGAGAGGAAAGTTTGAGGCTCTTTTGCGCAGAGCAACTGATGCGAGAAGGGAAAAGGCGCTATCAAAGAACGCAGTCTCGAACAAAATTTCGTGATGGAGGACTTCGTTTTCACTGCAACCCTTTTACATAATCATGGGGTTCCGCGAAGCGGCGCCCCTACCCGGAAGGCCTTCGCCTGGCTGCTCGTTCGAGCTGTCCATTCTGAGAATCCATCGACGGTGATGGCACTCTCTTCAAAGATGCTGTTTCGAAAAGTCTTTCGTGAAACACCTTCCACCCAGATGCAGGTTGCGATGGGATGAAGAAGGGCTGAAGTGGGAGTGGAGCCTTCCTTTCTTTTCTATGAAAACTAAAAACAAAAGAAAATGTTTACTTGTCTCGACGGTTCACATCTTCTCTCTCGACGGTAGGTTCGTGGAAATTGAAGGCCTCTATTCATGAGCCTTGAGCAACTGCTAGTGACACATCAAGAAAGCTCATCAACAGAGCGATTCTATGATTGATGATCCATGTCTGATGACCTCACATCGAGTGAGCTTCCCTCGTCTTGTTGTGCCTTTTCCGTTTCTCAGAGATTTGGAATCACCTGCAGACATCCTGCTGCTTGCAGGTCATTTCGAAAGAAACGCGGCTCAAGAGTTTCCGGGAGAGCTGAGTTTCCCCGCAAATACCGAGAACAGCAAACTAGCAGAATAAGGGAAGCGGGTGTTTCCTTCGGAAGATGGGGCTCCTCCCCATCTTCCTCGTCTTACTGCTGCTGCTGCTGCCTCCGCTACTACCGTCTTCTCTCCAGCCTCCCTTCCTCCTCTTCCTCTTGGGAACCAGGAACAAGCGCTCCAGTCACAGATCCCGAACGGACAACTTCACCGCCCTCCGTGGCACGCAAGAGGGAAGAAGACTCGAGAAAGCAAAGAAGGTGCCCGCGCGAGATGAAACCAGGAAAACTCCTCTATGGTTTCCGAATGAGAGTTCGGGGTGGCAACGTTCCGGAGTGCACTCGACGGGCGTTTCCATCCTCTGACCTAAAAAGAGGCCACGTCGTGGAGACGTCCAGTGAACATCCCGTCGCAAATTTTATCCTCGGCTATGCAGTTCCAGTGGGAGAAGTGAGCGGCCGCAGGAACCGCCTCGGAGAACACTCTCGTTTTCAGCCTCTCCAATAGCCCAGCCAAGTTTCTTGGAATTCCCGACAAAACCAAAAAGGTTGCGTTCCGTTTTGACCAGGTTTTGCTTCGCAACCGGAATCGCCCTAGAAAAGTCGAGTTGAGGCTGTGGTGCCAAGCGTCGCCGGTTCGAATTCCGCCCGGGGAAGGATCGACGCCGAGAATGGGGGGTGCAGTCGTGGGTTTCGAGTTCCCTCCGCTGGTTGGCTTATTGTTTTCGGGTGCGGCACTTCGGGGGAATCCGAAAACCGGATGTTCCCGTTGACACTCCGGGGCTGAAAGCTAACCTTCCGGGGACCTTACTGGAGTAAAGGAGCTCTTCTGGGTTCCCCTCTGGTTGTGAAAATGGAACCGTCCCTCCCTTGCTCGGCAGGAAACCCTCCATCGTGTGCCATGGAGCTGGCTGATACCCCCTCAGGGGACTGCCTCCAGAGTGTCCAAGAGGCGCGCTGCTCTCTTCAGGGAGAGACCCTCAGGGAAATTCGGAAGCGTCCCTCTGGAGTTCTCTTCAGAGGAGCAAACAAGCAGCGGTTCCCTTGCAGGTTCCCTCCGGAGAAAAAAACAGGAATGACCCCTACGGGGATTCGCTTCGGAGGCAACCGGGACGAGGTTCCCCTTTGGGGTTCCCTAGCAAGCGTGAGAGGAAACGGACTCTTTCCTCCGGAACCTTCTAAGGTGATCCTTCCTGGGTTGCCTCCTGAATTGAAGAGTTGCATGCACCTTCGGGTGGAGTGGACAGCGCTAAAGAGCTTCGTCAGCCATCCCTAAGGAGGTGTACGGCTCCTCAGCACTCCTTGAAAACTAAAAAGGAACACCCCCCCCCCCAAAAAAAAAACTGGAAGGAAAGCAGCGAAAGCAGAAGAACCCACAAGGATTTCTATCATCCTATGCCAATAATAACGATCTCCCCGTGAGGTCGCTACTGACCATTTTTTTTTTAAAGAAAAAAAGAAAAGGATCGAGGGAAATTCGTGTATCCCGTAGTCTTGCTTCTGTGACACTTACCGATGCCGACCAGTCCTCACTGGGCGAATCCATGGCTTCATCTCTCACGCCGAAATGTGTTATCGTGGAGGATTCTGTCTTGTTTTGAATCCAACGGCAATCTTGGCCACCTTTCCTCACCTAAAACACCTGGTTGCATTTCCTTGTTTATCTACCTCTTACTCCGCCACTGCCTGTCAGCAGAATTTCTTTCTCATCTTCCTCCGGATCCAAGCTATGGCATCACACCCATGGGCTCGACGACTTTTATTTTCACTTCCCGGTGTATACCGGAAACACCTTAATTACACAACGCCTTAGTTACCAGCTTCCAGAAGTATGAAGACTCCATCTATTTGTTTTGCCTTCCGCAAGTCTTGGTTATCAAACATCATCGAAAAACTCAGCCGTGTGAGCGAATAATAGTAAGCCCGCGGAGGCGCATACTCCTGGAAGGACCTCTGGTTGCTGGACCTCTGGCTACGATTCCGGAAAAGCATTGAGGTGTTTTTGTTTGATGGTGTGCTACTACAAGCTGCCACACCATAACGATTTCTATTTTCACCTTGTCTTTCAAAAAGCTACTGTTATTCAATTTTCCCATGCATTCTCTGCTCACACGCTTAGAGAAGATGGTGTTCCTTGTAACTCATTTCCAAGGAATCCAAGAACCCGTTTCCAAAGAGCCATACTTTTCCTGTCCTCTGGGAAACATCAAACCCTTCCTCTTGATGGAAGGCTTCGTGTATTTCGGTGTGGAAGACGCTGGGATGAACGAAAATCCCTGATCCCGAGTGGCCGTAGAAAGAACAGACTTTGATCTTACAAAATGATACCTCGGTCCCGATTCCCTAAAGGCTTTGTGATCTTATGTGTTTTTCCCAGCACTGATAAAAGATGATCTTCGGGTGCAGACGCTCAAAAACTTTCGACACGCGCCTTAGGCGTGCACGGATGCACCACGTCGGCGATACTTGAAAATTACGTCATGGCACGGAACGAAGATGCTCTGAGAACTTGCAGCATCTGACCCCGCGGTCCCTAGCAAATGCTTCCCTGCAAAGGAACAGCTCAAAATTCATAATCCAATCCAATTTAACCCACCAGAAAGGCTCATGCCGAACCGTGAAACGTCCATTCTGAAGAAGCTGCGAAGTCACAGCAAGTGAACTCTGGAATTATAGGGCAGACGGCGTCGGTTGAAATGAGTACAAAATTGTGAGATGCATCGAGCAGGGAAGGGAATTTTCCGACATTCGCACGTGGGGTATCTCCATAAAATGGAATTGCGGTAATTGATACTCTGATCCTTTCCGGTAGACCTCTGATTTAATGAATCCATAAATTAATTACTTCTGATCCTGCTAAAGTGGAGAACCAGTCAGGTGATTAGCGTTAAAGACAAGGAATCTAGCCCGGTGCAGCCTCTGGTCAGGCTCGATTCGGTCTCGTGCTTTTATCTACAGATGCCGGGACTGTCATTTTTCATTTGCTGAGCTCCAGACCTGCCTCCGAGTCGAGCAACATTTCAGCAATCTGCGTCACCCTGGAAAACTTTTCAGCACTGATGAAGTGGGATTTTCGTTCTGAGAGTCCTCAGTTCAGAGGATAAACTTGCACTCCGCGAATAGGTCCCGGCGCAATCTTGCCTGGCGAGCTTGAAATCAGATTTCGGGAGTGCCGTTGCCTGGTAACTTCGGACAACATATCAACGTTCAAACTGTTGACTGTTCGAGGCGTTCAGGTTCTTTCGCAGCGTTCATCGACAGCGGTGACTCTATTCGCTGTTCTTCTTCTTAACCCCCCCTCTCCCCTCCCCTCTGTGTTCCTTCATGTCTAAGGGGCTTTTTTGTTCTCCACAGAAATCGGCTCTTTCGCTGACGGAATCCTGGAACAAGCAGATGGCGCTCGCGACGACGGAGTCCTCCGTGAAGTACACCGTATTCCGGCAACCGTTGTCGTGGGACCGGTTGGTAGTGCTGGACCTGAAGTCTTGCGAGCTCAACAACATCAAGCTCGACTTCGCCTTCTCCATCGTATGCGCCAACAGGTTCCGGCAGATCACTCTCGCGCTGACATTCCAGGCGACGAGCCTCGACAAGAAGGTGAGCTCGAGCATCGGTGGTGGCGCTGGGAGTCGACGCATCCCTGGAAATCAAATAAATTTAATTAATAATTTCGACTTAATCTACTCCATTCCAGAGAGAGTGGCTGGAGAGCATTCAGGAAGCGCAGGAACGATGGAAGGTCAAAACACAGTCAACGCCTCTGGGGTTGAAGTGATCGCTGCCGCGACGCCGTTAAAGAGTGAATGAGAGCGACAACGCAGAAGAGAGGACAGAATAGGCCTTTTTTGAGACCCTCGATGGGTCAGATCAAACAGAGAGAAGCTGCAATTTTGTATTTTGCATAATAAAAAGCACGCGCGCTCAAGGCGGTTCTCGAGAGAAATAGCGGATTTCACTTCCCGTCACAAAGAAGACTCTGGAAGATGAAGGAGAACAGATCCATAGCGCTCCAGAGGAAAGTACCATTTCGGTGATTAGCGTGCTGATGAGCGCGTGCAGTGCGCAAGCATCGACAGCACGCATCCTCTTGAGCTCTATGTTTCATCTCCTGTAAAAAATGTATCATTCTTAAAGGAAAGATGATAATCGCAATGACTGTTACTTACTTTTTCGCACGGCAAAGGCTCGTTGCAAACTTGCGGTCCTTTCCGTTCCCAAAGTGAGGGCGCCACTGAGGATGCCAAGGTGAATGGTCCTCCCGTGCAACGCAGAGCTTCTCCAAGAATCTGGCGGAGGCTGCATGGAGGAGCAGCATCCGTAAAAACTCATGAGATCGAAGGACCAAACACTCCATTTCTGCGTGAAAATTTCGTTCCCACGGTTTCTATTATATTTTTTTTTTCTTCCTTCGTAGTTCTCTCATTCTATTTCTCCACGAGAAAAGGATTTGCACTCGAGATGGGTGATTACGAACCGGTAACAGAACAAAAAAACGGTGGAAGACCCCAAAGATCACCTTTGGAACCGCTGGACGCGAAATTCTTGCAGGAAGCTGCTCGCGCGGCGTCCGAAGGGTCAGAGGGAGGAAGCCGCCTGTGGGAAAAGCTTTTTGACCCCAGAGGGGGAACTCCGGCGCGCAAATCTTCCGAGATGGGACACGGATGCTTCCAGAAGGATGCCGTAGCGGAAACCACAAAAAGGCGCGCGCTTTCGCTTCGCATCTGCACGTTGGGCATCCACAGGGAGACGTCCTCGAACCTCATTCGATCCCCTTGAGCTCGGAGCCAGGTCACCTTCCCGAGCGAACCAGGCGGCGACCTCCACCACGCTGTCTCGGACCAAGGGGCTCAGCGTAGCCGACGTCCAGCTCGACGTGCGAAGCCCTTGCCTTCGTGCACTGTCCGGAATCTCCCACCGTAGCTTCCTGTCATCTCCTCTCCGTCGCCTGTTGCTCCCCTGAATCGCTAATCCAAACCTCCGATCGAAAGCTTCCAATCATCAGGGGATTCGTTCGGTTCATTCACGTGATGCTCGGTAGCGGAGGAGGGGGCGAGTGGTTTCCATTCAGATATTTGACGGTGCTGTACCTGAAAGCAATTCCTGTCCTTCAGACAAAGCGCAGGGCGAAGCCCGAAATGTAACGAGATGGCGCCAGAAAGCATCCAGTTATGACGCAAACTGTCACGTCACAGCTGAATTCCATTTCCATTTCTGCGATTTCATGTGCCACGCGGCGGAAATGCGTGCACTGCTCATGAAGCGCTCCCGCCGCCTGTGAAATCTCGAGGACCGATCGGCGATCAGAGAGATGCCCAGTCGAGTGGCATGGGAGAGTTTCCGTGCCTTCTTCTCCCAAGCAGTCGGTTTCTACCACTCATTCCTCCCTTCTCTTGGCAACGTTTGCCTGCACAGCTCTCCGGAGGACGCCGGGGTTCTATCCAGCTACACAGTCGGCAGCCGGAAGCGCGCACGAGACAGCGGCTTTCGACGGAATTAATGCGTCGGGTCGCCCTGTGGGTTCTCCTTGCCGCCGCTGCTGCTCGCAGCACGCAAACTCCCACTCGCCCCTCCCTACTTTTTCTTGGAGTGGCAACCTGTTCAGTCGGTAATCGCCCTCTGGGAGGAAGCGGGGAAACTGGTTCCAGGGAGCTTTTGGAAGGGTCTTGGGATCAGAGGGTTTGACTACTACTCGTACCGGAGCCTCCAGCATTCAAGGCAAGTATGATGGCTACCTTCCAGCATCCCCTGCGACAGCCTCCCGAGTGAGAGCCCGCGCAGCGAGGCAAATTTTACCACCTTCCTCTGGATGGGATAACCCAGGCTCCTCCATCGGATCCTTTGGCTTTCCGACGGCTTCGGTCTACAGAAGGGAACTTGCAGAGGGAATGCTCGGTATCCACTCTCAAGTAGGAAGCAGCTTGCACCGGAACCTCGCAGAAGGAATGCTCCCCCTCAAGCTTAAGAGGAAAGGATTCCTCCTTCCTGGATTCATAGGGTGGTAGTACCCTCCTCCCGGAGCACTCCCTAACTTGAAGAGTCACACACCCCTTCAGGTGGTGTGGATAGTGCTAAAGAGCTTTGTGAGCTCCTCCCAGAGAAGCGAATGGTTCTTTGAGTACTCAGCAACCCCCCCTTCCTCTAAAAAAAAAAAAAAAAAGTCGGAAGCAAAACAGCGAAGCCCAGAAGGACGCCGCTGACAGCGGCCTCCGCAGGTCAGCGGGACCCGTGAGCGACAATACTGCTTTTCGCTGCATCCCCCTCGGGCACGCCGAGCGGTCAAAAGAACCGGCGACTGTCGCATGCGCTCACTCTTCAGCACTTCCCAAGTGATGCCGCCCTTGCTTAGGATGATGAGTTCTGCTTGTCGAAAGGGAAGCGATCGATAGTAGGCTCAGGAGCTTTCCGTAGATTGCGCTTCTGCCTGCCCGTGCAGCTTGGTCCATCAAGTGTGATTGCGAGTGCCGGATGACACTTGAGAAAACCAATCGGCAGCAGCTTCTCCCCAAGTGTAGCATCGGGCACCGGCTCACTGTCAAACCAGTCAACAAAAGCGGGGGTTTCCCTTCATTTCCCGTTCAGAGCCGGACTTTCCCGACGTGTGCCCTTGCCGATCTTACACAACTCTTCCTAAACGGGGCAGCTGTACGCGAAGAAACTTAGGACTGTCCCCCTTCCTCTCCCCATAGCGTTCGCCGCGTTTCCATTCAGTAGACTGCCGTACCCGCTGCAGATAAATCATGCGGAGGAGAAAACTGCATAAATCTTCCGGGCGTTTTCGTCATGCTGGAGAACTCGGGATGATTCGGAACGTATAAGAATTCAGGAGTGTGGGACAGGAATCGAGGTGTTCACGCAGGAGATTCCTATGCAACAGCGGACGGATTCAGAGGAACCGGGATAACCATTAAGTACCCTCACCAGCAATGGATTAGCCCCCTAAACCACTACCATCAGCTCATGCAACTACTGATGTGAATGCTGCTTTCCAGCTGCATCCTTCACAATCAGCGTTTCATCTGAGATCATTGCCAGCTCCCTGACGGAGGAAAAGTACCTGACCCCTTGCACCATTCACGTTGCCACCAAGCATCTCCTTCTTGTCCGTTCCGTTTGCACGTGAGGAATTCTTGAGCCCTGCAAGAAAGATCGAAAGAGGCAAGACGGGGGTCTAGGTTCAGATGATCCAACCCGACGCGAAGAGAATCGGATCGCTCGTGGATTCTGCGGGCAAGTCCACTCCTCAGGACCATTCGGAGTCGCCTGTGTTGACCCGGACAAACAGCCCTTTGAACTTGCTGGCGAGCGTCATGAAGGCCTATTCGCTCCGACGGCGCACCCTTCCCACGCTGCGCATCGCTCCAGGAGGCTCTCTTGGCTCTGACCGTATCCGAACACAATTTTTGCATCTATGCCACATCACGTTGTAGAATAATTATAAAAGTATTAAAGTTTCTATTCGGGAGCGCCGTTTCCTTGGCGTTATTGGTGCTGTAATTACTCGCTGAACGCTCCCACTTTCGTTGAGCAGCAGTCAGTTCTGGGGAACTCGAAATTTTGCCTACAGCTGCAGGCGTTACGACCAACTGGCTCCAGTAGGAGCGCTGGCGAGACCAGGTGCGCACGCCCTCAGGAAGCGACCTCTCTTAGAAAAAGCAAGGGTTCGTATTTCGTCCTTCGCTAACGTTTAGTCACGGGAGGTCTCGCATGAGCCTTTCGTCAGGAAGGGAAGCGCACGTGCACAAAAAACGCTGTTGCTTCAGCAATGCCTCTGAAGAGATCCACGAGGAACCTCATGGCTTGTAGTTTCGTGGCCTCGTGGTCCATCAACTTAGAGCGGGAGCAACTTTGAAACTCTCATCGCATTTTTCAGATAAGTGACTTTTAGGGAACGCGTCTCTGTGACCGGCAGCAGGGGCTACAGTAGAGGGTGCGGCGGGTTCATCACTTTGGTAATCACGCATGGATTCCAGAGTCACAGCACACGGGCGATTCCGGTGGTGTCAGATCCAAGTGGAAAGAGGTGTTTTTTCTCTCAGTAGATCTTCAGGGCACTTTCAGTTTACATTTTCATGAGGTCAGTGTGAGGGCATTGCGCGCCCTCGAGGAGACCGCATAGTGAGCATCAACGTGACTTGGCGTTCGGTGAGCATTAGTACAAGGCAGCAACCAAGTACGCCAGCGTTTCCCTGGTAACACTCCGCCAGAGCAATGTATGATGAGAACTAGCATCCTGACATGAAAGGAATTCTCAAGTACCATCCGGATTCGTGTTGGGTCGAGAATGCTTTCGTTGCATAGGTGAGTTACCCTGAGGCATAAAGGAACAAACAAAGGCGAATTCTGGATCCAGATCGTGCAAAGCATGAAACCGAAGTTTCCAGAAAAAAACAAAAGAAAAAGCATTTGCCCTCCAGGGCATGTCGAATGATTCCCCTCCGGGGTTCTAGCTCCGGTTCTGCTATTCGCTTCTGAGAAAGAAGGTGAATTTGTCTCGATGACCTCCTGCATATAGTAATAATAGTCGCGCATGCCTTTGCAGTCAGTACATCGGTGAAAGCATGTGGAGGATACTGCCTTTTCCAGACTCCCAGGTGTGTGCAACATATCGCACAAGTGACTTTAATTTTCGCAACTGTCAAGAAAAAGGTTTTATTTGTTCCCCTGCGGTTGCATGGCGACAAGCATCGCCTTCCTTGTCACTCCGGCAAACCTGTCCTTCTTCGCATTACCTCGCATTTAATGACAATTTTTTTTTATCCAAAGAGCAATGGCACGAAATACAAATCCTGAGGAAAAATCTGATCCTTGAAATTTTTTTTTTTTTTCTTTCAAAATCCATCAATACAATGATTCCAAGTGCGGCAGACGCTTTACAGTAATCACAGGATTTTCTTCCTCCACTAGTAGGAAGACCGTTTTCTTATCTCACCAGAGCGTTGTTCTTGTACCGTAGAGTCTCTACATCAGCGTTTATACAAGTGCCGGTAATCTCCAGGTGGTCCTTTGGAAGCCATACCTCGGGAGCTGGGCAAAGCCTAAGAAATGCAAAGCAGATTGCGAATCAATCTTTCTGGAAGCAATGGTTATGGAGTCATTGCACATTTGAATCATTACCTATCCAAAGAGTCCATCGTGAGTGAAGCATTGCCTCCCGTCTGCAGTGCCGATCCGGAGATGAATTTAAGGATGCTGTGTGTGGGATTGCGTAGGTGGTACTCACCACCGTACGCATTTTCTTAGTCGACGGCACATTCCGAGTACTTTCAGCACTTCATTGCAAACAAATTCTTGACTTCATTTTTAGTAAAGAAGCCTCCTACAGATCTTCTGCCAGTCAAACCAGGGAATGCAGCCAAACTGAAGAATCACAAAGGCTCGCTCAGCTTCTGTTATTCTTCCATCTCAACATGAGCTGCAGAAGCTTGAACGGAGGCACAGAAATTACGTTATGTGTGAGACATGGCTCTTCAGTGGCTCATTGGAGTACTCCTCATAAGAGCTCTGCCTTGAATCTGTCTGCTTGTTTTATGGGTACCACTTCGAGTTTATCAGTTCGCGGATTCATCATTGAAATGCTTCGCGATGCTTCCTAAGGATGTTTACATTTCTTTGATTGCCTCGAGGTGTTCTTGTGATCCCTTGTAAAGCTGAAAAGAAGCCTCCGTTTTCGTCTGCTTTCATCCGAATCTGCCTAATTCAGCACCTATAACTTAAGTTATAGGTGCTGGATATAACTTAGGTTATTACTTGTTATTTTATATTCAGCATGTAAATTGAGCTGTTACAGCAAATTGAGCATCTAAATATTCAGCTGATGAAGTCTGCAATGATTACTGAAATTGCTTGCTGCGGATGCTTTACTATGCTTTCCTGTCAACTACTTCCTTTCGTGCCACAACGGATATTCTGCCGCGTTTGATAGTTAGAAGAAGGGAATGTTTCTACATACACAAGAAGAAAGGCACAGGGTCACTAAATCTCACAAGTTCATTAAGAGCAGACAAACATCTTTTGGTCCTCGTTGTCCCCGTTATATACTACGCACTTCTTCCAAGTCCGATTCAGTACGATCTTCAAGGAGAAGTGTTCTTTTGGTAGGCGGAAGAGCTCAGTTGGCTTCAGGGACTAAGGAGAAATCCAATGAAAGCATCAGTATTTCTCAGGCTCCTTCCTGGTGCTCAAAAGAGGAAAGAGTGACTCGGCATCGTACTTCCCAGACTGTCTCCTGCTAAGTCTGTAAGCGCAACAGATGAGGCAGACAGTACCGACAGGATCTTCTGTATCACAGTCGGCGTGAAGCTAGTGCCACGTGAATACCCAGCTGCTGCACCGCAGATGCACGCACTTGGATGACTTCAGGAGATCTCCCAGCTCCTCACAGAGCTTGCTCACGATTCCCTGCCTCCCTGGACGCTTCAGAATCACCCCTCATGCGCTCAAGATGCAACGAGTGGAGGCTTTGAAAACGATGTTTCCGCCTGAAATTTCCCTTCCATCTTGGAGAGAGAGGGTCTGTGCCTTCCGTGTGCTTCCCGTGTCGACACGAAATTGCACACTTACTGCTGGTGATTCAGTGAACACTTTCCATCCCTTTTCTGCTCAGACTCCCTGTGGAGCAAAGAAAAGGCATCCACGCGCTGTCAGTTTGTTTGATTGCTGAGGAATCCATCAAGAACACTCCTTGCGAAAGATGCAGCTACCACGAGCAGAGCAGCACACATAACCAAACCTGCTGACCACTGCTTCAGCAGTCCGTGTTCTGTGACGAGCGGCAGCCCTGTGATTTCAGAGGAAACACCATTTCACTCGGAAAAAGAAACACCAATTTTCTCATTGTAAATGCTGCCTGAGGCTTTTTCGAACGAAACTGGAGACTGTCATTCGTAATCCCATGTGATCCCATTCGGCAGCGAATGATAATCTCTTAAGGTCGCAGTAGCCCCTTCTGAGAGATGCATTCCAATTTTGGGGGTGACGGTCAGCTTTCAGAGTGGAAAAGAAAGGAATGACTTGGGTAAAATACATTCAGTTGGTGACTCTTCAGGTGGCTCATTAACGCTGGATATTAAGAAAATCAAATCCCGGGTAAAAGCGCGAAATTGGTTCATCCGTTTGGAGGAAAATTCGACAGCCTTTTATTTGCATTCCCACAATGGGCGCTTCGGAAGTTTACAAACCTTTTCTTTTTCCCGCGTACTTATGGCAGATGTTACTTTTCCAGCTGCATCTCAGCTTGCCCGAAAGTTACCAATTATCTTGGTTTGTGTCTAATGCCCACTGCCTTCTTGGACTTTTTCACTTTCTAGGAACCAAGCGACTGTTTGAAGAAAGCAACTTGATTGTGAAAATCAAGCACTTGGAATTTCAGAGCGCAGTTATAGACTAGACTGATTTATTGGCTTCTATGAAACTCCATGATTCCATAATTTTTAGTGCGTCACCTCTCTGTTCTTTCTGTGAGGTATTTGAAGGCACTGGACGAATTTTGCGCTCACGGCTTAGAGGGGGGGGGGGACTCCATGACGACCGAGTGATCAATGCGACCGTTAGGAATGGAAGCATCAGTTTCAGAAATAAAGGAAAGTACACGAATGAAATCACTAAGGCAGAGTAGCACCTCGAACTCATAGAGGGTACAGTGGCTGCAGGTCTCTTTTACACCGAAGATGCACAAGAAATGCACGCTTGAACAATCACTCAGGATTTCACTCTCCGAAATTCCTGGGGTACGCTTGAGCGGATGCTGTTACTAGGGAACGTGATCTCGCGATCGGTTCTGGATGCCAGCAAAATTTAGTCAATAGACAGCGTGAAGATTCGCCGCGTAGCAACGCGAAGAATCGTGAAATTCGGGAAAAAGGAGTTCAGCTGTGTGGGCACCATGAGACTCTCCGCAGGGAAATATTGCGAATTTTCTTGCTCCATTGTGTTTCAGAGGATAATCACCACGTTCCTGAGCACACTGAGCAATTGAAGATGCTCAGAATGATATTTCCGTTAAGTCTTGGTGACACTGTGTTTTTCTCCCGCTCTCATTTCGGAATGCTGTAGGAAGAATGATGGTTCCTTTGGTAGCATTCAATGCGAAAATGTAAAGATTCTCTGAATCCATCCATCTGCTGTTTTTTTTTGTGTGTGTGTTTTGTGCACACTGTTAGGCGTTTTTCGGAAAAAATCTCCAGGAAGAACTGGTGGATTGAATTAGCCGAAGTGCCCGAAGTGCATTTGTGGCCAAAATGAACGGCAGGACCACAGTTTCAGAACAGTGGAATGTACCGGCGTCTGGAGGAAGCTGAGATCTGGAGTATACTGAAGGACCGTTATTGAGTTTTTTTCTGGAAGTGTTGTGAGGCTAAGAAAGAGAGGACAACAAAATGATGCTCTGCGTACGAAAAAAAAGAAAAACGAGGAGAGCCCAGACTGAATGGAATTCCATGGCTTTCGTGGAAGTCTGATCTGCTGCTGAAACATCACCGCATGTTGCTGTACCAAACTTTTAAAAAGTTTCGCCCAAGAGGAACGGATGCGCTTTCTTTCAGATCCAAAAGCTAACCATCCCCAAAAATAGGCATCGCCACATGGGAATACGGTACAGCAGGGAATTCGGTCCCACCGCCTACTGAGGCATCGAAATTTGAAAACATGGAACAAAACTTATTGCGGGAAGCAGATGAAGAACGTGTACGCTTCATTCAGCTCGCGGAACTTGAGAACTTTGGATGATAGAGGAAATCGGCGAGAGATGCTCTGAAAGTGCTCTCGCAAGAATCTGATCATCTGGGTAGGTTGAAATTCAGTCAAGTGCACGTAACACCTGACATTCGCGCGGAGATGCTCAATCCCGAATTGTTTTCGTGCTTTGGTGCTGAAGCTGGTAAAAGAACGTGATAGCATCGCGATGCGAGAATATGAAATTGCAGACCAGCTCCGGCGGCCACGATTGCAGTTTCCAGGATTTGTAGAAACGTCGGCAAGAATTCACTCGGGATGGGATGGGATAAACACATTCCGAACGCTTGCAGATTGACACCATATGTCTCGTGGCGGCGCCGAATTTTCGAAATTCGAATCTGCGCCCGGAACATTTCTAAATCTGTAGCCGCAACATTGGTTTGGAAGAGAGGCGTTGCTGAATTCCAGGGAGTGCTGTGATACATTTTCATCTGCATATCGGCTGGCGTGCTTCCACCTGACCAAGAAAGCAGTGTAACTTCGGAATCACGCCTTGGAGTGCTGGATGAACAGATTGGAAGCTCCGTCTTAAAATCCCACAGACAAAAGAGCGTGAGACCACTGGGTCGCAAAATGAGCTGGGTAGGCTATCTGCAAATCCACGTACCCATAAATCATCAGATTGCAGGGCAATCCATCACGTCTGCTTTCTCCCGAACACTTCCAGCTGCGTGAGCACTTGAATTGGGTCCAAATGGAGAAAGGCTTCTCTCGTGCTTGTTCTCTTCACGGGAATGCCGATAGATGGCAGTGGAAACCTCATCTTTCGACGCACCGCCTGCGGAACTGCTCGAAATCTGCTGGACCCTCAGCTGCAGATATACGCGTTCGGTGTTCCGTTGAATGATGGTGGAATTGATGCAAGATAAACGTGTCCCGCGCGCCGAAATCTGAAAGAATCAAGTGGCCGTATCCCGACGACAACAAATCCAGATTACGCGCAAACGGAGGGCACAACGCTGCGTGTAACAGTTTTTGGACTCGGGATTGACACTCGAAATTCTAAGGTGATCCAAAAGTGAGAATCCAAAGCTTCGTGCTTTCCACGAGTTTGAACGGAGCAGAATGGACGTGTACCTGAGGCGTTGGAGTGCATCTCGAGATCGGTGGACTCTCGTGAGCGGTCACTTGGGGGTGCCAGTCTATCTGTTCTTGCACGCTGCCACATCTTCTTGCACTTGAATCTTATTTCAAAGGGGAAAGTCTTGAGAGTTTTGAGAAAGCTGCAGATGAAAGTTTGTCATTGAAACCAAGAGGCATTTTGTAAAAAAAAAAAAAAAAAAATTTCTTTTGAAGTCTTCAGATTTGAAATCTTTCCAAACCTCGGTTCCATGAAAAGCCAAACTCCAATTTTTTAAAAAGACCTTAAAAAATGAATCTGTTAATTAAATGGCTACACGTTTGCAGAATTAGAAGCACTTAGTGAGAGTCTTCAAAATACTTTGCAGTGAGCACAAGCACAGGAGATGCACAGGGGACGAACAAGAGAGACATGAACACAGGAGCGACTAATGAAAAAAGATTATTCTAGCTAATACGAGTCTAATAGAATGTTGTAGGTTCAGAAGAGGAACCTATTTTCCGGAGGGCTCCCAACTAACGAAAAGTGCAATGGCTTTCTCATCTAGACCACGAAATAAGAACAGAGGTAGCGCTAGAGGGAAATGCAACTGAAAGAAGGAGAAGAACTGCAGACTTTAGAGAAACTTTGTGAAATTGTGAAACTTCCAGCTTCCAGCTGGAAACAACTTTAAATGGTATTCTATTCTTCTTAGTTGTTCAAAGACATCATCAGTTCTAATGAGAGAAGAAAATAACTTCCAGAATCAAACGGGCCAGTAAAACTCTGCATTTTTCTAGCATGAATCCAGAACGATGGTGCACTTTATGAGTTGACCTAATGCCCAAGGCTTATTAACGAAATTCATTCAGCTCCAGAGGGCGGGGAATAGGTGTTTGAGTGTACGAAGCGCAGTTCTTTGGCTGAAACCTTGAGGATGGTGTCCGGAAGCAGTTTAATGCGAGGCTCCTAAATGAGCGCGAGAAGGGAAGTCAGTTTGGTGTATGCACTGGAGAGGGCATTTGATCCTGAGAAATCCAGGAAGCATCCAGGAACGCCTTTGCAGCGGGATGGATCCACCAAATCGGCATGTGGTCGTAGCATCAAACAGGGAAGACTACTCGACAACGCTGATGTCTCAAGCTAACTGATTCCCGAATGAACGAATCTCGATTAAGAACCTCTCTCCGTCTCTCTCCTTCCCCCTCTCCAAGTAGGAATGGCCGTTTCTAGAGAGGCGAGAGGCACCCTCCCCACTGAGAAATGGGTCCATCGCGCACAAAAAGCTTGAGGGCGAGGAGCTCAGCCTGACCGAAGGAACGGGTTTTCAACGGCAGCTCATTTTCGAATCAGCAAATCTTCGGAAGTGAATCGATATCTGAGCGGCTGAGCTCAGATATCGATTCACATCCGAAACCGGAATCCATGCTGTCTGAAAAATTCCCCTAAGGGTAAACTGATCTTCGATTGGATGATTCCGCCGAAAATCACCGAGCGTCTCTGGAAGAATCCTGCATCGTTTGCTGCGATGAGCCAAAGTAGGATGCCTAAAAACCTAAAAGTGGGAGGCAGGAGCCCCTGCAGGTTGCATGTCAGAAGGAAAGCATTTCAAAAGTCTCACAGATTTGGGGAAAAGCCGACTCCACGAATGTCACCATTGGAAAACGCTTGAGGGCTTCGTGGATAATGAAGGACCACAGGACAGTGAGGGTAGGCGGTGCTTATTGAAATCCGAAAAGTAAGCAGATACAAATGAGAACTCATAACATAGAGATTTCGATTGCGCCTAGAAGTTACAGAAGCGTGATCTCCTTGATCTTTCGTTGCCAGCAAAGTCCGTGAAATCCGAACCGAGGGGGATGATCAGATCCGCGTCTGAAAGAACGGTATCCATTTATTTCCATCCTTCAATGATGAAGGGAAAGCAGCAAGAATGGATGTCGCGGAGCTGGAAAAAAGTCTCCTGTACTCCTTCCCGTGCTCCTAGCACTGAGGTCACCTTCGAGATACTGGCGAAACCATGAGCAGTGGCCTCACCCCATCCATCAGCTGGTGAGAAGCGAAATTTTCACTCTAAGGTGCTTCGGAAGTATTTGGAGTCTCTGAAGAGAGATGATGTAAAATCTTTCCAAGAGAAAATTCGTTGGCATCACATCCATGATCACCCTTTGCTGCGCCCTGCAGGCTGCCTCTCGACGATTCGTTCTTTTGCAGCTCAAAATCTGCTCAGTCTTCTAAGGTTCTATCGCCGTAGCTCTACCAATCGAGCAGATTGAAAGACGTCCGGCAGATTCTGTGGAGTCTGTTGCTATCTTTGGACTTCCATTGGACCAGTAGACCGTAAACTACTTTCGGCTGATGGAATTATTAGAGAGATGGAATGGTCCAGATGCAGGCTGCATAAATCCCTTGCCAGTAGCAGCAAGAGTGCTGGATGGAAACGGCATTTTATATGATCCTCCATCTTCCTAGAATGCAGGCGATATCCGATCCGGAAACGTGGTCTACGGATGTTTCGCCATACTATGCTGGGGTTTGATTCGTTCTTCGTGGTGTCCCTGCTGTGAACGGCATCTCTCTGCTTTGTTTGTTTTTCAATTTGTTTTCCTTTCCAGCTCCTGACGGGTGGGAAGTAGAGGAAGGCAAGCAAGGTCTGACGTGGTGTGAGCCACTGCATCTCGAACCACATCTCGGAGAATTAGCAAATGCTCCAAAGTGCTTCTTCACCGACATGGAAGTCCTTCCTTCCGTTCGAAAAGATCTCTTCCCTCGCACTGTTCCTTGGGAACCCGGTTTCCTTATCTTTTTTCTATGACTGGAATTTCCCGGCTGGAATCCGTCCCCGAAAAGACCTCACTCAAGCACTTTCGGTCGAAAGTGTGCCAGAAATTTTCCCTGATCTCAGTTCTGAGTAAACTTTATCTCTTCTTTCGCTCTCGGCTGCTGGATAGAAACAGGAAGAGTTGCGTACTCTATGGCGAGGACGTGTTTGCAAGAAATGCCTGTTCTCTCATCGGCAACAACTCTGTCTCAGCTGTGAATCTTCCAGGGGCAACGAAAAGAGAATGACAACAACGCTTTCAGAGTACCATTAACAAACGTCAGTAGCTTATTCTACCACCAGGATGTGAAAAGGAGCTCTCCCTCTCGTTCTGACCATCGTTTCGATTTTCCCGCAAGGGGTGGGGTGAATTATTTTTTTTTTTTAAACATTCGCATTACAATTTTCATTCACACTATTTTATCACTGTATTACCACTTTGAAGTCCTTTCGGGGTATCACAAGTGCTGCACTCAGGGTGGCGCCCTCGTTTTTGTTTCCCGGGCGTCGTCCTCAATCCCCTTCAGGATGTATCGGTATGTCCAGGCCGGCTCTCGTCCACAATTCCTGATGCCGATCTCCTTCTAGATGAGTCCTTGCAGAATCTCCATCGGGGATACGACTCTCATGGCTTTCCTCATCTTCCACCACCACACAAGTATGGCGGTGATGAAGAGAGCGATGGTCGTTCTCACCATGGGATTGTAGGAGGGAACATTTCCAGTTCCCTGAAACATCTCGGTAAGTATTTCCATTACGGAACTGGTGGTCATTCCTATAATCCTTTTCAGGATTAGCTAGTCTCGGAGCAATGTGGAACACGTCAAGATGTGTAGTCCTGTATCTGTGTCTCCACATGCCATGCAGTCTTCGTAGTCCCGTTTTCTCGTGAAATACTTCAGTCTGGACCCGCTCAGGATTCCTCCATGATAAAACATCAGTAGATTATCCTGGGTGTCCGGCGGTAGGTCACTCCTCCAGAGGGTTGTGCCAATTGCTAACGGGTTGATCTTGTCACTCCCGTAGCGATCGGCGGTTTCCTGGAGGGCACTGATGTCTTGGTCTTCTTTTATTAAGCTGCGGAGGTTCTGTTTGTTCACCCTGGACCACGCAAAGTCAAGTGGTTTATCCACACTTCGCGCGTCCTGTGGGTCTATCGTCCTAACACCATCTCGATATACCGTAGTATACGAGAATGGCGTAGGTACCCTCCTCTTCTCCATTCCTGGATGCGTTGCAGGGTAACTCTGGTCCTCTGGTAGATCCGGCTTCTTGTGTCCGGGGGACCGGAAGCATCCAAGGGATCACCAGAATGGACTCCTCCTGCCAGAGTTCCCTGCTTCTTGGTACGATCTTGAGTTTGTGCTTTTGCACCAGTCGTTGTTTTCTTCTTCAGCTGGGGTCGATGGTGATCCATTACCCTGCTCGGCCTAGCAGCCTGCCTGACCATCGTTTCGAACACGCCTTACCAGAAGTCGGCCTTGCGTTCTTCCGGGCAGGTGAAGGCTTGATTGCTGAAGCCTCCCCGCGTTCCATGCATCCGTCACTTGCCTATTTCTGTGTTCTTGAAAAAATGGTGACAGAGAGCGTCGCTCGACATCAAGTCTCGAAATCTTCCTATTGAGCCAAACTATCCTCCCTCCGCAGCTCTCCAAAGAGTCTGCAAGCCTCGACCTGCGAAACCACACTCTGCCTTTTTGTTCTTGTGCTTCGGAAGGAACTCATCGGCAGCTCCGTTCGCAAGACTTCCTACGGGACGAGATCTTCTCGTAATGAGTCTCTCTCGTTCCGGAGATCGAAAGTGGGAAGAACAAAGCCAGGTGGAAGATAAAGCGGAGTTCAGAGAGGAATCATTTTCCCCTGTGCCCCAAATCCTTGGACACTGTGTGAAGATCACTTAGTTACTCTTGCAGAAAAACCGCGAAAGCTACTGAGATCTCGGGAGTGGAGATGATAGAGAAACGAAGCAGAAATGAAATCTTCTCCTACCAGTTCAGAAACAGAGACTGGAAAAAAAACACTTCCACAGCATCAAGTAAAAAGGTTCACGGCCACCCTGCAAGCTCTGTATCTGTTTCATTCCTCCCGGTTTCCTTTGACTATCACAATGGGGCATTCAGGATGATGGAAGGAAAGAAGCTCTTACCCTGGGACATGGGCAGAAAATTGACCATGCAATCACCGTGCCAAAAAGTGACGATGCTTGTTGATTGCTCCAGTGACTTCAACATAGAGAGCTCGAGAGCTGGAGAGGAGCTCGTGAAGAGCTCCAAAGATTCGGAGGAGACTCTAGTCTTCTGAAAACCAATAGGAAGGCAGCCTCGATTGCAGAGGTGTGAGGCTGCTCCGGAAGTAGAGATGAGAGATGCTGATCGCAGAACTCATGAAAACGGAAAGACGCAAAGTTTGAAGTCATGCCTGACTCCTGTCGGGTCACTTGAACCGGGACGCACCCTCGCTTTCCATCGGCAGGCGTCTCATCCGATCACTGCCTCACTATCGCTTTATCTCATCGAGATAACACAAAATTCATTGTGATGAAAGAATGGAAAGAAAATCGGTCCATTTCTGTAAGAAAGGAAACTTGTGAAACACTGGCGAAGGAACATTTTCCAGATCCTCCCTGCTGAATCGCATTTTTTCTCACTTCTTCCCAGAAAACAAAGACCAACCGGAAATGATCGTTAGATGAGGATTTGGGACAGGAAAAACGGTGAAGAAGAAAAGCTGAAAAAATGATCGATGGAATCAAAAAAGACGAATTAAAATCTGCGGATGGTCCGTTTCCCCGAAGAATGAATCGCCGCTAGCAAACACGGAAAAACAGCAATGGGGACGCCGAAAGGACGTGTGGGAAGTTCACTCAGCACGAAGTGTTTTCCGTTCGGCACAGACTGCACGTCTCTCGTGCACCCCTCACGGCGCCATGCGTTTTTTTGCCTATTATGCAGAAAATTCATCTCCCTCCTACTCTCCGCACAAGATCCGAAGTAAGTCTTACTCGAAAACTTCAGCTGGGTTGCTTTCTCTATTTCAAGATTTTCTATTTTAAAGGAAGAAGGGCTTCAGTGTTTTCTGTAAACTCACAAGGACGTGTGTGTGTGTGTGTGTGTGTGTGTGTGTGTGTGTGTGTGTGAGAGAGAGAGAGAGAGAGAGAGAGAGAGAGGAATTCTCCTTGTGACATAGGCTATATTTTGATGCAGTTCAGTAAATTCATCCCACAACTATATTCAGGAAAATCCATTGAATAGCAGTCAAGGATTCTTCTCCTGGGAATTCCATCGGATGTGCTAAAAGTTCAGTATCCTCGTCAAAGCATAATTTAAACATTTCTCTCTGTAATCATGAAGAAGAATCCTTTTTTTTTCTTTTTTTTTCTTTTCTCTCTCTGTAATGGGGTTCTGTCACTCGTAAACTCTTTGTAACTGTCCCAGGTCCTTCTGCAAATCGCCGTGGTTGATTACGGTCATTGAGAAGTTTCTCCTTTTCTCTTCATCCGAGGACGGTCGCTCAAAAGAGAACTGCCCTTTGGTTTCCCACAGCACGGAAGTTTTGGCTCATCCAAACGCTTTTACGAGGGCACGTGTTACTCGGAGATGTTTGAGGTTGCCCCGTTGGGCCACTCCCGATCGTGAAACGAAACCCTCAGTTTCTCCCTGGTGAGAGGATTTCAAAAGTAGACCTCGGTTTCCATAACTTGCCAACTTGCAACTACTGGGCACTGCGTTGTGAGCAGTGTCCGACGTGGAACCACAGTTTATTTATCACATCTACTCGTTTGCACGTTGCTATTCCTCCAAAATCCCAGATGGGTTGGTGGCCTCACTTTTATGGTCCATCTCCCCACCATCCTGCGTTTGTAAATTCCTGCTGCTTCCCATTATTCTGCACTTACACAGGCACCAACGGAGACGGGATTTAAGCTCTTTTTTTTTATTGTTCTTGTATTTGCCATGCTGCTGCTCGTTATCGTGGCTTCGTGACCGTCACTTTTCGATCCCTTTAGATGAACGAGAGTGACGTTTACCATTCCCTAGGACAGCCTCCATTTTGGCATTTCTTTGACAGAAAAACGCTTTGCAGCAGTCATGAACATGTACACTTCATTAGGGACAATAATGATCCTGGGACTGTTTTGTCCCATGGATCTTTTTGAAATGTTTGCTATGGTCTCTTCCCCAATATTTGCCAATCCCTGTGGCACCATGTGGACACTTTTATGGCAAGCCCTTTACAAACACCTATTAGGCGTTTTTACGGCTCGGGGTGATTGTCACTCGCATGTCTGGAAAGAACTCTGATCTACGCGAAGCACGTCCAGTCCCAGCCTCGGAATTTCTTTGGGTCTTTCGAATCCTTTCTTTTGAGCTACAAACGGAGGAGCGCTTCCGACTTACGGCCAACTGCCAGGCCGCGAAAGTCCAGGAAGACTGTGTCTTGGAAATTCCGTCAACTCTGCGACGGACGCTCCAGGAAGATCTTGACCACTTTTCCCCTGTTGCTTGTTGGCGAGGACGAAATTTCCCAAGGGTGTTCCCTTCGCCCTCATCGGCGCAACAGAGCAGACGCAGGTTCGAGCGACGGGTGTTCTGTTTGCCTTGAGGGGTCA
This sequence comes from Raillietiella orientalis, assembly GCA_036172245.1. Taxonomy (NCBI): domain Eukaryota; kingdom Metazoa; phylum Arthropoda; class Ichthyostraca; order Raillietiellida; family Raillietiellidae; genus Raillietiella; species Raillietiella orientalis. The sequence goes on along the minus strand of JAYWIR010000056.1, from coordinate 244,274 downwards.
CGTCCTGTGCTCGCACAAAAGGACCGAGCAGCCTGCTCCTGCTATTCCGCCCATTCTCTGCCTCATCGATGAACGGTGAACCTGTTAGCTGGTTTGGCACAGCTCCATCGGCTGGCATAAAGTCTTCGCTTTGAGGAGGAATGGGTGCGTGGGCTCCTCCTCTTCTGGTCATCCGACTGAAACCCTCAGATCCCTGGACATGGTTTCAGGAGCTCGGGGCCACCGAAAAGCGCGCATGGCAAACTGGACTGACTTTACAGGAGAAAAGAACCGGCTGCCCTTCCGTCCCTTTGGGCGGGAACAGCTCTTGTGCTTGTCGGTACGCACCCCCGATAGCGCATGCATCCAGTGGCACCGATCTCGGTGCAGTCCACTTCGAACCAGCCTCCGAAACGGACGGAGAGGAACTGGCCTCAGGACTTCGTGGCCGTGACTGTGAGAGGAGGAAGCCTCCTTGAAATCTTGATTTCCTTTTCAAGCACAAGACGTAGATCACACTTTGCGGCGGTTCCCGACTTGATGAAAGCCTTCAGTGGCAAAAGCGTGCGGTGAGGAAGAGGGGCAAACGGGGATCCGTTTCGGGAACAGCAGAGGGAAGCTGGACTTCCTCCGGGATCGTTTCGCGAACGCATCCTTTCCTCTGAACGAGGATGGGTAAGGGAAAATGCAACTGATTCTCCCAGAAAACGTCCCGTCAGTTCTGATGACCTCTTTCAGAGAAATCTGAGGATGCGGAGATTTGGTAGTGGGCTTTGCCCGTTTATCTTTCTTGCTGTAATATTGCCAAGGTTCTTCTTGTTACCAAGGAGCTGCGAGAGGTGGCGATCGCAACCGATGAGCATGCTCGAAAGCCCCAGTGCTGTAGCAAGGCATTGGAACTTTGCGGCGTCCATTCTGTCTCCACTTTGCAGTTCACGCACTGACGATGCATGCTGACTCAACATCCGAATCTGACATCTGCATCCGTGAAACTGAAGTGGCAACCCTATCCCTGCAATCCGGAAAAGAGCTGCGGACTCTCTCGCGTCAGGGATCATGGGATGAACGGGACTTGTTGCGACCAGAGAAGGATTGGGTTGCGATCGCAGGCTTTGAGGATCGGAGACACGACAAAGCGCCGGATGATCCTCTGGAAAAAATCCTGAATCCTTGTTTTCTTTTTCCTTTCCTCAAAGGGATCGTGAGTTGAATGTGTTGTTGGTTCCTTGCGGGGAGAGAAGTCCCAAACGGCGTGGCGGGAGAATTTCAAGCGAGGCGAATTGACTTTCCCTGGCAGGTGGAAGACACACTCATAGAGAACCACCACAAAAAAGGGTGCGACGTCAATCATGACCGCTAGCGGTGCCGAAGAGGGAGACTGGGAAAGAGATGTGCTTTCACGGAGTAAGATTAACAGCATACACAAAAAAATCCTTAGGAAAATGGTAACCATGCCCAAGGCCATCGGCAGCTACGGACAGCATTCAAATCAAGCGCCTTTCCCGGGAAATCTTGACTCCAGGATGGTCCTGAGAAATCAACCCGATTTTGAAACGAAAACTAAACCAAGCCGACTCAGAATGTTTCTGAGAAACAGAAACAAAAAAAGATGAATGATGACCCAGAAAGTTTGTGGGAACTGCTGCAGATTTTGTGATACTCTCAAGTTTGCTGTGAGCTCAGTCAGCAGCATCACTTCATGCTTCTCCTTAAGGACTACCTTTCATCATCCATCTGAGGGATACTGCCCAGTCCCTATTCCTTACGATTCTTCTTTGCAGAGCTCCTAACAGGAAAAAAACACCATCGCTGAAGAATCTTATTCTAAGTTTTTTGCGTGATGGGATTTGAAAGTGTTCCTTCACAATCTCAGGGATTACGAACCACGAATTTCTGGGAAGCACGACGTCCTATAACTAACTATTTTTATGGAAGAGTTCAGTCAGTATTTCTGACCCGTCCAAGGACCAAGAAAGCAGCCACCAAACATCTCATTCTGCCGTTCATCGTTTTTCATCTCTTTCAGACACGCGATCTTTGGGTCGCTTCGTCTGCTCGGTTCCTGTCTTCAGCAAATGTAGCGTGCTCAAACAACAAACTCATCAATTTGAGTGTCTCCGCCCCAAAGCAAGAACTTGACCTGCCCATAAGAGTTCTTGGCGTTCTAAAGTGAATGTCTTCCCTGTCTCTGAATTCGGAATCCCGTAGCAGATTCTGGACACACTGCAGGCTTCTCATGCTCAGGCTGCATGAGTTATGGGGCATGGTCATGACATGGTCATATAGGATCAACATTTCGTTTCTGCTATGTCTCCGAAGAGCGACTCAAAGCTCATGAGGAGTTTTCGGGTAAAATCCGAAAGAAAAAAAAACATGGGAATTGATTTATTCTGTTTAATGCAGCCTGACTGGACTAATCCTGCCTTGTCTGATTATTCTGTGGTCCGCTGAGACTTTGCCTTCACAGCTCGAGACACAAAGCACGTGCTGGTTTTTGGACCATGGGAGAGATGCCCTGCTCGGTGGAAATCGTAGACGAGCGGAACAGAACATCCGCAACAGCATTTCTGCCAAAAGTGGTCCAGCAGTCACGCCCAGAATGCTCCCCTGTGGACGTGAGGACGAACGAAAAGCACAAGCGAGGCCGCTGACACCGGAATCAACATGGTGTCTCGTCCCATAGTATACATGGAAAATGCTTCGTTTCTTCTGTATCGAACTCTTTAGCAGTAAAAATGCTTAGCTCTCCTAAAGATTGATTACCTTCGCTGTCACCGGAACGCGGCTGTTTCATCTGACAACTCATAAAGATACAGCTGGTTGGCTTAAATGCCTCGAATGCGTAGATGGTTTTCTCACTCTTCTACGATAAAAGAAGAAGAAAAAACCGGTTTTTCAACTTCAGGGATTTCGCTCTTCATGGAGCTGCAATGTCTTAAAACAGGCATACAGTTCCTAAATTTGAATCTGTCTGCGTTTTCGCCTAAGCACTCCCGGTACATTGGGGTGTTCGATTTGGAAGAAGACCCATTTTGGGCCATAAATACCTTAATCCTTTACAGGAATTCCCAGCCAGCAGCATAGTTCTTTCTTACTGAACATAGAATAGCGGCAAAAAAAAAAAAACACAGATATCGATAACATCGAATGGCATTTAATAATTTCGAGATTTGGCTTTAATCTCATTTTGAGTGTTTGGATGAGTATTCTCTGGGAGATACCAAAGTGTCTGTGTAAGAGCAGAGCACCTGCATGCAATGTAGCAATGCATTTTCGAAAATTGACCAACTCGTAAGCCGGTGACCTCAAGATGCTGCGCTGTGAAAGTACCAACAGAATGAAGCTGCTGCTAGAATGGGAAAGGTTTTTGGCGAACGCAGCTCGAATGCTTTGCAGACACCTACAAAAATTGGCAACCAGGGGGGGGGGGGGACTGAACAAATAGGCTCTCGTGGCATCAACGGCAAAACGATAACCACAATGCCACGCCAACAGAAGTCAGAAGAGGAAAACTCGGAGGATCTCTGTATCGTATTGGCCATCCGAGCAAGACTTGTGGTCCAGAGTACACAAGTGTTCGGGATAACTCGTGAGTTGCTCTCGATCCTTGAGCAGACTGCGCCAGATTAGGAGCAACCTCGAAAAGCTTGAATTGGGTAGGGAAAAATAATAATAACAATAAAAGATGAGAATGAAGGATGTTTCTGCTCGTTGATGCTTGATCCGTTTTCTGAAAGAGTGCATGGAATCTCGCGCATGTGTAGCCTTTCTTGTTGTTTTGTATATGAAGAGCCAACAAGTGAGTTGCTCACGCATGCCTAAAATGGCGGAACATTGGACCTATGGAAGAGTTTCTACCTCCAGAGGATGGCCTTTTGAATTCCTAGCATTTGCAAGAACCGACACAATGCGAAAACGAGTAGAGCTGACCTTGTGTGTCAGATCAAAATGAAGCAAAGAACACTTTGTTTATTTTGTCGATGGGTTAAAAATAGATTCCGCGTGCTTTCAAAGTGGATGGATTTTGTTCTTCGAAAGCCTTTATTTCTTCCTCCCCCCCCCCCCCCCTTCCCCGCATCAAGGTGCTTACCGTAATTGATTGATGATTTTCACCTTGGATGCATTAAGGTTTCATTAAGATCGGTTTCACTGAGATGCGTCTTGATGCACGGATGTGGAAGGCAATCACAGGATTTCGCGCGTCCTCCGTCATCGACATTTCGTCTCGCTCACTCCCTCCTTCGGCGTTCAGCAGAGTGCAAACATTTCCATTTTTTTTTTTTTTTTCTTCCCCCCTCTCCCAGAAAACGGAGCCTTTGAATGAGGGCACATGCCGCAAGGAAGCACAACTCAGACGGATCATTCAGAGCACATGAGCTCCGAAGCGAAGGAAAAGCGGAGCCTTCCGCGCGTCCCGAAGGACCCACTCTACCACTGGCGTACGTCGAACGGAAAAGGTGACACCGCGACCTTGGAAACCTCAGTGCACTACATCGTATTTTTGGATCCATCGGATGAGGAACCACGTGCGAGGAACGCCTGCAAGTCGTAGAAGCTGCCCGTGGGATTCGGAACCGCGCTTCCGGGTGTTCTTCCGGGTGTTTCCCGTGCGCGATGCCCGTGGGGCCGAAGAGGACGTCGAGCGTGGGACGGACCCTCCGAGCGCCTCTCGATCTCCAGGTGAGAATAAATCCTTTCTCAACCCGCGCCTGTCTTTCGTGTCGTCGTGTGAACACCAACGGAGTGTACAGTGCTCCGTCGGATTGATGCCGAGCTCGCTGCTGGAAAGCGCGCGTGCAAGAAACGAAGTTGCTCGCGGACCGACGGAGCGAAAGGGTGAAAAAATTCAAGATGCGAAGGCCGGAACTCGTTCTCCGCATGTTCTTTCAAGCACGTGCCAAGAAGATTCTCCCTGCAAAACAGAATATGAGGTCATTTCGTAGTGTCGGTGACTTCCTCTTATTTCATCGTTACTCACGACTTCCCATTACACCCGTGAGAATTCCGAAACCAGTTCACGGATGGAAAATCGAAAAGCCGGAAAGACAAGCAAGCGTACAGAGGATGAGTACAGAAAAGGATTTTTTTTTTTTTTTCCTTTTCCCTTTCACGTGTCAAATATTCTGAAGAGCATGCGCGCCAATACAGCCCCCGTCGACGAAAAGAAACACCAAAGCAACCAACAAATTGGGTATGAAGAATGTTAGGGTGTTCTTTTCGCATTCGGGCTTGATGCATTCAAAGTCATCTCTCAATTTTATACGCACACACATGAGAACCGATTTCAACCTGATGCGAGACTTTTAGGTCACGTCTCAGTTGCTTTGGGGCGTTTTTTTTTTTGTTTTTTCGTCCGACCCGAAACGCCTACTCGTGAAGTTGAATCCGTTTACCTGCACAACTCCGGTCGATTGAAATTCTAACATTGCATATGTTATTTCGATTCCTGTCTAAAGATGTGGCGCTTCCGATGTACATACACAACACATACCTCTGCAACGCGGTCAACGAAAAGGTCGAACGGAGGAATAATGGCGGAGTAGGAATCGCCAAGGATTTCTCGTGGTGTGCACCAGAAAGGACTCCTGAGCCACCTTGTCCCTGATTGTGGGATGACCGACCTTGGGAACGGTTATCCTTCTTTCGAGACGAGAGTGGGTGTTTTGCAAATGAAGCTCGAATCTGTTGAGGGAATAAGCGTGCACACTGCGGTGTTTTACAGACAGGTGTTCCTGGAAAGATAACTGTCCCGAGAAAGACGGGTAGCTGCGGATCTGTGATGGCTGATGCTCACAGGAGATCGAGGCACAATTCATCGGGGACATATGTAATTTTGTGAACTTGATTCGTGATTGTTTGTGTGCCTAAATAAAACAGAGAAATCTCCGGTACATCGCAAGTATGGATCTCGAAAATAAAAAGCGCCCTTTGAAATGCAAAGGCTCATTCGAGGGTGATGGCTGAAATCTCTCCTCTCTGAGGCATAGCAAGATATGAATCTGTGAGACGCGGCGACGGAAATTCTTTCCTCTCCCTTTTCCCTTTGAGGAGTAAAACGATATTCGCGTGCAGAAAAAGTCTCAGAGCGAAGAGAGCCTTCGAAAGTGGCAGCCATCGAAACCGGAAGGATCCTTTCTGATATCATGCCGGAAGGAAGGTGTTGCACCGAAACGGAAGCAAAACCACTACGATCTTCTAGCAGCGGAAGCAGCTTCCCCCTTGAACCTTTGGAGCGAATGTACCTGCTATTTCTGGAAGTCTTTATCTAATCCCAGGACTGCTAGAGAATATACCTTGTGATCTGGTTAGGCAGCGATAGGAAAATGCACTTTGCTTAATTGGGCCGGCAACGGATTGAAATCATGCGCAGGAACGACTACGTCAGTGGATCAATGGGCAATCGAACCTTCCGGGTCATCACCACGGGAAATGTCAACAGGAAGCAGTGGGAAACTGGTTCTGGAAACACGCGCTGCCATGTGGAGGTGCTTACTGTTCTTGCAAAGTACAACGCATCCGCGCGCGTCAAAATGGAGAAGCCAACGACGGAATGATCTCGGAAGCATTTATCTGGAAGCCTCTGGAGCGAGATCGTGATGATCCATTCGGTCTGGGATCTTCGTTTCTTTTCCTGTGCTCCCGTCTCGTCTCATATCGCTCGATCAAAGGAAACAGTTCTACTTCGATTATAAACCCAAGCGTGCAGGAAAAGAGCAGAGGGTCAGCGGACACGCGCGCACATTACACATCACGTACGGGAAAAAATCACGAGTCACTCGCAATTCAATTTAAATTCAGAGACTGGAATTTTCATACATTCAGGAAACTCGGTAGAGACTCGAGCAGCCGGCGCTTCGAAGTCCACTTGCAACGTGAGGGGAACCGTGGAAGTTGAAAGTGAGTGAAATAAGAGCGGAGATAGGATGGGGCGTCGTCAACTGCGAAAAAGGAATGAAGATTAAGAGGAAAAGATAAAAATAAAAAAAAATGGTCCAACTGAAAACGCCAAGGAGCGTTCGAATTTTGCCGCTCACTTCGCAATACACAAATTCAGGTTATAACAACCAGCGTTCCCTACCAGGCATGCTGAAGGAAATTATAGGGCATTTGTGCAAGGAAGTCACATGTTTGCTTTGTCACCCACTCACCGACTCGGAGGAATGCAGGGCGGAAGTATGTCCTGCGGTCGCTGTCGCTGAGCGCAACTCAAATTTCTGCTGCTTGAAAGAAGAATGATCTGACCCCGGTCCCTGTCTCCTCTAAAACCTCCAAGGCCTCTCTACGTTTTCCGAATCCCCCGAAGATCCACCCACACCTCTTGAATGCATTGAATAAGAATATTTGGCAACTAGCATCGAATTATTAGAAGAGAAGCCATGTCCATTGTCTAAATGGTCGGAGGACGGAATGCCAAATTTGACAGATTGGAAATCTGATTATATTACTGCTGTGGCGATGCGTGCTTCTGGAATCGTAATGAGCTCGCAGAATCCTGTGAATGGGAACCAAACAGAAAATGAGCCAAGCCGGAAAGGATGGGGAGACAAGGCGCCACGTTACAGGATTTCCGCGTCTGGCGCCCGCAGCGCCTCGTTCCGACCCACGCGGTACTCCTTCATCCACAAACTCATAGGCTCTCATCATGTCCGCAAGAGATGCCCCTGGTGGAAAGAGAAGAGGACGGCGGCGAAAGTAACAGCAATGCATGAGGTCAGCTCGGAGAACTCTACCACGAATCGGTCTGCGAACCCTGCAGGAATGCTGCAAGCAAAACCGGCCTGGAACCTGGAGATTACCTGAGGGTGGGACGTGAAGCTTCCAGCGCAAGAAGAGCAAGGTTCCGAGAGAAGAGAGAAAGAGAACGATTTGGGCCTGTTGTCAAATTAAATATGAAAAACAAGATTTTCTCTGGGGCGAGGAGAACATTAATCTTCATCATCCGCAGACAAGTCTGATTTCGTGTAAAGTAAGAGAAACGAGAACGACCTTGCGATCTTGCAACATGGAAACGAAAACATGGATTGCAGTTGCACCAAATGGGCGGATTCCTGTCGCCATAAAGTGAAACGGAAGAATGACCATTTCCGAGTCCTCTCCATCAAGTTGCGACTCATTAGTTCTCGTGCAGCGTCTGGAATAGAATCCTATGAGGTCATAGGAAGGCCTTTAGGAAGTTACGCTCGAAGTTCTGGAAAAAAAAAACGGTTTGATGACTGGAGGGTGTTTGCTGTAAAGCTGGATTTGTTCCCGATGGGCCGAGGGATGTGATTTCTTGCTTCCTTTTTGCTGAACTGTCTCTGAAGTAATAGAACAACACTTTCAGATTACAATGGGGGAATGACCACTCTTCAAAAACAGATGAGATGCGATTTCTGCTTGGGGCTAAAAGTAAGCAAATCAAGAAGTAATTGGTAAAATGATAAACAGTGACCGTAAGTGTCATCGGGAGGTATCTATAACACTTTTCTTTTTTTTTTTTTTTATCTGGTGCACGTCTATGACGAGGGAAAAACTCTACTCGCGTCCTCCTTCATTTCCGTTGGTTGGCCAACAGGTGGTTTCAAGTGGGTTGAATGAGTGGGGTTTTCTCGAATTCACTCCAAGAAACTTTATCGTAAATGCGAACAAACGTAAGCTTTTGTGGACAAAACTGTTTCTTTTGTCCTATTTGAAACTGTGCATCTAAGAGAGCTATTCGAGCCATTCTTTGTGTTTCCAAAGATGACTGCTCAGACAGACGCATTAACTCATTCGCAGTCCCCCAAACATTTCGTTTTCGTTCTTTGATAAAAACTGTCCATAACGCGCTCGTTAGGGGTTGAACTGATTTCAAGATACCCTTCCTTAGAATCTCATGTCTCCCTGCGGTCTCTATTTGTGTTGTCTTCATCAAGATGGGTACACAACCGATTGTGACTCACTGATGTGAAGAAATGCAATTGGAAAAGGAGCCAAATGTCCCCAACGTCCTCAGCCTGTGGTCACACATTGGAACGAAACAAATGAATCAAAGAGTGACGCTCATGTGATAAAATGCCTCATGGTCACACCTAAATGAATGTATTACTTGCATGTGTAAGATCTCAATACGAATCGCGGTTCTGATACTGTAATTTTTCATTTCATCGTCATTACTGTCTGCACTTCAGGCTTAAATGATAGTTGTAAATAGTAAGAATTTCCTATTGCATTATTATATTGCATTCGTTTCGCAGTCAAATATTAAGTGAACTGTGCTTGCAGTTTTTTTTTTTTTTTTTTTATGGAGAATTGGCATTTTGATGGAATTACAATTTCAAATGGCGAATCTAACGCCACGAAACCTCTAAAAGTAAGAGCACCGCAAACCGATGTCCTTCTACCAAGTGAATGAACCCATTTCCTTCATCATCCTCAAAGGAAAACGAATAAAGTCCCGAAATGGAATTTAAATCAATTGGCGTTGCAATGCAAATTTAAGGTGTTCTTGAGAGGCAAATCAACAAATGTGCATCGAAAAAGTGCAGCGTCCGTGCAGAATGAAATTCGTCAGCCACCGTCCAGAAAACACATAAGCATCTCCTGACGGGTGAAACCGCCACATCTATTTAGAAGATCGGATTCCATGGCTGGAGTCGTCGCCATAGGGATTCTGTGCACCGTTTATGCCGACGTCTGCTGTGTTGAAAGGAGGACGCTCTTCTTGCATAAAGGATAGTTCACTATGTGGAAAGCACATCCACTACCTGCAGAATTTACAAGGATACGAAAGAATATGCTCGTGAGGAACTGCATGACCAGCACATCTGAATCACACGTGACCTGAAGTCGACAAAAACGCGACCATCAGTTGACCTTCAGGTTCTTGAGTCATCTCGGGTGAAATGATGCTTTTCGATTTCTGAGAGATTCGTTGTAATTCATTTCACACGGATGCCGGTAGTATAATGATAATAATTCTGTAATAATCATTTTTGAGGAACCCACTGAAGAAGCAGTTTCATTGCTTCCATGGTTATCACAGATTTGTCACTGCAGAATACTATACTTCTCATTTCAAATTTTGTGGACTTTAGCAGTTTTTTGGAATGCGTTTCCTTGGAATATGGATTGGAACGCCACAAAGCCAACTGCTTTTGTTTTTTTTTTAGCTTTTTGTGTCCTTTTTGCATACTTACAATCTTTGGGTTTACGTTTCTTACGAAACTGTTCCATTCGGAATTATTATGCCTTCTGTTTTTCACGCAAAGGCAACAGCTAAGTATGCATTTAGAAAATTACCACATTCTCCTTTTGGATTTTTAAATTCGTCCTGATAGAGAATTCCTTACGCTTCTTTACATATTGAAGTTCCACGATGATAAGGACTTTCTACTCCCTCACTCATGGCACCGATAAGCGGAAGTGTGTCAAACGATAGAAGAGCTTTGATTGCTCCGATCCTCAGGTTAACAAGAACGTGTAATTATCACTTTTTGGCCAAAACACACACACACAATGTATGGAATTCTTGGGGCTTTTTAAATAGGTCACCAGTAAGCACTTCGGGTGAATTGCGTTCTGTCACTTTTTCTGTTATGGCAGCGATGCTTAACTTTTTGCCCATTCCCATTTTAAGTTCCTCCTTTTTTGAAACACCACATGTTGTAAGACATTACGTCGCAAGGACAGGCGAACGGTGGTAGTTGGTCACTCGAAGCGCGTTGGGACACTCAACTGTTGGAGTGTGTTTGCTTACTACGAATGTGATCGTAGTTCTGCTGCTCCACAGTCTTTCAGAACCATTTTCGAGCATTCAACTCGGAAGGTATCCGTCGCATCAAAATAACAGAAACGGAGAACCACTGCCCAACCAAGTGAACGACCAAGCGACCTCCAGTCAGGATGGCAGAGTCACTGAACGTTGTGAGAAAGAATGGAGGCATTCTGCTTTCAGAGACCGACGAAAGTACCGGCCCGAGCATGTATTGAGATAGGAGGAGCAGACAGCAATGGACCGCCACCTGCAGCTACATTTTTTTTTTTTTTTTTTCTAATCTGAATGCATGAAAAGGTATCACACATGATCATCACACAACTCCAGAGGATACGTCCCTGCATCTGCTTTAAGTGTGCAGTAAGCTGAACATGCGGGTCGTGTGAGCACGGTTTTGAGCTGGGATGGGAATTGCTTCTCGGACGAACGAACCAATCTGATAAGAAGCATTTATAGTAAAACACACACGAAAAAAGAGTAGGCCTACTCGTTCGAGTCCTCGGGTCAGATGCGTTCTTGTCCCTCTGTGAACCCGCGCGCTGCACGAAGGATTCCCACCTCGATTCTCTGGAGGGTGAAAATTTCTGGGGAATTCCCATTCATGCAAGGTTTGCATACGAAAATAAAAATTACGATTCCAATGATTGCGTTCTGCTCTTGTTGAATTCTGCTTTTGGTTGGGCGATTCAATTTTTGGATCCATACTTCTTTCACAACTGCTTCTCAGGTTTTTCCCGTCGTCCTCTTTTCCACTTTCCACGACTTTACAGAAAGAGACCTTCTACGAAGGCATCCAGGGTCGTAATTCCATCTTAAAAAAATAAACTTCGTTCTCTTACAATTGCTCATCTTTTCATCTTCCATTCATCTGCGAGCGTTTCCTTTTTTTTTTAATGATTGCCTTCGGTTAAAAGTTGTCGTTCCCTTTGACCGTCTTTGACCTTGCTGCTGTCTCGTTTCGATTTTTCACGTATTGTTTTCGTTCCACAAACGGTAAAAATTGGTAATATTTGTTTCTTTTCACCCTTCCTATTTCGTTTGGACTTGGTCGAGTCGCATCCGGTTTGCGAAAAACGTACCACTGCACCCTTTGCGTACCATGCCTGCGCTCCTTGCACGTACCAACTGACACTTCGTTGTGTTCCATCCATGCAGTTGCAGTTATTGCTGGAAGCGATATGTGCAATGGATTTTTTTTTCTCTCTCTCTCTTTCCAGCTGCTGCAAAAGCATTAGGAAGCCATTGATCGGTGTGTTTTCGAAACGGTATGCATGTATGCAAAAATTTCAAACGTGTTCAACAATTTTAGCCATTCCTGGTTTCAGAATCGCATGTATGTACACTTATATTCTCCGAATATAAAACTGTGGTTCTGCACCTTGCACTGCAAGCCCTTATAATTCAAGCATTGGTTTACGTACCCGAACCAAATTTGACAGTCCTCATGAAGCTGCCGTCTTTCATGTAGTAAGCCTTACATTTATATCATATCCAGTAAAGCGACTTTTCGTTGTTTGTGCATGGAAAGTTTCAGAAATAGCGTCAAGTTTTGCATAGAATTCATAGCTACCGAGAGGGGTAATAGTGCTCTTCAGATCATGCAAGTTTGGCTTTCAGTACTGAGTACTTATCACTACTTTAGATAGATAGCTGTTGTGTTGCATTTGGTGTTAAAAAGGCTGTCAACCAACGAGCCAATTAAGGTTTAAAAAAAAAAAAAACGACACTTGTGCTTTGTTTCCACTTGACTTGTTAACTTCAACTAGATTGATGCACATGTAACTAAGATTATGTGTGATACATGAATATATAATCAGGTAGTTAATTCTCTTTATTAACGTTTGCATCAATTTAAAGAATTGTGAAAACAGCCACTGCAAAGCCACATATTCTGTCATAACTTGAAATTTCGATTGAGATTGAAAATTTTCAGTGTCATTGCATGTCTGAATTATCATGTTTCTCTTCTCTAAGGCTTTCAAACTGGCCTTGATCAAATGCATCATGTAGAATCTTGGAACGCTGAACCTGAAAAATAATATGAACCAGTGTAAAATATACTTCACGTGGAAAGTATTTTTCACATTTATGGCTTGTTGCTGTAGCTGCTTATGTGCAACAAAAGATTCTAAGCAAAAACATGCAGGCAGGAGTACTATCAATTGTATTGCCATTATTAAATCATCTCTTAGTATTCTTCAGTGATGGACCAAAGATTTTTTTAGCCATTTATGCAAATAACTCTGTAAACACCAGGTTAATATTGGAAATGGAAAATGATATCTCTAGTCTTGATGCTACAGAAAATTTCCTAGTTTGGGGGAAGCAGAATGTAAATGATTCTTCTATCTATGGTGCGAAGATAATTAACTACACAATCATCACGCCAGAATTGCTTGCAGGTATGCAGTACAAAATAACAGGGCAGTTGGCATTTGTGATCATTTGCCATAAATAATGTTTGCAGAAAAAACTCCTTCAATCAAAGAGATGAAACTTGACTATTTTACAAATACAATATACTGGATTGATATCAATGGAACAAACATGTTTTATTGCCAGTGTTCAAGTAAACAGTCAAAAAAATTCCCATCCATGTGCATTACCCATCTACTGAAAAGGCATCAGCAATCAATTCATTCCTTGTCCCTGGATTCTTGCAGCAGGTAACTTTAATAACTTAATTTCATAAAGTTGAATTTTGAATAAACAAGAATTTGATTGGAATTTTTGTATAGAAAGTTATGTTGGATAGAGAGTTCCGTAAATATTGTCTGCATTACTCTCAATGATGAACAAAAGCAAATTACTATGTACACAAATCAGTATCTGATCACTGCCCTAGCTATCAATCCTTTGGGGATGTTTTGGGCTGAGCATCCATTTAGAACCCAGTTTAGGTAAATGAGTTGCTTGCTTAAAGAATCTACAGGCTCTTGCAGAATCAAAACATACAGCAACAATGAAGTGCATCTTCTGATAGAAGCTGAAAAACAGTTTGTAGCCAATCTAGATGCAGGCAGGCAAAGTTTGTTCTGGATTGACGTGGATCATGCAGAAGTATGGCTAGCTGTGGTGATAGCAGGAAGATGGAAGCTGCGACAAATATTCAATCTTAAGAAGTGGAGTTCAAATGGATTAGCTGTTCCCTCTCTATCTTGTGATGTCCCAACAGCAGAATCACATGAACCAAACCATACTCCCCAGATCAGTATAAATACTGATACACACATCTTGAGAGACTGCTCCATGCTATGTGTGCATGGTAGTTGTAATGCAAACTCTACTTGCATGTGTGATTTGCCTTATACAGGAATATATTGTGATCAGTTGCTGGAAATTTCAGATAGATGCAATAGTTCTGCTGGAAGTTGTACAGCAAAAGACTCATGCAGGTGGTTTACATCACTTAATATTTTTGTTTTTTTTCATTTTTTTTTTTTTTAGTTATTCTTGGTCACAACCGATGTTACAATATAACACAGAAACCATACTTTGTATGATCACTATAGTTACATTGCTTCTATGTGGAATCATACTGCTAAGCAAGATCCGGAAAAAAACTGCCTTCGAAACATACAGCAAATTGCAAAGTACCAGGATTTCTCAGAATTAGCTTGTCAGTTTTAAGTGGGTTTCAAACATGATCTAAGGATGCAATTTTTTTTTTTTTTCTTTTTTTACAAACGAACGCTTTATGTTTTGCTTGCAAAACTGCAGAAAATACCCCCACGATTGCATATCGTAGGAGTCTTTTCTGTTACAACTAATATCGATCTCTTAAATATACTTAAGTACATTGCAATGAATCATTATCGGTCGTTATAAGTAAGGTATTCATTTGATTAGGGCAAGTGTTGTTTAAACTTACATTACTCTCTAAAGTTTTCAGAATTTTGTCATTACAGTTACTATGATACCAATGCAATTAATGTTGTAACTTTCATTGAGAAATTGTAAGTTGCTTTGTTATATAACATATTTCTGAAAGTTAAGTATTTTCTTTTCATTTCAAATTGGTTAAAAAAAAGACAAACAAACTGCCTACTTAACAAGCATGTAGTCCATGGAACTCAAAACGAGAATTACATTGCTCCACTGATATACCACCAGTCAATCGATTAACCATTTACTTTGTATCCTTTGTTGCGTTTATGGCCCACCACACTGATATTAACATTGCCAAGTACAAACTCAGATGGGAAGTGTTTTTAGACTTTTTTTTTTTTTTTTATTGTAAATTATCCCGCTTTCACAGAAACACAGCTGGGGGATGATGCCACCTGTATGGGTTTGCTTTCACTCTTCTGTAGCAGTTAGGTGGAACTGCACAAACAGGATTGAGTTGTGGAAAATTGACATCGGGTTATAGAATGTGCCTTCTATTTCGTACGTAAAAGTCATATTGTCCGGGTAGGACGAGCTGTCACAGCAGTAACTCATGGGGGAAAGGACTTTTCAAACCTGCTAATACTTACAGGAGCTGACTATAAATTAGGGATGCCTTCTGCCTCATCTGTTTCAGAGAAACGTGCAAATACAAACCAAATACAACGTACAAGTAATGCTGTAGAAGTCCCAAACCCAGTGTATTCCATATTGGTAAATTAAGAAATGGGATTTTTTCTCACAATCACGTGAAGCTTTCGACAATTTTTGTAGATTTAATACAACGCTCATGAGTCCATATAAAATTCGAAAATTCTTTCGGCTTTATATTCCTCAAAGCATTCATTAACACTCATAAAACGTTGAAGCTAAATAAACACCCCTCAATTCTGTACAAAGACTGCGAGTGTTTTTAAACACTAAGCAGCAAAACACATCGTCTTCTACCACTAGTTTGGTGAGGTAGGTAGATGAAATGATTAAGAGGATTCCATAAGAGTGCATCAATCTGAAAACGTGCAAAAGCATTTGGCAACAAATATTTTTTTCCCTGTTCTCCATGATTTCCTGTATTGGACTATACTACAAAGGGAACATATACAAAGTTTGGTTGTAATAAGCATTTCGAAATCCACAACGATAAATATGTTGTAATTAGCTGAAGTATGAAATAATCAACTTTGACTTTAAAATACATGCGTGTTGGTTTTAGGATCGGTTTGTTTTCTCTGTTTTTTGTCTCACGAACATATAGTACCAATCCTATAATCTCAAGTAAATTGTATTTTGCGTACAGCTAGTTTTACATCCTGGGAAACCGTTTTCATAAGATGAATGCTTATGACATCACAGAAGAAAATGAATATATAGACCACAGTTTTTCAAAGTTGGTGATTTTTACGTCAGCTTAATGTAAAGCAGTTCCATTTTTGGATACGTCGGATAACGCTTACCAATTCCCTGATGAATGTAGTGCCAACGGAGTGACAAAAATGGCTTCCAAGATGTGTATAGTAATTCAAAGAGAAATCAATCTGATGGAAAGAGTGTCTTTTCGTCTCACTGAAGTGAATGCGTGAAGCGTTTGAATTATTTTATTGATTTGGTATTGAGCATTAATGCTTGCATTGATTTTTCGAAAACACTTCGAGCATTGGTTCATATTCGTCCTCCACTTTTTTTTTTTTTCCTTTCATTCTTTCGAAAAACAATTCATGAAAGAAGAAACGCTTTTTGAACGGAAATGCTTTTTCCAAAGTAATCTTTACTAAGCTTTCTTCATGATAACAAGATAAGCAGATGACTCAAAAGGATGTTTATCACCCGGATACTCCATGGCATTTATTATAAAAATTTTTTACTCAAATTTTACAATGAAGTCAAAATTATGTTTTTCGTGGTAGAACACTTGGTCCTACCACGCTGGGGAGTGACAAAATAACCATAAACCGGTTCTACGACCGGTGAGGTTCTCCCCAGCGGCGAAGGGGAAGGGAAAAGCCAAACCAAAATAAACAAAAAGAATTAAAAGAGGGAGGAATATGTTTTATATGAAAGAAGAGGCCAAAAAAGACGGAGCGGAGACGCCATCCACTGGACGACGATCTTTTTGGAGACCGCGACATGGTGGCTCCACCGGAATAATACCAGAGCAGCACTTGTGAGCATCCTGAAGAGGATGCAGAGGACCAATCCAGGAGAACAGTGATCCATTCCCTGACCTCCCCTCCCCGAAAAACTCAAAAGGATGTAATGTGCTGAGAACCACGTAATGTTTCTGAAGGTCTCTCGACATAAATAAGTCCCTCAAGCAATTTGTGCAGAGCAAAGAGGTGATGGTGAAGCTGAAAGTGATCAGAAAAGCAATCGGAGCGCAGCTGAATGCACTCAATGATCGTGAATCGATGCATATTTTTACATTTCTGTAGGCAAAAGCCTTTTTTTCTTTTTTTACATGATGGCCTCTTTTTAGAGGGTTTTTTTTTTTTTTTTTTTAATTCTTTCAGTATTTCGAAGTCTTCAGCATCTTTGGAGACTACTTTGGACTAAATTTCAAGAAGGGGAAGGTGTCATTTTCTAAACCCCGGGAAACTTTTTGTTACGTTAGTCCCAACATTGTACTTCAAAATGAGCGTTTTCGAACAGAGCCATACCACACTGGTTCACCGTTTCTTTGATGGTCCTCCCACAAAGAAGAGTCGGTATCTGGAGCTTTATCTCAGCTGGAGGGAGAATCTCGGAAAGAATTACAGATTCGAGTGTTTTCTCGAAAAGAGTCCTGGTACGTTACAACACTTTCGTGCTCCTATTGAAGCATTCCGTTCTGTAACAGCTCAGCAGGCAAAAGATTTAAAAAACAACTCCTTGACCATATTACTGCTACAATTGATGCAATGGACGGTCTCTTACTCGCATCCTCATCCGCCTGCAGTAACAGATAAAATCTTTTTTGGCTGCTTAGGTGCTTTTTAAGGCTGTTTTTAGAGCCTCTTTTTAGACGTTTCATTGGGGTTATCCCTAGGCAAAGCTCAAGGATGTAGAAACTGCTCTCGTAAGTAGGTCTTCACGGGAGTAGTATTCACTGCTCTTATGAGCTCCCGAAAGCTGTTGTGTATGGACCATGAAAGTATCTCAGATACTGTCTAGAACAGGACATGCTGAAAATCTTCATCTTTCTGAGCGGCTGCTTTCCGATGCGGCTATTTACATATTACATTTCATGTCGCTTATCCCTTCAGGGAGCACAGAGAGCGAGATCTCCTATAAGGACAAAAGACTGAAGAACTTTATGGAATTTACGCTTCCATATTTTTGAAAAGGGTTACACTATGTTAAGCACGGCCTGAAGCTTGCATGACACGAGAGGAAAGAGCAGAATTCCAAGCAAAAATCTGCTTCCGAGGCTCGAAAGAGCAAGGAAGACTGGGAAGGGATGGATCCCGTTCATCAGCTAGCCTTCACGCACAGAGCTTCTTGGCTGCGTTGCTACAGATTCTCTACGACGGTATTTTTACATGGAATGTATGCTGAGGAATTCGCAGCTTTCTGACACAAGAATCGTAAAAAAAAAAAAAAAAAAAAAAAAAAACGAATTACGAAAAAGTTGGAAAGGCGGATCACGAAACAGCGCTGCTTGACAAATCATCCTTGTGGATTTCACCGTCCTACTTCTGAGGGAACGCAATCCGAAGAATGCCCGTTTGCCACTGCTTGGATAGCTCAAGTTTTTCCCTGTGCCAGTAAATGGAACCATCCCCGTTCGCGAGGCGAGAGAAACACTCGTTCTCGATCGTGTACGTGGTGTACTCGTCGGATGAGACATCTGAGCCTCACGAAGCAAGGTGAGTTATCCAAGTCGGGGACCAAGGTGGCTTAGATGCCACGCAAGTTACCCGGTCATCTTAGCTCCAGGCACCTGAGAATCGGCAAGTATTAAACACCTGGAAAAAAGCAAGCAAAACGAAACGAAGCATTTTCTCACAATGGAACTGAGTAACAAAATGCTTTGAAAATTCAATATGTATTCTTTTCGCTGCCTCCTGAACCTCCTAAAAGCTGGGTGGGGAGAGACCCAAATGGATGCTGATTAGGTGTGTTGCATGCTTCGTTCTCCTGTTGCCTTGGCAACGTCCACTTTCCATCGAATGGCGCCACCATGAATGCTCTTCAAGTGAGCTTTCGTATTTAGAGGAAAAGGGAATGAAAGGTGCTAAACGACAAAGAGCAAAACAGATGGTAAAGTAAGTAGAGATGCGAAATAGCAGAGGTCCTCTGCCCTTCTGCCCCAAGTTGCACTCGTGCCTCGATACACCTAAAGAGTTGTTCTAAATTAGCCTAGAAAATTTATTACTACTATACATTTACGGGCATTTGTAGTGCACTCCTGAGAAAAATGCTGGCTCGGAATATTTTACCAACATTTTTCCGTGATTTAGCTCAACACGAGCGTTCTCGAACCTTCCTTCACTGCATTCCGGGAGGGAAGAATGAGGATCAAGAGTTCCAGCCTTCGGAAAACAGGAACCCGTCACCAGGTGAGTGTCACGATCACAATCGGCGTCTGGAGTGGAATCAAACCCAAGTGGAAAAGACGAGTAGCAGCAGACTTTATTCGTCTCCGCGTTTTGGAAAGCGATGATATTCGTTTTCTTTTTTTTTCCTTTTCTTTTTCTATCAGCGAATCAATCCAGTCCATAATTTTTTTTTTCCGCCGGAGTTTCGAGGAATGGCTCCGAAGATGTGAACCCTCAATCTGAAGTCTGTGACAACTCCGCTCGACGGGAGTCAGGTCTGAACCAACGCAATGAGAACTTGAGAGGGATTTGCAATGATCCTGGAACAACGAGTGCTTGGGAGTCGTTTCCTCCAAAACGAATCAATGATGCCTTTATTTTTCTTCTTCCTTGGCGATACCATTTGCGAAGCAGCACCCCATTTCTGGAATAAAACAGTCATCAGCACGTAGATCATAGGAGCGTGCCTCTGCTTTCTCAGAATCCAGCCCTATCATCTTATACTTGTTCTTCGCACACATATTATCTCCGCCCCCTGCCCTCCCCTCCTACACATATTGATGACAGTGTGAAAATGTGCTATGGTATTCACCTTTTCCGTATGAGATCGTGCACACCCTCGTGTCACTTCCGACATAACAGGAATAAGAATGATGCCACTGCTGGTTCGGAACTTCACCTTCCGTTGATGTCATTAAGATGCAAAAATTTACCTTCACACCACCCCTTTCTATTCCCCCTCCCATTGGAAAAATCGGTCATCAAAATGTGTAGTAGCTGCACTAACCACTTGGCGATTCTCCGTACTTTAGAAAGGGTCAATCTATTCACCTCCATGGTTCATATTATCACTTTCGGTTATACACCGGTTGTGTATTCGGGGGACTGATTTGAAATGGGCTGACAGAATTGGGGATGACGCAGGAATGAATTGTGAGATGCATCTCAAGCATGCAAATGGGGAGGGATACTCATCTTTAAGAAGAGGAACATTCCATAGATTCGAAAAAGAATAAATATTTACATAATTATTTGCAAGCATCCCAGAGGGATCACTGGTTGAGTCACTCCGTGATAAAAGGTGGGATTGAACTCAGTCACAGGTAACGTCCGTGAAGAGATTCTTACTTCCTGGGTCTCCGTGGACGCGCTCCTGCTCTTCGCGTACCGAGAGCGCCTCGAGCGCTTTTTTATCCATCGCGTTACAGTGGGCACCCCAGGAAAAATAAATCTCCAGGTCGGAAGGACGCTGATTGTATGACCTCTAAATCTAATCTCTAAATCATCCAGAAAGCTCGGGCTATCGATTATAAATCTGTAAACAAAATGTCAGCCGCGGAGAGAAAAGGGAATAATTAAAACCTCCCCACTACTGGAGCACATGCGCCAGCCAAAAATAAAGATTAATATCCTAGAGTGGAATACAGCTCTGCTGTTATTAGTAGTTCTTTTGTAGAGCCAACTGGAATAGAGGGGCCGCGTTCTGACCTCGCACTACTGATGCTGAAAAATTTGCCGGATATGCAAAGCACTGCGCGTTTCTTCTATTCCATTCACAGACTTTGGCCTTTCCTTTGTGCCTCCACACAGCATCCGTGCATCCATTCCTGCTTGTTTGCTTTTGGAAACAAAGGGAGTCTGGAGAACAAGATGGGGTGTGTTTTTGGTCAGATAGCCCACAAGCGGAAAAAATCGCTGTCCTCCCGAAGGGAATTTAGAAAAAAAGTGCATTCTTAGAGAAGTTTTCCACGACAGGGTGAGAAAAGCACGAGCGCGAACTATTTTCGCTCCCTTTCTTTGGTCTGGTCGGTGAATGAACAGCCTTAGAAGTCTTAACAAGCGGTAAGGAAGAATCTGCAAAAACCCTGGCGATCTGTCAAGCTGCTTGGCCGTCGTGATGCTGGATCGTGGGCAGCTCCCTTATGCTCATAGTCGTCCTGTGGGTTTGGGCTGCCGCGTTTTGTGAGTGTGGACACACCTCCCATAGACTGGCTGCTAGGACCGCCTTATCAGAGCGTGTATGGGCACTCTACTCCCCCTTGTCGTGACTTGCAGTAGAGTACGGACGTAGAGCTCAAGTGGGGCCGTTTCATTACCGGACCAAACGTAATTGCTCACCATTTATTGCTCGTTCTCTGCTCCCAAAGCGGGAAACATCGTGCTCGGAAAATTCAATCGCAGTTTCGCTGATGTCACCGAGGGTCGTTCGCTGGAAGGCTCGGCCCGAAGTTTACCACTTCGGACTTCTCTGTTTTCCTTTCCTTCCTTCCTCGTTCGTTTGGAAAGCGAAGGTTTGAACGCTCGTCGCAAGATGGCAGTGGTTTCCACAGCAGCAGCAGCAGCAGCAGCAGCGAGGGGGTGCACGGGGAGAGAAGATATTCGCAAACGACTCTTCTCCCTGCGTGCGATGTGAATTCGCCTTGCAGCTGAGTCCAACTTTCGACAGCGTTTTTCCGACGTCTGCCAAGCCTGCAGGATGGAGGCGCGCGCGCGTACGGACGCTTACGCTTGGGAGAAGTTGACAGGTCGCGAGTGAAAAGAGCAAACTTCTCCTTAGGGCAGCACAGCGAGGTTTGCTTACAGTAAGGTGAAACGTTCGAGAGGAAGCCAAGTGGGAGCAAATTTGAATGGAGGGTGATCGTTGAAAGAGTTATGTGTTCAGGTAATCGTTCTTCGTGGTAGGCACTGCTGCAGTGAAAAGCCATCACTGGAAGCAATGGGTTTGCCATGCTGGGGAAGTGATCTTTGACTCCAGAATGCACCTCTTGCAAAACCGCTGACCATTGCTCAATAGGAAGCAGGTGAAGGAAGGCTGCCGCCCATATCAACCAGGGCTCTGCAGGAAGATTTTTTTTGTGTGTGTGTTTTTACGTAGGAGGAGGCACACGCTTATCAAAGTCCATCTTCGCGGCCATTCGTTATTAGCTCTTAATCAGTCTCAGTCAGAGGAAGGAAAGGAAAGGAAAGGAAGATCGAAGATGGGTTCGGATGCCACTTGCGTCTGTTTCGCACACTTGAATTCAGGGACCACGTGCTGAAGGAAATTCTGCGACGGCGTTGATGCGCTCACTGGGGTTCTTTGGAAGCAACCTGGAACGTGAATTCTCCCCACGCGTCAGCATAGGGAAGAAGCGAACGCTCCGGAACAAAAGCAAATGAAAGTGTTGGAAATGATCCACAGTATCTCTTCGAACGGTTTTTTTTTTAAGAAAAAAAAATCCATGAATCCTTTCAACAGTTTTCACTCCGGGATGATTCCTAAAACGCTGTTACCCAAAGAAAACTGGAAAGTTCGGATGTCAGTCGCGATAGGCGAGCGATGAAGCTGCGTCCATCGTGCCTGAGAAAAAGTCGACATCTTTTTTTTTTTTTTTTTTTTTCATTTTTTAGAAAAAAGAAAAGAAAAAAAAATGCGAAAGCTGCTGGTGTGACGAGCTCTGCTTCGAACCCAGAAAAAGACTGCAACTAATGGATGCTTTTTTCCCCATGTCTGCAAAAAGCGGCGAAGTTTTGAAGAGAATAAACTCGAAGCTGCGGAAAGGGAGCGAAGACCAGAAACCAGTGAGGTGGACCAGGGAACAAAAAAGATGGACCTCCAAGCAAATCAGAAACATCTCTGGAAAATCGCTGCAGGTGCTTCCGGGAAGCAGAACGGTGCGTGTCCGCATCCTCAGAGATATCTTCCCATCTTCTTCAGCAAACCCTGGGGGAGCACGCAAAGCGATGAGTATCTGCAGCGCATCCAGACGTGAGGAAACGCGTTTTTGTCATCTCAGGAGCTGCAATCGAGCAGGAGACACGGGAGACGACCCCGCTCAGGTAGAAGAGACTGAAGTAACCTCCGCCTAAAGCTAGTTGGTCCCCCCTCCCCCGTCTTCGCTTCCACCCACAAGCCCCACCGCATCGATTCCTATGTCCGAGAACTGCATTCGCAGTCTGCATGCCGAGACCCAGGCTCGGGGCATGAGGCGATCCTCATGTGCACCCCAAGAAGTCTCGACAGCCAGAGGTTGAACGCAGTCTGTATCAAAGAAGGAGGAAAAGAACCAATGCCTTCCATGGTCCACGTATTCCTGGATCATGGAAATCATTGGGCAAGAGGCATGTTCTGCGGGAAGCTGGCGCGCTTTGACGGTCCATTCGAGCCTCTTTGTTCCGTAGGGGCGCGCGGAACCAGCTGACCGAACCCTGCATTCCCTAACGGTCCATGGAAACTTAGAGAACTCTTTTAGCTCTCCAGAGCCAGCTTCTCATTTGAGTTGCAAGGAAGTGGCTTTTTTGTGACGCGGATGAAAGAAAATGCCACTTCTCTCGGACGACTTTTCCGTCGCCGTTGGCGGCCGAGTGACTACGGTCTCCGAACGTCGCGGGTTCGAATCCCCACGCGGAGGATCGGCGCCGAGAAAGGGGGGGCTGCGTCGCGGGTTTCGATTTCGATTTCCACCCGCAGGATGGCGCTGATTGTCGGCCTCGGTTGGCTTCGGGTGTGGCACTGCTTGACACCCGGTCACGCCGGGACATTTATTTATAACAAATAAACAGAGACACGTCTGTGGCAGGACGCTTGATCCTGCCACTTCACTTATAACTACGAGAAGGAACCTGCCGGGAGCTGGCACGCAGGCCAGCGGGGTTCGTTTCGGCAGCAGAGGGGAAGGGGAGACAAAGGAAAAACAGAAAACGAAAAATTCAGTCAAAGAATGAAGGCTTCGGCAAGGATCACTGTGTGCTCGAGGGTGTCCTCTGCATCCTTGTAAGGATGCCGGCAAGTTCCTGTTTCAAGACTCCCAGATGGGACCATCTTGACGCTGTCCACATGAAGAGGACAGCAGAATGGATGCCGTCCCTGGACTGCTCTGGCGTTGCTCCACGCAGCCAACGGTCCCGCCGCGTGGGCAGCAAAGTGATGCTGAGCATACGACCAACGTGATGGCGTCGCGCACGAAGAGGCGTTTTACAACGCCTTTGGCGTAGCGGCCGGAGGTTCCAAGGGCCGTGACCAGGCGTCCCCAAAGGGGCCCGAGGGAAACACGGTCCACTAGGAGATGTGGGAGGGATTCCCGCTCTCCGCACCTTGCACAGTTTGGGTCCACGCACACCCCGTGTCTAATGATGCCGGCGGGCGTTGCACGGGAGACTCCGATGCGACAGCATCAATGCCTACAATAAAGGTGGGACAGCGGTGGAAGCCGGAAACCGGATGCTCCCGTTGACTGGTCGGGATTGGAAGTTGACCCTCCGGAGCTGTTCCGGGAATCAAGGAGCCCTTCGGGGTTCCCAGACCGGTTGTGTGTCCCTCTCCCCCTCCCCCCGTTAGGGTGGGGTGGAACTCTACAACGCCTGACATAGAGGTGGAGTGTTACATCAGCGCGCTGCTCCCTTCGAGGATCGCCCTTCAGAGAAATTCGGAAGCGTCCTTCCGGGATCCTCTTCAGAGGAGGAGAGAACAAGGTGCCGTTCTCTTGCAGGCTCCCCTTCAGAGACAACCGGGATGAGAGTAAGAAGAACAAAGGAATGAACAGATTCGCAGGCTGGTGCCTCCGGGGTTACCCCCTAACTTGAAGAGTGGACACGAACCCTGGGGTGGCGTGGACAGTGTTAATGAGTTTACTGAGCCCTTCCTAGGGAGACGAACGGCTTTCTTCAGCGCTCCTTGAGAACCAAAAAAAAAGAAAAACTGGAAGCAAAACAGCGAAAGCAGCAGAACCTCAAAAGATTTCCATCATTCTCAGTTGCGATGTGGGCTGAGGTCGAAGAGGCGGTCAGAAATGAGCAGAGAAAGATGGGGACGGGAGCCCGCCTCAGCTGGGAAATGGAAGCGGAGCAGAGCGCCTTCCTTCAGCATCCTTGCATCACGCGCGTGGGCGATTCCTCTCGTTCAGAACGCCAGGGGATGCCCAGCCGCGCTCGACCACGAAGAGGACCGCTAGATCTCGCAAGCGAGCGCGAGAGTACATGAAGAAGGAGGGCCGCTCGGAGGCGCAGAAGGCTCCGGGAACTCCCTCCCGGACGAAGACGGAACCCTTGACCCACCCTTTTCAGCGGACTCCACACGACGGCGCAGTCGAAGCAGAAAATCCGAGCGCTGTTTATGCGAGTCGGAAAAGAGAGAAACCCGAGAAGTGTGAGCAGGAGAAAGGCGAATGGAGTGGATCCAGAGCGGCTCAGCTTTGGCTTTCGGGTCCCTTCCCTCGCTCCCCCAGCATCCTCCTGGAAAACCTACGAACCACAGGAGGAATCCGTCCGCGGAGCCGCTCATCCAGGTTCAACGTAGAGACTCCTTTTTCGCTTCAGGTGACACGCTCACGAACCTCCTAGGACAGTTCCGCTTCTCTTCCGTCTCCTCGGAGACGCGCCAAAGGATTCTGCGAGAAGAGAGGCTCGCAGCATCGATGTGGGCGGCAGGACTCTCGACTTTCTCCATCGTGCGGTCGTACGATCCGAGGAATGCCCGGTGCGTTCGTGGTCATCTGGCCGGCGATACAGACGACTTGCATTCCCCCATCTGTACACAGGCGCTTCCGTTTTACCTCTAGGCGCCCGGGACCCCCCCTTCCGCGAGCACCTGCGCGCTCACAGGTGCCCAGCCGAGGCGGAAGGGGAGGAGCAGCCCCGGGACTCGCTCTCCTTTTGCTGAGCTCCACCGAGTGCTCTCAGGGGCAGAAGACAGAATCGAGTGCGATGGTTCCCTGTTGCCATGGAACACCAACCAGATAGTGGGGTCGAGTCACCTTTCCCTCCTCCCCTCCGTATTGGTTTCTCGGCTCCAGGAGCACCTTCTTCTCGCACCGTTTCTTCTGGTACTTGTCTGACCAGGTGCCATTGCTGCGGCAAAGATAGAGTCCCATACATGGCGATTCAGAATCCGAGAAGATGGCCTCCCCCACGTGCCATCGCGCGTGTGCTGGGTTCTACACCTCGCCAGCAGGTGTGCACCAACCAGCGCCTCTTGCGAAACGGCTTGTCAGAGGACCACACGTGATCCTCGGGATGCACGCCGCAGTCCAACTTGGTAGCCTCTTCGACAGGACACGCCTCGTGGCCGAGCAGGGAAACGCGTGAGCCTACGTGCTGCTCCAGCGAGAGCCGCCCAATCGTTGCTTCCCGCTCGCCCTCCTCAGAGATCTGCAGAACTTCGATTCGACCAGGTGCTCAGCGACTTGCTCACTGGGTTATCCCTGCTCTTCTGTGAGGGTATGGCGCGGGGCATCGCGGACCCGGAGTCGGAAGCTATTGATTGGATCCTTTTCGCAATCAACCTCTGCGCGCAGAGCACCCAGGGAGAGATCCGAGATGCAGATCCAACTCCGGGACGAGAAACGAGAAGACAGGTCTTCCGTGAAAACGCTGGTCCCTGTTCCTAGGTTAGGCTAGGTTAGGAAACTGGGACCCAGCAGCTACGTCTATGGGCGACAGGATAGTGGAGAGGCTGTTGGGGATTCTGTTCTTGAGGATGAGGCAACAGCTGACGCCGTCTCAGCGAGGAGTCGCCGGAGGTTGTATCCGCGCTGCTGCTGCTGCTGGAGGGACACGGAAGAAGCATAGTACCGCAGAGTCGCAAATGATTCTCCCTGAGAGCTCTTCCTTGTGGGTCGGGGTGCCGAAGCCTTCGGCAGGGGTGCTCGGTGCAGAACATGCAATCTCCCCAGCCAGTTCTTCGTTGGTTTCCTCTTTGATTTCCATTGGAGGTATGTCTAAGGAGGTAAGGAGGGCACTGCCAACTGGATGCATCTGGTAGCAGCACGGCTCGCTGCAAACTCGAAGACCCGCCGAAGAAGAAGATTCTGCGTTCTTCTCTTGGAGGACCCGACATGGTCACACTACTGATGGTGGGGAGCACCTTCCCCCTCGAGAGCTGCCGGGCCATCTGGAGGGAGCTCCCGCTCCTCCCGAATGAAACCCGAGGCAGGGTGATTCAAAACTTCTCGGTCGCTGCTGGAAGGTCCCGCAGAACAAGAAACAAAGGTGCTACGTCGCCATCCTTGACGAGCAGCGTTGATCGCGGATCCTGGACGGGTAAGTGGTTCCCAGGCAGATACAGCATCGCGTCGCCCGCCCATCCATCCGACCGCAAAAAGCTCGCTCGTATCAAGAAGGGTAGTCCTGTTTCAGTTCTTTATTACTTCCTATTGCAAGAGTATTATTTAAATGTATTTTAAATGTACATTTAAATGAATTGCAACGTCTGTTTTGATCTGCAAAGGTTATATGAAGAGATAAAGATTAAGTCTATAAAGATTTTGTGAAGGTCCGAGAGCATCTGTGAGTGCGTAAACAAATCCATTAGAAGTAAATAAACAAGTGGTACATTGTCCACGTGGCTCTAGACTGTGGAGACTTCTGAACATTCCAAGAAGTGCATACTATCAAAGGGTTTCCCTAATTTGGCTAATCGAAGCCAGCATCATAGATGAAGAGGAAGAGGAAGAAAAAGTTGGAAGAAAAAGATGAAGGCATCGAAGATAAATTTAGATTCTATTTTTCTATGCAGCAGAGGACCCTGGTGACTTTGTCTTCAAGACTTCAAAACTCTGCTGCTGTTACTTTTTAAGTTTCGAGGTTTCTCTCCGGTACCGGACGCCGGTTTGGTGGCCAATGAAGATCGAGACAGCGAGCAGTCGAGCGGGAACTTGGGGAAGAGGAAAACCTCATCCCATATGGAAAAATCAACTGTCAGGTGATGGTAGGTGATTGTCTTTTCAGTGCGCACCAAACCTCATTCTCCATACCACCAGTCGCTCCTCAAAGGGTTGTATTTGAATGGTGAGAATCCTTTTGGATTCCTTTTTTTTTTGTTGGTCCTCTGAGTACTCAAAGAACTGTTCGCATCCGCTGGAGACTCACGAAGCTCTTTAACACTGACCCCGCCTCCCGAAGGTTCATGCAACTCTTCAGGTTATAGGGACTAATTCCGGAGGAACCACCCTATGAATCCAGGAAGGCTCCGGGGGAAGCAATCCGTTCCTCTCTTGCTCCTGGAATAGAGTTCTGAAGGAAACCCTCGCTCTACTTGTCTCCAAAAGGAACCTCTTCCTTATGCTCTCTGGAGAAATCCCCGGTTTGTGAGGGCTGCTCATTTCTTCTCTGAGGGGAACCCGGAAAAGGATCCGCTCCTGGAATTTCTTCTCTGGAGGGAACCCGCAAAGGAACCTCCTTGTTCTCTCCTCCTCTGAAGAGGATCCCGGAAGGACGCTTCCGAATTTCTCTGAAGGGCGATCCTCGAAGGGAGCAGCGCGCTGATGTAACACTCCACCTCTATGTCAGGCGTTGTAGAGTTCCACCCCACCCTAACGGGGGGAGGGGGAGAGGGACACACAACCGGTCTGGGAACCCCGAAGGGCTCCTTGATTCCCGGAACAGCTCCGGAGGGTCAACTTCCAATCCCGACCAGTCAACGGGAGCATCCGGTTTCCGGCTTCCACCGCTGTCCCACCTTTATTGTAGGCATTGATGCTGTCGCATCGGAGTCTCCCGTGCAACGCCCGCCGGCATCATTAGACACGGGGTGTGCGTGGACCCAAACTGTGCAAGGTGCGGAGAGCGGGAATCCCTCCCACATCTCCTAGTGGACCGTGTTTCCCTCGGGCCCCTTTGGGGACGCCTGGTCACGGCCCTTGGAACCTCCGGCCGCTACGCCAAAGGCGTTGTAAAACGCCTCTTCGTGCGCGACGCCATCACGTTGGTCGTATGCTCAGCATCACTTTGCTGCCCACGCGGCGGGACCGTTGGCTGCGTGGAGCAACGCCAGAGCAGTCCAGGGACGGCATCCATTCTGCTGTCCTCTTCATGTGGACAGCGTCAAGATGGTCCCATCTGGGAGTCTTGAAACAGGAACTTGCCGGCATCCTTACAAGGATGCAGAGGACACCCTCGAGCACACAGTGATCCTTGCCGAAGCCTTCATTCTTTGACTGAATTTTTCGTTTTCTGTTTTTCCTTTGTCTCCCCTTCCCCTCTGCTGCCGAAACGAACCCCGCTGGCCTGCGTGCCAGCTCCCGGCAGGTTCCTTCTCGTAGTTATAAGTGAAGTGGCAGGATCAAGCGTCCTGCCACAGACGTGTCTCTGTTTATTTGTTATAAATAAATGTCCCGGCGTGACCGGGTGTCAAGCAGTGCCACACCCGAAGCCAACCGAGGCCGACAATCAGCGCCATCCTGCGGGTGGAAATCGAAATCGAAACCCGCGACGCAGCCCCCCCTTTCTCGGCGCCGATCCTCCGCGTGGGGATTCGAACCCGCGACGTTCGGAGACCGTAGTCACTCGGCCGCCAACGCCTCTCGATTGCTTCCTTCTCTTGCCTGCAGCTGCCTCAAAAGCATCACTGACATCACATCACACCCCAAAGGATCAGGCAAAAAGTGAAAGACGCAGTGAAATCATCCTTTAAAGATGATGGGGGCTTTCGAAACACCACGGGCTACTTCTGCCTGGAATTCACCGAAAGGAACGTAGCGACAAAGCATCGGTGATGAACGTTCCGGAATGGGAAACGTTTTCCTGACGTGTTCTCACTATCAAAACACAACCAACACAGGAACAAATGTTGCTAGGATCCCCAAACAGGAACCGAATGAAAGATCCAAATAATGGTAGACAATCTTGAGCAGGCGTAATTCACAAAAATAAACAGGAATAAGGAGGAGAAACAGTGAATGACGAGAGTACTTTTCGCACGGATTTCTCAGTTCAACCTGGAAACCCTGGAACTCGTTCAACCCTGAGACCCTGAAACAAGAGATGGAACACTCACCTAAAGCCCATTTCTCATTAAACCGTAATGGGGGACTGTTGCTTGGTGACTTGGGAGAAGCGGCTGACGCCGTACTTAGAACAGCGTCTCATCTCCATGTACCATCAATGTGGAATCACCCTGAGTGATGGAAGGCGAAAGGAAATTCTTGGGGTGGAGAAAAAGCAATGGAGGAACAACCAAAACACCACGCCGAGTCGACGCAGACACGGAAATGCTAGGAGAACCCCCTTTCTTCTCTTCGCTTTTGTGCGGAGGACGCGGTGACAGCTGGCTGCAGGCTGCTGGGAGGGCTTGCAACTGAAAAGAAAGTAGGGGATGGACGTCGTCCCCAATAGAAAACTCTGAAATGGCCCAAAGTGTCCATAGCAAAGGAAAAGGAAGCGGTTCCAAAGGTTTGCGGTTTCGGGAAGGAGTCCCTCGGCTCGCGACGGGGCTGAGCGGCGAAGAGCCGACCGAGGGTCCGAAAACGCCTCCGTCCGCGAGAGTTTCCCCGCCGAAGACTGCCCCGCCGTCCGCTCCGGGAGCCGGAAGGCGTTGCGGCGCGGGCGACTGGTCCTCTCTTCTTTCACCTCCAACCGCGCGCCGCTCTCGGAGAATCCGGCTCGAAGGCACCGATGATCCCAGGAAAGGGTTCCCAGGCGAGAGCTCCGCCAACGGTGAGCGCGCGGCCACATCCGTTTTTTTTTTTTTTTTTTTCCGGTGGAGCAACTCGAGCAGGGGAGAGGAGGAGGACACCGCGGTGCCCGGGGCACATCCAGGGCATCTCACGGATGCGTGTGCGAGGCCAGCCGAAGATGAATGGCCTGCTCGTGAGCGTGTCCGCGTTTAATGCTTCGTGGATGATACAAATTATTCATCGGGGATGTGCAGAGGAGGCGGCAAAGGGGCCGGAGAAGTAGACGAGAATGCTAAAGTGCGCCTCCCCTACGGCCCGCCGGTCTTTTCCCTGGAAGAAGTCAGGGAAACCTCCTAGCTGGTGACGCAACGATACTGCCCGCATGTGATCAGCGTCCACTTCCGCTATGACGGCGAGATAACGGGAGCAGCACGAGACACCTCCCGGAGCCGCTCTCTAGCCGCGGGATGCCTCCGTAGGTGACACACGAGGAGCCCGCTGGTGGTCAACTGCATCCGCAGACGGAGGATCACCACGTCCCCGCAGCCGCCCGGGAGATGCGCACCCGGAAGTCGGAAGTGTTCCGAGGGTACTCCAGGTAGATCCTATCGTAAAAGGACATTCGGCTACAGAGGCAAAAAAAGGTTCCGAGGCACTGGAAGTCCCTCGCCACGTCCGGCACTCACCTGGTGTGGGGGGGATTCCCGAAAGTCCCGGGACTCTCTCTCCACTCCCGTCGCTGCCGGTGACGTGACCGGGGGCTCACCTGGAGACGAACACCTGTTGGCTCACTCGGATTGGGGCAATCGTGGTCAGTTGCGTCTCGCGTCGCCACTGCTGGAGGATACTCTTCATGTTCCAGGAAGGATACCAGGCTGCCCGCCGGCGTTGTTCTCATCGGGAGAGTTGGCCGAAGCGGAGAGAGGATCCAGCTGGAGGAGGGGGTCAGAGGCGAATAGGGAGAGGTAAGAAGGAAGCTCCGAACCCGCTCGCCATTTTGAAAAACGAGGTGTTCCAGGAAGGCCGTCCTGAATGGGGCGAACCCACGCACACACTTGGCAATGACACGTAAGAGCGCTTCCTGGGATCTCTCCGCTTGGGGCCTCGGGCTTTCTGTGCTAAGCCAGCCTCGTGGAGCCGGGATGGGGGTTCACTAAGGGGGGGGCATGTGAGGAAGAAGAGGGAGCTCTGATCTTCGAGCCACCACGGCACTCCTGCAGTCTCAGCAGTGGACATCCACCGTCCACCGGTATTCCTACTGCAGGAATTATTCCTGGATGTCTCCTCATCCCCGCGGCCTGCAGCAGGAGGCTGCTTTCACCAGGTGGTCAACAGGCGTTCCACGCTGAATATCCTCAATGCCCGCAAGCGTTCATCTCGCACTGGAAGAGGAAGCCCGGAAGTCTTTGACCCTCTCCATAGAACATGACGTTGAGACTGGAAGCGATGCTCTTATGCACTGATCCTCTCCCGGAAGCTGAGAGTGGTCTCCGATCCCGTCTGTTGGCGATCCTGTCCCGCGACTGCAGCAACAGCAGCAGAAGGAGGAGGAGGAGAAGAAGAAGATAGCGACAGGTGGACCCTCCGCTTTCTCGCCCACAGGAGCAGGAAGAATGGGAGGACGATGAAGGAGCAGCGCAGCGAGTCTGCGATCCATCCTACAGAGGGTGAACTCCAAAAGAAAGCCGTGGCTCCCGAAGTGAGAGGTAGAAGTGAGGATAAGACCAACAAAGGATTTCCTCTCGGGGAGAAGGCGGTGATGAGGGCTTGCTCCAGCAAGACGGCGCAAGGATGGGGATGCGACTGGATTGGGAGGAAACTTGGAGAAAAATTCGATCGAGATTTCTCTCGTTGTCGGACGGACGGACGAGGACGCCGATCATGCTGTCGTCTGAAACGAAAAGGGGAGGATGGTGGAAGTGCGCGCGCAGTAGTTGCGAAAAAAGGCGGCAGAAGCAGGAGAGACCGAGAGGGCTGAGCTCTACGTCCCTCTTTGGGCGCGGTTTCTCTGCAGGGAGGGAGGAAAGGATCGGTCTCATAGCTCAAAGAGAGGAGGTGCTCCAATTCTGGCATGCCTCATCTGATCGGAGGGCGACTCTTTGTCCATGTGTTTCAGGATGAGGTGGGAGTGTCGGGTCAGGGAAATGACTCGGTCTGCCTTCTCGGACTGTGAAGAGAACGAAGGCGGCCGTATCCCAGGAGACAGAGGTGGTGAGATGGAATGCGATCTGGAAGCGAGGAGAGTAAGCATGAGAACGAGAGAAGGGGAACTGTGCTGCTGATGTACGTGATGGAGCTGATGATGGTGGTCGTGGTGAGTAGGAGGAGGAGGAAATCCGCCTCGGTGCTCCTCAACGCTTCGGCCGGCGGGCATCCTCTCGCGCCATCCTTCACTGATCGAGGCGGATGCCACCGCCATTCCACTCGCCACAGGAGGCGGAACATCCGACCTCTTCTGTACCAACCCGACTTCCCGTTTCCCCCTCCTCAGGACTCTCCCGCTCGCTCCTTTCCTCTTTCCCCGCCGCGCTCTCCCAGCAGGACGGAAAGATCGTTCTTTTTCTCCCCTCAGCCCTTCCTTTCGCTTAGTCTCAGAGCGCGTCCTTCCCAAGGTGCAGTTTCCTCCGAAATTAGAAAGGGGTGAAAGATGGATGCGCGCGCGTCCGCTGTCTCCAGCGAGCATGTCCGTCTGTTGCCGTGGCGGTGCAGAGGCGGGACGCGCCTCCGGAGGGGGAAGAAGAGGAGGAGCAGCCGTATGTGATCTCACCAGCTTTAATGAGCCTCGAGAGAGGCTTGGATTAATTGCCGCTGCTGCTGCCGTCTCTTCTTGCGGGGGATGGGGGGGGGGGGGAATGCAGAGGAAAGGAATGCCTAGAGGCGGAGATTTACGACCTCCAGAGGGAGATCCGCAGCTCCTTGACGCGCGCCTTGACGAAGGAGTGGCTCATAAAAGGAAGCTGTCGCTGGAGCAGCCGCTGTTGTCGTCGTGCCGCGGAGGAACGGCAATCGGACGGCTGCGGGCAGCAGCGGAGGAAGAAGGGAACTCCAGGGGCGACCCGACGGTGGAAGCGACCCGGAGTCACCAGGGAAGGAATTTCTGCCTTTCGTCCTTTCATCTTCCCCCTCTTTCCTCTCCTCTCCTTGCTCCTTGCTTCACACTCAAAGAAAAAGGGTCGCAGGCTAGCCGGGCTGGGGATCTTCCACCTCCCGGAGCGGGAACAGGGAAAGACGAGAGTGCGTTGCCCCTGGCAACCTCGTCTCCGTCACGGGCCGGCGCTGGAGGATGCCGAAGGCGGCGAACGGATCCAGGACGCGTGCCACCCCCATCCCGGGGTCTTCCTTGGAAGGAAGGCGGGATAGGAACTCCGGTGGCCGGCGGCAGATGCGAAAGACAGAGGAGGAGCGAAGAGAATGCGCCTTCCTGGAGCAGTCCCGAGCGTTCATCATCTCTCCTTTCCTTTTCCCTCTTACCAAGGGTTCCGCACTGCCTCGTATGGAGGAACGGAAGAGGGAGAGGCCGACTCCTCCTCCTTTGGTGTCCCCTCCTTGCGTGGAGGTGCTCGGCAGGGGTCTTGCTGGGTGGGGCGCAAGAGTCGCCGGAGGGCGCGCCACCTCTTCCCTCCTCCCTCGCAGGAACAGGGACGGAGACAATGGCGGCGCGCCCTCTTCCACTCCCCTTCTTTCCCCGCTGTTCCAGGAAGGCAGGAGGGGCGACGAACGAGGCGGATGACGAGGAAGGTATGAGCGCGCAGGCGCGCAGGTGACCCTGGAAGCGGGCGCTACCGAGCATGCCTCAAGCGCAGGCGTAGTCAGGGTTGCCACAGCCAACCTGGAGCAAAAAGGTCGGTCCATCTCCTGAACCGAGGATCAGCAGCAGGAGAACCCTGTCGGTACAGCTTTTCGAGCAGGATCAGCACCCCCTGTCTCCCGGTGCAGCGGAGGGCGCAGTCAGCAGCGCCGACGGTAGAGGAAGTTCGAGATTCGTGCGAGCGAGCGCGCCTAGGGTGGGTGGTGCTTTGGGCCGACTAGGGTCGAACCGCCTCCTGCCTCGCCGCTGGCGGAGGGAGAAGCGTTCTCGGGGAGGCGGGAGAGGCCACGCAGGGATGCCAGCGCTCCTCGAGTGGGACCGAAAGGGTTTGTCCATTGTCGATCCCCGGTATCGGCGATTCGTTCAGCGCCATTAAGCGCGGGCGTGACCGAGCGGGCTACAATGGGGGATGCCCACCTTTTCCGGGAGGAAAGACCCAATTTAACAGGCGAGGGAGAGTCTAAATGGAAGTAAAAAAGGGATTGAAACGCTCGGAGAGTCCCGGCCGCCGTTCCCGTTTCGGAGCGCATTGTTGCTTCGGTCGGGAGGAAGAGCGCTATGCCCGGGGAAGGATCGGCCCCGTTCCCCTCCTCCCCGTCCCGGTTCAGCCCGGCGTAAATAATGCCCTCGCAGATGCTTCCTCTGGGAGACGCACCCGGAGGAAAAGGATGATGGGAAAGGAAGAGGAGGGGAGGAGGAAAAAAAGGAAAAAAAAGAGGGAGGCCCCGAAAAGGCAAAAAGGGTTGGGAAGGTCGCAGCCGCCGCCGTCGGGAGAGGCCCTTAGAGCTTCCTTGGGGTGAACATGATGCGGTTGGCAACGGTCACATCGCCGGCGGCGGGGGGAGAGAGGGGAGAGTCCCGGGATTTCCGGGAATTCCCCCCGTACCAGGTGAGTGCCGGCAGTGGCGAGGGAGCTCGGGGAAGGAGGAGGGGAGTGAAAACCTCGCGCTCTCCCTTTCGCTTTCCGTCGCCCTGTGGGGGCGCGTCTCGAACGAGAGCGCCGGGAGGTCCCCCTCGGTCTGCAACAGAGGCGCAGGACCTCCCCCTCCCCTTCCTCCCAGTGAGGAGCCTCCTGGACGCCTCCAGGAGGGGAGAGAGAAGTAGCCCCACGCCGTCGAGGTCCAATCGGGGCTCCAGGGAGCGGATTCGGCGCGAGCGCCACTGGGGGACGACCCGGACACCCGCAGAGCAGGAAGCGGAGTTTCCAGTGATGGCAATGCTTCCAGAGAGGGGAGGAGCGAGAGACGATCCCCCTCCACCTTTGCTCCCTCTCCTTCTCCTCCCCGGAAAGGGAAACGAGGGAGCCGCGTCATCCGTGCCCGCTCTGCCTCCACGCCGGTGAGCGTCGCTAAGGGACGAGGGAGGACCGCTCGGATGATGCGCTTCCCCATCCTCCCCAAAAGAGGCAGACCGACTCCCGCGGGACCCTCCCTCCCGAAGCCGGGAGAAGGGCCGTGTGGGGGCTTTTCCGGACGGATCAGCCCTCACACCACTCCGCGGCGCGAGGACGCTGCGAGTCAGCAGCGTACGCAGTTGCCGTGCCTGCGGGAGCGAATCCGCCCCTGGGGGAGCAGAGGAGGGTCTCAGGGCCCCCTGCGCTCTGCTACTTACCGGGTCTTTCGGCCTCCGGGAACCGGGAAGCGCCTCTTCTCAGGAGCGACTCCTCTTCCCTTTTCGCCGTTGCGGTTCTGGGGTCCACTTTCCCCTGGGAAGACCGCAACGACTCCCAGGAAGACGATCCCCTGCGTGGGGTTCTCCCCATGCCCTTCCCCTCCGGGGAAAGGAGAGCATCCTTTGAACGCGGCCGAAGTAATCCAAGATGAAAGTCGGGAATGGGCATCCCGGCAGCGGGGCAGGGACACCTGTTCCCCACCCATGCAAATGGGCTGCGAAAGAGTCGGCAACTTATCGACGGCTTCCGGAGGCTGCGGGAGATGCGCAGATGCCTCGCGCTTAAAACAATGGGCGGGTAATCCTTTCAGCCCTATCAGTGATTCAGGCGGCACGGAAGCTGCACGAAGAGGTGATGCGGCACGGTCCGGATCTGCTGCTCGGATTTTAATCTGCATCCGAGCGTCAGCCCGGGAAGGCCGCTTTGTGCATCTGGAAAAAGGGAACGTTTCATTAAGTGGGACCAGGAAGAGAGCAAACAAGCAAGCGGTGACGTCTTTATTTGCGGGTTCATCATCCACTCGGTCCGGACGCTGCCGGGATCATCTGAAAGGAAGAAATTAATCAAAGATAATCCAAACGCTTTCATCTTCGAATCGTCGTCTCTGCCGGGACCATTAGCACTCGCCAAATGCGGCTCCCTCCGCGCCGTCAGGATGGCAGGGATGGGGGATTTCCTTCAGGGTGCCTGGTGGCGCGTGCTGCCCGGCAGCCGTCCTGCCCTCCGGCAGAAACGAAGCACCCGCTCGGGGAATTCGACTCCGGCACCAGCAGCGGCGGCGCTCAGCGGATCGTGCCCGGGAAGAAGGAAATGGGGACGCAAACCCGCGGCAGCCGAAGCGCGGCGGCAAATCAAAAGCGAAGCATCGAATGGCGCGTTGCGCATGCTCGGTTCTTGCGAACGTCCTATCCTGAAAGCGGCGCAGGTTCCCTGCTCGTGGAGCCGGACTTCAAGACGAGCGCACGAAGGGGAGGAGAAGGGGGACACGTAAGGAGCGGTCGCAAAGGACCTTCCAGCTCGTTTCCACAGTTCCCGATGGTGCCCGGAGGAACTGTGATTCCCGAGCCTCGGCCGATCGCAACAAGCTCTGTGACGAGCGCGCAAAGAAAGTGATTTGGCTTGAGGATTCAGCTCGAGAGAGATTAATCATCGGACACGTTAACTGCTAGTAACTGGACCGAAGAACTAAAAGAAATGCAAAAAGGAAGAGGCAGGCAGATCCGCAGACTCGTTGCGATTGCAGCTGCCAGCTTTCCACCCGCTGACCACCAGCATCCGTCGTAACCTCAGCCTACGACGACCGCGTTGACTGCACTCTTCACAAATGCGGCCTACGGCGGTGGAATTCATCGCAGTCACCGGGAGCGTAGACCAGCTGGGGGATTGCGAGATCCTTCTCAGCTGCAGACCTGCGGCTCTATCGTATTCTCGAAAACCGTGGACCCGAGTGATCGCAGCGTTTGACCCCGAGGGATTGCGCCTGGACTGCACAAGTCACCTGATTTTTCCTTCGGATCTTCCCTTCCCTGCCTCTCACTCTCTTCTCGCCTTCATCCCCGAGCGCGCGCATGCGCGCACTCCGTTTTCCCGCCTTTTGGATCCCCCATTCCCTTGCCACCTCCAAATCGGAAGAACCCACCGCCACCACCGCGGCGGATGCACGCCGTGACTCGGCTTATGTAAACAGCGAGCTGCTGCTGCTGCTGCTGCCCTGCGTCCTCTGCTGCTGCGCCAACAGGTGAAGGCTTTCCTCGACCTCAATTTTTTCAATTTGCCAGCAGCCAGCAAAGGACCCCAAACCGATGCGCAGCTCTCCGCTAACTGCTGCTCATTTGTAACAGGCAAACAATTTTCGGAAAATTATTTACGGTATGAAAATGTTAAAAGAAACACGGAAAAGCGACGGGAGGAGGGACCTGGAAGACAGTGGAAGAAGGGGAGGGGGAAAAGAAAAAAAAAAAAAAAAGAGGAAAATGGGAAAAAAAAAGACCCGAAAGTTTTTTTTTTACATCGGCACAAAAGCGAACCGTTTCTGGGAGAGTGGAGATTTTTTTTTTTTTCGTGTGTGTGTGTGTATATATATATATATATTTATATTTATTACTCTCTCCGAGTGCGAGACGAGTTATGATCGTCTGTTGGGCTAATTAACATGTTTAACTCTGAGGAACTCACTGAATGGAAAGCGCTCTGCGGATGCTGCAGATGCCGTTTTTTTTGCAGCGGCGCGCGTAAAACAATCGCTTCGCAGAGAGAGAGTGAGAAAGGTTCCTCCATTTTCCGCCATCGATCTTGAAGATTTTATCAGTGGATATATAATTTGTCAAATCTTCCAGTCCACACTTTCTTCTTTCCGGTCACAAGAAATATGCACTGCAGAACCAGCGAAGAAGGCACCAGAAAGGAGGGGAGGGGAAGGAGGAAAAAAAAAAGGTAAGAAAGGGGGGGATTGGCTTCTGTGGCGAAGAGTCGGTTTGGAAACTCACACGTCCGAGCTGGTACACGACTTGGGACGGAGATCGCAGGAACGACCAGGCTGCGCTCTGGATGCGGCTTTGGGCGAAGTGATTAATTTTCGGAGCGGAAGTGAAATTCGGGAAAGGAAGGAAAAATAACCGAAAGGAGTCTCCTAATTATAACCTGGAACACGGTCTCGCGAGGAATGGAAGCAAAAAAGAGAGAGGAGGAAGACAATTAGACGCGGAAACGAAGGATGGAAAAGGAGAGGAGACTCCTCCAAGTCTCTCAGCCTCGGATGCGGCCACTCCATCACGCGAGTGGACCCGGGCTCGCCCCGCGCTGCCGGCGCAAAGCGCGCCGTCGCCTCCCGTAGCCTCAGCCTCTTCGCCAAAAGAAAAAAAACGGCGTCTTGCTCGGGAGATGGCCCGCCATCCTTCTTCATCCAAGCGCCAGCACGTGCCTTTGATCACCACGGAGTAACGGAAAGTTTCTTTTCGACTTTTGTTTCCCCCCCCCCCCCCCATCTGCGACCACTTTGCGAAGAGAAACGATCCGCCGCCGTCGCTGACTCCGACAGTGACGACTTTTAACGGAAGCTGACCGTTCCGAGCGACGGCAGAGACGAGGAAAAATCCGAAGGAAGGCTTTCCGTTCCAGAAAAAGAATAATTACATGGGCGGTCGAAGCTGTAGACAATTAGCTGTTTACTCCACCCTCGCCTCGCAGATTGATGGGATCATCCTCTCCCCCTTTTGCACACTCCGCGAGCGACAACACATGTTAGTTTTGGAGATTTACCGTCAGGTAGTTGAGAGCGCCCGCGAGTCTGGTACTGCCGCAAGGGGCCCTTCGTCTCCCGCCGCCGCAGAGAGGAGCCGAGCATCCATCTGAGCGCCATACGCTCCGGCAAGAGCGGAGGATTTTTCCTTTTTTGACCTCGTCCTCTCGGAACGGGTGGGAGGGGAGGATGCCAACCCCTGTCGCAATGCCGCTGAGGAAGCTGGTCGCTACGGGGATGGAAAAGCAAAACAAAACGGAGCAGCTAGATGAAAGAGGACTTCCGCTAGCGCCGTGACCCAGCAAAAAAGTGCTTTCTTTTTTTTTTCCCTGTTTTTTTTTTTTTTTTTTTTTTTTTTACCTCCCTTGCATATGACGCGAGAAAGCTTCAAGACGTCACACGCTTCACGTGTTCCGACCACGGATGACCCCTTGTTGCATGCTGAGAAGACACATGATATTCACTTGCCGAACTGCCTACTCCCTCGGTGACTCCGAGTAACCTCCTCACCCTGCCTATCCCTTTCCCTCCGTCCCAGCCGATTCGTAGTAGAAGATTGCCCATGAGAGGACTTCCGAGAGGACCTGTAAGGGAGCGGAAGGAAGGGCGAGATCGACACTGAGGACCAAGGAAACAGATCAAGAGTGCTTTCTGTTTCAACCGGACTCTGTCGAGAACTTCCTAGGACGGGAGTCCTGGGAAAGCTCGCTCAGCAGGACGCTTGGTCGCATGAGGTTTTTCCGGCAGCCTCTGCTTGCTGTTCTCCTCACTCCCTTTGCCTTGGTTTCATCCTTATTTTGCCCTTTTCTTCCTAGCTGCGAGCCCCACGTGTCTGCTTGCAGCGATGGCGCTCCGGCTGCTTTTTCTTACGGTACAGCCATTTTCCTTCACGGTCACTTTGTGCGCGCTCTTCGGAGGGAGCTTCCTGATGAATAGCGGCTGCCCGGGATGGGGGCTACGAGGAAACGAATCGAAAAGACTGCCCACCCGTGCAGTTAGGGAGAAGTTGCACACTCTGCAAACGAAGGGGCATTCAGGCACTTTTCCTGTTCTTCTTCTCTTTTTTTTTCCAACTTCTGAAACATGTAGGGGCACACCCAATGTGTTTATCTATCTTCACCTCGGGTTAACGGCACGCATTCGTCTCGTGTGACTCAGCGACGGTCTCGAATCTGGTGTCTAGCTCAAGCGGTGGTGCCGGTGGTGGCTAGGGCGCGCGCTGATGCGTTCGGGGTGGACAGCATGGATGGCGATTTCCTCGCCCTCGACCGATGGGAGCCTCACAGCAGCTCATCGTAAGGTCACCATTCCATTCGTGGGGATTTTCCTCTTAGCCCCCGTGCAATGGGGCTGAATGAACCAACCTTCCAATCTTGACGGACTAGAAGTTGGGAATTGATTCCGTAATGAATGTCCAGAAGTGCTTGAGGACGGCTCCCAGCGAGGACGCCGTAGCGTCCAGAGGAGCGTCCGCAAACACGAAGCATTATTAGTTGTGTCTTCCTCGCACACCCTTAATCCCTTGGAAACCCTCACGACAACCTTGTGTGCTAACTCGCGCGAAATAAAGAGTGACGCTCCCCAAGCCATCCTGCCTACTAAGAGGGCCTCATCGAGCTCAGACCTAAAGCTTCCTCTCCCCTCCGAAGCGTTCCTACGAGAAGCAAGGGAAAGGAGTGTTCAGGCACGGCTTTTCCATCCTGCATTCCGGAAACCTTCCCGAAAATTTCTTCCGCGGTGCCCCTCTGCCTACTGCGCCTCGCGATTTCCTTTCGGCCGTGCTTTTTATTGGAGCAAGGATGAGCGAGGAAAATCCGCCGGAGATGAGCACGCAGATAACATGAGGTGTACCCACGCCAGGCCCAGATGCAAAAAAAAAAAGAAACGAAGATCTCAGAACTTCGCCGGCTCGGCTCAGAGTTCGAAGAAAGCATTTCTTTCTTTCTTGCTTTTCTTTCTCTCTTTTTTCTTTTTTTTCTGGCAGAGATAACTCTCCAGGAGCAATGGCACTGTGCTCCCAAAGTGATGTACTGGAATGGAGCCGGCCGAACCGAAAAACCTCAGTTGGAACCACGGATTTGCAGGCCTCGAACTTTTCCTTTTGGTACGAGTTGTTTGCTGACACGCGGTCCCCCATAGGGACGGCGACGATTTCCGGAGGCGCGGGAGGAGATGGCCACTCTGATGAGCTCCAAGTCTTGTGAATCTTTCAAAATCCTTCCCATGAGGCGGACTCCTCCGAAAACCCACGAGGGGAGAAAAAAAAAAATTCCCGCAGAAAATCACGCGGCTTCCGGGCCCAGTTCTTCGGGACCCAGTTCCCGCGCGGGCCTTGCAGGTCCATTATGCCTATTTCTTTCGATTACTTTCTTATCACGGTCGAAATCTCTTTGGCAGAGTTCTCGATTCTAAATAGGTCCTATTCCAACCCACCTCATAATGGACCTGCTCAGAACGGGATCAACGGCGTTCGGCATCGGGCATTCTTCGGCCCCCTTTATCGCCTTATCAGATGCTCGTGTATCCCCCGTGTTTGCAAATAGGAGCAGACTGCGCCGCTGTGTACAAAAACAGCATTGTAACTCCTCCCATCCAACCCGGAGCTCGCGGAGACTTTGTTTGTCGGCGGTTGGGGTCACGGCTCTCCGCTTATCTCGAGGAAATCGCCATTCGTGATTCCTGGATTCTTTTCGATCCTTCCTGGCTTCTCTCGCAAGGTGGAGGAAACGGCCCTCTCTCGCTCCGTGCTCCCATCGAAGAGCATCGCTCTGCAGCTTCAGCGGTCCACTAGCGGTCACTGCGGTTTTTCCACAGGGCTCCTCTCCTGCACGCACGTTTTGTGGCCCGGCTTCTCGCTAGCGTGGACAGTGAGAGTTCAGGAATTAGGGGAGGGGAGGATACAGCACATTTGCTTACGTGTGCGCATGTGCCCCCTGTATTTCCAGGTTTTCTCGCACGTAGATGGATACGGGCGTACACAGCTGCAGCTTCGAGGCACTATTGCGAACGCGGCCGTAAGCTGCTCCGTCGTTACCCATTGCCACGGTGATCTGACGATGGGGATCGGTTCTCGGTGCTGAGAGTATCCGGTACGAACAGAAGAAGGAATCTGCAAGAAATCTAGTCCGCAGTTTTCGGGAAGAGAATTCGAGAGTAATAGCAAAAATGTAAAAAAATAAGCGCCACCTTCCTCCTCCTCTTTCTCTTTTCCCGGAAACGCCAGAAGGCAATAGTGAGTACAGTGTGGAACCCCTACGTCCACTGTGGAAGGTCTCTGTGAGGTGATGACTCCAAGCCTTGGTCGCAAGGCTTTGTCGGAGACTCATCCAGACAAAGGCGAAGATCTGACTCTCTAGCAGGGGAAGGTGCAGAGCAGGATCTCGATCTTGGTTTAACTTTGTTTTTCTTCTTTTCTTTCTTTCTTTTTTTTTTTCAAAAAAAAAAATCTTCGTTTTTTTTAAAAAAAAAAAACCAAGATTCGGAACGTGGGAACTCTCTTTGCGTGCGGCAGAAGGTAGGAGCCGTTCTCGGAAAAGATGTTCGCCTATCGCCGTTGTCCCTGGAATCAGCTTGGGCTGTTTCGGAGAACGCTGAATCTCGTTCTGGCGGAGGTGTCGTTTCCAGGGGAACCGCCTGGAGGAAAGACTCGGGCCCGACCTGCGCCCGCAAGCCCACGAGTTGATCCACGGTCCGTGGGCTTCACCTGGAATGCCTAGCGCGAGCGCAGCTACGCGAAAGAAAATTGCCGCTCACGTCGCAGAGCGAGCGTGACGAGCGAAAATTCAACCTCGCGCTGTACTCGCGTTGTTCCCTGGGATCTTCAACGTATCTCTTCCCCCCCCCTCCTTTGTTGCATCACCACCAGAGGAAGCGCGCCAGTGCGTCTTTTGCTTTTGAGCGCCGGATTCGAGCTCGGACGGCTGGCGGAAGGAGATGACGGGTCCATTAGAGCGAGAGAGAGAGAGAGACGCAGCTGACCCGGCAAGAAAGGTGACGTCTCTGTTCGGCCACAAAGGAGTCCCTAAACCGCGCGACGTGCGGAACGTCCCGCTTCCACGTTCCCAAATGTCAGAGCGCCTGCTCCCTCCGGGGTCGGCTTGTTCGAAGATTCGTGCCGCACACGTGACCCGCATGCGGAGGAAAGGGTTGTTCCTCCTCTCCCCAGAAACGCCACCTCCATGGTAGAGGTCGCGGACGGGAACCGTCGCCTCGCTTGAAACCAACCAGAGGCTCCCGTCTGATACATCCCGGGATCTGCCGGGAATCGCCTTGATTGCTCCCCTCTTCCTTCTCTTTTCATGCTCTGTCTCTCCGGTCTGCTGTCCAAGATTCCGAAAAAGCTGCGAACAGGAGAGAGACCTCTCGAGGACACGCCGCGCGATGCGGACGATGACCACCCCCGAGAAGGGTAGGACAGACTCCGTTGTCCACAGGAAGATCCAGAAGAAGCGTCTCTATTCTGGACCTCTTTCCCACGGGTGGCGCCCGCGCTCTGCTGCGGGGGCGGGAGGGAAACCGGCAGCGAAACTGCGCATACGTCGAGCCGTCTTCCTCGTCTCCCTCGCTTCCTCGAGGAGGAAGAGGAGGAGGAAAGGAAAGAGGGACGGTAGAGGAGCAGCAGAAGAGGAAGAGGATGAAGTCCTGCTGTCAGTCATCGCTCTCCCTCGGGCCTCCGACCGCTCTGCGCGCGCGCCGAGTATCCGGCCGCCGCCGTCGCGCGGGGGGAGGAAGACCGGATACGCGCTCGGCGCGCGGGGAGATGCGAGCTCGCGGGATGGGGCAATCAGACCTTAATTGCGGGAGGATCGCGTGTCCGTTCGCGCTGGCGATCGAGCGGCGGCAGCCAGCGGCTGGGGGCCTCTGCGCTCCGTGCGCGGGACCCGTCGTTTGTCGCTCCGGGCGGCGGAAGGCGGTGACTTCTGGAACGCGGCGGCTCCCCCCGGCTAATCGCTTTCGAATCGCTGCTGCAGGAGCAGGCGCCATAAATCTCGAGCCCGGCTCTGCTGGTGTCACGGGACGGGAAGCGACTGGCGGCGGCGAGACCCCAGCTTCCATTAGATAGGGAGGGGAGGAGGGTGAATCCTCCGAGTGTCCTTCGGGTTAGGTGGAGGAGGGGAGGGCAGGAGGAAGGAGAAGTGCCCTCCTCTCCCCTTCTTTCTCCTTGCTTTCCTCCTTCCTCGCGGCGCGGAGCACCGACGGGAGCGGCGTTTCTGGCGTCTCCCCCGACACCGAGCCGTGCGCACGCCCGAAGCCGATCGCAAAGCAGCAACAGCTCACGCCGACGCCGAAGACGAGGCGCCGAGGCAGAACGAGGCGCCTAGCTCTCTCCTATTCTCGGAAGGAAAGGCGCATACTAGCCTTTCCCTCCGAGGGACGGATGCCTCATGGCAGTATCCTGTCCGGAGGCAGAAAAAGGGTCGGGAAAGCGGGAAGCGTCTCTCCCGACCTTCGCTCCTCCCGCACTCCTTCGGACCTCGACTGGAGAACCCGTCCTTCGGTGGAGAGTAACTTGCGAAGGAAAAGGGGACTGACCCCTCCCCTTCCTCCAGAGAGAGACGGAGCTTGGGCCCCTCACCATGAGGACCATCTTCCAGGCGTTTTCTCGGAACGAGGAGGAAGTCAACGACGTTTCATTC
Organism: Raillietiella orientalis; assembly: GCA_036172245.1. Lineage (NCBI taxonomy): Eukaryota > Metazoa > Arthropoda > Ichthyostraca > Raillietiellida > Raillietiellidae > Raillietiella > Raillietiella orientalis. The sequence goes on along the minus strand of JAYWIR010000056.1, from coordinate 199,435 downwards.
CCAGGAAGGCCGGCCGGAGCGTGCGCGTGCGCTTTCCCTCGGAGGGAAGCGTCGGGCCTGGAGCCGGGGCTCTGCTGCTGCAGCGCCTCTGTGGTTACGGGGAAGGCAGGGAAGGAGGGGGAGAATTCTGCTCCTTTTGCTTGTCAACCGAGAATCTTGCACACGCTGTTCCACTGATAAAGATCGAACGTAAGTTCCGCCTTCTTCCCTCCTCTTCTTCTCTTTCGTCGTCTCCCCGCTCCCGTCCCCATCCCTGTCACAAGGGGCCTCTGCGCAACCCGCTCGATGGTCGCAAGTGCCAACGCTTCTCTGCTTCCTCCTCCTCCCGAATCATCTCCCTCGGAAGACGACCTCGACCTGTAAGCTTTTTGTTGCGTGCACGCACTGCGCAGCCTAAACCTTGCTAGTGACAACTCCTCCACTCAGGGACCCGAGGTGACTGCGAGGTGAGAAAATCGTTGCCCGGTAACCAGGCCATGCGCGGAACGAAAGCCGCCTCGTGCACCCTCTTTTCCACCCCACCGCCAGCAGCTGGTTGCTTCGGCCGACCCGACCCTCCTGCAATCCGAGGTGCGAAAGGAATGCGGGGGAGGGGGCTCCTTCCTTTTAGTCGCAACGCCCTGGCAGAGAGGGTCACTGCCGGAACGAGCTCCTTCTTGCCCTTCTCTCCCTCTTGGCCCCAGGTTTATGGCACGGAGCTTTCCAGGACGGAGGGGCGGCGTGAGTGCACGCGCCGAAGACGGGGACGCCAGATGCCGCTCAGCCAAGCGCCGAGGTCTGCTCGGAAGCGTTGATATCCTGGAACCACGCGGTATGTGGAAACACCGGTACCGTCTAGGAGGTTCTCACGGGGCTGGCGGGGTGTTCCCGAGCAACGCGCTCAGTTGACCCTCAAAGGAGCGTGGGGCCGGCCTCACCTACATCCCATCCTGAGGTTCCTTATGGCCCTCCAAGGAGCCCCAGGGATATTCGGGAAGGGGTGGGTCCGAGCCTCCCTGGATAGGAGAAGGAACGAGGGCACGGTTTCCTTCGAATCATTCCTCATTCCAGCCGTTCGTCTCGCGTTTCCCTGTTGAATGCTCCTCCTCTCGCAGATCTGCGCGCCGGAAGAAAGGTGGCTAGTAGGGTCGAAGCCACCCAGGAAGAGAGGTGCCGTCAAGGCGTCCCATCACCGAGACCTCTGCAGACGCGCGAGAATCCTCGTTTCCCGGTTCCGCTTCCCCTTTTCCCTCCTTCCTCTACGCTCGAAGTCTAAGATCGATTTATTTTATTTTATTTTTCGCCCGGATGACTCCGAGGCGGCCTTTGTCAGTGCATCTTGTCAGTGCAACTCATGGGGAGAGCCGAAGGCTCCACCAGATGCTCTCCAGACTGGCTGCAGCAGTAGCAGCGGCAGCAGTAGCGCTCAATACGACAATCAGGAGCCACGGCAGCCGGCAGCGGCGAGACCAAACGAACGGTGGCGTTGCCCATGGCTACTGTAGAGTGGTGGATCCTATTGGCCCTCCCTCCAGAGCTCCGTTCGGGTTCGAGCGTGACTGCGTTCTGAGCCCTCCCTAGAGCGTGCTCAGACTGCTCTCTCAGAAAACCCACCAGGGCCCTGCCTGAGCCGAAAGAAGTCGTCCCTCGGAAGCGGCGGTCCCCGTCTCCAAGCCAACCGCTCTCGTCCGGAAACGTTTGAGAGAGAGCGTCCCCCAGCCTCCCGCCTTCCCTGCTTCCCGGGATCAACGTGCTTTCTCCCCCGTCTTCATCACGCGGAGACTCGAACTCTGCAGACTCGTTTTCAGCGCAGCCATCGATCCCTAGATGCACGTCCACTCAGGAGCGCGGAGGGGATGGAAGGGTTAGTCGATATCCCGCCGCAGGACGCTCGCCATTGGCTCCCGGATGCTTTGCTCGCGCCCGTAACTGGGGAAGCAGTGTTGCGGAAGGAAGCAGGCGCGATCTGGAACGGAAGCGGCGCTCTCCCGTAGAGGAGGAGGAGGACGCCCTGGAGGGATGGGCAGATGGCTTTGCTGGATCCTCCGATCTCCATCGAGGCCGCCCGGGTTTTCCCCTGAAAAGGGAAGGTGGGTGGGAAACGCTGCGGCAGATCTTTGAACGCGTCTCGACAGTCCAGACTTCTTCTGAGCGGAAGGAGTAGGAGGCGGTCTCATCCCAGTAGGAAGCTGTCCGGAAGGACCCGCATTGCCAAACTGGAGGGGGACAAAGACCCGAGGAGAGAGTCCCTCTACTGGAGGAAGACCGTGCCGGGATGTCCAGCAAGGCGGAATCCGCGAATGAAAGGATGATATCATGATACCCCAACTCACCCCACCCTTCAACGGCAGTGAAAAACCCCAATTCAGGGAGGAGGGTGGGAAGGAAGGCATGTGCCTTCTGGTACTTTCTGGTCCCTGCCAACCGGCTCGGAGGAACGACTCGCCATCAGGTTGTCATGGCCGTAGAGAGAACTCCCCTGCAGCCGGCAGCCGATAAGGCAGACACTTGAAAGATAAGTTACCGGTACGAGACCATTGCGATCGCCCCAAAGTGATACAGGGTCACCAAGGGCTCCTGGATCCGTGAAGTGGACCCGTTGGTCCTGTTCTAAAAAAAGACAGCCCTCCTGCTCGAGTGCCAAGAGGCAGCGCTGAGCGCCCTGGCGATTCCCGTGAGCTCCAGAAACTGTCCGAGAAGAGGCACCGGATCCTGGTCCAGAACGGGGGAAGCTGCATCCGGACCGATCCTTGGAAAGAGGCGATTCAGGGAGCAGGGGAAGGAGATCCTTCCATAGAGGTGGAAGGGCCGATCTTGCCCCCTCCCTCCTCGAAGGCGGCGCCATTTTCCTAGAGTGCGAACGCCTGTGGCCCGAGCTACAGGCTGAGGGTGTGATGGTGCTGGTGGTCAGTAGAGGACGAGGGAGGGAAGCGCACCCGCGTGGAAGCGGCGCGACGAGAGTCTCCTCGAGCAGAGGGGACGGCGTCTTTCACGATCGCCACCTTCCCGCGGGTCGTAGAGAAGAGGAAGAGGAACCTCTCTCTCTCTCCTCAGTGGAGAGCGGAGCCGTCAGTCGGGGTCATCTGATCCCCGAAACCACCTCCTCTCCTTCTCCCTCTCCCTCTCCTGTGCTCTCCAACGAAGGATATACTCTGTGCGAGGCGACATCCTCGGTCTGAAACCAAGAAATCAGAGAAGAGTAGCAAGGAGGGAAGGGGATGCACGGGAGGGAGGGAGGCGCAGCTGCCGGGATTCCGCTGCAACTGCCTCCGTCACCGAGGTCAGGACGTCCGCTAAGCAGCACTCAAGAACTGTCTCTCGGTCAAGGGATCCTGAAAGCTGACTCTTCTTCTCCCATTCGCACCTCTGTGCGGTGCAAGGGACAAGTATGGGGCCGTAAGGGGGCGCGAAGGTTGAGGGAGAGCCCTCAGACCCTTTCGGTGGGGGGAGGGAGAAGGAAAAGGAAGCAGGCAGCCAGGTCGAACATGCTGTCCCCGAGAGGGCTGCTGAGGAAGGAAGCTCGTCGTCGGAAGCTTCCGATCTTCTCCTGGAAGAAGACTGTGAGGAAGAGGGAAGAAGGGAATCCTCTGCTGAAAAAGGGGATTCGTCTCAGGCGACCTCCGGCGCAGGCCGGCGGAGTCGACCCAGAGCTGCTGCTGCTGCTGCTATGCAAAACATAGACCTTTATTTCTCATCTTATAAATCATCTTCATCACGTAACTACGCATGTCTTTGGCTAAAGAGCTAATCACATCCGGAGAGAGAGATTGGGAGGGAAGCAGAGAGGAGTCTGCTGAGGTGGGAACTCCAGCGCACATGGGGCGCGCGCGCGGATAAGGTGGGGGACGCCTGTCCAGCGGCTCCGGAGCCACTCTTCTGCAATGCAGAGAGGTCTGTCCGTCAGGGTGGCGGGGAGGAGAACGGGGATGCGGGCGGGCGCCAGTGGAGGGCGGCGGGAGCCAGCCACTCACCATGTCTGGTGGATCCCGTTGGAAGGGCGGTACGCCTTCTGCCTCTCCTCGAAATCCCGCAGTCTCTGATGGTAGCTTTCCAGCTGCTCTTTGAGGATGCTGTTCTCGATCTGGCGGGAGAGGAGCGAGATGGAGAGCAGGAAGATCAGGGAAGCTGGGGAAAGAGGCGTGAGCCGTCCTCCTTCCTCCTCGCAACCCGGTGTCTGCAAGGCATCGAGGCAGCGCACTTCCGTCGCGTCTCGTCTCAGGGAGAGGAGGAAGAGAATCTCAGTCCCTGCTCAGGGGTAGCCGAGGTCCGGAGAAGAGGAGGGAGGAGAGGAGCGCGGAAGCCTGCGCGATCCCCTTTGATAAGGTTCAACACCTCGGCTTTTTCTCCCGACAGGGGTCAGAGTCAGCGGCCGCTTGTGAGGTCTCCGTAGGGGTCACCGGGGTCGTGACCGGCGGGGTCCGTCCCACTCCAAGGAGAGAGGGATCAGAACTCACTGTGTGTGGCTCCAGGGAGCAGGACTGAGGGGGCGAAGATGCTTACACCGGAGGAGCGGAGCCTCCCACGTTCCTCCGAGACGCTTTTCCTCTTCCCTTAGCCACCCTCGGGAGGAAGTGGAAAAGCGTACGGGGCGACAAGAAAACGCCAGTGGTCGATCCCGAGATCAACCAAGAAAGAGGTCCCACCTCGACGTTCCTTCGGGAGAAGAGCGTGGAGAAGAGGGAAGAAGGGAATCCCCAAAAGGTCGCTCACGCCCATTTTCCAGACCCCGGAACGCGATCCTGAAGCAGGAAGGCTGTGTGATCATGCTGGCGGAGGGAGAGTAAAAGGGAGATACTCCCCTTCTCCCTATTTTCACCCTGCGTGCTGCGGCACGGGTCCCTCCCCACCTCCTCATGGACTTGGCTCCCAGCGGCGATGGCGTTGCCCGAGGCCCTCTGCCTCCTTGCGACCCGCGTCCCTCTCTCTTCACCCCCTGTCGCGAAAGGCAGCTACCCTCTTCAGGTCTCGGTCCTTCGGGCGGGAGCCGGGGAAGGAGGAGGGAGGGAGAGAAGGGAGCACCTCGCGCAAGGGGCCATCCCGTGGTCTCTCGGACTTAATCCTTCCTCGGCCAGAGTCGCCCGGAAATCTCCCGCCTACCTCCGCCCTCTCCTCGTCGAATTCGAGTCCTCCCACTCCATCCAGGCGTTCCAGGTCGATCCACCCCTTCCATCTGACGCAAACCCCGTTCATGATGAAGCTGGACTGGAAGTGGACCTGGAACAGGGAAAGAAAGTTGACGGGGGGGCAACTCCGGGAGCGGACTGCTCGGGATAGAGGTGCGCCCATCCCAGGGCGGGGACGACCCCAAAGCGCCTCCGTCGCTCTCCAGGAGAGAGCGGAGAAAAGAGGAGGGCAAGGCAGGGAGTCAGCAGGTCGCCGCCCGAACCGCGTCCGTTGCCGCTGCCGGCGCTCACGCCCGCGCGCGCGGCGGCAGTATGGGCGACAGAATCCAGAGCAAAGGGCGCCCACCCTCTCTCCCGAGACGTTTCCTTCGTCCCTCCGAGAGGACCTCCGAGGCTCATCCTCGGGATCCCGGGAAGGCGAGTCACCGCCCATCGCGGGCAGCCGCATCCAAGAGCTTTCCTCTAGAGCAACTTCCCGGGCGTCGGGCCCCCATCAGCGAAAAGGGAACCCTCGAAACTCTCCCAGGTCCATGGGAGTCTCGTGGCAATCACTTGGGGAAGGGGACGACCCTGGAAGGCAGGAGCAGGAGGATGGGGGCACACCCCCTCGGCATCCTTGGCAGCCGAAAATCCAGCGGGAAAGGCCGATTTCTCAGGGATCACGCGAAAGTTTGGACTAGCAGGACGGAAGCTTCCGCCTTGATCCTTTCCCCGGCGCTCCGCCTCGGGGCGCAACCGCGGGGCAGCGTCCCTCCGTGTCTCTCGCCCAAGGGAGCGCGTTGCCGGGAAGCGTCCGCGGAGGAGGTCGTCCCGTGGGGCCTCCTCCGTGACGGGCGAGAAGGGTGGCTGGTCGCGCCCCTGCCCTTTTCGCCCGTCGGGAGAACGCGCCGGGCGTGATGCATCGCCGTCACTCGGCCTGCGGCGCGCGCACGGGGGAGGAAACGATGAGGGAAGCGGGCCGAGGATGCCTCCCTTTCTGGAGGTTCAGCGCGAGTCAGGGGGTCCCTCCTTCCCCGCTCACCTTTCCGGGCTCCTTCTCGAAGTCGCACTCCTTGCGGTCCGCGCCGCCGGTGTACCCGTTGCCGCAGGCGGCGAAGTAGAGCTGCAAGTTGGTGCCGTTGGAAACGAAGGCCTGCTGGCGAGAGACCAAGGATGAGGGGTGCCCACCCCCGTTCGGGGGTTCGACCTCTCCCCAACCATCCCCTCCTCGAGACCCTGCGCCGTGTTCCGCGCAAGCCGCCGCGCAACTCCGGCAGCGGGCGGACGCTCTCGGGAGACCCCGCTGACCCCTCCCTCGGAAGGGGCGCGGGCCCGGAAACCGGCACCCCCCGTTCCTCCGGGAGGGGACTCTCCGCGCACGCGCGTCTCCCAGGGGTCACTCACGATCTCCGTGTGTCCTTCCCGGCATCCGTTCTGGAACTTGATCTGCCTCTCCCCGAGCGGCCTATCCCGGTATCCCGTGTAGCGGACCTGGGGTGGGCAGGGAGACACAGGGGGCGGTCAGCAGAGGGTCTGGAGGGAGCTCCCCTCCTCTCCCCTCCCCCCTCAGGGCGACAATGCCCGTCATTTCCCTGCTTACCTCGCTCTCCCTGCTCAGCTTCTTGAAGAGCTCGTCCGAGTCGAACTTTGCCCTCTGGTCCGGCACGACCCGGGGCACCTTGAAGACGAACCGGGTCTTGGGCTGCTCAAAGAGCCCTGCAGGCTCGAAGGACAGCATGGCGGCCAAAGGCGGCTGCTGGCTCATCGTCGCCGAACTTCCTCTGGGAGGGCGCGCAAGGAGCTCGCGTTCCGCGCGCGGATGCCGTCGCTCGCGCGACTCCTCTGCTTTCCTGCGAGGACCGCCTCGCGCGCGCGCGCGCCGGCGCGAGGCGCGCGCGCGCCTCGTGGCGGGGAGGAGGCGGCCGCGCTCGTCCCGCCCGCCGGGATTCGCTCCCGCCAATCCGAGCCTCCCGGAAGCCATCCGGCGTCCCCGCCCTCCTTCCCCGTCGGCGCGCTTCCCGGCTCTCCCTCGCATCGATCTCTCCCCACGCCGCCGCAACCGGACAGCGCTCGGAGCAACGCGCTTGGAGCAGAGGGGTCCCCCTGCTCCTGAGTAGGGGTGGCAGGGGACCGGGGAACCTCGTCCGGGAGCAACGGGAACCGATGGCATCCTGTTTACCGGGCGACCCTTCCCTCGCGCGGACTCTGAGCAGACCTACAGGAAGTTCTCCTGCCTCCCGCCCAAGAGCACCGTGGGCTTTCCTGCCGCGTTCGACCAGACGGCAATAAAAGGAGGGGGGAGGGAAAGGAGGGAAAAAAAAAATGAAAACACACACACATACACACACACACACACACATCCCGCGATCTCCAGGCAACGGCGATGAGAGCGCGCGCCGCCCTCCACAAGTCTCGAAGATTGCACGCCATAAAGCGGAGAGGCCCGCGAGTCCAGGGAACAAGGGGTCGCGGGCCCGCGGCGGGCGGCATCCAAGGAGTCCTTTGCGGCAGCATCGCCGTCGTCAGGGGATCGCTTTTATTGCATGGCAACGGCGGCGTGGTGGCGGCGACTGCGGGATGCGGGGCGTGCGCGGGGGAGGAGGAGGGGGTCGAAAGTTCTCCGAGGCTGCTGCTGCTGCTCCTCCTCCTCCTCCTCCTCCTTCCCCTCCCTCCCCTTTCCCTCCCTCCTTCCTCGCCCCTGACCTCGCGACCGCGAGAACGCGATGCGCGCAAGCCAGCCGAGCGCGCTCTCCCTGCGGGTCCCCTGACGAATGCAGAGGTGCCGGGCGGGCCCTCCACCGCACGCGCGCGATGGGAGGAGCAGGGCGGAGCCCGCCTCCGCCCCTGGTCACCCTCCTCACCCCTCTCTCCCCTTCCTGGAGACCCTCGCCACCTCCATCGCAGCCGCCCCTGCGCGCGCGCCCGCTCTCCTCGACGACCGTGGTCGCGTGCGGCCGACCCTCGCGCCGCGCGCTCCCGCCTTCCGCTAGGAAGGAATGGATCGATAAATCAGATCGCTCCAGTCTCCGATTGCCGCCTCCCCTCTCCAGCCCGCTCTTCTCCGGAGGCTGCCGCCTACTCGCAGCAAGAAACCCTCTTCCTGGAAAAGATCCCGCGCGGTCGGGAGGACGGACCCTCGTACGGAGCAGGCAGGCACGTCCTCCGGGATCGTCAGCGGGCGGTGTGGAGACACACCTGAGACTTCGCGGGCCGGGGAAGCCCGCGTACAGCGCCGAGCAGGTCACTCCCCTGGACTGTGAAGAGGGCGGGATCCCAGCCGCCGCGGGGCACCCCTTCATGCGATGGTTGCAACACCTGCCAGGACCCAGAGGCTCCCTCTGAGTCGCCTTGCCTCTCGCGCACCAGCACGGGGGGGAGGGAGGGCTCTTGGGCTGACCCCACCCCGACCTACTCCCGGCTCGTTCGAATCCCAACCGAAAGCGAGGCGCGCTCAATCGGGCTGATCCACCGCGAGTCGTCTCCAGGAGATGCCAGCTTTATTGCGAAGCCACCACGGCGCTGTCCATTGCAGGGTTGCATAATTTACAGCGGTGTCAACAAGGAGGGCATTTATGGCGGTCCCTGGCGACCATTCCGAGCGGCTGTGTCGGCCTTTCTGGAACTCAGCCATCGCCGTGCGCGCGCAGGTCCTCCCCGACGCCGAGGGCAAGCGGGGAACTCTCAAAGCAACGGAGGAGGGGCGGGCAGGCAGCATCTCGGCAACGCGGGCGCCGCTGCCAGGTCCGCAATCCCGGCGGGACTCACGAGTCTCTCGCTTCCGGTCCGCGGCACGGGCAAGAGAGGGGCGGCAAGCAGTCTGGCTCCGTTGGCGAGGAAGAAACGGGAAGCGAGGAGCGCTGCAGCGGTGCCCTTCTCCACGTCCCATTGGATCCCCCGTCAGCACTGTTGAGGTCGCAGCCACGGGCAAAGTCTTTCGGTTTTGCTTTCAGACGTGTCAGCATCCTCGCCAGCGGCAAGTGCGCCCCGCTGCACCGGTCGCTCTCCGAGCGGGAGAGGCAAAGCAGAAATTCCCCGAGCTCCCTCGACGTGTTGAGCAACACCTACAGAGGGACTCCCCCGCGACGGAAGCGCACAGAAAGCGTTTTTCTTTCCCCCCCCCCCCTTTTTCTTTTCCTCCTTTCACTCCGGGGTCCCTCCCCGGTCCTTGGAAGCTCCCTCAGCCCTGGCACTCAGCGACAACAACAGTCCTCGACTGTTGCAAGCAAGCATCCCCGAGTTTGTTGTCATCCAGCATGCGCGTGCTCTCCGAATGTTTCTCTCCTCGAACGGCAATTAAAGACCATTAAAGGAGCGTCGGGGAGAGGCCATTAAGAAGATTCATACGCCTCGCCCAAACGAAAACACGGGAGCCGAGTACTTGGCTACGGGAACGCTTCCTTTCGCGAAAGAACCCTTGGCTCCTGTAAACACACGGCCGCGTCTCGCCGGAGCTTCCCGTTTGAAGGGAAAGCGGCTCTCGGCGCCAGGGGGGCTGGCGAAGAGGACGGCGATCCGGACCGCGCTGCGCTCGGAGAGGAGGGAGGAAACATCCAGGAGAAGGGGAGGAAGTGGAGATCCTGCGGGGCGCTTTGGGGCGGTGTCATCCGAAGCGCTCGAAGCAGAGAGGGGCATGGAAGAGGTCCAAGGGACCCGTGCGCCCGCCTTTCCCCTTGCTCGATGGCAGGTCGCCCAGCGTCTCTGCTGCCCTTCCTTGTCTCGCTTCGCGCTGATGCCTCACGGACGCTTCGAAATTCGCGCGGTCCGGAGTCGGCCTCGCGTGCTGGTCCCTGGCATGCGTTGCTCCTCCTCCTCTTCCCTGCAGGGGCGGTCGGATTCGAAGGAGCTCCCTGTTCTCCTCCGAGCAAGACGCGGCCTCCCGTCTGGCGACCGGGCAGGTGCACCTCCTTCGCCTCGGGAGGTACGACCGCCCTCTTCCGACAGGCACGACGTCAGAGCGCGCGCGCACGCGCGCGCGAGTTGAGAATCGCGGATGCTCATTCGTTTCAGCTGCAGCAGGAGCATTTGATCCGAATTTATTGCTGTTTTACTGGCGAGGAAGACGCCCATCACAAAGGCGAAGAGGAATTCCCAGCGCATTGTTCGAATGACAGGGCGTGAAGCGGAAACGCTCTTTTTGTGTCTTGCCATGGATACGCGCAACCAGGGATAAAGATATTTCGGCGCGGAGAAGGAAAGGAACCGTGCCTCAAGCTCCTTTTGATCCGCAGCTCTCGGATCTCTTTCAGCTGGATGAACCTCTGGCTATGAAATCGACTGGAGCCGCGGAACAGGTCCCATTCAGGGTTAATCAGGTGAGAATGGGCACTCCGGCATTGTTGGAGAGACGCGTCCGTGTCATTTCGTAATGGAGGCATAATGGGCCTGCCCGGTCACAAAAGCCCGGCTCTGCCTACTTGCCGAAATCTTGTAACAATAGCAGGTAAGGCGTGTAACGCAGGTTAATTGAAACGGAAGGGAGCGAGTCTGCGCGGATGCCATCTGGTGACGAGGTGGTCGTTAGGCAGGTCCACCTCTCTCCGGAAGATGAGCCGTTTCGCAGACGCCAGGAGCAACGGGATGGCCGTCGCCGGATATGCACGCACGCGGGGAAGGCCTGCCGGGAGGAGGAGGGCAGTCTCCCGGACGCCGGCCCGCGCTGTCGCCGCCGGGGGGAACCCCGAGAGAGCGGGAAGAAGACGAACTCCCGGCACCAGCCCCGGATCTCCCTGCCGGGGCTCTGCGCGCGCGCGCGCGCGCAACCAGACGCGCGAAAGTTCCCTCGGCCGTGCCACCGACCGCTGTGCAGGGAGCGACCCTCGAGCGCCCTCCTTCGAGGACCGCTTGCAGGAGGCTCCGGTTGCAGGGAGCGGGCAGGAGGAGAAGGAAAGAAGGGAGGGAGGAAGGAGGGCTCTTGGTCCCTGACGCCGCTTCGGCCGTGGATGAGCCGAGATCCACGCCCTCCTGGGAGATCCGCGAAGCCTCTTCCCCCACAATCCGAACCTTCCTACCGAGAGGGACGCGCGCGTCTCTTCCGGCAGTTCCTCCGCCCCCGGCCCCACGGGGTCGGTCCCTTGAGCGCCCACCGCGCGCGAAGAACCCGGGCATGGGGAGGAAGAGAGTCAGGCGGGCTCGCGCGGCGAAGAGACAGCCAGCGCCGCCGCCCCCGTGGCACTCATCGCGCTCCACGCGAGGCAGGCGGAGAGGAGGAGGAAAAAAAAAAAAAAAAAAAAAAACATCATCCGACACCAGGAAGAGAGGGGATGCCGATGAGGGCAGCGGCTCCTTTTCTGAGGGCTCCGCAGCGAAGAGACCTCGCGCACATGTGAGGAAAAGAAAAACAGGCGGCCATAAAAAGCTGAAAGATGGAGCAAAAATAAAAAGTGCCAAGACGGGATACAGGAAAATCAGGGATTGCTAGGGAGCAGGGTTTCGCGTGAGGTCTTCTCTACCCGACCTCCCCTCCTGCTCTCCCTCCCTCTCTCTCACACACACGTGCTTTTTTTTTTCCTTTTATTGCACGTCCTGGCACACTCACCCCCCCTTCCTCCCGGAAGCACACCGCGAACCTCGCTGCGGTCGCCCTCTGAACTTCCTCTCCTCCTCCCCACAAGAAGTGATTCCAGGAGTCTGACGCGCTCCGGCACGAGCTGCCGAAGCATGTAGAAGCTGGATCCTTTCCCGTTTCCCGCTGACTCCGCCAGGCGCCTTCGCAGAGACTCGGCGTTTTCCGAGGCGCCAGGGCGGGGCTCCCCCGAAGCGGGCAGCGGAGCGAATCCATCCTCACGCCCCGTCACGGGATGATCGCCTGTGAAAGTCCGCATCATCCCGAACACCGCCGGCTCGAGGGTCCCTTGTATCCACTCGAAGGTGTCCCTGCTCCTCCTCCTCACTCCGCTCCAGGAGCCCCTGAAGTGGCGAGCAAGCACCAGGGGCGGGCGGGAGATACGACGGGCGTCTCTTCCGCCTTTCCCCCCCCCCCCCCTCCTTGGAAATTCCTCGACGAGTCGCGCTTCCTCCAGGTGCCGCGGGACGGCGAAGGACACTTTCTCCCTGTCCCTCTGCTCCGGAGTCCCGTCCTGGAAGCATCCGGAAGCAACACTGGTGGTCGGCGCGAAGCATCTGCACGCCGAGAAACAAGCGCTGATGCAGATGAAGAGTGACGTGGTCATCTTGTGATAGCAGGCAGAGCGGGAAGGACCCACGAAAGCTCAAGTCGGGATGATGATGATGATGGCAGAAATCCTAGTCCCGTCTCCGACAATCCGCTGCTTCCACTCCTCCCACGGTTCTTCAGGGAACAGACTTCGTGTCTGTTCCCTTCCGTCCTTCCTTCCAGCAGGGTAGAAGTTCCAGTCGGCTGGTGAATTCCATCCCTCGAGGGCTGGATGGCTCCTCGAAGATTCCTCCTCCTTCTTTGGACGGTTTCCAAGGAGCCTACCCTTATAAACGGAGTGCGCTTTCGCTGCTGGGAATCTGAGCGTTCTCGGGGTGCTCACGAACCTCTTGAAGGGAACAAGGAAGAGTAGGGAAGAGGAGGAAAACTGCTTCGGGAGATCATCGCCGATGCGGAAGCAAGGAAGACGCCTCAACCTCCAGGATCCTTGAAGTCAGCGAAAGATCGTCACACATTGCACGGTGGATTGCATGCGCATCTGTGTGTCGGGAGGGGAAAAAAGGCAAAAGATTAAGAAAGAGGTCCGACGGAAGCGCGTCCTTGAGTGCCAGAGTTTCGCCCGATCCTCTGTGATCTCTGGAGGAACAATGGGTGCAACACAGAAAGAAGCTTGCAGATCACACTTTGAAGTGTCAGCCGACGTCCCGAATACGTCCGGGTGCTTTGATTCCCTTCAAATCCTGGCCTCCTTGTAAAGGGTGGCTTAGCGCCAGCCCTCATAACTTTTAAAATCCGTGAAAGCGACATCCGTTCCAAGGACAAAGATACGCAGACCGTGATGCGTGGGTCTCCGCATGCTCCCTTCGAATCCGCTCCAGAGGACCTCGTCACCGCGCACAAAGACCCAGACCAGTGCCGGGAGAGCGCCTTTGCCCGCATCGTCCGATGCTCCGCTCGCAAGGAATGCTACCCGGAGTAACGGGAATCCCTTCACTCAAAATTTGGAAGAGCTCGGAAGCGAAAGGGGAAAGAGGGTGAATGCTTCCTTCCCTCGCCTGGCCGCTGCGATCCCAGGAAGGACCCGATGGTCCGTCCAGGAAGAGACAAACGAACCGGAGTTTGGATGTTGGAAATCCTTGCATCGAGCTGCTCATCGCTCTTGCAATAAACTTGGAATCAGCAGGAAGCAGACCTTTCTCTGGAGCAGCATAGTCCTGGGCAACGTTCAACGCATACTTTGGCGTGGATCGAAAAGGGTTCGCCTCCTTAGGGAAGGGGGGGATCACGAAGTTCTTTAGCACTGTCCACGCCATCCGATGGCTCATCTAACTCTTCAAGTTATGAGGGATGCTCCGGGATGGTTAGGGGACCACCCTATGAATCCAGGAGTGGTTCCAGAGGAAGGAGTCCGTCCCCCTCACGCTTGGGAAGGAACCCCAAAGGGAACTCTCTCCTTGGCTTTCTCTGGAGAGACCCCGAAAAGGATCCGCTCCTGAATTTCCTCTCCGAGGAGAACCCGCAAGGGAACGGCTCCTTGTTTTCTCCTCCTCTGAAGAGAACCCCAGAGGGACGCTTCCGAATTTCTCTGAAGGGTCGCTCCTCGAAGGGGCAGCGCACTGCTGTAGCGCTCCGGTGAGACAACCTCCCGAGAGGGGTACCAACCAGCTCCTGGTACGCGATGGGAGATCCTCTCTGGCGGAAGGACAGCTCCTCGATTCATGGAAGGATTCCGGAGGGTCCGCTTCCAATCCTGGCCAGTCGGTCGACGGGATACCCAGTTTCCGGATTCCACCAGTGCCTCACCCGGAGGCGCCATGACCAACCAGCGCCATTTTGCTAGGGATACTCGAAACACCACGACGCACTCCCCGTTTGTCGATGTCGATCCTCTACGGTTTATTCGAACCCGCAACGCTTGGTACCACTCATGGGGACGTAGCCACGCGGCCGCCAACGCGGGCCGATGGAACACCCGATTCTCATTCCCCTGACACCCGGTTTCGCAGACCTTCCTCTTTCCTTTTTGCCTTCTTTTTTTTTTTTTTTTTTTTTTTTTCTCCTCGGCTCCTTCAAGCACAACTTCAGGATTTGATTTCCAGAAACAAGTTTTATGAGCCAAGTGTGCGTCAACAAAAAACAAACCACCTATCGAACTCTCCCTTTAGCCACGGGAAGGTAAGACATCTGTCTTTTCGCCGCTCCAGTGCGCATCTCAGCACTTCTCGTCGGTAATGTTCCGGAGTTCTTGGAGCAGATGCTAAGGAAGAGACGCGAGATGGCACGTAACGAGCCATCACTCAACATTAATCATGCCCGGCGTTCACGAAAGGCCACTCGGAAACCCTCGCCACGCTGTACGGATATTCAGCGGCTTGTCGGAGCACGAGGCTTCGCCGGAGGAGGTTCCCGGAGCTGCCTTTGAGCAGCTTTCAGGCTTTCTAGGGCGCTGCGCTTTTTGTTTGGGGAGGGGGGAGAAGGCTACCTGCAAACACCGACTTCCATTCCAGCGTGGTGAAGCACATCCGAGATGACGGCTCGTTAGGATAGAGGAGAGATACTCTAAAAGGAACCCGGGTCACTCGGTTAATTTGCCAGGTAAAAAAAACAGAGGTAAAGAACGGATGACATGTGGTCAGACATTTAGTGTCCGAAGGAACCGGTTCCAAAGAAGAAAAAAAGGTTTTCTCTCTCTTCGGACTACGGAGGGAAGCGGGAGTGACTGTTTTCTCTTGGGCGTTCTTTTGGTGACAGTTTTCCGGTTGTTGTAGAAACACCTCATCATCTCACCAAAGGCTATTAAAAAGATGTCTGGAGTACCTTCGACTCAATAAAGAGCGCTGAAAGATGAAGGGGAGAGGCCGTGTGGCCTTGAGTCTTCACAAAAGATTTTACCGCCTGTACCATTCTGGACAAGCCTGAGATCCCAAACTCAGCTTCCATCTTTTACGTTTTCTTTTGAAAATGTGCGTCATTTTTCTGAAAGCCAATTCTGGTCAGAGCCTCTCGCATTTTTCTTTGGGGGCGAGAAATTCTGTCCTCAAGGGCTTTCCACCGTAGCTGATTGCCTTCTCACGGCTAGATCTCAAGAGATCCCAGTAATTTTCACACCTCAAGAACTCCGACCACTTCTCCGTGCAGATTGCCCAAAGCCAGAACTTTTCTCTGCCTCTTTTATTCAACACTCCACTTTTAGTGGAAATTTGGAATTCTGTCCCTATGCAGTGGATGTGTTCCTCCAGGGAATCCGGCGCTGCTGACAATCAGCCGCGCAGTTCACATTGGAAGAGAGGACAGTCTTCCAGGGACAATTCCTGTTTCACGTCCGAGTGCTTCCGACTGCGGGTCACAGACCTGACTCGACCATTCCTTTCTAGCGCTGAGACCTGTAATGAATTACAAAGTATCCGGACGAGGACGACAAACTTGTACATAGGATTCCATGTGAACCTTGATGACAAGCCCAGGGATTTCATTTCTATCTTCGCTATAGAGTAGAAGGAGTTGTGAAGAAAGAGCTCTCAGTGGCACAGCAACATCAAGGGTCGCAACTGTTCAACGCGGGAAACGGCCGTTAGCCTTTTCTTCAATCCAGGGCCTCAGAAAACAAACTGGCACCTGCCTCCAAACGAAGGAGGAGTTCCGTGACTGCAAACACCGCTCTCCCGGTGCGCTTCAAACACGAAGCCAAGGCGAAATGCAAGGAGCGACCTTTGTGCCGCTGCCCGCGTTGCGTTTGTTTGACCGCAGTCAAACAAACGCTCTTTCAGAAATCTTGAAGGGCGTTCTTTAGTTGACTCGGGCGAGTGAAGACCTGAGGAGAAGAAAGCATCTCTTTTTTTTTTGGCTTGCTATTCATCGAAATCTTCTAAAATGTAGCCTTAGCAGCCTCACTCCCCAATGGGGGCTTTGTCGTTGTTTTCGTTGTTTTTTCATTCCTCGATTCCCCGCTGCATACAGCTTTTGGTGATCTCCATCTCGAAAAGGATGTTTCTCTTTTATTCCCTGACATCCGTCGCGCTTGTGACTCCGGGTAGTTTCGCTTCTTGATGGAGTGGAAACTCCCCGGTGATGGCGTCACAAGGAGAAGAGGAAAAAAAACCGGAGAAAACATTCTTTTAACAAAAATGAAATTAATTTTTCGATTCTCGGGAAGAAATCCCAGAGGACTCTCTTCCCTCCCTGGTTTCGCACGGCCAAATTCGATTCTCTCGGAGGTCGGCCGGCGCATACTCTGAAGGGAAGGTACGCGGCTGAGTAGAAGGAGGTGGGAAGAATTTCTCCAGGTTCCCACCAGCAGGACGTGGCTTTTCGACCACGGCTTCGCCTTCCTATTCGGCAAACAGCCGTTCGCCGTCCATCCACCCGACCGGAGCGTGACTCTCGCTCAAGATCGCCCTTGGAGCGGGATCGAGTACGAACGTGTACGAAGGGTTGGTAATGATAGGAGGAGGGAGCTATGCGTGGCTCTAGAATCACTTTTGGAAGAAAAGTCCGATGCGCGGGCGCCTCCTTTTTCCTGGTTTTGTGAAGCCCCCACTAATCTCTTCGTTCCGCAAAGACCACTGGAAGAGCAACCTGGAAGCCTCTGGAAGCAATCTTAGATCTATAGGACGCAGGACAGCGGTCAAAGCAATGCAGCAAACACCTTCGAGCGGGACGCTACCCTTCAAATACCCAAACCTCTCGTGGTTTGAACGATCGTGGGAGGTGCTTTAAGTAATGGGGAAGAGACAAACCAGGACGTCCTCTGAAGCTCCTTCCTTTCCGAACATGCTGCGTTGTTGCCTTCTCTCGCTCCTCTTAGGGCTGGAGGCCTTCCGTTTGGTGCAGGAACCTGGTATGGGTCCACTTCTTAGGGATGCCTGAGATCTCTTTCTGAGCTGGGGGTTCGGGACTTCCTGCGGTGTCTTGCTGCGCCATCTTCTTGTCTTCCGCGCCCTGAGGGACGCAGACAACTCCCAGTAGGTTTGAGTCACGCCGTCTCGGAGGCTCAGGCGAGTCGGGAGCATCCGAGAGGAAGAGCAGCCGGCGAAAGATCCATTCGTTCGCATCGTCCGCCGCGCCCTTTCGAAAGATCCGTAGCCGGACAGAGAGTGAGAGTCGCCGTATCTTCCCGAAAGGCCGGCTGCTGCCGTGTTTTCGCCCGTGGGCATCCTAAGATGCCGCTTCTCGGCGTGGCAAGTGGGAAGGCTTCCCGACCTCTTCCCCTCGGCTTCGAAGCTAAGGGGTGGAGGAGGTGTGCGTCCATGGCGACGGCGACCCTGCAGGAGGGAACCAAGCTGGTCTCGAAACTAAGTCCAGGGAGGCTGCTTTATGCTCCACGAAGAAGAAACTGACCTGCAGGAGGAAAGTAGGGAAAGCAAGGGGAAAGAGATGGAAAGAGTCCTGAGGAATATGCTGGGAGGACCACCTCTTCTCCCCCCCCCCTTCGTCACCGCGCCCTCGGGTCTATGCTGTTGGAGCTCAGGTAACCGCCGACCCTCCTCGGCACACTCGTCAAATTCCGCCTTCGGTGGGAAGATGTCCCCGCATGGCACGGAGTGCGGAAAGAACGGCCTCTCCCTGCCCGGATAGTTTTGGGGCTTAGTTTTCAACTAGCAATAATCGCGCCTCGGTTTCCCTCCTAAGCTACGATATTGTCCGTGCACAAGTCTTGGAGCTAGTCTACTGATGGGTCTTCCCTCTGCCTGCCCCCGCCGAATGAGACTGAGCAGCAGGCGATCCTAGAGGACCTCCCCCGAGCTCCCTGGACGAAGTCGAGAGGGTGGTGGACCTTTTCCCGCTCCTCCCTACCCCTTAGAGCTGCGCCAACTACTCGTCCGGTCTCTAGTTTCTGATCTGGAGCCTGAATCAACACCGCTCGAAGCCGCACGGAAGCGGGGCAGCAAGGAAGATCTTCGCAGGTCCCTTTTCCTGCGGAAGACGAGGAGCTTGCGGACGTCTCGCGTGCGCGAAAAGCCCTTCGGGGAGGTCTCGCGGGGTCGAGGGGTCTCCCCTTTTGCAGCTGGCAAGGAGAGGCCCGATTTCGCAACAGCAGCCATCCGCGGCAGGCGCCTCGAGCTGGGGAGGGCGCGAGCCGTGGAAATCGATTTGCACGCCCTGAGGCCTCGTGGCGAGGTCCGTTCGTGGCCTGGGTTCCGGAGGCACCGCCCATTCGGGAGGATGCTGTCGATTCCAAGGAGCCAGGACTCCCTGCCAAGGGGGCCAGTGGCCTGCGTCAACTAGCAATCCGCGTCGGCTTCCCCACAAAGGAGCAAGTCGGAACCCGGAACAAAGGGAGCAGGACTCCCGGAAACGGTTGCTGGTGCTGCGGCTCAACGGCAGATCCGACCGGTGGGAGATGATTAATGACTGCCGACGGATGACTCGCCTGCTCGCGCGAAAGAGGACTCCATCCCATCCGCCGGGCTCCGGAGGCGGGAAGCAGCCAGCCGCGCGCGCTCTGCCGAAACGGCCGGGATCCAAAGAGGAAGGGGGTGGGGAAGAAGTCCCCCCGCACGTCTCCCACGCGTCGGAGCATCCAGAAACTGGTGGAGCCGGCTCTTCCCTCCCTCGGAGAGGGTCCACCCCAGGAAAGGTCGGTCCGCCTTCTCTCCCGGGCAGCGAGTGGCGGCGGGGAGGAAAAAGTGCCGCTATCATCCTGTACCCCGGAGGCGGGTCGCGCGCACGCCCTTCTCGGGACAGCAGCAGAGCCCCATGGGTGAGTCACCGCCGGCTGAAGGCGTTTGCCCCACCCCAGCGTCCAGGATCCGTGCCGGAGGGAAAAGGAGGAGGGGAAGGCACGAGGGCTGGCGATTCCCTGCAGGCGCGAGGCGCCCCGCCGGGCTTAGGGGAGCAGAGACGTCGCAGCTGACTCGCCGGAGCCAGCTGGGGCCGGAAGGCGTTCGTCCCTGAGAGGGGGGAGGGGGAGGCAGCAGCAGCGGTGCGTCGAAGGAGGGGACGGATGGTGCTGCCAGCCACCTCTTTCCTCCTTGACTCGCCCCCTTCCCCCCTTCCCTGCACCGCGCCGGAGCCGGGACGCAGCTCCCTTCTGGATCGCGGGAGCCTCCTGTCTTCCCGGGGGTGGACCAATCGGAAAAGGCAGCAGTGATAGATCTCGAGATGACGGAGGGGTCTCTCCTTGCCAGAGGTTCCTAGACGCGGGGGAGGGGACTCGGAGAAATCCAGAGACCTATGCAGCATCCAAAGCAGCAGCGACCCTCTCGCACCCGCAAGGCGAGCCGCCGCCGCCGCCTTCCGACTTGCACTTGCCTCGCCCGTAAGGAAGTTGGGCAGAGGAGTTGGAGGCATCTCGTTGGGATGGCCTTCCCTCGGAAGAGGAGAGGAGACTCTGAAGAAGGAAGAAAAAGGGATGGCGGCTCTGGAACCTATAGATGCGTCGTAATAAATTTTTGATCCCAAAATGGACACGTCCCCAAAAAGAGGCCAGTTCGACGGGAGGGGACGAAACCATGGGGAGCTCGAGGCCGGCGCGGGAGGCCTCCTCCTCCGATCCAGGAACTACGCAGCAGGAAGAGTAAGAAGACGGGACCTTTACTGCTAGCGCCTCTGCTGGACGAGGGAGCCGGGAGAAGCAGATTCCGGCTGCAGGATACTCCATACGGTCGTCAGGAGGGGCTCAGGTCTTTGGGCAAAACGGGAAAGAAGGGGTTTGTGGATGCAGAGACGCCGACAGTTTCCAGGTGTCCTTGCGAGCCGAGAAGCAAGAAGGAGACCTGGGGCTCACGCCAGACTTGGCGCTCCCGGCTCTCCTGCCGACGAATCGGGTTCGCTTCGCCGCACGACCAATGGGCGACGGGCCGAGGGCCCACGAACGAGTGCCAAGGGGGCTGCTGATGAGTCTGGGGATTGAGGGAGACTCAGAAGTAGGTTGCCATGGAGATCAGATTGTTCACCTCCTCTCCCTCTTCCCACTTCCAGAAACGGCGGCGAACAAGATCCCTCCCACTAGCATTCCAGACTTGCTTTTCCTTCCTGCTTGGGGAAAGATCCCCGGAGACTTCGGCATGCAGGATTCGCCTTCGTCTCTGGTCCAGAAGAGAGGTTCCCGCTTCGTGGAGCGAGGCGAGAGGGTGTGCCTAGGCCCGGGGGAGATTACGGCGTCCTGCAGCGGATCTCCGCCGCTCTGACGCCTGCCGCTCCCGCCTCTGCAGTGGCGGGGTCCCCAGCTCTCCAGGAACAGGGAGGGAGCACAGCGCCCCGCGCGCGCTCGCTCCTCCCATCTGCTCTCTTCCTGCCCATTTGCTCCCCTCGCCCCGCCGTGACAGCCAGCCGTCTCGGTAGCAGCGGTAGCAGCGACGCGCTGTGAACGACGGCACGCGAGCGCGCGAGCCCAACGTCAAATGTCATGACGGATGGCTTCCCGTGATCGCTCAGGAAGACCGGGCACTTGCCCCTTCCCCTGGTGGGCCCCGCACCTCCTGGAGGTGAACTCGCCGCGGCGGGGTAGGCGTGGACCGAGCTGGATCCTTCTCCCCCCCCCACCACCCTCACCTTCAGGTCTCGTCCACGGAGACGATGAGAAAGGCGTCCCCCTACCCAGGGAGGCGTCGCGCCCGCGACGAGGCATTCGCCGCGCGCCTCCTGGAAAGGGATCGGACTGCTGCCATTCGCTCCTTCTTCGCGGTTCCTGGTGGTGCATCTCGCGCTACTCCCGTCGGAGATCACCTCTCCTGGAGGGAGGAGGATGCGAAGGGCGAGACGTGTGCGGTGGGTGAATCCGTGAAGACGAGGCCTTCGGATTTGGGGTGGCTCCGAGAACGAACCAGCCCGATCCGTTCCTTCCTTCTTTTCTTTTCTATACCTTTTTTTTTTTTTTTTTGATGTTGTCGCGTCACGTACGAAAGGGGTGCTCGTTCAACGGGGTGTTCTCTGACAGTCATTCACCCTCGAGGATTTATGGTTTCCTAGGCTTCTAATTATCATCTGACCGTGCGGGATGCATGAATGAGCCGCGCTTTGTATTTCAATGTTTCTCTCGGGAAAAAAAAAGGGGGGGGAGGGAGCAGGGAGATGCCGATCGCCACCTGACTGCACGGCGATGCTCCTCGAGGAACGGTGATCAGTCGCGTCCCGTCACCTTTGGGCACCTCGACGCGTCTTGGCGGGCTATTCCATCCATCCGCTGCCACTCCGAAGATCGCCTTCTTCGCTGTTCCAAGAGGGGATGGGCACTCCCCTCCTGAATGGCTCTCGGCCGCCCATCCCTTCTCTCCCATCCACGCCTCTCGCGGAATGGATGGCACCTTCCCTCCGAACGCGTGCGCGGCGTTTGCCTCTCGGCAGTCGGAAGGTGTCCCAGAAACAGTCGGGTTCTCTGCTGACGTTCGTGGAAAGCAGGAGAGGCGGAATTTTCTTTCTGGAAATTTTTCCTCCCCCCGCGCCGGGGACCCGAACTGCTTCCGCCCGAAAGACGCCCTCCCTCCTCAGCGTCCGAACCTCGCCGACCAACAGGTATGCAGTGCGAGCCGCCCGTCGTCAAAGGCGTCATCTCATGAAGAGCGACAGCGTTCCTCGGAACACTTTCCAACTGCATCCTTTCTTTCGGAGGGAGTGACGCGCTCGCCGGGAATCCAGGGCACAACCCGTGGCAGAGGGGCTGCTCGACCAAATTAACGACGATTTGTGCTTTTAATGATGCTCTGCCCTCTCGTTCACATACATCATCGTGTTTCTCTGGATACGTTCCTCTTTTTTGTTTCATCAAAGAGTGTGGAGCTCGATTGATTCACTTTGCACCACCTGATAGTCGAACTCATGCAGCGCGTCCTTGGAGATGGACTATGGCGGTTACCTTCTCTCAATTCCGCGATTTTTTTTTTTTTTCTCTCTCTCTGGGAGGATAGGGGAGGGGAGGGGGATCGCCTCTGTTATCTACAGGTGCATTGGAAGGCTCGGATGTGTGTGCAAGAAGGAAGGCTAATTTGTAGCCACCTGGATGAGAGAGAATTTGGGTGGTTTGCAGGATGTACTTGGTGGGGAGGGAGGGAAGGAGGGAGGGGGGAGGAAGGTTTGGTAACATGAACCTTCCCTCGTGAACTCTTCGCCGAAGCAAACAGAACTACGGTGGAGAAGGGGGGAACCTTGAAAAACCACCGACGTTCGAAACTCCACGATCGCCTCCTCCTCCTCCTCTTCCCTTCCTCTTCCTCCACGCTTCAGTTGGAGCGAATTGAAGAAGGAGCACGAAATTTCCAAGCCCGGGGGCTCCACCCAAGCGGCGCGGTGGCGCCCCGTTTTCCGGACGTCCTCTCGCGGAGGAGGCCGCGCCATGGTGCCCGTTCCTCTCGAAGCAGGAGCAGCACACGCCTCGACACGTTTCGTCTCGGCTCCGTTTTTGCGCCAGGGACGCAAAAACGGAGCCGAGACAAAACCGGAAACCATGGTTGCAGGCGAAGAGACCTCGCGTGAAGAAAGTCGTTGGACAAGGAAAATCTCGGAGCGCCTTCGCTTTCCTCTTTTCCCCCAATTCGGCGAAGCACGGAATCTTCCTCGCAAACAAATGGAACGCGGGTCACGTCAGCCGCGCGTTACTGCAATCAAGCAGAAACGACTGAAGCTCCCTGGCGCTCGCTCGGACGTCGGCCGGCGCGCTCCCATTGTGCGACGGAGCTGCTCTCTTGAGAAGCAGCACGAGCAGATTCGGGAGCGCGCGAGTGGGCAGAAAGATCTCGCGGCAGCGGCAGCTTGCACGACACCATCCCGCGCCCTCGCTGTGCTGCACAATCAGGAGCGGGAACGCGGTGGACAGTGGGTGAAAGAATCCACCTCGGCTGCTTGAGATCGCCCCCCCCCCCCCCCTTTGTGACTCGTGTTCAAGAAAGCAACGACCGGATCGCAAGGAGAGAATCTGATTAGAGGAGGACACTCCGTCCCATTCAGCTGACCGTGAGAATGCGAGACAAACGCCCTCTGCCGTGCATTCAAAGTCCTATCTCTGGGAGCAGGAAGAATATCCTTGTGCGTACGGTAGATAATCAGAGCAAGCAGAAGGGCGAGGCGATCCTGTCTGGAAACGGAGGATCCTTACAAGTGGTAGCTTTGCTTGGCGCGGATCGAATGAAAGCGGAGCGCTCGGAGCGTTACCAAGGCAACTGACAAGCACCGGGATTTTCACGAGCTGGAGCCTCCGTCCTCAGAAGCGGATCCGCTTCGGGTGAGGCTGAACTCGCAGCTTTTCGTCTCCGGAGGTTTGACTCCGGGGAATTGCCCCGGTCGGGACAGGAATCCTTACTCCAGATTCCCCGCGGCAAATTCATTCGTCGAAACGGAGCTCGTTCGCTCGAGTAGCCCCTTCTTTGTGAGAGATGAAGTGGATGGGATCCACTCGCAACTCTCATTATCTGAGCACAAAATGGAATGCGCGAAATGGGTAGTAAAGAGGTAAATGGTGTCCGGAAAGCAACTGTCTCAACGGTCTTGAAGTTGAACTTTGATGTCCGCTTTTCGGCTGTCTGATTGCTCATCCGATCCTGCTGGACGGAAGACAATCGATAGAGAGCTCGAGCTTCGCGCATCTCATACGTGCACCATTTCCTGTTTCCTTTCACCTTGAATAGGAATCGCCGTCTCCTAAAACTCAAATTAGAACTCCATACTATCCTCCAAGGGATCCAGGAATTTTCACAGGGGAAAGATGTCCAGGAGAATACCCGGCAAAGATCGCACAAGAGTTTACAAGGTGTTTTCATGACACGGCTTTATTAAAAGGAGACCACTTGTCAGCTGAGTACCAAAAAGGGAAGTCATCAATACCTTTCTGCGTGATCTCTGGCATACTCGAGCATGTTCCCTGAGCGGGGGACGGGATTTTTTCTTTCATGTCAGCTGGGGACAGTGCTTTAGGTGTTGGTCCGCTTCCTCCGCTCCTGATACTCCGCCTTCCTACCGGAAACTTCGCACGCCATACCGATACCTCGTGGTGGCTGAAAACACTTTCTCCGTCAGCTGCAGCATCTCGCAATGGACTTTCGCAGATGAAGCGATCTGCGATGCCTGGAGGTCGTACTGCGGAACCCGGTTCTCAGGAACACGTGTCTAAGAGAGCGGCCATTTTTGAAAAGAGAGCGCCATTTGCAGGGAGTTGCATCCGACGCACTTTACGGTAGCGCCTGCCGCACATTCCTGGAAAGAAAGAGAGGAAAAAAAAAACTCAGCAGCGAAGTCGTTGCAGCACACTGAGTGAACCTTCAGCTATAGCGTCGCCGCATTGGTTTGTGGATTGAGGATGTCAGAAGATGCAGCGGTCAGAGGAATGGTGATCGAGAGAGCGAGCGGATGAGGTCTCGAGCCGTGTGTGTAACGCAGGGTCTCCTCCCGGGCACACCCTGAGTGCCCGGATCGCCGCTGCACCTCGTCAAGAGGCGACAAGAACTCGGCGAACCGGAAGCTCCAGACTCTCCCTTTTCCTGCGCAGGAGGAGGCAACGAAAAGCCCCAAGATCGCACAGAAGAGCGCAGAGAGAAGGCACCGTGAAGATTGTGAACGACCATCCCCTCAAAAGCCCCACCCTCCGGGTCAGGACGGCCGTGCAGAGATGCACCCGGGTGCCTCGATCGAGGATCCACTCCGCCGGCTTTCTTCCTCTCATTTCCGAGCACTTCTTCGAAGCCGTCAGCCGCCTCCCAGCTCGCTGAACTGCAGGGAGCTCACACATAGATAGAGGGAGGGGGGAGGGAAAAAAAAAATGCCGTGTTCCGGCCACATATGAATCACACGCACTCACTTCGGTGTGTGTGTGTGTGTGTGTGTGCGTGCGTGCGCGCACGTGTCTCTGTGTCTGCATCCATTCTTTGCGACCTGCAAAGCAGAAGAGATGTGCGTGAAGATACTGAGGACATGCTCAATGCTTGATATATGTATATATATATGTATGTATGTATGTATGTATACGTAAGTTATGCAGGAGGGCACAGATGTATAAACATTGGAGGAACTTTATACGCATGGGGAATTCACACGTGTTTTCACGAGTGCAGTTTGTTTATGCGATTGGGGGTTGGTGTCTTCGCACGCATTCAGATTCCAATAAAAGGGAGAAGGCAGAGAATGAGGACTTCTTTCATTCCGCGCAGCCGCACCCTTTCTATCAATGCGGAGGGCATCGATCATTCAGCTGCATTTAAGTATCGGAAATCTCCGTGCTTTGCTGCCAACCGTGCTGAGAGTCGCTCACAAAGGCAGCAGCAGATAAATCTCCTGCAGCGCTCAGAGTCAACAGAAATGTTTATACTCCGCAGTCGGATCCGAGACGTTTCAATGGCAACAGCTGTCAACAATGCTCGCCTTTTCCGGGACCGTGCCGAGGACTTGGAGCGCCGCCGACCGAGGCCGCGGGCGCTTAATGACGATTCCATTGGTGCGGAGGAATCGCAGGGACCGTGCGCCGGGCGAAGAAAGGCGCGGGCCGGGCAACCACCCCTGCCCCTCGGTCCCGCGGTTCCGGACCGGGGCTCGGGGAATTGGACGGTCCGGGCTGCCCGACGTCAGGGGCGCTCGAGGGGAGTCTCGCATCGCCTGGCTTTGAGTATTTACTGGTAATCAAGATGAGAGCATAAATTACGGGCGCTTCCCATCCTCTTCCCGGATCCCGAGCGCAGCGGCCAGGCGATATTTCTTCCGTTAATTACGGGGATAAATCAAAGAGGAGAAGAAAAAATAAATACCCACGGGAATATTTACATGCGCTTCGGGGAGCTCCGAGGAAAGCGAGGAGAGCTCTCGTTCCGCTCGCGGGGAGGGTGCGTGTGCGTGCGTGCGTGCGTGCGTGGAAGGCGTTTGCCCTCCGACTCCCCACGCTCGGGCAGCGACATCCATCCGGAGGCTGCACGCACCCGGGGAGGGGAGAGGGGGGGGGGGCTCCAGCGAGCGGGAGCGAGTCTCAGGGAGCCCACGAGGCGAGCGCTGGAGAGGGAAGCTGCTGCGCCGAGAACTTTTCACCCGCCGGCCATCGTCGCCTTCCGCGAGGCGACCGAATCCGGTCGCGTGGCTGCGGCCGGGCACCAAGACGGCGGCGACGGCTTCTCTCCATCTCCCCCTCCCCTTCGCTGAGCAGACATAAATTCGAGGAAAATCCGCAGAACCGGAAACACGTCCTCATATCGAACAGGTTTTCGGTCCTCGGCGGTCAGCGGCTGGACCGTTCCCAAGGTGCTCTTCTCCTCTCCCGGATCTTGTGATGGGCTTCCGATCGTTCCCCTGGTGGACACGGCGCCCCGGATGGAAGAGGCCGCGCGTCCGGGACTCCGGTCACCCTCCCCGGGAACGCCTTCCTTCGGAGGTGCGTGCTGGGAACGGACGGCGGACGCGGGCTCAAGGCATGACCGCGGAGTCGGTCGCGCTGGGTTCTGCGCACGCCTTGTGACCTCGCCCTCTCGGTAAGGAGAAGGGGAAGGAGCGAAATGGTCCCCGAAAGGGCGGCTTCGATAGCTTAGCCGTCTGCGTCCTCGAAGGACCGGGAAACGCAAGAGGGAGTCACCGATCGGTCCGGAGAGGAAGATCGTTCCTTCGTGGGGTTCCTGCCTTCCTGGTTTCTCCTTCCCCTACTCATTCCAATCGGCCTCGAAAATGCTCCCGACGAAGAAGCGGATCTCGTTGACGTCCCGGTGGACGATGGATCAGCACGCAGGCAAGGAACTCTTGAAGCAGCAGCAGATGCTTCTCTCGCGGTCTCCAAGGAAACGGAGGTGGGTTCCCGACGAGCGGAATAGCCCGAGAGGGAGGGAGCTTGTTCTCGTCCCGAAGAAACGACGGAAGAAGTAGGCTCCTTAGATTCCGCGGGTTCCGTGCGTCCCTAGAATCACTGCCGCGCCAAGAACAGGCGCCGGGAAGGAGGTCCTTCGTTTCTCTGGAGTGCCAGGTGATCTTCAGTCCTCTGCTAGAGGCCTTTGCATCTCGAGCCGTGGGACGAACCACAGAGGGATCTGCAGGGCGGCATCCTGCATCCTCCTCGCCACTTTTCTGAATTTTCCCGTGTCAGTGAGCCTCCAGCCGCGCGCAGGATAGGAAACGAGGGCACATCTTCTTCCTCCTGCTGATGCGCCCGGCTAGATGCTGAGGAGAGAGCGAAGCTGCGACGGACCAGCTTCGCTTCCCATCTGCCAACGAGACGGAAGACTCCTCCTGCACGTGCAGCGAAGGGCGCGGGCGCGTCTCTTCTGGATCCTCGAGGAAGCTAAAGAAAGGGTGATTCCTCGAAGCGCGCTTCTCCTCTAGCATAAGTTTCCCTTTCCTCTCCTTCGCATCGAGGATCCCCCTCCGCTACAGGACGGATCCCTTCCTCGCCTCCATCCACTGAACTCCAGGTTTCCCGTGCATTTCCCCATCCCCCCCCCTCCCAATTTTTCGTGGACCCTTGCAAGAAAGCGCTGCGGCGCCGGTCTTCGTCTTCCCAGCTGTCCGTCCCGAGCTCCCGCGTGGGCAGACCAAACGGGCGAGCGCCTTTCCGGGTCGACCTGCTCGTCTCGGAGGAACCTTGGAAACCGTCGGCAGATGACGCTCTCCGAGCCGCGCCGGATTCCCTTTGACGGGTTCCCCGCGCAGGCACCAAGCGCTCGCGAAGTGTGCCCGAGACAGCAGCGGCTCATTAGCGAGGCATGCCGAAAGGCGGGCGCCTCATCTGGCAGCGGACTCCGGGACGTGCGCTGCAATCGCGCGCGCGCGCGCACGCGCGGAGCTGCACGCCGTTCCCCCCGCGAGCTGTCTGCTCACCGCATGCCCGCACGACGTCTTCCTTTGCAGCGCAAGACGTGCGCTTTCCTCTTCGCTGCTGTCCCCTATCTCCTGCATCTCGGGGGCAATAAATCACTCCAGACGCCCTCTGAGCCGACCTCGCTTCCCGGCCAATTGGAGGCGCGCCGCATCGTTGCCATGAAGGTCCTGTCTTTCTTGTTCCCGAGGTGACACTTTAGGATCGCGTGGGGAATCCTAGTCTGCCTGCTCGTGCCCTTTCCTCTCACCGACGTGGACTCCTCCTGGGGGCGGAAATCGCGTCCAGGCTGTGCGTCCCGGAGCGAACGAAGGCAGTCCGCGGCCTCTCTGAAGAGCGCAGAGCAAAGCGGGGACGTGCAGCCAGCAAC
This sequence comes from Raillietiella orientalis, assembly GCA_036172245.1. Taxonomy (NCBI): domain Eukaryota; kingdom Metazoa; phylum Arthropoda; class Ichthyostraca; order Raillietiellida; family Raillietiellidae; genus Raillietiella; species Raillietiella orientalis. Next base: position 171,164 of record JAYWIR010000056.1, on the reverse strand, counting down.
AGCAGCTCCCGGATCGACGCGCACCGACGGCAAGGCTGGGACGAAGACCTACTTGTTGCAGCCACGCTTCGACCGACGGGAAGACCGGGAACCGAGAAGGCGACCCCTGAGAAAGAGAGAGAGATGCAAGAGCAGACACTAGAGGAGCGAGATCTGAGACTCCTCCTCCCCTCACAGCGGAGCAGGTCCGGATGCCAGCCGGACGCCTCCATCGGGGACCCTCCAACTACGGGAAGGGGGGGGAGGGAGGATCCTAGGGAAGCGGGCTGCGGACCAAGGCCACAAGAGGAAACAGAAACGGACTCATCCTCCTGGGATCTTCGATCGCCGATATTCCAGAATCGACGCGCCGCTGCCAAAAGGAACACTTCCGCTGGCACCTTCCCCAGTCATGAGATCTCTCTTCTCGCGTTCCTCCTCTTCTTCTTGCGCTCTTTCGCATCTTCATCATCCCCTCTTCCTCTTCCATCCCCCCTCCGCCACTTTGCCAGAATCCGCTCGTCCGACGAGTGGCTTCCAGCCGCTGGGTGGCGGCGCGGCGCACAAAAAGAAGAAATGCCAGTCAGAAGGAAGCGACGCGAGGCAGGCCCTGGTACAGATCTCGACGAGACTCCAGAAGCTGCGCCTCCTTCCGTTCAAGGCATCTTTGGCGGCGAGGGTGCGCGCTGCGGAGCCAGGAGCAGCTAGCTGGAGCTCCGGTCTCACCCCAGAGGAGGGACATCGACATCTCCCGTTCTCCTCCTGGTGGCTCCCGTCAGGAAGGACGGAGCAGGAGGAGACAAACCGTCGGAAGGGGAGCCTTGCCCGCGCGCTCTTGCTGGATACGCGCCTGGGAGCGGGCGCGCGCCGAGTCGAACGACGCTCGGCCCGAGGGCGCAATGAATCGGTAGGTGCGCAGCAGCGACGGCAGCAGCAGCAGCGGCGGCGGAGCGGGGCGGGGAGCAATTAGGGTGCTCCGGGGGCGGATTTGATTTATTCCCTCCACCTGACTTCACCCTTGCTGGCTCGATAGCATATGCTCGGCCAGACAACTGTTCCCCCTTTCAATGGGACTCCCACCTCGACGATGGGGAAGGAAAAAACCAACTCCGGTTCTCTAATTGGCGCCGGGAGAAGGAGGAACCGACTCCCCCTCCATTGTCGCGCTTAATTTTTTCGGCCGAGCCGCTTGTTCCTGTTTTTACATTTTATCATTCGCAGGGAACAAGCGAACACTTGCGAGGAGAGGAGCGCTTTTGTGGGGATCCGGCAGCCCCATCCCATCCCGAGCTGCCTTTGGAGCGCGGAGGAAGGGAGGAGCAGCGGGCGCCAGCGGCTCCAACTGCGGCGCCCCCTTTTCCGCTGCTCTCTCCCTTCTTCTCTCCCCTTTTTTTTTGGCTGCCCCCGGGAAACGGACTCCGGGTCAGCGCATCGAGGCGGCTGCGGATGGACGCTTGGTCAAGCCTCGCCCTTCGGCCGTCCCGGGCGGTGGTCGGCGGCGGGTGCCACGCGTCGCGCGAGGACGCCCGTGTCTCCGCAGCCCGCCCTACTCTCTCCCGGCCAGCCCTCGGCTCGCGGTGGGCCTCCGCGCGCCCGGATCCGGGGGGAGGACCCCCGCGCGCGCTCGTCACGCCCCGCATCCCCCGCGGTGCCGCGGCGCGGAGGGCAGGGGAACCTCCGGAGGGCAATTTTTCAAGCTTCCCTCCCTCCGACCTGATTTACGACTTCCGGATCGATAATTCGGCGATGACCCGCGGGACCCTGGAAGTCAGGATGGAGTCCCGTGTTGACACGCGCAGAATGGGGAGAGAGCGCCATGTCGAGACCTTCGCTGCGGGGGACTTTCGAGAGCCTCCCGACCGGGGAGGGCCCGCTGCGGTGCGCCCGGCGTCCCCCCATTGTGACGCTCCCGTATCCACTTCATTGATCTCCAGGAACCCCGGGAGACGCGGCATTGTCGCGACCCAAATCGAACGGACGGGACAGGCGCGCGCCCGGGACGAGGAAGGCGCGCAGGGACCGCGCGAAGAAAAGCCTGGAAGAAAAGACCCCATCGCCTCACGGGAGCTTGGATGGAATTCAATGTTTCAGGAGGGCGGGAGGGAGGGGAGAGGCCCCGTTTCCACGCCAACGCCGCCGTCCGGTTCCTTTCTTCCCCCGCGAGCCTGCTCCCTCCCGAGCGAGGCGAACGCTGACGGAAGGGAGCGACCGCGCAGGGCGCTTTGCTCCCCTCCCGGCCCCTTTCTGGATGCGGCGGCAAGAGAGGACGGTGCCCGCTGTCGAGTGATCTTCCTGGAGACGACTTTCGGAGCGCCGCCGCACTCTCTCTGCTTCGAGGGGAGGGATGCACCTCCCTCTTCCGGGGAGAGGGGAAAGGGCTGCGCAGGCCAAGGGCTTCTCCCTCCTCGCAAGACCCCCGGTTTCTGGAAAGAGCGAGCCCCGAGTGAAACGCCGACCTCGTGCACAAGAGGAAGAAACCTCTCCTCTCCATCTGCTCCTCCCCGTTGAGCCCCCCTCAGGATCTACTCCCCGCCGCCCTCCCTGCCCAGCATGGAGGGTCCTTTCTCGGAAGCTCTGGAGCAGAGCACGCACTGGATGGAGGCTGCGCGCCCGAGTGAGGAGCAGAGGGTTCCCATCGTTAGCGACGGCAGTCCCTTGCCGAACCCCCGGGAGAGGATCGTAAGCTTCCCCAGAGCCAGGAACGAAAGAGGTTCCGCAGGCTGGCGGGGAAGCACCTGGCGCGCGGGACGCGGAGGCACCGCGGGGACTCGTGCTGCGCGGCCAGGGATGTTCCTGACACCCCGATAAATTGCTATCTGCTTGATGAACGGCCGTAGCTTCCCAGAGGGAAGGACCCAAAGAGTTGGGGAAGAGGCGAGTCAATTAAAAAGCGATCTCTCGCAACTGCGGCGGTGGCGGAGTAGGAAGAGGAGGAAAGGAGGAGAAGGCGCGCGCAGCTTCGCGGGCGCGTCGCCTTGCTGATGATAGGCGCGCTGTGGGCGTGCCCGCGGCTAGTCCGCCCGTAGCCTCTGGACCTCTGGAGGCCGTGCTGGCGCCGTCCGGAGGCTGCCGCCGGGTTCCGGGAAAGGAGGAGGAGGAGGAAAGGGCTCAACGGTCACACGCGCCGTGGTCTTTCCCTCCTCCCCCTTTGGCCTCCTACGCACGCACGTACGCACGCACGCGGGAGTGCGCGTGGTCGGGCAAGAGCCCGTCACCGGCCGAACGCAGTGGCCCCCTCCGAAGCGCGGGGAGGCGCCCTCATGGGAAAGGCAAACAGGGAGGGTCGGCAACCCGTTAACCCTTCTTTGTTCGTCCTGGCGCGCGGCGATCGCTCTCCATGGTGACGCTCGCTAATCCGCGCTGACTCGCGCGCGCGCCCCTGATAGGAGAAAAAAAAAAAAAAAAATCAATCAGGGGATAAAAAGATCCGGGATGCTGCGATGACATGAGTCAGCTGAAACGGTGGCGCTGCGCACTGCTAATGGAGTGCCCGATTATCCTTTCGTCACCTCCCTCCCAGAGAACGGCTCCATTCAATTCCGGGAACGCTCCCCTCTCTCCTTCTCTTCCTCCTCTCCTTTCTTTCTTTCCTTTTTTTTTTTTTTTGTTTCCGTCGTTCCTCCCAAAACGGGTTTTTTCCTTTTTTCCTCCCGTTTTGCCAACGCGGGAAGGCGGGAGGCGCGCCCTTTCTTCCCCCCCGCTTTCTTTTTCATGCTCGCGCGCGCGCAGGTCACCCGATCCTACGCTACCCTCTGGCGCCATTCCGGAAGAGCCCCTGCAGCTTCCTGCATCCTGAGGGAGTGGCCCCCTCCTGCTCCTTCCCAGGAACAGGCAGGTGGGAAGGGAAGAAGAGGGGGGAGGCGCTCCGGGATGCCGAGTGCGGATGTGCCGCCTCCACTCTACGGCGCGCCCGTCAGGGAGCATCCAGCGTCCTCGGAAACAACCCCTGGAGCAGTTCCGCAGGGTAGCTGCTCCTGCCCGCCCACCACCACTCCCGTTCCACCTTTCCGCCGCCGCCCAACTGCTCCCCGAGCTCGAGAGAGAGGCCATGTCCTCCTCTTCACCTTCGGCCATTCGGCGACCTTCTGAGAATCATCCGCGTGCCACCACCGTCATCTTCTCCATCATTTTCTCCCCCTCAGCCGTCTCCTTCGGTCCGCTGCCTTCCCTTCCCCCCTCCCACCTCTTTCTCCTTCCCCTTCCTTCACCGATTACCTCTCAAAGTCGCTGCCACCATCCCCTCCGTGTCTCTCCCGCATATTGTGGCCCTTCTCCCCTCCCTCGAATGACCTCCCGGAGTATCACCTCTCCCACTGCTGCGGCGTCTGGCTCGCTGCCTCGCCGAGGCGCCACCCGTCCAGAGGCCTCCGTTCTCCGTCTCCATAGACTTTTCCCCCTCCCTCCTACAGCCCAGTTCTCTCCCTTTCCTCCTCTTCCTCCTCCTCTTTCCTTCCTTCCTTCCTCATCCCCTTGCTCCTCGGAGCCTCTCACCGGAAACCGTCCCTTCTCACCCTTCCTCGCGCGTCCCACCGCTCCCGAGACCCACTGCCTCCCCCTTCCGCTTCTGCCTCGCGCCACCCGCCTCTTTCTCGCCGGCAGGTACGCCGACTGGCGGAGGACAGACGATCTTAGCGCTCCTGGAACGCATCTCTCCTGGAGACTGACCGACCTCCCGCGCCACCAATCGGCCGAAGCAGCCTGCGTTCCCCCGGGAGTGTACCAGGGAGCGAGTACGGCTGGCTACCACAGGCTGTTTTTTTTTTTTTTCACGTCCCTCTCTCCGCGCCCCTTTGGAGCTCCCCCGGGAGCAATCGAACCCTTCCCCCCTCCTTTCGAGCTGCCCCTTCCCCCCCCCCCCGCGCGACCAAGAGGGAGAGACGGGCCCGCGGAAGGATGGATGAGGCCTTTGGGGAGTTTCGGAAAAGGGGAGAGATCAGGAGAGCAGCCGTTCGGGAAGCTCGGAGAGTGGAGCGAGGAGCCGGACGGGAAGAGGGCGAAGAGAGGGGGGCGAGGAGGGAAACGGTGAGCTGTCGGTCCTGCAGGAGGAACGGCCGCTTCCCCGTTGCCCCGAGAACGGGGGAGTGGATCTCGGCCTGCTTCTGCTGCCAGCGTCCTTGCAGGTGGGACTCTGCCCCTTTCTGCCCTCCCCAGGAGATGAGAGGCTCTCGGGAGGCCCCCCATGTCCCGATGAGTCCGAGACAGGCGCCCACTGGAGCGGGGAGAGAGGGGAGGAGTGTCCTTCCTTTCCCTTCCCTCTACCGGCTGTGGGGAGAGATGGTCCACTGAACGTCGAATCCCCCACTCCATGCTGCGTACCCGCCCAGCGTCGCGAGAAGGCCTCACCTCGGGCAGGGATCCCTGGGTTCAAAGGTCGGGGAGCGCGAAGCGGCGCAGCCGCATCCTCCAGGGAGAGCAGGATGATGCCCTCTCCTTGCTCTCCCCCGCCCTTTCCAGGAATCCCTTCCCGAGACCCTTTGGCTCCTTCAGGGTGCGCCAAAGGGTCTCGGAGAGAGATCCGAGTCAGCAGGAGAGGCGCAGGGAAGGAGGAGCTGCGTTTCCTCGGAGACTGGCTGCAGCGGACGGCGCATGCGATGTCCGAAGGCGGAAGAGCGGGCGTTGCTCCTTCCAAGACCGGGAAGAGGAAGGGGAAGGAGGGGAGAGAAGGAGAAGAGATTAGCACGCGCGCCCTTCCTCCTCGCTATCTCTCGGGACTCCTTCCCGAAGACTCCTCGAGCAGCGGAGCTGCTGACATCACGCCGCCGCCGCCGCCAAGGAGAGAGAAAGGCGGAGCACAGCACCTACGGAACTTCCAGATCTTGCCAGAGATGAAAGCGGTGAGGCACTGTGCATCCTCCATCCATCCACCCCTACTCCTTGCCCCCCTCTGGCGTTGCTCCAGGAACCCCTTGACCTCCGTGCCTCCTGAGGTCACTCCGCTGTGTTCTCCCTCCACGCAGGCCCACGAGACCACACGCACGGGGAGCCGTCCGCAGTCCTTCCGCTCGCCCAGCGCCCTCCACAGTCTCCTGTAGGACTTACACGAGCGCTCGGCTTCGTGGGGACTCTCCCCAGGAAAGTCGACTGTCCCGACCCTTCACTCCCCAGCGATGAATTTCGAATGTCTCAGCTGCTGGGTCATCGTGTCCACAATTCCTTTTGTGCACGGCGGCTCCTCAGCGGCCCTCATGCGGGACGAGTCAGTACCATCTCGAGGCGGGTCTCTCCCACGCGGGTTCTCCCCCTCCGGGGAGCATTCTCGTCTCCCCTGTGGCGCTCTTACGGGGGTCGAAGGAGCTTCGGAGGAGGCCGGCAGGTGGCAGATCGCCTCCAACTGGTGGCAGCAGCGCGACCTTCTCGCAGAGCGGACGCGGTGCCTCAGCGGCTCCCACAGAGGTAGCGAGGGAGGAGAGACTCTTCCCCCCGTTCTTTCTCGCCTTTCCCTTTCCTCGGAATACTCCCGGGACTACATTTCTTCGTCTGTTTCTCTTCTTGAGCGCGGAAAGGCCAACTCTTCTGGAGGAGAAGAAGGAGGGAGGCGAACCCGCTACTCCTCCTGGTTCCTATACGGGAAGACATCTTCCTCCTCCTCCTTCCCGTGCTTATCCTTCCACCGACTCCCCATTCTAAAGCTCTGGAGCTGAGTGAACGCGTGAGCGAACCTGAGTAGCAACTGCCGCCTCTCAGCCTCCAAGGAACCGCGCTGCGGCAGGCACGTTCAGGGATGGGAGAGGGAGCAACTGGGGATGAGGAAGAAAATCCTTTGCGCCCGGAACTCTTCCACTTCTCCGGAGGGACCAGGAGAACAGGACTGAAGGATGAACAAGAGTCGTTCTCTTTCCGCTTTTCGCTTCCAGAGAGAAACTTCCGGGAAGCACAGAGGCATCAGGATAGAACGAAAAAGGAACAGAAGGCGGCGGAGGAGCAGAGCGACGCACGCGCGCAGTTCGAGAGCATATCGCAGTGCACATAGGAGCGATGCGCGCCAGGAGGAAGAGCAGCGGTGGGACGAGGCCGCTCGGCACACCTTCGAATGATTTGCCTTCCTCTGCGCTACTCGGCTGCTCAAATTCTGGATGCTCTGGGATCGAGATAAAGAAAACGCATAGGGAGAGAGGCGCTTCTTCTCGCTTGCAAAGGAAGGACTCCTTCCCCGTTGAGGTCCACTGGGAAGATTCATTGAGAGTGAAGGATTCTGTGTCTTCCCAGCATCCCTCCTCCCTGACGTCACATGATGAATCGGCTTGCAGAGGGGCCTCGCCGGCACGTCGAAGCTCTGCACGACAACTAATGGTAGGTGCCGGATGTTACGATGGGTTGGATCATCGCCGCTACCCACTCCTTTGGTACAGCATCCTTTTTTTTGCAACGTCACGGAGGATCTTAATTAGAGAGAGCGACATGTGATCGCCGCTCTGTATGCATCTTCCTGAGTCTTTCGCACGTGGGTATCGAAAGAAACGCGATCTGCTAGAAGATGACCCAGTTGGCGACCAAGGGAAGGCGACATCTTCGCTCCTACGGTCTAGAGAACACGTCAAGGACGCTGAACCTCCTCTGCGGAACCTGACCTCAGTAAAAAAGACGTGGACATTCCGCTGCAGCAGCGACGAGCTGCTGGTGTAGCTCGAGCTGATCATAGCCTCAGGGATTGATCCGATAACGCCAAAGGCCAAAAGGCCCACCTTTCTGATAGATCTTCCCGACCCACCGAAACCATTCGTTTCACAAAGGGAGGGTCCCTGCAACCAACCTTCTATCCACAGTCGAGCACCGTCCGACGAAACCCTCACTGCAGCGGATATGAGGAAGCTTCTTTGCGCCGGGTGGAGGTCGCGAGTGCGCGAACTGCCAAAGGTCATCCACTATCGCGGCTGCTGCTCATGAATACAGCGAGACAGCAAGGAAAGCGGTGGTCAGAGTGGATGGAAGCTTTTGAGGGCGTGGCGGTTTCCAGGTGACTGATTCGGAAGCTCCGTGATCACCGAGGTCCAGAACCAGCTCGAACCAGCTTGGTGTGCGAGCTCATGGTCCTGCGGATGCAGCGTCTCCGGAGCCGCTCTCTTCCAAAGGAAAAGCGTGGCCCCGGATTTTTTTCCAGCTGTACCGCCACGGACACTTCTCTATCGGAATTTTCTACGCGTCCCTAACTCCAAAGTCTTGCAGAACAAAACTGCTCGGCCCATCCCCGCCTAGCATAGCAGTTTTCAAACCCGGTTGCCTGGACGCTTCCTGGTTTTTCCTATCCAGAAGCTTCGACTATCAGCACTGTTCCCCATTCTCTTTCAATTGCTCTGTATCCCCCCCAGCCCCTATTTTTCCTTTTCCTGCTTCCTCTTCCGATAGATTTCCAGAATCCGCAAAATTCCCCCCCCCCCTTTTGTTTAATTTAATTGGTGCTATTACGTTTCATCTTTGATGCATTGTGTTTCTGATGCCAGCTCATCAGTGTCCCTTTCCCTCTGGCTTGCTCCACACACTGGAGCACAGATGCGCAATCTGAAGAGGACCGTCAGGTACATCACGGGCGCGCGGCGCTCCATTTCAGCGCTTCACCCTTCCGGCCTTTCCCTGGCGACCTCCTCCAGAGTCCATGGGATGTGTTCTGCTCAGGAAACGGACGCCGACTGGGGTGGCTAAGGTCCCAAGAGGATGAGCAGCCTCAGGCTGCAGATTGCATGGCGAAAGGGGTATTCTGCAGGAGAAACACACCAAGGCGACTAGCCTCGCTGAGAGCGGTTGCAGCGAACGACGAGGTAGCTAGGGAACAGGGTCTGCAATCGGGTTACGCCAAGGTGTTCATCGCTCTTGCAATAAACTTGGAATCAGCAGGAAGCAGATCTTTCTCTGGAGCAGCATAGTCCTGGGCAACGCTCAACGCATACTTTGGCGTGGATCGAAAAGGGTTCGCCTCCTTAGGGAAGGGGGGGATCACGAAGTTCTTTAGCACTGTCCACGCCATCCGATGGCTCATCTAACTCTTCAAGTTATGAGGGATGCTCCGGGATGGTTAGGGGACCACCCTATGGATCCAGGAGTGGTTCCAGAGGAAGGAGTCCGTCCCCCTCACGCTTGGGAGGGAACCCCAAAGGGAACTCTCTCCTTGGCTTTCTCTGGAGGGACCCCGAAAAGGATCCGCTCCTGAATTTCCTCTCCGAGGAGAACCCGCAAGGGAACGGCTCCTTGTTCCCTCCTCCTCTGAAGAGAACCCCAGAGGGACGCTTCCGAATTTCTTCGAAGGGTCGCTCCTCGAAGGGGCAGAGCACTGCTGTAGCACTCCGGTGAGACAACCTCCCGAGAGGGGTACCAACCAGCTCCATGGTACGTGGAGACATAAGTGGAGAATGGAGACGTCCCCCCTAGGAGAGGAACGGCTCCATTGTCACAACCAGAGGGCATCCCCAAAGGGCTCCTCGATTCATGGAAGGTCCCCGGATAGTCAACTTGCAGTCCCGGCCTGTCAACGGGGGCATTCGATTTCCCATCATTGCCGCACTCAAAGACCAACCAGTGCCATCCTGCGGGGGGGGTAGGGAACTCGAAACCCACGACGCACCCCTCATTCTCGTCGGCGATCCTTCCATATGGGGATTCGAACCCGCAACGCTTGGCACCACACACGCGGATGCCGAAGCTACGCGTCCGCCAACGCAGTCCGAGGTTTCTACTCGGAAGAGGGGGGGGGATAAGAGAAATGTGACGCACATGTCTTCTGGCGGGGAAAAAAATTCCAATCTTCGAGCTCCTAATCCCTTTCACGTTGCTCCACAACTCGCCATTCTTAAGGGAGCAGGACTGCGGATAGCACCGAGTCAAAGAGTTCCATGAGGGTTGAGATCCTCTCCGAACATCTAGTCCGTCTGCATCCACGTGGAGTAACCCTGAGAAGCATCCTGACTTCTAGCTGTCGGTTTCAAAACAACGGGACGGGCCTTCTTGAGTTCGGGAACGCAGGTCTTGCGACTTATGCAAAGAACTGCGTTCCCGAATTAAAAGATTCCCGAGACGCTCAGACGGACGCGCAGGTGGAATTCCCACCAAATCTGGAACTCAAGAAGGCGCTGACAGGAAAGACCCAAGCGATTTTGCCCCTCTTCCTAATCCAGAGAGTTCTGTCGACGACGAGAGATGTCCTCCTAGCAAATATTCCCCCGTGGTGCTGCCAGGACCTCCTGGATCTCCAGAACCTTCGCAGCAGAGGCTTTCTTGACGCATCTCTCACTTGTCTGGAGCTGCAGGGTCCGGGGAATGCTCTCTCATGGCACAGGAGTGAAGAGAGACGCTGAGAATTGGAGCTGCGGTGAAGGTGGAATGCAGGGTGGAATTGAGGGTTCATTCTTTTTTTATGGAACGGGCAATTACAGCGGTGGCTCGCTCCGGGATGCCTTTTGGTTCATTGACTCCAAGACTCCGACGGGTTTCGGTTTTGGGAGAAAAGCATCTCCTTCCACAAGATTTTCAAACCGTTGGGGTTTCTTGATGATCAGGCGTCAGCAAGGCCAAGACCGGGTCGACTCCTCCTCCTCTACCACTCGATGCTGTTCCTCTTGATTTTTTTTCAGGTCAGGGGTGAACCCCAAGCCAACGGCGAACAAAATTCACAGCAGAAGATCCACGAGAATGAAAAGATGTGACCTGGGATTCGGTTCACTCGGAGTCGTTCTAAACAGCAAAATGCTCGTGCAAGAGGTGCTTGGAACCCCGCCAGCGATCGAAGTTGACCCAGATCGAAGAGTCTTCCGATGATAAGTTTCTATGGTATTCTCTGCCTTATTCTCCTGGAGTCATGAGCCTGCAACGCCCTCAGAGGCAGCCACTCTGAGGGGAAATTAATGGAAGCAGCCAACTGGCATGATGAGATCTCTATTTTGTCCACGGTTGGCTTTTACAATGCAAATTAAGCCAAATGCAGAGCCAACCGTGGACAAAATAGAGATCTCACCCTGCCGGATTACGATACCAATCGGAGCCGCAAGAGAACTACCAGGGGGAATGCATCCCCGGACTTTATAAGATGTAGGAGGACGGAGAGTATTCCACATCTATTAGTGGGATTGTGGTGTCCTCCTGCTAGGGTAGGAGAAGCTGGTTGTTACCTCTTGCACCCCACGGGACTTGATAAGGTGCTCGCTCTTTTCCCCAGAGCCATCCACGGTCGCGGAAGTCATGACGTTGTGCTGCGTTGATGGCACCGATCTAGCCAGACTAAGATGGTACAAGGCGTCAGTGAGTTAGGAAGGCTCACCATGGTGCGACGTTCTAGCAACTGGTCCCACCTCGACGCCAAAGACAGGGAAGGCGAGGAAGACATCGCTCACATTGCGGGAAGACTCTGATGTTGTAGGACTGGAGTGAACTCATCTGGAGGGTGCTTCCGCTGAGTCTTCCCAGCAGCTGCTCACAATTTTCTATGTTTTCTTTCTTCACTACTCTATTTATTTGTTGCTCTTTTCTTTTCTTGCATCCAACCGTTGCTCTCCTTTTTTGGTCCCCGTTGGCGGCCATGTGGCTGCAGTTTTCGCTCATGGTACCAAACGTCCCCACGTGGAGGAGGATCGACGCCAGAATGGGGGTGCGTCGTGGGTTTCGAGTCCCCTCCCCCCGCAGGATGGCTCTCGTTGTCCTGTAGGCTTTGTACACGGCACTGGTGGAAGCCGTAAACCGGACGTCCTAGTTGGCTTACCGGGATTGGAAGTGGACCCTCCGGAGTTTTGCCAGGAAGCAAGGAGCCCCTCGGGGTTTCCCTCCGGTTGTCCCATCCCCACCATTGGGGTGGGTGGAACCCTACATCCCGTAACACAGAGCTGGTCGATGCCCCTTCGGGGAATTTTCTCCGGAGTGTTACATCAGCGCTCTGCTCCCTTCGAGGAGCACCCTTCAGAGAAATTCGGAAGCGTCTCCACGAAGTTCTCTTCAGAGGAGGAGCGAACAAGGAACCGTTCCCTTGCGGGTTTCTTCCAGAGGAGAAATTCCAAAAGAGGATCCTTTCCGAGTTCGCTTCGGAATAGAAACCAGGAATGACCCCTTCCGTGGAGTCCCTCCGGAGTAAAACCAGGGAGAGAGTTCCCTTCGGGGTTTCCTATCACAAGTAAGAGGAACGGATTCCTTCTTCCGGAACCTTCCTGGATTCATAGGATGGTGTCCCTAACGTGGAGATCCCTAACGTGAGGGAGTTGCATGCACCTCCGGGTGGCCTGGACAGCGTTAAAGAGATTTGTGAGCCCTTCTTCTCCTAGGAGGCGAACGCTTCTTCAAAACTTGGAGAACCAGGAAAAAAAGAAGCAGAAGAGAAAAAAAGTGGAAGGAAAGCAGAGAAAACAGAACCCAAGAGGATTTCCACCATCCATTGCATGGGGGACCCCTATGCAAAGCACTCCTTCACCACTGGATACAGAGGAACGTGGACGCTCATAGTGACAGGTTTGGGAAGAAGGAGACCCTCCCGCACCTGCTGTTGGGCTGTGATACCCTCCGACCCCTTTGGAATCGCCTCGCGACGATCCTAGGGATCCCGGAGGGCGGTTCCAGGGACATTTGGAAACGCCTCTTCGCGCGTGCCGCTTTGCCGCCAGCTGCGTCCCTCGCGGTACTCTGCTGTATCCGCGGGATCGCGGCGGCCTGGAACGCGGAAATAAGGGACCAGAATGGCAAGGACGCCACCCAGTGGACGCGGATCTTCCTGAGGACCGCCTCGAGATGGCTCCACCTCGGCACTATCCGGACAGAACTTGCCAGCATCCTGAACAGGATGCAGAGCACGCCTGGCAGCAAGCATACCGTCATCCCTTCCTCGGTCCCCTTCTTCCCCGTGTATAATTTCCCCTCCCCTGTTTTTTAGTGTTTATTTTTTATTTCTTTTTGTTTTCCCTTCCCCCACGCTTACGAAGCAGACCTCGCCGGTCTGTTCACCGCTCTTCGGCAGGTTCATTGAGCGTGGTAGAACCAACGGTTCTACCACAAAAATGTATTTTTATACTTGACGTAATAAAGGTCCCGGAATAACCGGCTGAGAGTCCTGCAGCACGGAACACACACCAGACGGCAGGAAGTCATGAGTAATTGCTTCAAAATGGAAGGAAGACGTGTTCAGGTGGCACTCTTGTCTGATCTAAACACGTCATATGCAAAGAAGGGGCCTCAGACCCATCGCCAATGGTCAGATGAGTAGAACGCTCACAGTGAATCCAACCTCTATTCCGAATTTCAATCTCAGTTTCCGGAATAGTTCCTGTTGGCCCAACCGAAGATGCTGTTTTTTCCATGGTCTGAGGGACATCCCTCCTTCAAGCAAACCACAGCACCCTTTCATGAACGGGAATTTCCTGTCCGCGATTCTGGCTGGTTGGCGATTCGGCACCTCCCCACAGGAAGAGGTTTGCAGATCGGGGGACCGACCGTCTTGTGGAGCAGGAAAACTTGGGTGTAAACGGCGGGAAAAGGAAGGATGAGACCTACTTTACCCTTCCCATCGAAGTTCGCATCTCTCCGAATCCATGAGGGAGCTGCAGAAAGAATGGTAGGGAATTTCCACTTTGCAGCCTTCTTCCGCCAACACCGAACTCCAGACGGTGGGAGGTGGGGGAGGGGGGCTTCCGTCTCTCTGCGCCACCTACAGACGGACCGATCTCAGGTACATGGGTGATTATCCTAATTTCCCACAGAAAAAATTATAGAGCCGGAGTATGTATTTTTCTTTCGCTTTTCCAGGGAAAGAAAGAAGGAAACAGAGGAAGAGCCACCATCACGCTTGTCCTTGCTTCTTACTGAAAAGGTCTTACCCCTTTTTATGACTCCACAACATGCCGAAACAAAAGTAACGACCCTGTCCACGTGAATCATCCCTACGAAGGGGGGGGAGCCGGCCGCTTGGCCCGACTAGCTGCGACTCAGGAAAATTGGAAATTGCTCTTTGTGTTCGTGGGATTTGATTCCTTGCGCTCTCGCGCGTGTCGCCGCTGCTGCTACGAGGAGTGGATGCTTCCACGTGACCTTCCCCGCGCGGATCCGACCCCGTGTTCAACACGTGTCGCTTCCTCTCTTCCCTCGAGTTCCGATGAAGTTGCAGAACGCCCCTCGCGCTCGCGGGCCAGAATGCTCGGAGCCGTAAATTTGGCTCACCTCCTGTAGCTCCTATGCGAACCACTGTCAACGGAGAGATGACTTCATCTCGCACCCGGTCCGTACGCGGTAATCCTTTGGGGATTTCGCTGCGCGATAACAGCCCACGATTAATGATGCAGGCGTCCTGCGTCTCACCTGAATCTGTTGCAGAGAACCTTTGCAGCCTCCGTGCGACTAACGGTGTAGGAAAGCACCGACGGCGGAGGTGCCTTCCTCCCCGGATGCACCCCTGCTCTCGGCATGCCAACGAACGAAATGCAGGGCGGTCTTGCGAGCGGAGCAAATTGCAGCTCCCTGTATTTTCAGTTAGGCTGAACCCCACTTTTCGTAAGACCGTGGTCACAGCTTTTACTTTTAAAGAAAGGCTGCTTTCTAATTTCCTTCCCGATCTCCTTTAAGGAGATCGCGAATTGAGGCGACCAGAGGGGAACCCGGAAGGGAACCGGTTCCTTGATTCCTGGAAGGACCCCGGAGGGTCCACTTCCATTTCTGACTAGTCAGCGGAGACATCCGGGAGATTCCTACTTCCATCAGTGCCGCCGCACCCGAATGGGGCCATCCAGCGTCATCTTGCCATGGGGACTCGAAACTCACGACACACACCCCATTCTCGACGCCAATCCTTCACGTGAGGATTCGAACCCACAATGCTTGTTACCACGCTAGCAGACCGCAGCCACCCGGCAGCCAACGCGGGTTTCATTTTTTTTTTTTTTTTTTTCTCGACGATTTCGGGAACTGATGATGCAACCTTCATCGAAAATGGATTGGAAGATCTTCCTGATGCTAACGAGTTCTCGAGTATCTGGGAGGAGATGATGGAGGCTGCGTAATCGCTCTTCGATTGCCAGCGAACCTCTTCTGATTTGCCTTTCACGGTTCCCATGGATCACTTCTACGAATGTCCCGTCAGTTGCGTTGTCATCTTGCTCGCAAACAGCACATTTTGGCTTGGAATCCATCCTTGATCCCTGACGTTGTTTTTCGACCATTTCCGAATCATCCACCTGACGGGTGGTTTCCAAAGAGCACGCGAGAGACCCTTCATTGCGAAGTTCCCCACCAAGCAGTTCTTAGTAGCTCCTTTCTTTGGTTTACAGAATCAGCTTTTATTCTCTTCCCTGCAGTCTTCTTCTTGGTTCGAAACACGAAAAACAAAGGTGAACTGCATTAGCTGGCTTGTGCGAATCCTGAATGCCTCCAGCATCCTCCAGGAAAGGACTCCCCCCTTCGGGGCAGAACATTAACCATAAATGATGGCAATGGATGCACTATTTATTTATTTATCTATTATTCAATAGGCCGACAAGGCGCACTTTTTCATGGCAAGGAAATGGGACTCTGTAATCGTCGAGGTGCTCTTCTTCCGTAAGAGCAGCGCTCTTCTCTGAGAGGAATTAGGAAAACAAACAGGAGATGAAAGGTTCCCCGGCACCAGATCTTGTTTCGCCAGCGTCCTTTTAGCGGTGCGTATTCGCCCCACTTTCCTTCTTCCTCAGCGAACGCAGGACTTCGAATCGCTCCTGAAGCAGACGTCTTACGCCGAACCAAGTGGATGAAACCTCGTTTAGAAACCTTCCTTATTTGCCTGTTTGTTTGTTTTTCGTATTTTTCTTTTTTTGGTTTCTCATCTTTTCGGTTTCTCATCAGAGACAGCTCATCGGAGACAATCTGAGAACTAATGGGATGCAAACGTCCCTGCACTCAGGACGAAGAGCTCATGGTTTATTGATCTCCTAAACACTCTAAAGTTTCCGACTAGGCACCTCATCCATTCGCTTTCATTTTCGGAATTGCTCAGTTGCTCCCTGGGAAAGCATCCCTTCGGTTGCCTGCCGCTTTCCCTGGGCCCAACGATCGATCCCCATTAGTTGAAATCCCGCTTTCTACCCTCCTTCCGAACAGAATTGTAAAGCTGCTGTCTTTTCCTACTTACTAATCGCTTGAAAAATGCGATCCTCCTCGTCCGAAAATTCTTTCCTTCTTCCTTTGATGAGCTCGACGACATCACCTTGCTTCGGCCCTGTCTCCAAGGAAACAAATAGGAAACGAAATTGGTGAGGTTGAGGGTGTCAGATGACACCTTGAAGAATCTACCATGAATTCGTTTGCATGCTGTCTCCCTCTGTGGTCCCGACGATGGAGGCATCCCTGCACACTCCGAGAGCTGGATGCTTCCTGTTTTAGGGGCTTCACTTTTTTCCTCGGCCTTATTCCTCGGCATCCTCATGAAGCTGCTCGGAATTCTCCCGAACCTTCCTTTCTTGCGACTTCTCATTATAATCAGTCTGTATCTGGAGCGGAAAATAAGGAGAGAGCGTCCTCGTGTCCTGGATATGCGTCTTCCTTCTCTCTTCTGCTTTCGATCGAACTGGAAAAGCATTTCAACTCTTCATTTCAGCGACAAGCTTGGCCAGCATCCTGAGTCATCCCCATGGTGAAATTCCGAGTTCACCCTGAGCAGCATCTTCGAAGCTTTTCCTACGGGCTCGGATCCCGGTTTTCTGCTGTCCCCACACGGACGCTACCTCAGAATTGAGGCAAGAAGCGTCCACGTCTCGTCCGCCTAGAAACCTCGACTCGCATGTACAACTCTCCTCTAGGATGGGTGGATGCGCTGCAGCAGTTGTGCTCCTCGAATGGATCTTCTCTTGCACATTGCTTCTTGTGATTCTTATGGAGATCACCCGAGGCACAGAACTTTTTTCCTCCTTGCTCTCACCCCAATCATCGAGAATGGGAGTTTCCTCCGAAAATGAGGATCTCGAACGATGTCATTTGCGTTTTCACCTCTGTGCACTTTGCATTCTTTTCCGTTTTCTTTCTTTCTTTTTTTTTTTTTTTTTGGCTTGCGGTATATTTGTGAATCAGAAACTCCTTGACCACAATAGTCACCTTTTCGATCCGACAACTAAAAGCTTCGCGGGTGCTCCATCTCCCCGATCTTTATGGCTGGGTTTTGTGACTTGCTGTCGACTTTACTCCCACCGGCTGACCTCTCTGAATCTCCGATCTTGAAATCTGATCCTCTTTTTGTCTTCAGATGACATCTCCTTTTCTAACATTCCTTTTTTCCTCTTTCTAATCCTGCTTCGTAGCGTGGCATTGTATGGATCATGTATGTATAGATGTAACGCTCGTCACGCACATCTTAAGAAGGAAAACATCACGCAAATAATATGAAGATTGATGTGGAGTTAATGCAGTGCAGTCGTAAGATGGCTTGCAGAGCTGAGCCCAGAAGGTAAAAGTTTTGGAAACTGATGAGCTGCGGCAGCTTGAACCAAGCTTTTAACGTTTTATCATTTTTACAGTACATTTATAGATTTCTGGTGATGATTGAAGTAAATCTTTTGTAGAGTGCAGTTAATTGGAAACTTCGTTCATGAAATACATCTTATATAACACTTGAGACGAATAAGAACTATAAATGAATCAATTGAAATGAAAGACGAGTTTGGACTCCTTCTTTAGGGTTTCCCAAAGAAAAGTGAAGTGCCAAAGGCAAAGTCTGTGAGGACTCACAAAGCTATGCAATAACCATAATATATTAATAACTACTGAATCACCGTTAGTATTCTCATCGAATTACAGACTAAAGTGGACTGTATGAAAGAAGGCAGAAGCAACTTTCATCCTGTTTCAGAAATTTCCCCGAAAAAGCACGGAGTCTCAAAATCTTCTGAAAATCCAAAGCGAAGATCAGAAAGTACTTTGCTTTCAGGAGCCAGTGACAAGTACTTTGCTGCATGGTACTTGCTTGTGTCAAGATTGAAGTTCGCCCGTGTAGATGCAAAAGATCTCGTCGGCAAAGGACATTTGCAGGAAATTCAGTGCAGTTTTAGGGTTTTCAGAACGAAAGGGTGTCCTTGGACAGAGGGGGGGAATCTTAGAACACCTTCAAGAATGACTCTGTGGACAGTCGCTCCACCTCTTGTCCTCTTGAGCCTGATTTTCGTGCCAAGGAAGCTTATAAGAGTGTGTTGTTAGCATCTTCAAAATCTCTCTGATTTTCAAGTTGCTTATGAACTCCGACATTTCGAATTTAGTGGATACCCACTGCTGAAACATGGCTGCAGGCAGTACTGTTTTCTGTTGCATCCATGACATGCCGGGAACGGCTGATACCAAGAACGAAAGTGATCTGGTTGAACGGAAGCCACGAATTGCCAGTGAGAGCACAGAGTTCCAGAGCAGTCTCTTTTAGATCCATCTTCTGTGAAATGCTTTGAAAGGACTGAACGAAAGAATGAAACTTCGCAGCCCATGAATAATTTAAGCTTCCCGTTCCAGCATTAAAACCGAAAAAGTAGATATCTGGCACCTAGTGAAAGAGCCTCCACCCCACTTTACACTTCCACGAGAGAGAAAGGAGTGGGAACGCATTGAAGAGGCCAAAATTGAATGGGGAAAAAAACGCTCACAGGCACTAATGCGTAGCTGTTTCTTCGGTCTGTTTGTTTCAGAAACGCTTTCCCAATCCAAGATGCCTACCATGGCGTGTTAAAAGCAATATCTATGATCACCAACTCTGTTAAAAAAAAAACAAAAATGGTGAGAATGCAATGCGGATGAGGCTGGAATCTTGGAGGTCAACTTCAGATTGCGCAACGCAGGGCTTGCAGTTCCGTCGAGATCAAAGTGACCACTAATCCACGACAAAAGACGGGGTAAAGCGAACCTCCACAACATCGAATAATGAGCCATGTGAGAACGCAAATTTGCAATTCTATACATCCAAAGGACGGTCCCCCAAAGCCCCTCACTTTATATTAGGCGAGCATTAAGCGTTTGGCCTGCTGAATCGCCCGTACCGGTGGAAGTTGGTTTTTTGATTCTGATGAGAAATGCCAAGTTGATGACCCAAACCATGGAGGATACCTCTAGAGCAAAGATGAAAGGTCGTTGATTCTGCTTGCAGATCTAAGCACCACGTAAGCTTATCAAAACTAAGACACATCTTCAAATGTAGGAACGTTGTTTACTAGGTGCTTAGTATCGAGATCTGACTTTCCAGCGGTTGTGTAGCAAGGAATGATTTCAGTAAGGAAAAAAAAGCGATCATTATTATGGGGAGGAATATTCTTCTTAGAGCTGCGATGCCTGATTGACTTTAGCAAATGTCTTCGCTTTGGGATGACATTCGAAAATGAAACTATGCCTGCGACAGTCACGGAGCGAAAATTCTCGTCCTTTTGCTCATGCAATGCACAGACGAGACCGAATCGGATACGATATTCCAACTACGATATTCCTTCTAAAACCTTAAGATAACTCTTGGTTTTGGAAGGATTCTTTTCGCTGTTTTAGATCATGACGATCCATTTTATGATGCTCCTGTGGTCAATCGATGCGACAGCGATAGTGATATTCCATAATCAGATGACCTTTAGCACTTTATGATGATGTAGAGCACGAACTTGCATTACGTACCTCCTGAAAGATCACGAAATCGTCCACCTGTTTACGGTCCTCGAACACAGAAGATGAACAGCAGTCAACGCATGACGAAGTCAAAAACCACGGCTGTCAGCGAGGGCCACCTCCGTCAAAACGAATAAACCTGCAAAAAAGCAGAGCAAAAATTACTGTAGCCCGCGGCAAGTCTTTGATGCTTACTTATCCATATTACGTCAGCTGCGACAAAATGAAACTAAAACTGCTTGCTCAACAGTTTCAAATGTTGGTTCAAGAAAACTTGCTGCTGGAAAATGTGTGAAAGTACCACATGGAGTTCTCGAAACGAAGAAACCATTCATTGATCACAGATTCAAAAATCGGATCTCCCTTAAATGCAGTGAAGTACCTGTGACCCGAATAGAAGAGATAAGACATAGAAGAGCGGAAACAGGAGAACGCATGTTCGCTGTGTGGCGTAAAGGAATTGTAGAAGAATGATGGTCTATCCATGAAGAAATACGCAAATGGACAAATTGCGACATCGTGACCTGCAGGATCTAATTTTTGAAAATGGTCCGGCGAGTCGATCCGGCAGATTCTTGAACTTACCTGTGCTGCGACTGACATGCTACAGAAGCATCCGATTTCTTAAAGTGTTTGCTTCTTTGGGCAGGAACATCGTAGAACATCGTCCCGTTTTATTGAAACGGAGATGACAGTGGTCAGAACCATCAGGTCGAAGGCGAGCAGAGCTCACAGCGGATTCTCACACGTCAAACAGCTAGCCAGTGAAATTCCCAAGAAGGAAGAGATGAGCCGAAAAGGGAAGTGAATCTTGATGAAGATAGCAGCAAATTCCATCATTCTATTCAGGAATTTTCTTCAGCTTAGCGTGTCTCACGCAGCAAGCTGAAGAAACTGAATCTACGATCAACGTACTCTGCCGAAGTACAAGTCGCTGTATATCCTATGGAACGTATGAGTCAGTCTACTCGGTGCAAACGACGCGCGTAATCATAATGTGAGATCACAGGGGGCATGCTGGAGTATGATTCACACGTGCAGATAAGGGAATACATTGAATTCAAAACGCACTTTTACATTTGACGGAACGGCTTTCCAACATCTTTCTAATCTTTGGATGCTGGTTGAAGTTGAGATAAAGTTTGCTTGGGATGTGAACTTAATGGTAGGAGAAGCGCCTAAGAAGCGCTGCTGAACTCTGTCTTGCCCTTCATGAAGAATCCTCCGTTTCGTGCACATTTCTTTTTATCAGTGGCACTCTTAAAGTTGAGAATACGCTCGAAAAAGAAGGGGATCTGCCAGCTCATGTCGTGTTTCTGCAGGCTCTTATGGAAAGCACATGCCTCAAACCGTACTCAATACCTGTCATGCTGCACCCTTCACAGTGCAATTGAAATGCAGAGAGCTTCCAATTGATTCTCACCGTGTCCAAAGGTTTGGAATGCTGAGCTGACTTGCCGTTGGGTATTAAGTACAATTTTGACACCTGACAGAAAGCCAAGGAATTTTGGGGGTTTTGAAACCTTACGCATATTTTCCCTAGTTAATTTTTGCATATAAAGTTATTTCTTGTGATAAATTGAAATTTAAAGGTTTTTGAACGGTGCCATAGAAAGCTGTTAAGGAAACAGCACTGTCGTCATTGTCTACTATTCTTGATGATGCCTGCAATGAGCTTCAGATTATTAGAATTTGGCTCCTTTTTGCAGATCCCTAGAAGCGTTGGTTCATTTATTTTACCTTAAGGCTTCATCAAACCATAGCGCTAATTTGGTTAGTTAATGTTTCTGTACTATTCACAGCTCCCGGGATCCAGCGATTAACTGTACGAAGGAATAAGACGTACACAGGCGATAGCATTAGATGTGGTTTTCCCTGATGGGTATTCTAGCCGTTTCGTTCATAAATTATCAAGTCATCAGCTGATATTTTCTCCAATAAAATTGGATGCTTGCTAAGGATCCATTTTATTGACATGATTTTGTAGCTACTGTGCAGCTATTGAATAGATCATATGATATCATATCAGCTTCGATTTGAAATGATGTAATGGAAGTGTGCAGTCAATACAGTTCAATGCAATGACGGCAAACTGCAAAAGGAAAAACAAAAATCCCTTTTCCCTTAAGAAAACAGATGGAACAGAATGAAAAAACACGTGAGAAATAATAAGGAGTGGAAATAAAATCACAATAAAATACTAAGGAAATAGGTGAGGCATTGCAGAGAAAGCATTCACATTTATTAAATATTGCACAGTTAACCATGTACATACATATAAATTTAATATTTACACGTGAATGCTCTCAAAAACATCAAGAAATTGGAAATCATTTTTAATACATGGGAATTTAGAAAATAAATGTTTTCAATTAGCATGGTATTCCTACTACAATACATCTGATTAATCATGAGTATTTTGCAAACAGCTGTTTTGCAGTGTTTTTATTTAATTGAAAATTAATGGAGTCTTTCAAAACATCCTTTTTCTTTGGCATGGCTGATTTAATTAAATTTAGGAATTTCATCGGATCATTAAATTTGCATTCTTTAAGCACACATTAGAAAAATGGAGAATTTTTGCTTAGTCTTCTTCTAGAAGCAAAAATATGAATCACTCGATTTCCAGGTTCTTTCATATTAAATATGAACCCAAAACATGACGGAATGTTTGCTACATATTCTCAGACTACATCATCACCCAATAAGAGGCTGAGTGCTTACTCAGAATATAGGGAATACAAGAATCATTGAGAAGAATGAATGTATCTTTCAAAGTATGATTTGAAACATCTTAAGGTCGAGTACGGAGAGAACATGAAAAATTGTACACTTCTAACGTTCGCACTTCACTCATAACTCATTATCTTCTGTAAATTTCTTCTAAAAATATTCCTGAAATATCCACTTAAAAAAAAAAAATTGCTATAAAATTTTGATCCCAGTGCTTCAAACAAAAGTTGGCAGATGAAGGGACACCAAACACGTTTAAGAACCTCAGTAGAACATCTGTTAATTTAGACAATAGTATTGGAGACGTAAGCCTGGGCTCCGTGAATAGAAGAGTACTCTTTGCAAAAAGACACTAACAGCTTCCAGAAAAAAATTTCGTCTTTCAAATATGAAAAGAGAGGAGATACAATACAAACTAGAAATGCACAGCAAGCTATATTCTGCACTAGGAATAATGAATTACCTCCGATTCTTCATCTGTAAGTTCAAGAATTTCATATAGGCGCCATAATTGATTCACGCGAAATTTCCTGCAAATCCGGGAATCGGTTTGAATCAGTTATCTCAGATCTAACGCAGATATTCACTTTAGAATCCGTTTTGGTTTAGTGCTCACAATATGATCTGCAATAACACGGCTGTTTAAATGCTTCGATACTCTTTTCCTTCTTGCCAGATGGCTTCGAAATAAGAAATCGTGCAAGAGACAGAAAGAATCTACATCTACGAAGCTACAAGGAGGTTTCTCCTTGTAGCTTTCGAACACCGTTACAATCATACAAATTGCTTTGCTTTAGCGCGAATAAAGAAAAAAATAGACTGAAACTGAGATGGAACGAATTTCATGAAGCAGTAGAGAACAAAAGTCATGCACTTTCTCATTAAAAAAAAACATAAGAAATATTAGCATATAGAAGAAAATGTGCATATAGAATGCTATCAAAAGGTTAGCATCCGCTTAGGTCTGTGGGTGCACAGCTTTGAAAGAAAGGCAAAATTCCTCAAAAAATGAATAACTACACTGACGTTTGGTAGTTGTTGTTGAATTACTTCATCAATAAAAATCATCGCAAATTACTTATATTTTCAGTGGATCGCTAGTTCCTATAGAGCAGTTTGATTAAATAGCTTCAATCTCATTTGTAGGAGCTCTTTTAACGATGTCATTTAATGTTGGGTTACCGAAAATTAGTTTACACTTCGTATCAAGAGATTTCAACGTTGTTGATTGATGGGCTATATGTATCGGTGATGAGCAACTTTTCATGCTAAACGGCAATTCATCCTCAGCTTCTATCAAATTTCTCCGGCTGTTTTTGAACAAAAAAATACCTAAGCCGTCAGCTGATGACTTAGGTAATCTTTTGCACTCTTTTTTTGCACTTTTCTTGATATTTAGTGTCGAGGGTTTTTTTTCTCGTCATTCTCTTTTTTATGGTTTTCGGTTACTGGCAACTCATTTCATAGCGTACTCTCAAAGACATTTGAAGAATAGATAGTTATGTACTTGAGAAAAAAATTCAGGATAAAACTCAGTTGAATTTGGAAGAAGTTGGAAATCGGAAATCGAATTTTGTTTATTTTTTTTCACACGTTTAAGGATTTTCCACAATATATTCATTGATGTCTTCAAATTGTTTTGGCCATGAGCAATTTCCTCAATCTGCTGTTGCAGCACATTGCAAAGCAATCCTGCTCTTTCGATATTGCTTTTGATTTATGAAGATCTGTTTCATGATTTTCAATTGAGTGTTTTTCTGAATTTGTACAAGAGTTCCTTTTCATTTACTTAATTTGGAATATGGAAAGATGGAAAACGATGAAAACGACCTATGATATCTATCTATTGAGGAGAGTGTAAAATGAAAAACTTGTGGACTCTCACTGAAAATTTTTCAGAATGTACTTAGATCTGCTCTGGTCAAAATACCTTTTTATGTTGATAGAGTTCATATGATAACTGTTGAGTTAAAAATCCATCTGATATTCTTGCATGTGTGCATGTAAGACTTTACCTTTTTCCTTCTTTTGTCTTCTAATTTTTTTTTGGCTGGAGTTTTCGAGTTGAAATTTTTACTTCTATTTTCATTTCAGACTGAACTTCATCTTGAATTACTTTCTACAAAGAATTAATAGAGAACGGTATGTCGCATTACAGTTTTAAGATTTGCTCAATATTTCCGCCATTGGAATTGATTTATAGATTAAAGATTGTGTTCTTCATTCCCTGTTTTGATGGTTCACTCTGGCTACAAAATCAAAATGACGAAGAGTAGCAATGAAAATAGGAGACATATGAGTGAGTAGCATTAATTTCCAGTCTTTATAATTCATGATTACGTAGTTTTTGAGTTCATAAATGTGCAAATATCAAACAGCCTAAGGTGTTTGCAGATTTATAGCTGGAGATTTGGTCCACTCATATAATGTATTTTTGCTCTCGTACGTAAAAAAGTGATGCTTTCTTTAAGCAAGTTCCCTGAAATTCTACATTGAAATGTGAAAAAATTAAAAGGGTTAGCTCATCTCCAAGTCGTACTCGAAAATGAAACCATGTATTTTTTTTTTCCCCTCTGTACCAAACATGTACTTATTGAATTGTTGAACGTGATGTGCATTTACTTTTCTTGCTGTCTGGCAGTAAATACTTTTATCGGTATATACCTTGAAATTACTATACAAATGCACAAGATGATGTTTTCTTCGTTCAGACATTTGTGTAAACTTGTCTTTTCCAAACAGAGTTGGAATGTCAAAAAAAAAAAACATGTAATGAAACTGCAGGAGTGGTAAAAGCCAAGACCTTGGAATTGTGTCCATGCATATGTAGAGATATGTATTCTTTACTTGTAACGGATCTCTGTACATCTTACTGTTCGGGAGGAGGTTGGAATCAGTTTTTGGAGTAGGGCAGCTCATCTGATGTGACGGCGATGAAAATTTGAATTCGAACATATGTACAAAGAAATATGACTCGAAATCCTTGGCTAAAGAATTTTGCCAAAGCATAACACGCCGATCGTAATTAAACTGCCCTGTTCGTCTGTACATGCTTTTCATTCGCACGTCAGGTACCGTGGAAATACACTTATATGAATGTAGAAAAAGTACAAGTTATTCCTTTCCCACAGCGGGTGTGTCCCAAGCTGTTTTCAACGCAGGCTGTGAACATCGAATTGTATTGACGTCTTTTCTAGAATGTACGCAATTGAAGCGAATCCGATCTCGGCGGTGTACAACTTTTTTATCGGAAAGGAGGAAAGAAAACGAAGAAATTCGGGGTCGCAAAGCCCCAGTTATGAACTTGAAAATCAGCCATTAATTTTATGGAGCAGAAATTTAACGTCGAGTGGGCACGAGTAAATCGAAACGGCTCGAAAAATCTCACAGTCCTGTTGACCTCTCGATGTGTGCGCATTTGAACCACAATCCCTACGATCAGGGGAAATTCTATCGTAGGTCGCTCATCGGCACTCGTAAGTCGAAAAGCTGCCCAATCTAATCTGAAGAACGTACGTTGCAGGATTGACGTCGAATACATAAAATTGATTTATCGTCTTTAGATAGCTGTAGACGGAATGAGATGGCTGAGTGTAACGGACCACTGGAACAGGTTTTTATCGGTAATGAAGAAAAAAGGTGAGATCATTCATCGTTTTTGACATTATTTTCAAAAATTTTCAGTGTCCTATCTTACAAATTCTATTTCAAGTTTCCTCCCAAACTGGTTGAGGTGGTGCCCAACGTCCTTACAAGCGTTGAAGGAAGCTGAGCAGAAAGTGCTTCAGTGTGGGTTTCATTTGGTCATCACCTATTTTGAAAACACAAACATCCGGCCGAAATTATTGTTATTGTGATTTAATTGCATCCAGATTCATGCGATTTAGGCGGTTGGAATCAAATGTTAGCCACGAAAGATATATCTTTTCGAGATCAGGTGATAAGTTACTTTTTGGTAACTTATCACTTAACTTTGTGTTCATTCCAATACCCAGTCGTAGTGCTAATACAGCTAGTCGTCAAAAATTGTTTTGTATATTATCCCGGTATTTAATCGTAGGGTAATGAAAGTAATTTACCATTATGCCCCAATCAAAATATGTTCATTTAAAATAAGAAAGGTAGGAATTAGTGAATAGAACGTGCACAGATTAATTTTCATTGTAATCTAAAATGCTGTTGATCTAGGTAAGTGGAAATGTATTCTCATTTAGTTATCACCATATGGAGTATTGAATATGACATAATATAACTGATGTGCTGCACATGAAATGCTTAATGTTAATATGATTAACAAATCTCGATAGTTTTAAAGTTTTTCAGCATATGATTGAAAAGTTGTTTTAAAACTTAAGTTAATTACGAAGAATTGACTTCTTCTTCATCACTTTAATGACCAATGTGATTGCAGATGTGCAAACTGATTACATAGGAAGTTATGTGCATATAAAAGAAGAATGTGAAAGCACATTTAAGAAAATTTGGAGTATTGTTTTAAATAAAAATGCAACAAAAACTCCATTAGTTCTTCTTCATGGACTTGGTGCAGGAGTTGGTCTTTGGTGCATGAATTTAGATGGACTTGCAAGCTCCAGACCTGTATATTGCTTTGACATCTTAGGTGAGAATAGTTTGCAATGAAGTTATTTTCCATTGATTCATTGCAGGTTTTGGTCGTAGTTCTAGACCGCATTTTAGTGCTTGTCCAATAGAAGCTGAAGAACAATTAGTGAACAGTATTGAACTCTGGAGGAAAGAAATTGGATTGGAAAAATTCATTCTACTGGGTCACAGTATGGGTGGTTTTTTGGCAACTTCCTACTCTATAAAGTATCCATCAAGGTATGATAAATTCACTGGTGTCATAGCACAGCTGTAATTTGTTATATAGGCGTTTATTATTTGGAAATTGAGTCTATATCGAATTTTAGAGTGCACCATTTAATTCTTGCTGATCCCTGGGGATTTCCTGAGAAACCAAGTGACTTCTCACAGTATCAGTTCCCATTGTGGTTTCGAATTGTAACAACAATTGCGCAGTTTTTCAATCCATTATTTGGCCTTCGTGCTGCTGGTCCTATGGGACCATACCTTATTGAGAAATTTCGTTCAGATTTGGTGAGAAAATTTGAGCCAGCTGGTCCAGATGGTAGAAATAATATGGCTCAATATCTGTATCATTGCAATGCTCAACATCCTTCGTGAGTTTTCATGCAAACATAGTGCATTTTTAATGTTGTTGTAGAGGAGAGTCAGCTTTTCATGCCATGACATTGAGTTTTGGTTGGGCCAAACATCCTATGATAAGAAGAGCAGGACTTTTGGATCCTACCATTCCGGTGACTTTTCTGTATGGCTCTAGGTCCTGGATTGATAAATGTTCAGGAACTCAATTCCAAGAATTGCGTCCACAATCTTATGTTTGTGTTAAAACTTTGAAAAGTGCTGGCCATCACCTTTATGCTGACAAACCACAAGAGTTCAATGACTTTGTTTTATCTGTGTGTGATAAGATTGATCAAAATGATAGTACTGTACCTGATTCAAAAGAAGCTTGTACAGAAGTGAGCGAAGATTCTGGAGAATGTGAAGAAATAGAAGTTCCTGGGCCCAAAAGCTGGAAAACGTTCCTAACACCAATAGTTGCTCAGCCACAGCCACATGGGTGTGAAAATCATCCAAATTAACAAATTAGAGAATCAAAAAGCATACTCATTCTGTGATACGAAAGAAGAGTTAGCGATCAGAATGTTGGGACAACACATGGTGTTGAGTGCTCAACTCCATTTAGTTCCATGATTCATATTTGAATATAAAATTGGCCGACATGTGCAGTTTTATTTGACCTTGCCCCATTCCCATTTAGTATACCCATTCCTGTTCATATGCACACAATTACATACTTTATCTTTGTAATTATTCCCATTAGTTATCCCATTCTTTCATTTCAAATTTTTCTAGAATTTGTGTAAACAGCTGCTTTCGTTCACAGCATTCGTAAACACTTAATGCCTGAATGCTTTCCTTCAGAAATCATTTGTATCAGATAAGTAACAAATGTATTACAGTTTTAAGGGTTATTTTATAATGTACATAACACAAAATGGACATTAAACATTGGACATAGAGGATACGTAAAATTCTTGAATCTTTTTTAGTACAGGCGTCTGCAAATTTGGAAAACGTCCTTTTATTTCACCATTTAAGAAAAGAGAGGATAGGTGTTTTGAACACTGAAGCTATCCCAAATAGCAATCCAGGGGTAACAAATTTTATGCATGCTCAGTGTTGAAAGTTCCATTCATGCAAACAGTGCATGAATCATTGATTTTCATTTCTCTGTTTATGGGTAGACAATTCTCAGAATACTCCATTCATTTTACGGTGGTGTTCAAAATGAAATTCCATAGCATAACAGTAGGGATAACGGAAAACGTAGATTTGCAGACATTATAGCTTTGGATGTTTCAATTGGTTTAAAGTTTAGTTTTGTAGAAAAAAAAAAAAAATTATAGATGTCTTTAAGTGTTCCCAAATTCTATTTGACACTACATTAATTGAAGATGAATTGACTCATTTCACAACTCTCCCTTAAACGCTTGTATCATTTATTCTTTATGCGGGGCTTCCCTAGCTTCAAACATTGTAGTGATTGCCAGTTCTCAGTTTTTCATTTGTACTGAGAGGTAAAATTGAGATTCTTCAGTTTGCAGTTGGCTCGAGTTGGCTGAAATCAAAGTATGTCCATGACACATTTTTCTGTTCCACGGGCATGCTTTTTAATAGTCATCAATATATGATCTCTTGAATGAAAAGCAATTACATTAACTTGACATTCCCATTACACTTTACGACTCATCAAAACCCAATGCAGCATAATCTGAGCTGCTTGCGAGTTGCCCAACTGTGTGTTCATGACTGCCTTCATTCAGATGAAAATACCAGCTGTGGCTAGTATTTTATACTAGTATTATCCTATTATAGTAGTCTACTGGTATCCATTATTTGTTAACCAATGGAATCTTCTTATCGATACTTTTTTTTACAATTCAATATTCTGAGTATTGGAAATTTATCTCCTGATGCTAATCACTAAAATGCTAGTGAATCTTGAAACAGTGATTAAATCCTCAAATTAGCTGTGATTCTTGGGAGTTCTGGATTCATCGACTTTCGTAGTTCAGTTCTAATTAGGTTTGATCAAATATAAAATTATTCATCTAACCCAGTCTTTTTTAAATAAACTATATAGATGTGCTCTACCTTATAGTAGAGCACATCTATAGTAGCAGATCTTATAGTAACAGATCTCTGCTCTTAGATCAATTATTCATTTTGATTTCTGGAGGAACTTGGAAAGTTTGGTATGATTAATTTACCCAATAATGAAAATAAATAAACACCATTATGAAGAATTAGTATTATATCCACATATACCAAACGACTAAAGATAATAATTATAACTAAAGATAATTATCGTAACCATATCAAAAGTGTTGATAACTATCGTGCCGTTATTCTGATAGTCTTGGTGAAAAGAAGATAATGAAAGTAGGAGTTTTCGAAAATCATTACTCTCAGTATTCCTCTCCAGCATGTAATTAATTATTCGTAATCTTGTATCTGCTAAATTGCTAGCACAAAATACTCCTCATTGCTGTAATATTTTCTCTTTTTCTTTTTCAGAAAATGGAATGATGACAAGATTTTCTAGGGCTTGTTTTACCAATTGAGTTAATGCCAAAATTGCTATATATTTGAGCTGTTGATCCTTCGTTTACTTTTTTCTACGTGATAGCACATTACTGTTGTGATGTACTCGGAAACAGCCCTATAAAACTAAAGTAATTACTGAGCACATAACTTGACTGTTGAAACAATTTGATTGAATTTATTTGTGACTTTGTTTCGTGATCAGTGTGTCGCTGCATCATACTTTTCATTTGCATGACAATCATTTAGCTCTTTCTGCAGTTGCTTTTCTGTAGATCCTTTGAGGTCAGCACTGTTCTAACTTAATTGATTAGTAAGGATCATTATCAAAATTTATACAAATTTTGATAGTTTATACAAAGTACAAAGAACAATTAGTGGTATCGTCAATCCGTATAACTTGTTTTTAAAATTATCGAACGGGTTCTAGATTTGGATATTTGCCTTTTTAAATGAACTTTTGTAGCTATAAATCAGAATTATAAAATATAAATTTTGCATGGTTAATATTATTATGGAGGAAATCTAAAGAAAGCCCTTAAAGTCATTTAAAGACATATATTCTGATACAAACTACTTGAATCAGCATTTTCAATGTATCTACATGAGAGCGCTCTTTCATGTTATCATGCTTTAACATATGTTATATTAAGAATTATTTTCCACACCTAAAATACTTCTGATTAATTGCATAAAAGTGCGAAACATTTCATTTTAGTATTACATTTAATAGGTAAATGTAAATTGTAAATTGAAAATGTAAATTGCTCATTAATAAATTTGTAGTCGTTTGGAAGAACTTAATGAGAATAGAGTTTCATTAGAAATTTGGGAAAATCAGATACTCAAGGGAATTTCACAAATGGAAAGTGTTTTCAGAATGGACACCTTCGTCACATGCCTCCCCACGGAGGAAGGCAGCCGCACGGCTACGGAGGGTTGCGAAGTGCGAAAGATGGAGTGATCAAGGCGGGATTTCCTTTTTTTGAAGATTGCTTTCGATAGTGGTGAAGTCGGCTCACTTGAGCTCCTTCTCATCAGGGCTTGTTATAATGGACAGGGGTTGTGACGGAGAATGAGAGGAGTGCGTGTGGTGAGACTACTAGCCACACGCTCGCGTTGGCGACCGTGTAGCCACGGTATTCGCGCCTGGCGCCAGTCGTTGGGGTTTCGAATCCCAACTGGGGAAGCATCGACGCCAAGAAATGGGTTGATTCCAGAGTATCGCATAAATTATCGAAAGCATTTCAAGTCCAAGACTAGCTGAACACCAATTGCAATGATAATAATGAAATAAGTATTTGCGAATTTCAGTTACAAAAACTAAATGCGAAATAAATTCATATATATAATTGCTGTTCATGTAATTTACAATAAGCTGATTAACATTCTTAAACGGAGAATTTGCTTCGTTGCTTATACTAATACGTATATATGCATACATACATACGCTTCGTAGTTTTATGTCTGTCTCACTAGAGAGCAGACATTGCTGAATGTAATCCTAAAGGAAAATTTATGAGTTCTCGTTAATTATTCTCTTTAGTTTCGCTCAATCAAGTTTCTTTTCTGGTTCATGTGAAGAATTCAAGGAATTATGTAATTCGCCTTCTATTTAGGTAAATGAATTTGGATGATGAATTTTCTAACTAAATCTTACTCTGAATAAGGATTTAGACTGAGGCCCATTTAATAAATATTAAATAAACCTCAGTCTAAATCCTTATTGAAAAAGGGTCTAAATCCTTCTTAAGAATCCTTATTAAAAGACTTACTAAAAAA
Source organism: Raillietiella orientalis (assembly GCA_036172245.1). NCBI lineage: Eukaryota > Metazoa > Arthropoda > Ichthyostraca > Raillietiellida > Raillietiellidae > Raillietiella > Raillietiella orientalis. The sequence goes on along the minus strand of JAYWIR010000056.1, from coordinate 139,415 downwards.
AGTTTTAATATGCAATTGAAAGTTTGACTTTTACAATAATACATTCACTCACTGGATTCAAATAGGCTCAAATGTGATTTCCAATAGATTTTATGCTATGTAAACGGAATCTATCTTATTTTATCGTCGTTATATTTATTACTTTAGGGCTAATCATTGAAGAAAACTGCAGAATATTGCGGCTTTTTCTTCTTTTGTACCCATGTTATTTATTTCCTAAGTATTATGTTGCACGTATGTCACCAAAATGGTACATTAAAAAAAAAAAAAAAAACTGAAGCAATAGAATAAAAAAAGACCAAAAATTTAGATAGGTATCCTCAAACTATGTTTCAAGGTCTTTGAGTTGGCATTTTTATTTGCGATTTATTAAAACTTGCCGTTGAATGTAAAATTACTGTCACCAAAAGCAAATTGATATTTTGTTATTTAGTAATTTTCATTAGAAAGTGAAAATACTGCAACTAATTTCTTTGAATCTTTGAAGTTATAATATTTGTCTGCTCTAGCAGAAAATGGATATAACTGTTTATGCTTATGTAAAAGTGTTTAGTTAACTTTCGGTTCTTACATTGAAGAGTCCGATTGTTTATCTTCTCGTTCGATTCTTTGCCTATTTTTCTGAGTGTATTCTTTTCACGTTTATTATATGCATTGCTATTTTTAATTCGCAAAGTAATTATTCTGTGATTCAGAACTTGCAATTGAAACTCCAAATAAAATTGAAACTAATATCCTGGTGGTTTTGAATCGAGAGATTTACAATTACAAATGCATGCTTATCAGAGTCTTTGGGGAGAGAAAGGAGTAAAACTATCTTGAAATTGCTTCTATTTCAGGAAACTTTCAGAAAAAAACTGCTCCAGCACATATAGTGATCAGTTCTAATGGGGAATTCTAATATGTCAAATTGCTGTAAACATCGATATTATAGAAAAAAGACGAAAAGTTTATCATATACATATTGATTCCCTATGTACTCATTTAGGTGAAAGAAATTTCTGACACCCTGCATGATTTCAAAGGAAAGCACAAAACAGAAGTTACGTGCTGTATTTTAGCATTGATTTGGCAAATGTACAAATGCTAACCACTTCTCGTCTTTTTAAAACTTTTACTTGAACTGATTTTATGGTATAAAATCGAATGAACAAAATTTGGGTCTACGCGTACTTTGGCAATGAAGAAACAATAAAAAATAATGCGTACATAAAGCAAGCGCTAATGTTTATGTTAAACGCCTTTTTTCCTCACATTTTGTGCAATTAAGCCAGAAATATGGTAAAAATATTCGTATGTTTAAATTCCATTCAATATGCACGATTCATTAGCAGTAGCATAGAAATTATTCTTATGTGTAAGACACAGGTACGTAATAGCTGATACCATGCTTAGTGCCTGAAGGAAATAGTTTTCAAGTTACGGTTTCCACAAATGATAGAAATTGTTACAGCACTTTTCTAAATTGAAATTCAAGATGAACTGCCAAACGAATTTGTTGCTTGTGTTCAATTTTAATTAACAAATTTGTTTACGTTACGTGGTCACTTTATAAATCTTGTTGATGTTTCTGTTTTCATAGTTTTAGGACTGCTTAAGCTTTTGTAATTCAAAGTTTGTATTTGAATTATATTATTCATTTGGGTGTCAGTTCAAATTTGATGTGTTATATTCACGATATAAAAACAAGGTATGAATGAAATCTAATAGTGATTAGTTCTTCATATTCATTTAAGCAGATTGCAGTTATTAAATAAATTATCAGCTGTATGAATGACATTAGGTATTAACGTCGGCCTGCTATGTCCAAATTATCAGAATCAACAAACAAGCAGAAAAAGGTTGCTAATAAGGACTCTCTAATGAAAATGAGAAACCAAAATTAAGTGGTGTTGTACCTGCACATATTAATTTTGAATCACTTTCCTTGTATATCGTTAAAGGGGAGGATAAGGGTAACTGAATGAAAAACTATGATAAAAATGTTGCATCAGTGGATTCGGCATTAGAGATTAATTGATCAGTACTTTAATTTCTGTGCAATAGATGTACAATTGAATATGCAATGACTTCACAATAAGCACACCACATAGGTGCAAGTGCTTATTTTTTAATATAGTTACTTAATTATTTTTATTGAGTTATAAATACTTTATTTTTATTGAGTTCTAAATTCTTTTGTCATGCTTTTTTTTTTTTCAGTTAAATGTGACAACATAATACCTGATGAGTCAAAGTATAATGGATGAACTATATTTTCATTAAGTTTTTTGCTGATTCTAAAATTTAAGAACTGTGTTGTTTGTCAACGTGTTCAAATTAATTACAAGGCATATATGATAAACTAGTAGTTTAGAAATGGAGGAAAGCAATGATGGCTTGGAGGCCACATTTTTATCATCTGAATCACAATACATAGTAACAGATAGGGATGGTAATTTTTTTAAATTCAGTTAATAGTTATGAACAAATTTTGAACCTTACGTTATGTAATAATTGGTTGGTAGTTTTTATTCTATGAATTAATTAAAATTAATAAATTTGAATCATTAGACTAAGAGTTTTTGAAAATGTATGATGAATTCATTGGCTTGAATTGTTTGCAAAATGTTATTCTCTTTTTGAGTTTATTTAAGGCAAAGTTAATGTGCAGACTTAAATATAAGCCTTTTAGCAAAATTGTGGAAAAAGTTGCACGTTATTGTGTATGGATTTCATACTTGATATTGATTTTCAGGAGCATGTGTTCATTATCTTGTATATTTTTATTCAGAAACATGATGGTGGAAAGCAGTTACTGAAATCTTTTGAAAAAATTTCACAATTGGAATTTTCTTTCTGCTTTTGTGTGTTCTCGTATTTTCTTTTTAGTTTTTTAACTTTAATTAAGGAAGTTTTGCTTGAAATTCGACATTATTTGTAGCGTAATGATGAAGATTTACTTTGCATATTTCAAACATCAAGGGCACCCATATATCTGCATTAGGTTTCCTGTTTTTTTTTTTTGTCTCCCAAGTTTTCTGTCTCCTTTTCTTTTCTCAGCATTATTATTCTCATTTTTAAAGTGCGTGATCATTTACATGTATTCAGTAGCCAATATTTCATTCCTGTGTTGCAAATGGCTTCTGTGTTTTGTTCACTTTTGCATAAATTTCATGTTACTCTGTTAGATTATAGTAAACTATTTGAAAATAATGTTTTTATAAAGGTATACCCACAAAAATCGGAATTTTATATTTCCAAAATTCAAATGTTGATAATTTTAATTAGGATTAATTTTTCTTTTATTTTTTGTTTTGCATGATATCAGTTTTGGTTTTTTATATTTCTCGTGGTTTTGCATGTCATAAGTTTATTGATCAGTGCATGAATTAACAGTTTACATGCATTTATTTATGAGATGTAAAAACTGACTTTAAAGCAATGTATAGTTGAAATCTGAATGTGCTTTCTTGCAATTTGGTTCTTCATCTGTGATGTGCAGATTGTTGAAGCTGTTTGTGGTGCATTATCCCAGAAACACTTAAAATAATTGTATATGAGCCTTCAGATGTATTCATTTTAGTAATTTAAAACATGGAGCAAGCTCATTTAATATTTTTGATATCTTAAATTTTAATGTCATTTATGTGGACTGAAAGTTTTTATCCATATCAGTATTCATCTTCCATGGTATTACAATTTTATCCATCATTGCACAATTCAGTTTAGTAATTATTTTTTTCATGGGAGTTTTTACATTCATGTCTTCAATTTCAAAAAGGGAAACTAATTGTTGCCTATAAAATATTTTTTGTGAAAGTTTGTTATCAATTTAAATGATTTTAATTTGTTTTTTTAAAGTTATATTGTATAAATTTATGTTAAAGAATGTAAGAGAGAGCTCCCATCCTTTTTTCTCAACTTTGAAAAGCAAAAAAATATGAAGACAAGGATAAATGAGTATTCCTTAAACCTAGAATGGAGTTGACTCCCAGTGCTAGAGAATGAAGATGGAGGGGAAGGACATTGTAGTCAGAATCTGAAGACAGAAACTGGAAAAACATCCTGTAGGAATTTGAATATAGATATAAGTAATCGGAATTAAGTACAACTCAATGCAAGGAATTCAGCGTATGTGAAATAGTTATATATCTTGTTTGAAGCTACATCCTCCTATATCTTGTTAGAAATTGCTATATGCTGTTTGAAGTGACAAGACTCAGAATGAAGTAATCAACATGGCAACAAATACATTTGGGAAAAACTAATTCTTAAATATATATGTAGTTACTTTTTTACTTTTCATTTTGCATGTTGCAATCACATTGAATGAAACAAAAGATAAGGATTGGTTGGTTTACTTTTCAAATGAGCTTATGATGGATGTGTAAATGTAGATTATCCTAATAAAACTACCAACTATTGTAAGAATTATTTTGTCTTTTATTAATATTTTTATAATTCAATGGCATTTATTTTGTATACCTAATTTCAGATGAAAATGATGCTCTTAGTCATGGAACTGATGATGATAATTCAAATGATCAGAGAAAAGATGATGCTCCATTAAGAGATCAAGATAGATTTCTCCCCATAGCTAATGTTGCTAGGATTATGAAAAAAGCCATTCCAAAATCTGGAAAGGTTATGTCTATTTTTAATATGTATTTTTAAATCAAGGGAGGGTTTTAAGGGTGAATTATGCATAATAAATATTTGTGCAGTAAACAACAATTATATCGTTAGCGATTCTTGTTTCCGTAATTTTTAGACCAGTTTTAGTATTACAAGTGATGTAAATGTTATTCATGTAAGGAATTGTTAAATGACACCGATTTTGCAACTTTAGACAAATTTATTTGGTTTTTAAAGGATTTATTATTGATTGTAGTACTTGCTTTAAATGAAAGTTTCCATCATGCATACTGAATCATACAAAGTCCATCATTCATCTTGGGCTGACTCCTTTGTTTCCATCATTTCAATGTTTAATAATTGGTAGCTTTTTGGTTAAACAATAATGTGGAACAAATAATTTTTGTACTTACTATGATACTACGGAAAACATTGCACACTTTGGAAATTTGAAGTGGAGGGAATATTAAACATGAAACTTAATGATCCTGATTATTTTTGCTCATGTTAAATTGTTTGTTGTGCTTCTGTGATGTTTGTATCCCATTCCAATGAAGGCATTTTAAGGACCATCAAATAAAACCATGTTAGTGGCACTTATATACCAATTACATAACATTAGTGTATTCCGAATGCATTATTTACTGCAAAGTGATCCCTCATGAACATCAGTTGCAAAGGATATGAACTTAAGAAATTGTAGAACTTTAAGAATAATGATATACAATGGAATGTACATAACCATTTTGAAAATATCATATATTTACAAAGGTACTCAAGACGAAAATGAAGCTGCGACTGTTTTTTCTTTTTTAGTTTAAATTAGATGGGAGCTGAAAACGTGGATCCATTCTTTCAATAGATAGTTAATGACAATAATTTGCACATTTTATTGTTGTTCTTTACCCATACAATGATCGAAGGACAGAGCAGGAAAAGCAAATTCCAAAATGATTCCTTTTATAACATTCATGGTCAGAAAGATCCAGCATTCATTCACCACTGCTATTATTTATGGTTTATTTATGCAATGATAAAAGCTATGAAGCGTATTATTAACATACTACGTATTTTAAGTCGAATTATCTCGTAATTAAACATAAAATATAACATCGTTTAATTAAGCACATGATTGGTGCTTTGGGAACAAAAAGGGATTTCCTTTTAAGTAATGTTGATTTGTTTTTGGATTCTCACTTAAAAGAAAAGTAAAATCGAGATTATTTACAGTGAATTAAAAAATTAAATTTTCTAATTGGAAAGTATTAAACCTCCATTTTCTAATGTGGTTTCCCACATTACAAATATGGAAAGTCATTCAAAGGTTTCTTGAATAAGAACAGCAAGTGGAGCTTAATTTGGTATTACAGTTTGATTCAGTTCTATAGTGGGTGTCATTGGTAGTTGTTATATTCGTTCCTATAACTTTATGTGGAATTTGTATTAGAATTGTGTCCAATTATTCCTTCCAACATTGTATTGTTTACATCAGTTCATGTATAAATGTGGAAACTTTCAGTATATTTCCTTAAATCAACAGCCCTTGAACAAGATTTGCGAGAAAGTAAATGGGAAAAAAATTGTTCTACTTTGTTGACATTTATTAAAATTGATGTGCTTTTGCTTATGATTCTTGTAAGATGTGTTTATTCAAACATATGTAGGATTCATTAAGTGTACCCAGATGTAGAGCTGCTGTGGCATGAGTTGCATGAATGGAGTTGTTTTTTATGTAGAAGAACTGTATAACTGTTTGTATTGTTTTCAGGATGTGTTGGTTCCTTTAATTTTTGCCACAGATAATGATGCTTGTGTTTTCAAGTCTCAGTTACATTCCACTTGATAATTAATTCTTTTTCACAAATTTCGTTATGTTAATCTTCGATGTATTGAGAGTTTTTATTAAACACGTTAGTGAATGAACAGTGTAACTGCATTTTTTTCTGATGCCCAGTCTAGTTATTAAGTATTATTTTTGGCTGCAATGCATAAAAATTTTAGTCATGCACACTAAAGGCTGGACCCAAATCAAAACACTTCATCAGTGTCATTAACAGTTGTATGTGTTACAAAAGAATTCATCTTTAGTAGTCATTATTATAATAGGAATTTTAAATAAATTCTCTAAGATATTAGATGTGAAAAAAAAATTCTTCCGCCACGTATTTTGTGTTCTCTCAAGAGATTTGAGATTATTTTAGTAAACTTCTCGAAACTTTCCATCAGGTGAACGAGGGTGGCTCCCATGAAAATAATCTATCTACAGTTAACTGAACAGATAGCGACAAGCATCCGATTTTTGTTTGTTTGTTTGTTTTTTCACTTTGGATGTGTTTATACTACAAAGAATGAAACTGGACAAGTTCACAATCATAGATAACACCTTTCAGATTATGATTCATAGTTTTCTTAAAAGTGTCAGATCTGAATGGAAAAATTTGTTTTCGGTTTATTACCCATACATATTGCTGTTTCTCATTTCCTATCCTATGTCATAAAATTAAGAGTTAATATTCAGAATTAGAAAACTAATTTTTTTGACATCAATCTCTCAGATGTTTTATTTTAGATAGCCAAAGATGCACGTGAATGTGTTCAAGAGTGTGTCTCAGAATTTATAAGTTTTATCACTAGTGAAGCAAGTGATAGATGTCATCAAGAAAAAAGGAAAACGATAAATGGGGAAGATATTTTGTTTGCCATGTCAGCTTTAGGATTTGACAATTATGTGGAACCTCTCAAATTATATCTACAAAAATATAGAGAGGTTTTGTATAATTCAAAACTAATATTTCAATAGAGAATACATTTAGGCAATGAAAGGAGAAAAATCGTTGGTAGTACCTGTGAATGGCGATTCATACGATGATATTGCAGAAGATCCATTTTGTGAGTCCATTTCTGATCACATCATTTTACATACATATTATTTATAGCTCAAGCACTTATGCAAGGAAACCAAAATGGAGAACAAACAAGTGTTATTTATTACCCGCCAAATTTCAATTTGGGATAAATTCAGAAATAACAATAAATATTCTATGTTTGTATAATCATGTCTCTCATTCATATTAAACTGGTTTGCACATTGTGCAAGGTGTCTTGCACCTTATATCTTGCCAGTAAACACTTGTTTCACAATGCCGAATCCATTTAAGGAAAAGATTTTTTTTCTTCCATAATTCAGTTTCTTTGTGTGGTCGGCATGGTGGCTTTACGTGCAGCCTGCGAGGAAATGGCCCAATGCACGTCAACTTGACTTCGCGCTCGGTGCACATTAGCCAAAGGCGACAGCCAAGTATACCAGTGGTTCTCGGGGAATACTCAGCGTGTGTCCCGGAGCAATGTGTAATAAGAACCACTATTCCAATATAAACGGGATTCGTACGTACTTCGTTAATTGTAGGATTTGCTTCCAAACTTATCGGGTCAAGAACGTTCTTGTTGCGGAATGTTTTCTCATGAGCATAAAGGAACCGAAAAAGCCTTGGTTTACACACTGAAAAGTCTGAAAATGACTTTCTTGAAAAAAAGAAAAGCAGTATGATTTGCTCTTCAGGACAAGTTGGATGATTGTCCCAAGGTTCTCGTTCTGATTCTGTTGTCTTCTAAGGAAATAAATTTGTCTCAAAGACCTCCCGTATGTAACGAACGCGCATGCATCCGCGGTCGGTATAACGGTGAGAGCATGTATTAGACTGCCTTCCACGAACTCTCGGGTGTGTGCAAAACATCTCTCAACTGGCTTTAATTTTCACAGCTGTCAGGAAAAAGGTCCTATTTGTTTCTTTGCAGTTAACAAACATCATCCTAACCTGAGATTCTAGCAAACCTAGCCTTCTCCACATTCCCTCGCATCAATGACACATTTGATCGAAAGTGGAATGGTGGAAAGTTAACTCCACTGGAAATATTTGATTTCTGAAAACCTGAGAGTGGCACTCTTCTACAGTTTATTGAACTTCTAATCATAGCTACATCTTGAGATGCTTCCTAATATTAAACCTTGATTATTGCCAGATATTCTTATCGCTTTTTCAAATAAAGACTTTCCTTCAGCTTCAATGGTTACATTTATTCACTCTTCATCTTCAAACTCTTCTTACGATAAATCAGAGAGGTCCTGTTGAAGTTATAGTCGAGAAGTTTCAGAGTAAACGACTTATTTGGTGAATTCATTTTCCGCGGGGACGGCTGAAGTAGCTCTCTTTGATGAATTAACTTTTAAGAGCAATGGTTATTTATTGTGGTGTTGTTTACTTAAGGTCTTTTTATGTAAGAGAAATCAAAAACGGAGTTTTGTTGGAAGAGACTGTTGAATATGACCTCATTTCATTGTTATCAGAGTTCAGCTTCTTTTTATCCAATAAGTCCATAATATCCATGTTAAGTCAATGAATTAAAATTAGAATACCCTATCTACTATGAATGCTCCCGTATAACCTCAGTTATTGCAAAGAATTTACAATATTAAGCTTGACCTTTCAATACTTACCATTAACAGTATTTACACTTTTATAACAATAGGAAAGCTATCTAAACTCCACACTTCTGCATTCATTTTGTTTTCTTGTAATCAAGGATAGATTTGATCTTCACTTATATTCCGGAATTATGGAAATCACAATTCAGCAAACCATGATGAACTAAATGATCATAAGTTGCTGCAAAAGAATATGATAGCTGCTCATTTGAAAATCTCAATAATGGAAAACAATAATGCAACTTGCAAGAAAGTTGGCATTGTTAGAACTCATTTGCATCATAATATCTCTGTTTCTCAGCGAAGGGATATTATTTCAAAAGTGCTGCATTCGTAAAGAACGATTTATAAGGAAGCACACTTCCTTTCCTCGTTTTATTTCATGTAACCAAGTTTTTATTCATGACAATAAAATTCTAAATATTGTCATATGCGACTGGAAAGTTGCATGCAGCATTTTTTGTTGCTGCTGAGCCTTCGAGTGCGTGAAGGCATTTGCAATTCGGATGTCTTGGATGCAGCACAGTGTAGTGATTACTTGATATGAGGGATGTCCATTTCATTCTTAACTGAAGACTGCTTTTCATTTTCCAGTTTTTTTTACAGGTCGCAAATGTCTTTGTTTACTTTGTCGAGAATCATTTACTTTTCCCCTGGCAAATGGGTGCTGTCCTTGATGCTGAAGTTCGGAAGAGAATTCGGTCTCCAAAATCACAATAATGCTGATTAGTGATGGTCACTGAGCTGCAAAGGGGTAATGAATGCCGCTGATGTTTTCAGAGAAACAAGAAAAAATTGTAGAGGAAAATAAATTTGTTCAAATGGCAGGAATATTTTAGAGAAGGATAACAACAGTCTTTGGCAGTTTATGCGTCTTTGGGAAAGCAAGGACACTCAAGCGTCCCAAACCATTAATCATTTACAAGTGATAGGCAAGTATAGATTCCAGCATGGAAGCAGTCACGATTGTTTCCTCTACTGGCAGCTCCTATACACTTGATTTCTGCGAATCCATTGAATGCATCAAGGGTCACTTACTATTCGGTATCGGACAAAAAAAGAACAGCAGTGGTCTGAGTTGCGCGGAGAACATGCAGGGGCGATTGGTAATAGTGCAATATCTCTGCAAAGAAATTGGGCTGGCAGAGAAACATTGGTCAAGAAAATCCTGAAAACAGGCAACTAAGCGCTTGCAGGATAACAGTTTTTTTTTTTTTTTTACCATTGTAATACGGTTTTTTTCGTTGGTACGTTTTTGTGGATTATTTCGACAGTTGAAGAAGTCTGTGCTGGCGTATTGAACTACCAGGTAGGTCCACTTGCCGTTTGTACAAGAAACATCAGCGGCAAGACATCATACATTCTTTTGAACGTGGTCTCCAGACTGCCTGTCATACGGCGCGACATTTTACGAACGATTTCTGCTGAACGATGGCTCCACCCTCTTCTGACCAGTGCTGGGAAATTTCCTATCACGTACGAAGGCAAAGTCTCACTTTGCATCAGATTACGAACTTAACTTTGCAACCATGACAGCAACGCATTTTAGAACATAGACAAATGGCTAGAAAAAGATGTATGAATCCAAAAATCTTGGTCTGTTTGCTTCATACATGAGCTGCTCACCATAAACAAAGAATACCAAAAAAAATGAAATGATTAATCTCACGACAGCTTATTCGGCCGTTAAATAAACTAGACAAAACAAGAAGTTCAGTATGCAGTTTATAAAAACGTGATGCCATATTAAGGATAATGGTATAATAGTTGAGTATACTAAACATTGCTAGGGAGACAGGGATGTTCTTTACTTTGTAACTGTGGCTCTGTGATTTTTGTTGCAATCTGATCACAGTTAGAGGCAACCCTTTGAAAAACAGTTTTGAATGAAATGTACACATTTGAAGCATTTTGTGGCCATTTATGAACCAAAGAAAGAAAGCCTATTTACTAGCAAATAGGAGAAAGTGTTCTTTCTTAAGTTGAATACAAAATACTCAACATTCAGGGTGAAAGATATTGTATATTTGGGATTGGTTGGTTGTATCTTTTGACATCGGATTTTGTGCCTACATGCACAGCTGTTTTTTTAATAGTGTTCATGGCAGGACCAATTTCAGCTTCACTCAGAAGTGTAAGAGGCTTGTCTGCGACTTTATGAGGTAATTTGTTTATTTCTTTCTTTCATTGATATTTGATGGAGTCTGTATGACTACTGGAATCCTGTCCAGTTTTCAACATAAAAGGGAGATATTTCTTAGCATATAGTCGTTCTTGACAGCCATCATGTTGCTGATGGCTTGCTATATGTACTCTGTTTATCCCTCTCAATGTTTATCCCTCATCTCAAGTCATGTGCCCTCTTGTGACTGCACTTGTATGCAGTCACACTTGATTCGCTAACAATCATTCTGAAAGTCATCTGATCATCACATTATTCAGTTTGGGCACTATTAGTTATGTTGGGAAACTTTTGATAGAGCATGATTGCAGACTTCCTTCTAATAAAATCATGTCTACTTACATCTCTTAGTATTTGCAAGCAATTATTTTATTAAGCAGACCTGATGGATATGGTGATCACTGAATTTGTACAGGCTTTTATATAATTAGGTACAAGTTCAATGCCCAACTCTGGACTTAGTCCACAGGTGTAATTGGGAAGCAGTCCCTGTAATGAGGTTTTAATTTGACTTGCAGTGTTTCAGTTAATGTAAGATTTTGAATTCTTTATCATGCTGGAAACATGAAGTGTAGTCTCCTGAAAATTTCCTATATTTGGGGATTAATGGTGTCACAGCTGAAGAGATAAATGTTTGAGGGATCAAAATGTGAAGAATTCAGAGCTGTTCAAAATGTGTTTGAGGTCAAAATAACTTTTTTTAAATCATTAACATGAATGGAAGAAATCATCTTGTACAGTTCATGTTTGAGTAGGGGATATTTCAATTAGTTTTGAAGTCTTGACACCACTTGCCTGCCTAGAAATGTATATTTTTTTTCCTATAGTGCTTAAACAGATATCATTGGTTGACATTCTGGAGTTCTTTATTTGGCATATGTAGATTATCTCTAATAGACTCACCAATTTATGTGCCCTAAGAAGCATTGTTTTTTCATCTGGACATGTACTTGAATGACAATTACAATGACTCGGATTGTTTCATTATGGATTCCCATTTTCACATTGAATGAAAGTGATAAAGCTTGTTTGGAAACAGTTTAAGTTGTCTTCAAAGTGTGGCCTGCTGATGGAAAATAAAATCACACAAGATTTACCATTTGGTGTGTGAAGTCTAGGGAATTCATTGAGAATATCTCACCCAAATGCATACATATTCGTGTTATTTGATATTTGGCAGTATTACCTGAAATTTTGTAAAGTATTGGTTATGAAGAGGAAAATAGTAGAGATTATGAGATTGTGCAGGTATTGAAAAGTTTTGCTGTAGAAACCTTGCATCTTCAAAATGGAGACTCCCAAAAGATGCTGTATTTTTAACTTTTGCTTCTTATTTTCATTCATTCAAGGAGGCTATAAGCAAAATGAAAGTCATTTTGAAAAAAAAAAAAAAAAGGCAGGATGCTTTACAATTTCCTTTGTTAGAGTTTTGCTTAGAGTGTGGAAAGATATCATGAATTAGTCTAGCAGAAAGCAGATTAACCAAATGAAGTCACCAAAGGGAATGCAAGATCAGTGTCTAGTATTCATTTTAATTTTATCTTCACACAAAATTCTTAAAATTCATCTCCCCAAGAGGCAACACGTTTGCTATTGCTAACAAGAGGATCATTTGGCTTTATGTCCACTTTTAAGATTCCTCCATAAAATGAATTCCAGAAGTAGGTTTCTCCCAGAATCAAAGAATCCTTATTTATTGTTTGCTCATTTGTATTCATTTGCCATGTATGAATCTGCAAGTTTCAAAAATACACACACATTAGCATGGAGAAGAAAAACTAGTTAAGTGAGACTGAAAAATGTGCTTCCATTTTATTCAGATCCTTAGATCATACTGTTGGGAACAATCATCAATTTTTCATTACATAAGATTATTTACGTTAGTGTTTACATTTCAAATTAATATCCTTGCAAACTATTGTATGAGTACTGAGTGGAAAGTGAGAACTCAAATAAATCCTGGTGTAATCATTCATTGTAGTGGAAACACCTCAATAACAAGACGTGGTGCACCAGGTAAATGATTCTTCATATTTGGAGAGTATACTGAATCTTTTCATTATCAAATTATAACTGACGCATGCATATGACAACTGATGCTTCTAATTCCCAAACATGCTGTACAAATCAAAACAGGAAATTTTGCTAGATTTCACGTATTTGATATTCATTATACTTACTTTGCATGCAAAAATATTTGCGTTTTACGTTTTCTTATAACCTAATGCAACTCATAGAAACGTCTGCAGAAATAAGCAATATACGAGTAACATATAAAAATGCTTCGTGTTGGAACGCATTCATTTACATTACTTGCAAAAAAGTGTTGGCAAAGTGTGGACACAGAATTGCTACTATCAGTATAGGTACACTCCTACTCAGTCCTTTTGTAATGAAACGAATACAATATGTATCACAGATGCAATTTGTGTATCACATTTATGATGTCTACGCAACCGTCGTGCTTCGGTGCTTCAAACTTCAACTGAACTGTAAAGATTGGTACGGTACACGTCTGTGCTGCGAACATTGTATGTGATCGGCACTTTGCAAAACGAACAACAGCAGGACAATAAATTTCTTCAAATTGATGCATTTTGAATCCACGTGTGCTGCATTTTTGTGAATTTTTCGTCGTATTTTTATTTTTATTTTTTTAGTATTTCCCAAAATTAGCAGACAATTTTCGTGTTACGTATAGTTTTCGTGGAAAAAAAAAAAAAAACTTGGTAGTTGTAGGAGGAGCTCTTTCGTTTCCTTGTTTCCAAATTTGTATGCCAAATGTAGGTATTAATGTAGGTAATGTAGTTTTACCATACATTATTTGAGGAACGGCTGGAATTTTTTTTTTTCGTTGCGTCCTATTCGTAGATTGTGAACCAAATTCCAACTATATCCAGCGAGCCTTTTACCTGTGCACTGTCAGTTCCTCTCTTTTAACATTTACTCCGTAATGCTTGAGAATGTCGAGCTGAGTTCCCCTTTTTTAAAAGGATTTCCACGGCATAGCAATTGGTTATGACAAGGACTGCAATTTAGCATTTGCAGATGCCTTCTTCTGAATGTACATTGAACAGGATGTTTCCAAAGCGATTTCTTTCCTTTCGTTTTTCACTCTGTGCCCTTCCGTTTTGCTTAAAATCTTTTTTCTAGGCATTCGGAAGAGATGCCGATTGCCCGATGGCTATTTTCCGTGCCTGAAGTGAAGTGCGTAGAGTTCGCGAAAGTTCCACGAAATACGTGGCAACATCGTGGCAGCTGCATCCAGAAACCGAGACTTGTCCCGAAGCTCTAAGGAATGAAGCCATCTCTAAAGCTGACTACCGTAAATTTCAGAAAATCGGGAATTTCGAGTCGTTTCCAATTTCCCAAAGCATGCCGCATCACGAAGTGAGCAGTGAGGTATATTTGAGAGGAAGAAAAAGGAAAGCTATAAGATAACGTTAAGATCTCTTAAATCCATTTGTAGTGGCTTGGAGCTATGAATTTGTTCGATCAAACTCTTAGCAAAAAAAACATGCATATCCGTCTATCCTATCAAAAAAAAAGAAAAAAGAAGCAATGCAATGAAAAAAGAGAAAAAAAGAAGTACTAAGAATCCAGAGAAACTCCACTCTGCGTGGAAGATTCCTTTTATCTTAAGTGACATTTACGAAGTCACCCAGGATTGAACGGATGAAAGAAGGAAAGATAAAATTGATATAGAAGTTAAAATGGACTCTAAGGCATAACGTAGTGATGAATGAAGTGTCTTCACGTCATGAAATACATATCGCTTTATCAACCCCAAGACTTACGAAGACCACATATTTAGTTGAAAAAAACTTCTGCACAGGATAGTCCAAGAACATTTTCCATAGTTTTACCATTTTCCATAGTTTCAGAATGACTGCTAAAGGCAACAGATTGAATCCGATATTCACTAGGAAGCAACATTTTGGCTATTGAGAAATCTGACTGTCAAAGTGAAACTGCTTACCACATCCGCAAATCACACTTTAGAGGGTTTCTAGAATGTAGTGTTACAAACCTACAGATGTTCTCCAAAGAACTTTTTTTTTTTTTTTTTTTTTTTCGAATATCGTGAAGACACAGACCTCGGTTTGTTCACCCATAACTTTGCCGATTTGATCCCGTTTTAATCATCTACAGTTTTTTGTTTCTGGTTGGCAGAGTGAGATTGAGTGTGTTCAGCAGATGTTAACACTCGAAACATCCGAAGGCATTACCAAAATGCTGGTGGATCACGAATGGGAAAGAGTATTTGCGTATTTTACTTCAAGCTTAAAGACAGAAAGGATTTTCTACTTAGTGCTAAACATCTCAATATCAATTCTTTTTGGTCCTAGATACAGAATCGTGTTCATCATCGTTATTAAACGGTATTATCGAGGCATTTTTTCAACGCTTCTTTCATAGGGGGGTATGAGTACTTAATGCTCCGAGTCTGGGATTAGCTTAAAGGACTTTCGAGAGAATGCCTGACTGATCTGTAAAGATATTTGGCGCAGTACTACTGCACGACTGGAGAAGATCAGTGTATTTCTTCCATCTCTAATTAACATAAATTAAAATTTATTAACTGAGAAAGAGCTTCCAGGAAGCAGAACACAAAGGAGTTAGTTAGCAGCTCAACAAATTACTTTTACAGAAGTAATTTAGAAAACGTGTACATCAGTTGTACGTCGGTCAGTCAAAGAAACAAAATATGTTGTCACACAAGAAATGTATGCACACAAAAATCTGTTTCCATCTTTTGGAAAGAAGAGAATTCAGTCAAGGTGCGCACATTGACAGAACTCGAAAAGTCGCATTTAGAACCACATAGAAGTTAAAAGTGTGATGCATCATTATTCTTAATCACTTCTAAGATAATCCCGTAACGTGCGATCCACGGGATTTGCAGAATAAATTTTCCATTTGTTTCGTGACAGTATTTTAATCAGTGATATCGCTGAGTTATTATATCTGATTAAATTCTTTTTGAGGTTATAAAGCGATAGAGAGTTCAAAACGCAAGATCCAATGCTTCTTTGCATGTGGTATCATTGAGATGTTGAAACGCAAGCACTATGATTACAGCTACCAAAACAGCATAGTGAGTAATTCCTTGCACTACAGAACATGGTTGGAAAGCACGTTTCTGAGTACTCATGCAGTTTCTAGTAATACGGCAAGCCAAAATATTTATCAGAAATACTCACCGGGCCTTCGTACGAGATGCGTCTATTTTGTATTCTCATTTCAATCAAGCCTTTGTACTGCTCTGATTTGATCTTTGGAGCAAACATTTGCAAGGAAAACTTCCACTCCTTGGACCTAGGGTTGTAATTGATCGAGAAGATGAACACTTCCTGGAACTTTTCTAATACGCAGTGGATGTTCAGAGGCTTTTTGTTTTGAGCTTCTTGGATGTCTTCCATTTTGATGGCGATCTCGGCACAGTTTTGGAAAATTGGCTTGCTCTCATGGACTTTGGAAAGGTGGTGCAGAAGTGCTGCAGGCTGACTTGCTATTTCTTCGTCACAGTAAGGGCACCTGAATGGCTGATATCTACAATTCGTTTCGTGAGTTCTTCGGCTGTTCATGTGATTCAGCTCTTCGCAACCAAATTTGGAATATTTACAAGGGAATGGGACGTCGTTGGCAATTGCTTCTAACGTCTCATTTCTTTTTTCTGTGAATGAACTGCTGCACACAGGACATGCAGCACGCGACGATTTGCATTGAAAGCAAATGACGTGTCCGTTCTGACATTGGGGTATGGGAGGGTGGACGTGTTCTTTGCATACGGGGCACTGAAATTTCTTAAGGATTTCTTTGAATTTAGACATTCCAGAATGATTCTCTCCACCGAAACTCCAAATTGAAGATATCACCTTGGAGATTTCCTTTGCAAACAAAAAAAGTATAAAACTGTGTCTGGCGTTTATGAAAAATTGTTACACACTTTTGGAAGCAATCTTCTGGATTTAAAGTCTGTAACAAAAAATTATTCTCTCAATGTTGTTAATTGCAGAAACCCTCCATGGGAAGCATTGGACATATAAATGTGGCAATAATTTCTATGGGAGTGTTAGCAGATAATATAGCAATCGCATGCTCGATAATAGAAAGAAAATGTGGGTGGACACTAGCGCTCCTCCACTATCTAGAAATGAAGTTCATATCTGCCTCGCATGTTTAGTTTGAAGGATGCATTAAGTCAAAATGAGCAACGTACGTAGGAATACAGTGCAGTGAATGGTGACATGCAACTGTACACAACAAGTTACTTTCCAATACAGCATGAAACTTTCAGCACGGGTGCTTGTTGAGGAACCCAGCTGGATGTTACGAAAGAGAAGGTTACCCTCAACATCGCCTTACCATTTCTCTCCATGAACACGGATACGTGATTGAATTGAACACGGGCACCCACACCGGCATGTAACGTAGTGTCAATGCAGGGTGCGATGCTCTGTCAGTGATGGAGTTGGTGGATGAATTTTGCCTCATTCCATTTTCAAGCTGCTGGGAGAACAGGAAAGCAAATCAAGATGTGTGGAGATAGATGTGTGGAGCCATGTTCTGTGACCAGAGAATGTTTTCAGTCCCCCGAGTTCAGTTTTTCTAAATAGTGTTTCTACAGCGAGCGCGGTTTTCTTGCAGGGCGTGGTGGAACTTTTATTTTGAAGCTTTCGTCCAAGAAAGGCGGATTGGATAGAAACGCGTAACGCTTTCGATCTATTAAATACTTTTAGTCTTTTGATGAAGTCTGCGGAAATAAATGCCCACGTGGTTGCGTGGAAACTTGAAATTACATGATGTGAGACTGCACTCCGCCGTTCTTATTTCCTGCTGCCATCAGTTATTTATTCCCTATCTGAAGGCATTTCGTGGGACTGATGCACAAACTTCATGAAAGTAAATTTTTGGAGGCTATGTAGAATACAGGATATAGAGAAATTTTGAAAAATCCAGCTGAAAGAAGTAGGCGAGTTGTTTGGGGTTTTGCTTTGAATTGTTTTGTAAACTGTGGAGGGTGCAAAGCTTTCCGTTCAATACAACAGCGCTACCACAACATCCAAGCTGTAATTTGACCTGGCAAAACGCATATTAGAATGCAAAAACTGGTATAAAGTACATTTCTTCCGCACATTGAATAACTAAAAGAATCAATTTAGAAGATGAGTGTTGGAAATGCACACCTCCCAATTGAATCAAATAACCACGTATTTAAAAGTGTATGTCTCCAGCATAATTGTGCTGTATTTTTTTTTGTTTGATAAGGTTGTGAAACTGAAACTTCATGTACAGTACTTATAGTTTTTGAGGGTACAACACTGAAATTAAATGTGTGCACAACTGTGCCGTATTCGATCCGATTAAAAGCATAATGAGAGACAAAACTCGAATTATGGAAAGCTTTTAGAGTATGCATATTGATGCTTTGCCTAAGATGCACTTTTAAGTAAGTTACTCACTCTCTTCATGAGAAGATATCGTCGACTTGGAAATTGATTTGTGATGCACTTTTGATTGCTGCTTTTATTTCTCTATAGCTCCATTTCTCTCGTACTGCATACAGAGAAACCGCCGGTAACAACTCGTTCGGTCCTTGAAAATTCTGCATAATTTTCCATGAGCGACCGAACGTCAAAATGAAGATGGATGTTTTCGGATTTGCATGCATTCATGAAGAGCGGGGTGCCCCGAAATCCCCATTATATTTGTTCTTCCACCTTGGAAACACTAAACGAACCACTTATCTTGAATTAGCCGAACTTCCATGACTTCTTGCAAGGTAAGGATACTCCTTTGCTTCCTCCTATCAACCACAGAAGTTTTTAGAAGTTGTTTGTAAGCACAGCTTGCAGATCATCCAGGCTTGTCGAATTCATTTCACTCCTGATTTGAGCCATTTCACTTTCTTCTTGTATTAATCTGCAGTTTCTTCTTCTTCTTCTTCTTCTAAATGTGGCACTTGTGATGCTTTTTTTTTTTTGGAGGGGTTCTTTTTCGTGCCACTTCGAGAATGTTCAACATTCTTCTACCTGCACTACTGTTTCACAAGGAATATCAGGCTGCGTTCGCAATGCTCATTTGCCACGAAGTTCAAAAAGCACCGATGTTTTCCCTTGTGCCAATTCTTAAAGTCATCAGTTGAGAGAATTCTTGCATCGTCCTCATTGCAATGGGACACGTACGTTCCTTGCAATGAGCTAACAGATTCGTTTTAGCCTGTCTCATCTGACATTCTCACAGCTTCTTAGAACTTTAAAAAACAGTTAGTAGCTGCACATCAGCGCGCTAATTAATTCTTTATTTTTATGCAATTACTTGAAGCAAGTGTGTGGAAGAAATATTTTCAATATTTGGTTGAATGTATATTTTTTTTATAAGTTGTTATAACTATCACGCTGTTGGTCAATTTTGCAGCTGGAGTTTCATGGGCAAAATTCCGTTTTCGATGCTTCACGTTCGTTTAGGAGGCATCCCATCATCTTTGTAAGTGTGGATCAGATTCTTTCGAGTCATGGCCTTCGCCGAATTTCGTCTGTGGCAACTGTCATCCCTTTGCAACTTTGATTCAGGAGCCGTTTCATACGAGGCGCCATCCCATCGAGCTAAAATCTTTTCAAAGTCTGGATCGAAATTGTCCGTTCATTGCGGAACATTTTTCCGATCGTGGGAGTTTTTCTTCAGAATTGGTAATGCAAATTATGGACGCTTCCTCTGTGAATAAGTACCAATACTGCTTGGTTGGATTGCCAGCTATCGGAGGCTGCTGAAAGGTCTACTTTTGACACGTGTGGCTGAGGCTGGCACGGCAAAAGCATCCCCTTGATCGACAGTCATCCGTCACTTACTCATTTCATTCGTTCCAACATTCCGACATCCAAGAGATCATGAATGTCGTCTCAAAGTTCTGCAGTTCGGGGGAATTGAAGACGAGGGAAGTGCGGAGCACGCCGATTGAACAGCGACGCAGCACTCGGGAACACTTCTCGATGGTTGGAAGCCATAAGAGAAGCTCCAGCGATCCAGTTCCCAAGCTCAATAGGGATGGCGTAAGCAAATGAAATCTTCCAGCTCAACGTAAACTGAGTGGGAATATAGTTCTTCGTGGATTGAAGACTGTGGGATACTACAGAGATGCAGAGGAAAGGGAAGGGAACCAGTGAAAGGGAACAAGGAAACCTACGGATTGGATATCTCATCAGAGGATACAAGCAGGAGCACAGCGCCCCTGTGCAAATCAGGGTAGCTCCTATGGATCTGTCGCGGCTGCCTTCTGTGCTGATCCCTGATTCGTTTGAAAAGGTCCCGGTTCTTCCGCCTGCAGGTCTCGCGACTCCCTGGGCGTATTCTGAACAGTGTATGCCAACAAGAAGAGCCCGTTCCGAGGGCGATGGCAAAAAAAAAAAGACTTTCAGAAGACGTGACAGAGCATTCTGGAAAGTCTGTGGAGACATTCCACAACTCGCCATTCATTTCACCAGCCGCCATTTCACCAACAGCTGGCAATGGAACTCACCAGAGGGCGATGCATGTGAAAAGCCAAGTGAAAGCAGTTGGCAAGCTCGCTAGCTTCCGTCCCAAGACAATGTGAAAAGGTCGTTGCTCATTTCAGCTGAAGTTGGTTTGCGGATCACGTGTTCTGTCTTAACGGAGTTCACTGCGGAACCTCTTGGACCGTTAGCGCGCTCTTGCACGTAGACGCCGTCCTCAGCTCGATTTCGATTGGTAGGCGGCCGACCCAGGAGACCGAAAGCTCGAACACTCCGGTAAGGAACGGCTTTTCTCCCAGATGCAGAGCAGTCATCGGTGCACAAAAAACCGATCCTTCATTCTTTTCGTGGATGGAAGCAACGGAAAGCACAAGTCCTTTGGACGGAAGACGCGGAGGACAGCAGAATGGCACTCCCGATCATGTGCGCCAGCCAAACATGAAGTGCAACAACGTAACGCGCAGAAGATCAGCCTTTTCAATCCTCTGAGGAGGCCCCTTGCGGCCGCAGGGTTTCCTGGATGCATGCGTGAGCTTCCCTTTCGACGGGATTTGAGAGGGAGCTTACGTGCCTGAATCGCCTAGCCGTCTCGTGTTCGTGCTTCGTCAAACAGTACGATCGGTGCTCTTGCTGAACCAAGGAGAAGATGGACCCTCTAACATGAACCGAACCGAGCATTCCCGCACCAGAAGACGAGCAAAGGATGTGGGTTTTCCTCCGGAAATGGCCTAATGATTTCCTGGAAAGATGAAGCCTACCTGCCGTCAGGCCAAGATGCACATCAGTCAGCAGCCTCCCACTGGGGATGTGTTCGGTTCCCCTGGTTCCACGACTCGCCTCCTCACGATAGCTGAAAGCAGCAGCATTGCCCACGTATTTGCTCTGGGAGGAAATGGAAAGGGGTTCACGAGTGGTTTGCCCACGAGCCGAGGTCAGGGATGCGCTCGCTCGTTCAGCATGTTGGGAATTGCTTTCCGTTCGGCGTCCGGCACTTGAGATGAATGCTCAATGAGTTTCCTCCATTCTTCAACTTTGCTTACTATTTCCTGCTCCAAGGAAGGCGGGCTTGGAAAGCAGACGTACTGTTTTCATATCATGATTGGACTTAAGTTCGTTGCCATCAGATGAAGGAGATAATGTTTCTTTAATGAGGCACTAAACTTGAGATTTTGGAGTCGCGCGACCACCACCTCCATGTTGCTTTCAAGGATTTTTTTCAAGGTGAGACTTACGTTTATGTGCTACTCCTCCCTGGTTCCAATTGTTTTCGCTAAGTTTCGAATTTTTTTTTTTTTTTACCTTTTTTCTTTCCTCCCTGGTCTCGAAGTGATTTTTTTTGCAAAGCGGGTGCCGTTTCATCAAAAAGTGTAGTGGCTGCGAACACTGCGGCTGTGGCTGTGACGTTTTCTTTCCGTGTTACTTCGAAAGCAGTTTTCGCGCGGTGGTTCGTAAGGATTTTCCATGCGGGTAACCGTCCTGTCAGAAGGACAGAGCAGAATGCACGGCACAAGGGCCTCTTTCCGGAGATTCTGAATTTTTGGGCCGCCTCTACGGTGGAAGAGGAAGGCCCCAACCAGACTTTTTTCTCAAGTGAGGGAGAAAGATAAGCTAGAAGTCGTTTTGTGTTTCCGGAAGGCTATAAAAAGAAAGGGAATTTCGGAAAGCATGCGGGGGGGGAGGGGAGAAGAGGAGGAAAGTAAAAATTATCCCGAACAACTTGTGCCATTCGAACTCGAATTCTTTGGCATTTGGGTTCAAGTTCCAGTTCACTGAAATTTTGAGCAGTAGCTTCTTCAGGCAAGGCATCCTCCTTTTTGTCTTTATCCAATCACCGAAATGCGGAAAGTGGGGTTTGAGCCAAACACAGGAACGTGGTTCGAAGGACTTATTTTCCGTTCTTAAGGACGTTGCGGGTGTGTGTTTTCTTCGGTTCGTATCCAACACACCGTAAAATCGTGTAGCTGATGTTGTGCTTTCATCTTTTAACTTAAGATGAGTGGTTGTAGCCGTTACGACAGCCATCAGTGAAATTCAAGGGCAACAGAATCATCTGCTTCGCTTGCAAACATTCATGGGTTCCAGATTTTTTTTTTTGGAATGAGATCACGAGGACCGATTGTATTTATTATTTCGTGGACAGATGCTTTTCCTTTCTTCAAAAGGAATGAGGATTTGAGTGGAACCTTCTCTGCGCGTTACCACGGGTCTCTTGCGATTTGTCCTGCTGTATCCATGCCCGAGGAAAGCTCCTTCATCACGCGGATGCTAGACTTTCGAGTATGGGAAAGAGGAGTGCGAAGAAGCAAAGCATCTCTTTAGAGGGCAATAACAGCACGCATGACCGCTAGATGAATACAGCAAGATAATTATCAATGGTCACCGCTGCAACGCGTGCCCCTGCGTGTGGCTTTTCGTGAGGTAAACAGCGCGCCAATGAACCACTGATGCGTCTGTGAAGTCCAAGAAATGGATGGTCTTGGATACGAGGTTTTTGCCGCTCTCTCCGTGCTGAGTTCATCTTCAGAGTGGGAAAGATCTGGCAGCTTCCTGAGTGGACAGGGCGAAGAGGAAATGGCGAGAAGAAATTCGTGCTTCCGAACTCGTATATCCGAGCGTTTTCTCCGAAATCCCTCAAGAGGCAGACTTGAAAAATCTTGAATTTTCCAACATGAGCCCACAGTGAAGTTTTTTTTTTTTTTTTTTACCGCTAAAGGTCTGATGAGCTCGCGTTTCTGGGACGGTCACGCCTTCCTCAAGAGACGTTTTCTCTGGCACCATTTTGTCCTATCCAGCATGCTGCTTATTGTGTGTTTTGTCGGGAGATGTTTCCGTGATAGTTTGGGGGCCACAATCCATCCCCTCGATGCATTTTTTTTCCTTTGAGCAATATCCTTTCCTTTTGTGCTAATAGCCAAGAAAGCACACACAACGTCGCTAAACTACGGAGAGACTTCACGCAGCCAGCAATCCTTACAAGTAGGCGTGTCTGCATGTTTGCAAGCGGACGATGCGATCCACAAAAACAGTTCACTGAAGAGGAAGGAGAAGGCACATCGCATCTCAAGTTCCTTCCTTCGTTCTCCCGGGTCCCTTCGGCAGTCCATTCAAATCCAGAAAACCCTGGGAGTTCTCTTTTCCACGGGGAAGACATCAAGGAGCAGACCTTGCTTTCGGCAGTGTGCTCGAAACTCAGTTACTCGTAACTCAGCACTTGAACGGACGGAGATCATCAAGAATAATAGCTCATCCCTTTCGGGAAAGGACAAAGCGAAAGGGTGCAAGAGCGCCTGCTTGGAGGATGTTCTTCGAACCACCTGAGAGTGTGAACTTCCAGCACGCGTGGGTGGAGAACCCACAGTCTTGTTGTTTGGCTCTGGAGGATCTTTTCAAACCGTTATCGGTTTGTCCTCTACGAGCACTGATGATCTGCAATCCCTTCACCTGACAGCTGGACAGGCAAAGTCGGAGGACACTCAGCGTGAGAAATGAAGACACACACACACACACAAAAAAAAAAAAAATTCAGTGTTAGGAAATTGGTGCTCCCTGTGTATAAAACTGTGAGCCGCAGCACGTTTTCTTGCACGTTTTCGAACGATTCAAGTGTTAATTCAGCACTGTATTTTGTGTACACGCTCATCGATATGTGTGTGTGTGTTTTTTTTTTCTTGCAGATTCCTTGAAAGATGAACACTTTTGCACTCGTGCTTATTGTCCTTAATGAGAACGTGCTCAAACTGCTGTGCCAAGATTTCAATTCGAGCACGATGGACGAAGAACTGTCCGAGATTCTTGGTGATGGACGCAAGAGCGAAGAAATGCCAAGGTTTTACAAGCAAGCCATCAGTCTGTACAACACTTCAGTCGCATTCACCATCCCCATGTTTTCTGTCACCTTGCCTTCGTTCGCATCATTCGATAAGCAAGCCATCTCTTACGTCGCACTCTTTTCATTCGGCCTTTTGTTTTTCGTCGGGGTTATTCCGAGCCTCTTCCAGAGAGCTGGTGCTGCCCAGGCTATAGGCGCTCGCTTGTTAAAGAGCGGGAAACCCTGGCTTTCCATCTTGATGCTTCTACGATCGCTCTTGAAGAGAGAAGAATTCGATGGTTGGGATTGTGCTGATCAAGCGGTTTGCAATGCCTATCGAAGTTCCGAGAAATACGGGGTGTTGGCCGTGATCCTGCAGGCGATCTACTCGTAAGTACCCTCTCCCATTCTAAAAGCTCAGACCGGTCCATTTGAGTTGTCCGTTATGAGCGGCGGTAGCCTTACCGGCTCTGAAACCATTTTATTACTCGTGTTATGATCGGAAGTGAGGCGTTTCAACATCGAATGTGTCGAATTTGCACTCCGGCCCTTAAGGGGCGAGCTGCGGCCCTCGAACCCCGGATAGAATTTGTTGCTTTGATTCGTTCGTCAAGCGCGTTGCTTTTGTAAAACGAAGCAAACGCGGAAGTCTTCTCTTGGCCGCATTCTTCCTTATCGATTCATGAAAAACCTCGAGTGCTTCTAACCAGTAAATGAGGCGTTCTCGAACCCCAAACGAAACTGCCCCCTCCACCCCCTCATGCGGACAAGCTTCTTGGGCACTGGTCTTCAGTTCTTCAGAGGCCAATCAGAGGCTCGATGTTGCGCGGGAGCGCCTTTTTTTCTTCTGGAAAACCCTTTGCAGTTGAGCCCCCCCGGACGAACCTCCAACTCACTGCCGAAATCCGGAGAACCACAATCACCTTGCCTTTTTGAAACGCCTTTGTTTCCAAAGCTGATGCGTGGAAGCGTCCCTGCTGGAGCGAAGTTGGATGCTGGATGATGAAAAGAACGAACGCAGCTGTGCCGCTCTGTGCTATGATTACGGTCATTAGAACCAGGGGCCCGAGAGCAAGTGTCTGAGCACATCTGCGCATTCGGAAATGCTAGAGGCAGGCTGGAATAGGTTCTCGGTAGGTCGGTGAACCGTTTCGATATTTCCGTATGCAAGAAGCGATCTGAGGGAGTATCGGAGGCGCCAAAGTGCTTCTTCGTTGTGCTTCCGGTCACCGTAAAGGGAAAAAAGTGTTTTTGGTGTGCATGTGTAGCCGTAGGTACAAGCAACACGGGGCATTTTCCGAATGGGTGAAGTCAGCCACTGATTGCGAACAGAGGTTAGCAAACACTGGAAAATGTTCCAGAGTTTCCAGCAATTTATGCAAGGACTACTCTGGAGCAAGCAACTTCTTGCTGATGTCGCCGGAATGCTTTGATCCTCAAACATTTTTCAGTGACTTCCATAAGCTAGAGTTTCTGCTCTATTAGAATCATGGAGAACGCTTTGATGATTGGTTAGCAGCACCTATAGCACACTATACATGTATTATACATTATACGTGTTTGTGTTTTCTGAAATGCTTTTTGACGACACCATGAAACGGTATTCGGTAGGTTTACCAACTCCCGGTGATTGATTGAGCCCATGATGTCAGGGAACGAATCGGTCGCTGAATGAGGGAACATTCGTTGCCGCTTCATATATACGTTCAACGTTGACTCTGTAATATATCCATATTAAAAAAATATATATTAATATCAATTATTTGTGATCGATGCATTCATGATAATCAGCGGATGACTTGGTGGTACCTCAGTCTGAGGGCTGGATCTTTGTGATTGCCGGAATGGATCAATGGCAAATGAAAGAAAGTACCAGGAATCACGTGCTTCTTGATAAAGAAAAGTGAATCGGACGTTTTCAGTCCTGTCATGGTGACTAGGAAGACAGTGCAGAGCGATGGAAAAGGATCTTGGGCCGACGTCGGTCTAATGCACCAGTGTGAGAAGCTGGAGAGAGGTGAAGAATGTAATCGAATGCCCGCGTGTCGGAAAGATGGATCAACATCGGAAACAACATCCTGCGACCATGCTTGAGGACTTTGAGAAATCCATGAGGAATGGACGAAATGCTTCATCCAGAAACGCATTCGATGAGCATCCAGTAGCACATTTGATTGGAAATAGGGAAACTGCGTACAGACAATCTTCATTTACAGTAATCATAATAAATTGCCGAGTTGATGATTAATTAAAAATTCGGCATTTGCTGAATTTTAAAATCCTCATGCATTCATCTGCTGTTCATTTCTCTAATGTCAGCAGCATTTTTTCAATGAGCACTCGGTTTTTTCTTTCTCGGCTGCCGTGCGCCCTGTGTGCGCACCTGTGACTTCCTGTCACCCGCACCAAGGAAGAGCAAGCAGAGCAATAGGCATTTCGAAACATCCTGAAGTTCCCTAGGGGCTACTCGAAGCGAACTTCCGAATGACCGCTCGAAAGGAAGTGTGCCGTTGTATTTCACGCAAAACAACGAACTGAACAACCGAATAAGGTCGGACATTTTTCAGGAAGAGATCGTTGACAACTGAAGATGTTTTGTACCCGGCGTAAGCTTCAGCTGAGGTCATTGAAGTACCTCCATCGCATCCTGGTTCCATTCTACTCAGCATGGATTCGTTGGATACACAGTTTGATCTGTTCAAGCTTCCCTAAAGGAAGCTGCTGCACGGTTCTCAGCCTTGTTCGGAATTCCTCACCACTTTTCTTCCGAATTGTTCGCTCTCCTGATCCTCCCATCACTGTCGGTTTCTTCAACTGTTTCTTTCTCAAAGTCCACACAATCTCTCTCAAGACAAGGGTCCACTATTTTCCAAGCTACTCCTTTTTCTGATCAAGCTGCATCTCCCTAGACTTCCTCAACCTTCCTGCTATTCCTGTTGAATGCTAGAAGGCATTGATTTTTTTTTTTTTTTTAGTACTACCGCCTTATTGCTTTTTATAATGAGGAGCATGTTTTTTTTCCCTTACTGATCGGCCGTCTTTCCTGACAATCGCGATGGCAAATTCCATGAAAGCCTCATATATACGCCGAACACCTCCATACACCTAACCTTCCATGATTCTATGGGAAGTATGTCGCTCGCTGAAAGCCAGGCTTTCCAGGGACACGTTTCCAGCACGGACCGAGAACTTGTGTGCTCCTGGCGCTTTTCGATGTAAGTGACCCTTTTGAGTGGCCCTGGACGCCAGCGACTTTGGTTATTACTGTGGTTTAGCTACGATGGTAGGCAGTTCTCCCGATGTTCCTTTCCACGGATTCTCCATACGAGCTGCTAGTTAAAGAATTAAGAACATGATGGAATTCCAAGTGGATTCGTGGATCACTTGAACTTTTCTCAAGCTCGGTTCTGAATTGATTTTGAAAGTTCGTAATTATCCTCGAGGTTGCATCACAGAAAAAGGAAAGAAAAGTGAACCCGACTCATCCAAGAATTCATCAAACTAGCTACTAATTTTCCGTTTCCAAAGATTTTCGACTAAACTGCTCAGCCAGAGTTGACATTTGTTGTTTTTCATCTTAGAATATTGTAGCAAAGAATTAGAGTGCAGAGAGATCAAAGTATGATGCGAGTCTGTAAGCTAGCAATGATTTGTACCTCTTTTCATGGATGATTTATGCTGAATGGGAAAAAGAAAACTCATTCTTCAGTACTTAATGAGAATCTGGTCTAATCACATGTGTGGTAAATGAGCGTGGAAGGTGACAAGATGTATGCATGCTGGAAAATTCCTGAGAAATCCCCAAACATCTGTTTGCTTATGACTGCAGTCTATTCCAAGAGAGCCACTACTATGGTTCATTCTATTTTATTCCTGAGATTGAATCGGCCAATCGTTCAATATTGCTCTCGTCAAGGATGTACTTGAAAAGACGAAGTAACAGAAATCTCTGGGAAAAACGGAGAGGGTCATTTAGGAAGGAATATCCAGAATCAAGGAAAACTTCAATCTCAAAGATAGCATGGCCCAGCCTCCGTCGATTACCAAAGACATCGCTAAAGGATGATTCATTTTTCCTTGTTCTTGGGAAACTCCTTGACACTGTTTCGATTTTTTGAAACCAGGTCAATCGGCTGTAGGCTGGACCTTTACTGGAAGCTCTACGTAGGTTATCCATGTTTACATTTGGAAAAATTATTCGAGACGAGACAAAATGGACGCCTACCGATTGTAAATCCCAGGATCTCGACAGAGTCCTAAATCTTCCTAAAGCTTTTCAAACATCTTCATCACACAATTAATCGGCATCCTGAAAGATCAAGATCAAGCGCATACCGATGTGGGAAAGTGAGAATTCCAAGGGAGGGAGAGCGCGCTTCCAGCAGCGCCGCTACTCTGGTTGAACTTTGGGATCGACTCCCGTCTATCCTCCATGTTCCAGTAGGCGACCCGAAAGACCTTTTCCGGCGCCTCTTCCTGTGAGATGTCTTACCTCTAGCAGTTCTCCGCTGTGTTCGCGGCATCCTGGCGAGGTGGAACGCTGGAAGAAGAGGCCAAAAAAGCAGAGACGCCATCCATTGGACGACGATCTCTTCGGAGACCGCGACAAGGTGGCCCCACCGAAATAATACAAAGAGAGAACTTGTCAGCATCCTGGACAGGGTGCAGAGGACCGACAGGGTGCAGAGGTTGTCTCCGAAGGAGAACCCCAAAAAGAATCTCCTTCCTCATTCTCTCTGGAGGGACCACCCCGGAAGGGGGGTGGTCCCTCCATTTCATCTTCTCCGAAGGGAACCCGGAAAGGATCCGCTAGTAGGAATTTCTTCTCCGGAGGCAACCCGCAAGGGAACCGCTCGTGTTCACTCCTCTGAAGAGAACCCCGAAGGGACGCTTCCGAAACTCGGAAGGGTCGCTCTCGCTTGCTTCCTTGCACTTTTCTGGAGAGGAGGCGACTCGGAGGGTCCCCCCCGCAACAGAGGGAGGTCCGCTCCTTTAAGCAACTGGAGAGGTGCCCGTGAGGGCTCCTGCTCCATCTTGAAACGGGAAGGGTCCCCCCGGTGTGGGGGTTTGCTCTCCGTTGCACGACAGGAGGGGAAACTCCCCACTCCTTCATTTCTGGAAGCCCGAAGTTCGACTCCCATCGTTCCGGCCTTCATCGGGGGCCTCCGGTTTGAACCGCTACCGGTGCCACGCCCGAATGGCTCGGCCAACCAGCGCCATCTTGCAGGAGAAACTCGGAACCCAAGGACGCAGTGGCGTCAGTTTCATGCCGGAGTATTCGAACCCGCGACACGCGGAAGCCTTAACCACAAAGCCTCCGACGCGGCAGATCACGCACAGAGATCACTGAAGACGATTTGAACAGAGCCAAACGTGCGGACACTGTGCAAAGCCGAGCAGCAAGCAAGGTAAACGGCACAGCAATCTCTCAAGAATGATTGATGATTGTTGCAAACAATCAGGAACCTCATCGTAAATAATCAGAATAGTGTTGTTGCCTATGAGCGTTGAAGGGCGATGAAGATTCTTCGCGGCATAGTCTCACGTGCTCACAGCCACAGTCGGTTTGAAGAAGCTCCATAAACCTCCGAGGAAGCTTCCTCTGTAACCCTGCTTAAGCATCTGTTGCTTTGAAGAGGAACGTTATCTTGAGATTTCGCTATTCATGAGAGAGAGAGAGAGAGAGAGAGAAACACACAAACCTTTTTTTTTTCAAGTACAACAACACGTGGATTTAAAAAGTGCAGCAAAAACGTGCACGTTAAGGTTCCCCTTTATGGAATTTCGTTCCAGAAAGGGGGACTACAGGTGGACTTGAAAGGCAGTAAGGCCAACCACAAGCTGAATCGGATTTTTATCGGTTGCTCCAGGTAACTCAAGTTCTTGTGCACATCCTTTTCCTCTGCCAAGACCTCTTTATCACAAGGAATGCTCATACTTTTTTGATTTCGGACGGACAAAATTTTGCCCTGTCGCCGTGTACAGCAAAGTGTATTCTCGAAGGGATTGTTTTGTTCATGCAGTTCCACACACTCCTTTATCCTGTGTACCTTCCTGTGTGTATCTTTTGGAATCATATTCAAGTTTTGAGATGAATTGCTTCATCTCAGTTCCTGACGGAACCGTTTCACATCACAGCGCCACTTGGCAGCACAGAGAACACACATCAATTCAACGAGGATTCTTCATCTTACACAAACCAGCATCCATCCCAATGCCATCATGCGCACGAGAGTTTGGTTTTCAAATTAAAAACAGAATGCTAGCTGATGATTCTCTCGAAATATGCATTCCTGGTTACTTGTGTGCCGAAGCAGGGAAGCTGGAAGCATGAGATTTTTCGTAAGAAGTGACGAAAAAAAAAAGTTCCTAAATGCAAAATTATGTATTAAAGCTTTGAGCATTATCGAAGGCAATATCATGCAAACCACGACAACAAAAACAGCTTATTATGAGCAGTGTGTGTTTTATTAGATGGCTTTAATGATTCCTTTGTCTTCGACATTTTTTTTTAGACCTCACACACGAGATGAAGATCACATTGCCTCACACAGCTATGCAGCATTCGTTGGGAAGTCCACGAACGAGTCGTGTTTCGAAGAGTATCCCTTATGCCCTTGGGACATTTTGGACATTTGCTACAGAGGTTTTGAAAGCATACGATGGATTCTAAACAAAATTGTTCCATGACATCCGAGCCATCAAGGTAGATTTCTCAGGATCATGTCGAGATTTCCTAGAAAGCTGTAATTAGCATCGTGGCAGCATAGACTCTTTCAAATTCAGTGGGGGGAGGGGGAGAAAAAAAAAAAACTGACCATGTTTCATCGTAGACAACTACAGTGGAAACTGGATTCGGCCGAACAAGATGTAGATTCAGTATTGATGAACTGTACTCAAATTTTACTCTTGCACAAGTCACTGATCTGCAGGATGGACACCACGGTGCGATTTCGTCAGATGCGGTTGGTGCACACCAACCGAGAAGACCACAAAAATTCTGCATCTCATCTGCAGCTGCGAAAACAGAAGAAAAGACCAAAGTGACATTCCAGTTTTGCGAATTTACCGTCCCGGCTAAGACATTTCTTCCGATTTCTCATTGGATTCATGGTGAAATGTGGGACTCTTTGAGGAATTATATAGCAATTAAATAATAAATATGCCTTCTCATCGAATTCGCGAGCCTATGATAAAGGATTGAATTCTGTTCTCAATTTACTGTACAAATCATTTCATCCCATTGTGTGAAATTCTACCATTATCCTTTCATTCCCTTGTGCGTGCGTTGATGATTTTCTCTTTACCCTCCCTACAGAATTCTCAATCATCATTGATACTTTCTTATCCATTTTTCCCCCATTTAATTAGAGGACAAAATCTCACATAGAATAAAACGAAAAGGGTTTTGTTTCCTTTTGCGTGCTATTTTTTTGGAACTGAAGCAAACTCTTCAGCGTTAATCGCTGAATTATGAATGCTTTTTCTTGGTAATTATTTAAGTGGCCACACAAGCTGAAACTTTCCCAACGTTTCCCATATCGTTTGGTGGAACTAAGGTGACGCGATGAAGGTGGTATCAAGGAGATAGGATAGGATCTCACCATTCCTGTGACTCGCAATAACCGTCGGGAGCATTCCATTTGATTCGGATTTTCGATGAAAATGCAAAAGAACTTTGGGTCCGCCTTTTCGTTTTCCTCTAATATTTTCGAATTTCTCCTCGCAAACGGCGGGTTGGTTTACCTCCCGTTAAGATTTGTGGATCCAAGGGTTCGCACGAGAACTCCAATCTTTGGAACCTTCGTGTAAAATTCACCTCAGGGTAGGATTCCCTGAAAGCGTCAAGTTTTTCCAAGTTCCAAAAGCGACTACGTCCTCAGTGGATTCATCATCCTAACCTCGGCCTTTCTCCCACATTTGTTAGTTCTGCTTAACGCTCGAAGAGCGAGGAGGCAAAAAGCCTGCGTTTCCTCTTCCCGAAAACCGGCAACCCCTGTGGGAAAATTCGGAGGCATGAAAATGGCCTCCGCGATTATCCCTGACCGTGCCACTTGCTTCCGTAAAGATGCTGGTTGGCAGCACCGTTCTTCAAAGTCCGAGAAGCTCTTGTTGAAGCCTTTCTTCACAACAAATGTTGCTGCTTCGCTAATGGTTCTCAAACCAGGTGCGATGTCTCAATTTGCCCATCCATGGTGCACGACATGTAATATATTAAAATGTCAAGAAAACAGTAATCACATTAAACAACTACAGTGATGAAAAAATGAAGATGGTTGCAAAAATGAACGAAAAAAAGTATCTGTTATTTGGCCTCTCAAAAACGGTACGCACGAGGTTCCGTCTTTTTCCTTCGGTGTTTTACCCCCGAATCCCACCCTCAATGGATCACGAGTTTCAGGACGCCCCGGTTCACTTCTTAGCACATGCTCACCGCGGATGCGACGAGCCAGCTGGACGTCTTTCGGCACGATGGTCACGCTCTTGGCATGGATGGTATGCGTCTTCGAGTGAGCACGGCCGAGCTTTGGAAACTTTTCGGTCCGTTCTGGAATCTTCAGCCATCTCGCGTACCAAACGTTGGAAAGGTAAGTCGTGGATCAGCAGCTCGGTGCTCTTCTTCTGGTGACGGCTGCAGCTCCTGGCCGGTAGCGGCGAGGCTTCTTCACGCCTCCCGTGGCTGGAGCACTCTTGCGAGCCGCCTTCGTCGCCAACTGTTTCCTCGGCGCCTTACCATCAGAACTCTTGCCAGCAGTTTGCTTTGTACGGGCCGGGTTCATCAAAAACGCACTTCCGTCGACCACCACCGACAACCACAACTTCAGAATGTCCCCCACTATTTATTACGTCAGTGTTTCCAATCTTCAGTGATATGAGCACAGCACTTGAAATTCATATTTTCTTTTTTTTTTTTTTTTTTTTTAAAGGCCAGTGGCGACCCCCAAGAGGAGATCGCTACTATTGGCCTAGGACGATGGAAATCTTTGGGTTCTTCTTTTTCTTCATTCTTTAATTTTTTTTTTTTTAAGAGTTTTTTTTTTTTTGGTTCGCTAAGTACCTCAGAGCCGGTCGCGTGCCACGCGGCGCACGTGGCTCTTTTTTGAACATTAAACACACGCCCCTCCGCCCGCGGCAGCCCGCAGGGGTGTGTGTAATTCTTCAGGATAGGGGGCACCCCGGGATGGAGGTCCGCCCTATGAATCCAGGAAGGGCTCGGAGTCCGTTTCTCTCACGCTTGGGGAGGGATCCCCCGGACGGGGGGGATCGTACCTCCCACCCTGGTTGTCTCCGAAGGGGAACCCTGAAGGGAATCTCCTTCCTCATTCTCTCCGGAGGGACACCCCCCCTATGGGGAGGGGCTATCCTCTCCATTTCAACTTCATTTCAACTTCTCCGAAGGGAACCCGGAAAGGATCCGCCTGTAGGAATTTCTTCTCCCGAGGGAACCCGCAAGGGAACCGCTCCTGTTCACTCCTCTGAAGAGAACCCCGAAGGGACGCTTCCGAAACTCAGAAGGGGCTCTGCAGCTTCCCGCAGGGAATCGCTCTCGCTTGCCTCCTTGTGCACTCTGTGAAGAGGCGACGACTGGAGGGTCTCCCGGTGGGGGAGGGTCCGCTCTCCGTTGCACGACAGGAGGGAGAACTCCCCATTCCTTGATTCCTGGGAGGACCCGAAGGTCGACTCCCATTGTTCCGGCCTTCATCGGGGGCCTCCGGATCAAACCACCGCCGGTGCCACGCCCGAACGTCTCGGCCAACCAGCGCCATTGCAGGAGAAACTCGGAACTCGACGACGCAGTGGCGTCAGAGTTTCTACTGAAGTATTACGAACCCGCGACGCGTGGTGCCACACTCGGAAGCCTTAACCACAAGGCCTCCGACGCGGGCGATATTTTTCTATTTTTTCCAATCACTTCAGAATTCAACGCAATGAATCCAAAGGAATCCATTATGGTAATCCGTGAGCTGAAACGTCGGTCCGAGTTTTCGTTTTAGCATATAGCAGAAAACGTATGGATCATTTTCATCAAGATAAAATTTCATTAGCGTACACACTTTCACGTTCGGTTCGGTATAAATCACGACACTTTACTTGTTATCGGATCAAAACATGAACCCAATACAGTAATCCCATAAATAAAAATCAAAAAAATTGAACAACTTGCTTTCATATAGTGTGCTGTTTATGATACGCGAGCAACTCAAATGAATCCTTGAAACATTGCACTGCGGTCTTTCGCATGGATCTCACACAAGGATCAGTATGAGACCATGAGCGAGATGTAATCAGGAAGAATGAAGAGCATTTGGAGACGCAGCTATGGGATCAGTAATTGCGAGACTGCTCAGGTAATCATATGAATATTTTGATGCTTAAGGATATGGAATAGAGAATAGGGATATCAGCTCTGCACCCAATGTAAGATGAATATGAAATAAACTGGATGCGTAAAAAAAAAAAAAGTGAAGATAATTAAAAAATACTTAATTTATCTTCGGTTTTGCCAAACTGCATTAGATTCGTAAAACCATCCAGTTTTGGACACGACGAATATCCACGTACTCGAGTGACGACGTTATAAGAAATTGAAACACTCATAAGAGGTTTATCATCCGGATATGCCGGGGCATTTATTATTTATTTCAAAATTTTCATACAAAATTCCACAATAAAGTCGAAATAATGTTTTTCGTGGTACCACGCTCGGGAGACTTACCATATATCGGTACTAAGACCGGTGAAGTCCTCTCCAACGGCTAAGGGGAAGGGGAAAGCCAAACAAAAATAAACAAAGAGAAGGAAAAAGAGGAGGGGAATGTTTTTTCGGGGAGGAGAGGGCAAAGAATGGATCACTATACGCCTGGACCTGTCCTCTGCACCCCGTCCAGGATGCTGACAAATTCTCTCTTTGTATTATTTCTGTGGGGCCACCTTGTCGCGGTCTCCAAAGAGATCGTCGTCCAGTGGATGGCGTCTCTGCTTTTTTGGCCTCTTCTTCCAGCGTTCCACATCGCCAGGATGCCGCGAACACAGCGGAGAACTGCTAGAGGCGCAGCGGAGGGTAAGACATCTCGCAGGAAGAGGCGCCGGAAAATGTCATTCGGGTCGCCTACTGGTATATGGAGGATAGACGAGAGTCGATCTCAAAGTTCACCCAGGGAGACACACTCTATTAGAAGATGAGGGAAGGTTTCCCTTTTGCCACACTCGGAACAACATGCATCCACACTCCCCAGCGTCCAGTGAGAGAGGCGTGCTCTGCAAAGGATTCCCCAATGCAAGAATGGGAAAGGCGTCTCTTGCCACTTCATGGGAAGGGTGCCACTGTTCCAACACGCTGGGGTCCACTTCCCCTCCTCCGGAGGTATTCCGAGCAGCTCGCCCCAGCGCGCAAGTCCTCTAGTCTCCGAGTTGTCCACGCCTTCAACTCATAAGAGGTAGCTTGCCCTTTTCAGTCAGTTATCTCTAAGACCACAGACAATGCTGTTTCTTTCAATAGAGCGCGTTTGGAAAAACCAGACATTTCAATACGAAGAGAGAGTGCACCTACCCTTTCTCAATTAGATCGCCAATTTTTGTGATCACGGAAAGCGGGATTTGTTGCCAAACACAAGAGAAATAATTTTTGCGTGGGTTTTTGTTTTCAGATTGCTTTCATTGCATTAGAAGTCTACTGGAATAAAAATTGGGGTGCTTCGATTTTCGAAAACTAACACAGTAGTTTTTGCTTATTGAGAAGTCACGAAAAGCCACCATTCTGGTAACAGAATTAAATCAGTTGGATTGGAAAAAAAAAAATAACTACCTTCAAACACTCACTGGTCTCAGCTAAATAATCAGATGAGACCGGAGTTTCCTATAAGAATCATGAAGCAACAGAGGTGTCACTAATAGCAGCTACTTAAAATGGTACAAGATTCGTTTGCTAGTAGCAAACAGCTTTCTTCTATGCTATTTGAATTGGCTTTAAGAAGGCAGTTGCTAACAAAAAGAAGCTACCATTTGTTCCTAAAAAAGATAAAAAAAAAAATGCCCAGTTTTCATGAACTAAAGATGGAGTTCGGAAAGACCTTCTTTATCGTCATGTGAAGTAGGGTAGTTGAAGGCCTGGTTCCGAAAAGGAAGTTTCTCAGTCTTCTAGATCGGAAGACCTTAATCGATAGAACGGTTGCTTTCGGTTTCGTGTGCCATTCGAAGCAAGTGGCGTGCCTCGAATCTTGAAAGTTTCAAACACTTTCGCCGCTCAAAATCTTCCAGTTTTTCGGAAGATTTCAACTGGCATGAAAGTTCCGGTTTTGCCAGTTTCTCGAGTTGTAATAATATGGAAATGGTACTACTCAAATCGGAATCTGCATTTGCCAACATAATTGAAGATCATTTGTTCTTTCGCTTCCACTTTTCCACACAGAGTTTTTAAAGTTCGGTTTCCTCAAACTGCGTAGATAAGGAAAACACATGGAGTCCTCCTCGCCCTCGTGGAAACCTAGAATATTCTTTGAGGGTGAATATTTAGAGAATCAGGTCAGGTGTCCAGTTTCTGCCGATTATCGTTTTTGTGTTACCCTTCTGTCAGTTCTTCATATTCCCTTTTCCATATCAGGGGCTTAAGAAATCGAAAGTTGCCAGCAAAGGCTTCGTGTGAAAGACAAAAACACACAAAAAAATGCTGAACAGTGAGTTCTAGAAAGAGAAAAGACCAAGAGGAGAACAACTGAAGAATTAGCCATAGTTGCAACGGTCGCAGACAACACCACTAAAGTCTGAATGTCAGTCTCTACTTAGAAAAACATGAAAGCGTGATAATGAACAAATTAATCATTGTATTCCTGGTTTCTTGAAACAAAAAGAAATGACATCATGTCCACACTAAAGGAGATTTCAGTTATTGCCTTTAAGCCCACAGATCTGAACACCAAGGTCTCACGGAAACTTGAGTGAGCTGTCTTAAGGCGCCCTGCATTTCGAATTCTGATCCTGGAACTGATTCCATGCAGACGATGAGTCTACGACAGTCTACGATCATTATGGCCTGATTTTCCAAGTCCATCCCGATAAGAAATCTCTGTTTTAAACTGCATGCTTTTTCTTGAGAAAAGAAGAAATAAATAGGAAACAATTTTAAATACTAGATGACTCCCAGAGAATCCGATGCTGCATTTGGATCTATAAGATGGTACAGAAGAAACTTTGTGGATGATGCTCTGCGAAATTCTATAGTCATGGCTGTCCATGATTCCATCCTCTAATGGAAAGGAACTGTTAATAACGAATGATTTTTCAACGTGATCCTTCTTTAGAAACACTTCCAGAATCTCTGAATCTGAAATTATAAAGTAGTGAAAACTGTTGTACCATGAGCTTGTAGACTACAGTACCCGAGGGAGTTTCTCAAGCAAAGGAAGTGCACTGCATTTCGAATAGATGAATTTCATCTTCTAGAACTGATTCCGGACTTCGAGCTTTAGAAATTGCATTGCGAATAGGAATTGCACCGCCAGTGCCACGGATGCAATGTATTGAAAATCTGCTGGACATGAACTTGGCATCAAACGCAACAGGTGTTTCTGAAATGTGAGATTCGATATGCAGATTAGAAACGACAGGAAATTCTCATCCAGGTTCCAGATGTCTCAGAAACAATCTAGAACTTCATCACTCTGACTATGTATATTCTTCGAAGTATGCAGATCTTCAATGATGCTTCACCAAACAGATTAGCAAGTCGAGTGCCAGCACATTTCTGCAAACTGAACAGCCATCCTTTCTCTAATGTCTAATCATCCTGAACATAAAGACGCAGGGTACTCTAATGAGCTTCATGAAGAGTATCGAAAAAAATGAAAATCTGAAAACCGAAAATTCGAAAAGAAGACGTACACACGCACACACTATTTAGTGTAGCTGTGATATGATGTCAGTGCTCTTTTGCACCGGGGCGTGGCCATACGTTTTGCCAACATTGCGAAAGAAAAAATTCGAAAAGAAATACCTCTGAAGCAATGCTTTTATTTGCTATGTTCCCTTCATGAAGAGAGCACTTGATGGAAATACAATCCGTGAAGAGTATGCAAGAGTATGAATAACTCAATTAATCAGAAACTCAGCTAGAACTAAGGACATGCATTTTGCACTGTCTCATGAGAAACACGTATGTCCCCTAAGAATGTAAATTTGGATCGCCATCATTCTGTATCCGCGTTTCCCCAGAGACACGCGCTTTTTTTTGTTTTTTTTTTTTCATTTTTATTACAATACTGTGATTCATAAGGATGAGAATAAATAGCCATCGAGATCACTGATAAAAAAGCTGAGCCGCAATCCTATATGGAGGATCTGAAAATCGCTAGCCAACATACCCTCTCATCGAATCGAATAACATGTGTAAATAAATATGAGTCCATCTTAGGACACCACAGTATATCATTCAAGTCATCATTCAAGTGACCTTGATGCTTCTAAATGTTGCACTTTTCCATTTAAGTTTATTCAGCTGATAATTTCTACGGGAAAAAAAGAAAAGAGAAGAGAAGGAACGAAGCCTTTCCATCTGAAAGACAAGCTTATTTTTCCGAGGAGAGTAGTTCTCTGTTTCAGGAAAGTGCATGAGCACATCCAGAACAATTCTGAAATGGTCTCACGTTCCCAAGATTCCCTCCAAATAAGTTCTTGCTCATAATCTCCACTGGACTCTATCTTTGCTAGAAGCTAAAAACTCTGCTTGCAATTGCTGCTTTGGGAAAAAAGTGCCTCGACATCTCAAGAAAGCAGGACGAGCATTAGCAGCTGTTTGAAAACAAAAGCCTAAAAAACAACAACAAAGAACCACTTCCACAGAATCACTGAGGTTCTCGAAGAGTCGTACGTAAGGTTATGTGATAAAAGTAAGGTGTAATCAAGTTTTTAAAGTTCGTCCGCCCTTCAGCAAATGCACGCGACTTTTTTTCCCTTAAATCTTTTCGAAGACTTTGATTTGGGTGTGTGCGTGTGTTTTCGTGGTTTAAAAAGAGCGTGCGAATTACAGCATTTAAGCCAGTGGCAATGGTTTTTAAAAAACTACTTTTTGTTTTCCGATGCTGCAAACCATAAGGTGAGACTTGCAGAAGACCAGGTTTCGACTCTTCCATTCGCCTTCGATGTCGTTAGAAGTATATAAAGTAAGCGCCGTTTTATCTTTGAATGTAAAATCTATTTTGCCGAGTCCATTACAATCGGATTCCTTACATAAAGAGATGGATCTGCTATTTCGTATGCCGAGAGGTTTCTTCCACTCTTTCATATTTTTCATACGCAAAAAATTGAACACAAGATCTTGAACAATGTTTTTTTGAGGGATTGCTCCATCTCTTGCAGGAATCTGGGTGCTTTCTATGGGTGGTGATTCACTTCTTCCATGCAAGTCTTCATCATACGAACAGACACATGCAACAGGACTGGAAATATCCGAGGAGTCGGAAATGCAAGAGTCTTCCAAACCAGGAACACCAATAACAGACATGCCATTTATTGAAGCGTCAGATAATTCTTTGGAATCTGATTCGTTTATCGACTCCCTCGCGTTTCTTCCGTGCATCGACCGTTAATTAGTTTTGAAAGACTGGTAACACGAAGCAGCGGATCGAGCGCCAGGATCGCATGTACGCGCGCGCAGCGTACACGCACGGCAATTCCGTCTTGTACTTCACCTCCTTCACCATCCGGGGTGGAGGAACGATTCATCCTGCACGAGAAAGCCATCCACGAGCGAATTTCAGGGGTGGTGGTCAGCGGTGACCTTGCCGCTGCGTGCTAACCGCTCGGAAGGTAAACAAACGAGCGCGAACGACGGCCGCGACGGGAAATCGCAACGGCGAATGCGCAAATGGAGCGTCCTGCGGAGTGCGCTTCGGCTGCAACTGCTCCTGCAATACGGAAACGGTGTGGTCACACACGTTGATGTTAAGTCGAGAGAGAGGAAAAAAAAAAAGGAAAGAAGGATGAAAAATGTGTGAAAGTGCGGTCGTAAGATCGGCAAGTCATTCACAGATCGAGTAATTACGTGTTGCTTTGGAATGTCCCTTTCAAGTTTGCTCACAGGAACTGGGTCTTGTGTACCTGCTCAGTCACATCAGAATGACAACTCTGTAGTGAGTTTTGCAGTTTTTGTTTCACTACCGTTCGTTTTCTGTACGCACTTTTATTGCAGAACTTCCCGAATGCTCTTTGCATCGTGCGGTATGTAATGCTGTCTCTTTTTTTTTCCTCCTTCCCAATCACATTGGGTAACGAATCGTAGTCGTCGATATCTTATACCATCTGTTGCGTTGGATGCACAGTAGCAATTAGCTCTTTTTCAAGTTGCTATTATCCGAGGTTAAAACCATAAACTGTTTAATTTTGTGCCACGATGCGATCTATTTATGGTATTTGTAATATTAACAATAATGTTTACTTATTGGTAATGACACTTTGTTGTAAATTTGCACTTTTTAAAAAAAAAAATGCTCAAATTTTTTGCGGACGCTCCCCAAAAGGTTTATGTGCACGTCCAGCCAGCCCCATCATTGGTATGAAATTAATGGTATTTTGAGTTCCGATGTAGCTATTGCATGTTTTTAAAAAAGCAGGTTTGGTATTTTTCGCCCTGGTGCAAAACAAAAGATGAAAATTTCCACAAGTGAAGAAACCTATTAAGCATGATATTTGTGACTGAATTTTTCCTGATGAAGGTGCCATTAATTTTGGACAACACAGTTCATAACTTCACTCATTATTTGTTTTGTTGCCATTAGGAATTAATAATGGATGTGTAGAAACATGCATACTCCTGGAGGAAATTATTTTCATTGTGCAAACGTTTTCAGAATACATTTATGCCATATTCAAAAAATCCATGTAATTTTCGAAGTGCCGTGTACATGGGTCTCTGAAGTAACTCTGATGTTTTTAGCGTTTGTATACAAATAATTTATAATAGAATATAATTTAATTTTCATACAGTTTTGCCGTTTTCTGTTTTATTAATATTACTAAGAGGTTTGGAATATTAGATATTTAAAAATTGATTTCAGAAGAGTTTTCATATGTATTGTGTTATGTCTTAGATGTGTTGTTGATTGTAAATGTATTTATTAAAGAGTTCTTATCCGGTAAACTGATTTGGTCATTGTCATTCTGCCTAGTTTGGAAAATATCGAATGTAATTTATTAACAAGCAATAGTGGGGGTCTTCGACAAGATCTGTTTGACAGGTGCATAATCAAAGACTTAAATTATACTTACTGCTCTTCATTTTTAAGTGATTGAAGTGGTTTATTTTGCATAATATTACAAAATGTACTATTTACAGGGAACTGTTTTGGGTATATTTCTGAAATTATGGTGCATGTAAGCTGATAATACATATTAGGGTTTGTAGGAGCCTCACACAGCTGATAATTTAAGACTTAATTAAAGTTAATTATTTTTAAGGATCTCATCTCTGGTGGTAGGGGTGGCTTGCCGTAAATTACATTTATTTAATTTAAGTAATCTCTTAGTTTTTCTTTATGAGTATAAAAATTGTTGCTGTGGAAACTTTCTGGCAATGTGCATTTTTTGTAAGCTTGTGAAGAGGATGTTTTCAATTTTTTGCAAATAATTCATTCATCATTAGTGATGATGTGTATGGAACCCATATAAGCTATGCTGATGATGTATTTTACTTTGTTGTGTTACAAATACTGTATACTGCTTTTGTGATGGAGTAGTTTAATATTGCTGCAGTTTTGTCTCCTTTAGGTGTAATGCAGATTTATAACTGGTTATGTAGCTAATCCGATTAAATACATTCTAAATCACTATCTTTTACTTCACCCCAAATCTGTCCACTAATTGTAGTTAAGTCTTTCATTTTCCTTTCTGATTTCTTGATTACTTAGTAATTATGAAATAGTTAAATATTATTTAATTGCATATTGAATTCTTCATTTAGTTTGACTTTTCAATTTTAGTTCCTTTATGGATGCTTTACATAGGCATCAGTTTCGTTCCTTAGCCTGGTTATATTGGAACATTCAGATAAATATCTTTTTGAGTGATAATCTTCAGAAAACCACTGTGAACAAATGCCATTTGGCACTGAAACACAATTGTAAATTGTCACTTAGTAAAAGTTCATCGTTTTTGGGTTCCAATTTGTTTTTTACTTTTACATAATTTGCAAGTTGTGCTTTTTTCATAAATTGCCCTCATCACTGTAAATAAATGTGCAAGTGTGTTCTTTCAGGTTACAGAGTAAACAAATTTAAAATGCTCCAATTACATTAGGTACTTGTTGATTTATCGATTTTGTGAACAAAATATAACTGCTAAATTGTTTGATCCATGATATCATCTTAGTGATACCATTTTTTAAAGTTATTCTTTTAAATGTTTTGTTGCAGTGTTGAATCTTTGTGGAGGAAGAGATTTTACGTTGTTTCTTTTACTTAACTTTCTTTTTAAATAATTAAATTAAATTGGATCAGAAAATTTGGATATCACTATTGATAGGAAACTCAATTTTCTAGACTGGGGTATTTCATGTTACAAATGTTGCTTATGATGTGAAATTCTGAATAGTTCAGTTCTGCTCAGTATCTTCTACTGCTAAGGTATTTTCCAGGATGTTATCTTGATAAATCAGTGCAAAGGTAATCACCAGAATGTGTTCTTACTTGCTGATGGTGATTAGAATTAATGAAGAATAACGTTTGTTGCTCATTATTTAATAGAGAAGATTCGTCTTTAGTTATACTCATGATTGAACTGATTGCATAAATTGTGGAAAATGAAAATGGTTTAACTGAATATTTTGGAATTTCCACCTTGCAAATAATCTGCACTTGCTGTAGATACCTGTCTTGGTTGATGACTTAATTTTCATGTTGTTTTTATTGATTCTGTATTCAATAAGAATACAGAATCATTTTGCTGCATTTGTATCCTTCCCATTTCTCGTGTGTATTTTTTAAAATATTCTCGTTGAATCAGTTCTGCATGTATAATTTAATTTTTAACACCTATTACAATCCAAGCAGTCCAGTTACTATCAGTTACTGAAAAATTAAACTTCGGAAGTGCTATTGTTAGGTAAAACTTTATGTGTGCACATGTCCTTGACTGCATAAACTGTATATGCATCATGATGATCACTTATCTCATTGCAAGTTTCTTTTTAGTAACTGAATGGTATTAACAAATATTCAATAGTACAAGAATGTGCTTTTTGCTTGTTCATGTTTGCATTTAAAGTGCTTTCATCTTTGTAGCCACTGAACAGATCTAGATTGCAAGATCTTGTGAAAGAAGTTGATCCCAATGAACAACTAGATGAAGATGTGGAAGAAGCTCTGTTACAAATAGCAGATGATTTTATTGACAATGTTGTTTCTGCTGCATGCCTCTTGGCAAAACATCGAGGGTCTTCTTCTCTTGAAGTAAAAGATGTGCAGCTTTACTTAGGTAATTATACTGAATCACAACTTAATTATGAGTTTTGCTCATAGAAAAAAATTGGAACTTATGGATTCCTGGTTTTGGAACTGAAGAATTGCGTCCTTACCGAAAAACTCAGGCAACAGAAGCACATCGCCAACGTATGGCTTTAATCCGGAGATCACTTAAAAAGTGAAGATGCTGGGAATTTCCAAACAAAGAAGCTGGGAATTTAATACTGAAGCCAGTTTCTCTATTCAAAGATAAATCAAGAATTATATTATATAAAAGGAGAAATTTCATTTGTTCTTATGTCTTGTTTATGTTCAGGAAGTTATGTAGAAGACATCAGAATTACTATTCTGTGTGATCATAATTTCTCCTTTATAAGGAAATTCAGGCAATTACATTAGCCTGTTGGCTCCTGTTGAGAACATTGTAACTTCAAAAATGTATTGTTTGATGTCAGTAGTTTTCTGTATGATGATTTCATATTAAATGATAGCTTCAGCTATTTTGTGTAGCTAAAAATTGTATTTTCATTTAAATTCTTTATGTAGAAACTAATACTGTACTTATATTGGGGAGACTTAGTTTTATAGAACTTCTCTCAAAGTGATTCCAAAAATTATAAATTAAAACAGTTGAGTTATGACTTAATTAAGAATTTTTTTAAATAATTGTAAATTTCACAAACTTTCTTATTCACATTCAGAACAATCATAGCACCTACTATATGATACTTTATGATTATTGGGACACATAAATTCTAG
The DNA here is from genome assembly GCA_036172245.1 of Raillietiella orientalis. Classification (NCBI taxonomy): domain Eukaryota; kingdom Metazoa; phylum Arthropoda; class Ichthyostraca; order Raillietiellida; family Raillietiellidae; genus Raillietiella; species Raillietiella orientalis. The sequence goes on along the minus strand of JAYWIR010000056.1, from coordinate 94,624 downwards.
AATTCAAGCATATAAGATGAACTTAAAAATGAGATTTTCAGTTAATGCTATCAGTATTGTAATCAGTTAATCATTTGATTAAGCATTATGCATTATGACTATATTGGACATGAGTACAACAAATAAGTTGATGTACAAAAATTTAGCTACCACATATTTGGCCATGTTTCCAAATGAATGACAAATCTCAATTCCAGAGTTATTTGATTTTAACTGGTTTTAAGTGCAAACTCTGGCTCAACCATTTAGCAAAAACAAAACAAACTAAAGTAAAAATGGAGAATGATAAAGACCAAAGGAAAAGGAAACATTGATGCAAGGACTGAAGAATTCTTTCTCATATAATAATTCATCTATAATGCACCCATTCTTCTACAATGATAGCATTTTTAATGATGAATTCATTTTATTTTTGCAAATAAAATGGTCTTCACCACATACTAGGTATAAGACCAGGAGCCACTGTAAAATTGTGAGACAAATTCTATTAAATTCATCATTCCCAGAACTAATTCACACTCAAAGGTGGACTAAAAAGTAAACAATTACAATCTATGCTTACTGCTGTTAATCTTATCTATTAAAGTACAAAGTATTTGGAAGATGCCTGATGTGAAGCATGCTGGATTTCAAGTGAGATACCATTATTTGTTTTGAGCTGTTTCTGTGATAAAGAGCTATAAAGAAAACATGGCAGTTATTAACTAATTTTATATATTTCATATTACAAGATTGCTGCAAACAAGCCAATAACATTCTAATATTGCACAATAGTAACCTACGGACAACATGGTGCATATACTGTCCTTGCTGCTTTGGTACAAGCAGAAACAGCATTTACCAAAAATGGTTGACTGGCTTATACCTTAAGTAGCAACTGTAGACTTTATTTGGGCCCATAATCACTAAGATGTACGGTTGCAGATGTTGATTTTACAAAGTTTGCAACATAGAAAAGAATAATCATGCATAGATGTTCATCAGCGAAAGATCTTCAAAAAATTCTTGATTGTTTCACAACGCCAGCTGCTGAAAATCGCGCCGAATCTTGTAGCTATGCTGAAGATGCAAATTTAAGTAACTGAAAAAAAATTCACTAACATAAAGTTTCAAGCATATCTATTTTGGACTATTCATATAATGTGGGCTGAAATATACCACGGAGATATTTTTAAGTTACAAGTACTGTAGCCAATTGCACACATCTCGGCCTATCTATCTCCACTTTTTCGTTACTCTTTGTTTTTGCAAGTCATTAAATGACGTAAATTACATTGCAGTCATCAGTGCAAGAATAGGACCTAACCTTGTGTGATATACATCCAGAAAAGTCATTAGAAGGGCACAAAACCGATGGCAGCACCAATTTTGATGTTTTCCATAATACAATCTACAAAAATGGTTATTTACGCTTCAATCACCGTTTTATTCCTAGTATAAATGCACTTTTCGAACATGGTATGTTCGGTGTACGAATGACGTTGTAAACGATTCTGGAACATTTACCGTACAAATCGTCGTGGTGTCCGCAGCGAATTCCTGCACGTTCATTACGCTTGGGAGAAATTCCCCACCCGTTAGTGAATTTCTGCAAATTTCTCGCGTTCCGGAGCCATGGCAACCGCCGTCCCGACGCGAAAGCGTGGAAAGTATGAGTAGCGACGATAGCAACTTTCCGTGCAAGTCAGGATGGCCGAGCGGTCCAAGGCGCCAGACTCAAGCGAAAGCTTCCCGCGATGCGGGCTGTGAATTCTGGTCCTCGTATGAGGGCATGGGTTCGAATCCCATTCCTGACAATGTGCTTTTTGCTGCCGCGTTGCGATTTCCCGGAACTCGGCGGGGGAAATCGGGGCGCACACGTCGTACGAGCTCGGCCTCACGCGCGCACGGCGCGCGCTCTCTCTTTTTTTTCTACAGGAAATGATTTATCGCAGTCAGCGCGGTGCAACTTCCATCCCACGCAGCAGCGGCAGGCTTCTGGATGCTCCGTTTCCATGGGATCCCAGAGAGCCGGCAGAGGACGTTTCGCTGCACACGGAGGCGTGTCCGCAGCAATGGCTTTTCCGGAATTTTATTTCACGGGACCGTCCCGCCGGTTGACATTCGAATAGATGGAGCTGAGCTGGTCCCGTACACTGCTAAAAATAGATTTTCCAGCCCCAAATGGCCGACGGGAAGCAGGATGGCTTGAGACGACGTCCATGCTGCAATCCGCGGAACGAAATGGCAAGTGCAGTTGAAAATGTTAAATCAATCAGATTACGACGTTAGGACTTTCCCGTTCTTCTGCTGCTTCATGGAAAACAACGAGAGGGCCCAAGGGACGCTCGAGAATGTGGTCCTCCGGATGCCAGAGACCTCCTCAGCCTGAAGAACCACTGCATCCATGGGTAGCTCTGGAAAATGCATGCACCGTATTGCTGGACGTCGTCTTCCCTGTGGCGGCTGCGCCTCGTCCCACTTTCCGGACGAGCGCCGCTGTCGTGTGGCGGCACCCACCTGCATCGAACCCACAGGAAGGGGCAGCGAGAAGTCCACGACACGCAGCACGTCCGCGTCCTCGAAGCCACGGGCAGGCCCGCTCGCTCGGCATCGACGGGCGCTCGCCGCCCAACTTCCGCTAGTCGGAGGCGCTCCCGTGGTCTCTGCCGACGACCCGACCTGCAGCACGGCCGCACGACCTCGCCGTTTGGACGTGGCGCCCGCCTGCCCGGCCCTTCTTCTGACCAGCCATCATCCATCTTGTGCACCACCCTAGCCCCCTTGGCAACGCCGGAAGAGGGCGCCGTAGCAGCCGCAACACGCACGCGCTAGAAAGAAGGTTCCGCACCTCTTCCGAGCCGCCTCGCCGTTGCCCGCACCGGGCACGGGGTGGGCCGCCCGCGACGCGACCTCACGTCCGCACGAGTAGGCCAGCTCCTTGCGGGAGTGCTGGGAATCTGGGAAACATTTCCCGAGACGCGGAGAGGAGGAAACTGAGAAGGCAGCAAGGCGCCGGCAGGTCGCTTTGCGGGACCAGCAGGAGCGACGGGAAGAGAACTCCTGCGCGACGACGGCGGTCCTCTTAGTCGACCGAGGAAAGAAAGAAAGGGAGGGGGGCCGCCTGCACCGCGATACTGGCATCCGCGATGCTCGCCCGCTGCCCGAGGCAACCTCCCCCCGAACAAACCTCTTCGCGGATGCATTCTCGAATGGAAGGGGATGTTGGCGCATCCGCCTGTCGCCCCTGCTCGCGGGCAGCTTCCGCTCGGTCTTCGTGGAAGGCGCACGCGTGCTACGCGTGCGGTGCTCTGCACGCGTCCGCCGCGCGGCACAGGTCCCAGGGGTGCACGCCGTGACGTAGGTTTCCTGGGAATCCCTACAGCACATACCGCATCATGCGTCGCTTAAGAAGGGAATTTTTTCTTTTCTCTCTTTTTGGACGTCTGAATATTATAGAAGCAGAAAAAGAGGGGAAATGCTGTCTGCAAAGGGTCTGGTTTGCTGCACGCTGGCCGCGGCGGCGGTGGTGACTTGGCGTTGCAGGGATCAGGTGAGTATGCGCATGCGCGACATCCTCGGTTCCTTCTTGTTGCTTTCTTTTTTCGCGTAGGTCCGTGCGGTTGCCAAGCGCGCATGGGGTGGCATGGAGGCACCAGTCCCCGCTGACGAGGACGTCAGAAGGGAGTGTACGCAGGTGGAGGCGATGAAGACGTGGGGCGCGCTGTAGGAGGGCAGAGCTCTCCGCGCCACCGCGTCCGGCTGCCTGGGACGCGCTGCCCAGCGCCCAGTCATCGACGGTGGTGCTTTGGGTAAGTGCTGCGTGCAGCGCGCTGCAGGACGCTTTTTCCCTTTAAGGAATCCGCCGCGTGGCGGCAAGTGCGCACGTAGAGGACGACCCGGCCATCCGGACTACCGTGAACTCTTGGGGGGAGGCGTTCGTGAATGAAGAAAATTTTCTGTGGGCCTCCCGGATTGCTGGGGACGATTTGGAGAGGGCCTTCTGAGTTGCCAAATAAAGGAAGTTTTCTGTTTTTGTAGTTTTCGGGGCTGCTGCTGCTGCCATCCGATCACGCAGGCGCGTTAGCTGACGATCGCAAGGAGCTCGCAACCGCTGTGGTGTTTCACCACGCTCTACCGGGACATTCGTTCTAGGAAGCAATGAGCTTGCATTTTTGCAGTGGAAAACGCAGGTCTACCACGTACGAAGAAGAAAACACATCGAGCCCGCCATATGGTTGTGCGCAGACCGACGAGGTTCACTTCCGCAGCGAAGGGAAGGGGAAACCAGAAACAAAAAGAAAGAAACAAAAAAAAGGGACGGGAAAGTTTTCCTCTGGGTGTGTAGGGGGGGGGGGGGATAAATCACAGTTTGCCACCAGGCGTACCCTGCATCCAGGATATTGCCGAGATTGCTCCGGAAGTTGCCCTCAAAATTCGTCAGCGCAGGCCGAAGTCGTTGGCAGGTGCGCTGAGGCGTCGAGCTCGGCAAAAGGTAGCGAGAGTTGCCCTGTGCACCCACAGCGAGAATTCCAAGTGGGCGCTGAAGAGTAGGGAGTGCAGGTTGTCACCCCATTGGTCAGCACTTCGCGCACATGTTGGCGTCTGGACGAAGAGATGAGGAGCGAAAAGCGCCGGCTGAAGCGAAGAGATGCCAGGATGACGGACGGGAGACCCATGCGTTCCAGGAGCTCCTTCCGGAACCCTCAAAATGTCGTTGGGTAGCCCCAGAGACACATTGAAACGCCTACTCGTGTGTGTGAAACCGCACCCACGGCCCCGTCTTTAGTAGCGATGTGCTGCCTGCGTGGGACGGAGGCTGCTCGGAAAGCCTCCAAAGGCCTTCAAGACGCAGGGATGCCATCCACTGAGCGAAACTGCTTATGGGAATCGCCGCGAGATGACCCCGCCTGGGAAGCCACCAAAACGAACTTGCCAGGATCCTACAGAGCACGTCGAGGGGCACAATGAGATCCTTTCTCCCAATCCCCTCCTTACCTCAAGGAAAGCAATATTTACATTTATTTATTTATTTACTTTATTTTATTTCCTTTTCCCTATTCCTGACCTGGCATGTTGCACTGAACTTTCGAACGTGGTATGGCCCAGCGTCGTACTGCCTGGAAAGCGCACGTTTGTCATTTGAACAGACAACACCCAGGCGTAACTGGGAGAAAAAAACCCTCCGGAACCAAGAGTTCCGGGTCCAGGGGGTGCATCAGAGAGGGGAGCTGTGACCTTACGGAGCTGGGCCTTACTAATTGGAACTGACCTAACGATGACTTATGTGATTAAGAGATTCCGATCAGTTGCAGGCTGTGCTATTTATCGATTTTCGATTATTCCAGATCGACTGAGACAAATATGAGAGCACCAACTGAAGCGATAGTGAGTGGCAGCAGCAATGCGTTCTGCTACAAGATCGTAATGATTCTTTAGCTGTTAGGTGAATATAGCCCTATTTACTATTCATTATTACCATTACTTTATCAGACACTGAAAATATCTGAAAATATTTCCGCACATGAATTCTTCCCATACTGACCCCTTTCCATCACTTCTCCAACCCCTTCTCCACTATTCCTTCGAATTCATCTTGGTACATATACCCTTGAGGCTATCGCAGCTGCCAACAGAATAGGCCCAAGCACGATCACGGAGACAGCTGTCATCCGAAACTGTTAAAAGCTCTGGTAAGAGCCTGCCTATTCTTCATTCGTGCTGTTGTTCAGGTGACGCATAGTCCATGCGACAGAGAGGCCTATCGGATGAACAACCAACCGTCGAAGAGTCGGATTCCCATTTGTGCTAACTGTATTTAGCTGCCACCTCTTGCACGTTTTCATCTCCACCGCTGTCAAAACGGAACGCCAAGTTGTTCGGCGGATTGAAGTATCCGCTCCAACGATACAATCTTCACAATCATCAAAAATATCCCTGCCGATGAATTGCTGCTCTTTACATTAACAATCAATTCCAACAGATCGGATGCAGCCACATCCTTTAGCAGTCACTCACCATTCGGCATATTCAGAACACTCGCCAATCTTCCTGCTCCTCTCACTTCATTGTTTTGATTTATCTAGATCTTGATCTTCTACGAGAATGCTATTTGACTGACATTTATTTACTCCTACTGTAGAGAAATTCTCCTCCCTTGACTCGTCTACATAGTCGCTTGGTTCCACGTCATGAATTACATGTAAAATGATGTGCTCTTCCTGACTTACAGTACTCCTACCTTCTAAAACAGCAGCTCTAGCTCCTGGGAAGTGGTCCTCGGAGTCCACGTTGGCATTAGTATGGTTGCGGTCTCTGCGCGTGGTAGCAAGAGTTGCGGATTTGAATCCCGACCGAGGAAGGACCGTCGCCGAGAACGGGGGTTCGTCGTAGTTTTCAAGTCCGCCTTACAAGAGGATGGCCTATTCGTGTGGAGCACTGGTAAAAGCCGGAAACTCCCGGATGCCCTCGTCGACTGGACGGGATTGGAAGTGGACCCTCCGAGTCCTTCCATAAATCTAGAAGCCGGTTTCCTTAGAGGGATTCCCCCCCATCCAGTTGCGAAAATGGAACCGTCTCCCTCACCGGGAGGGTGGAGACGACTCCGCGTATCCGGACAACCGTGGAGCTGGCTGATATCCCTTTCCGGGGGTTGCCTCTTCAGAGTGTTAAGAAGCACTCCGCTCCATTCGAGGAGGGCCTTTCAGAGAAATTCGGAAGCGTCCTTCTGGGGTTCTCTTCAGATGAGTAAACAAGGAGCCGTCTCCCTTGCAGGTTACCCCTGAACAACAAATAAGGAGTGGCCACCTCTGGGAGACTCCTTCAGAGAGAACGAGGGAGAGAGGTTCCTTTCGGAGTTCCTTCCCAGAAGTAAGGGAGGAACGGATTCCTCCCTCTGGAGCTTTCCTGAATTTATAGGGTAGTCTCTACGGGGTTATCCCCTAGCTTGAAGAATACCATGCACCCTCGAGTGGCGTGGACAGCGATAAGGGCTTGTGACCCTCCTCTTAGGAGGCGAACGGTTCTTCAGCACCCCTTAACCAAAAAAAACTAGAAGGAAAGCAGCAAAAAAGAACTTAAAAGGATTCCCATCATTCTAGGTCATTCTGGGGGGCATGGACAACACTGAAGGTGACGGACGCTGCGACCCCGAGCACCATTCTCGAAGGACTTCTACGCTGAGAGGAGCTGCGCGACACTCTTCTGGAGGAGTTAAAGTGGACCCCAGCGTCCTGGAACAAATGGCAAAAGTTGGCGTTGCTGGAGTTGCATGAGGGAATCCCGTGCAAAGCGCGCCTTCACCATTGGCCATGGGGGAGCGTAACGCTCAGAGTGTGGCGGGTGCGGGAAGAAGGAGACCCTTCTGCACCTGCTGTTGTACAGTGCTGCCCTTCGATTCTTTGGGATGGCCTCGTGGCGAACCTGGGATCCCTGGTGGGCGGTTCCAGGGACATTTTCAAACGCCTCTTCCGCGTGCCGCTCTGCCGCCAGCCGCGTCCCTCGCAGTGCTCTGCTGTGTCCGCGGGATCGCCGCAGCCTGGAACGCAGGAATAAGGGGCCAGAATGGCAAGGACGCCACCCAGTGGACGCGGATCTTCCTGCGGACCGCCTCGAGATGGCTCCATTTCGGCACTATCCGGACAGAACTTGCCAGCATCCTGAACAGGATGCAGAGCACGCCTGGTAGCGTACCGTCATCCCTTCCTCGGTCCCCCCCCCTTCCCGAGTATAATTTAGCCTCCCCTGTTTTGTGTGTTTATTTTTTATCTCTCTTTTTTTTTTCTCCTACCCCCACGAAGCAGACCCCGCCGGTCTGTGCACCGCTATTCGGCAGGTTCAATACACATGGTAGAAACCAGTGGTAGAACCCTGGTTCTCCCCGTGAGGTCGCTACTGGTCTTTGTCAAAAGCTCCTGGGAAAAGATTGAGGCTGGGATTTCTGGTCCACAGAAACCAGTTACTAGGTTTCACATCGGTATCTTACTGTTGAGTATTTTCATAACCGTCTTGATGAACTCTACTTTCCAATTCTTGATTAATTTCACGTTGGCTTCCTTTAGGATTACTGTCTTATAATAAAATAGACAGCGTCTCTGATTCGATATTTGGATATAGCGGATTCTATGTGTCAACTGCTTTCTAGTATTTCTCGACCAAAAGGTCTAAAACATGGATTCTTATATTTACTTAACGACCGTACCCTGTGGACTCGGAGTCCATTTCGTCTCCATGGACTTTTCCCCCAATCGTTAAATCACCAGCCTCCTTTGCCGGAACACGGGCTTTATTTTTACGGAATAACCCTCCAGCAGCATGGGTGGTTTTTTTTTTGTTTTAAAAGAACAGTAATCGCTTGTTATTACGCGACTTTTGTCGTCATGTTGATAGGACGAATTACCAAGCCGAGTCGCGTTTGACTCAAATGCTTTGACTGCATTACCTATTTCAGGTACTGAATCGTTTCATTCGGTGCTTTCCAACAGAATTCTATAAAACCAAATGTGACCGCATCTTTATTTCGTGGGCAGTCCGTTGTATCTGCTTCTATTATTACTTTCTTCCCCGACATCAGCTCTGATATTACATTTTAAGGCTGCTCATTTTTCCACACGAAAAATGGCTCGCTACTAACACAAGCATACACTATCTCCGGAATACATTTATTTCTTGTTCCTCAAGAGGTACCTGTAACCGCACGTTCCTCAAGAGGCACGCTGCAACCTACAGCCGTAGCGCAATTAAAAAATTGCGCCACAGCTGTAGATACACGCGTCGGAGGCTTTGTGGTTAAGGCTTCCGCGCGTGGCACCGTGCGTCGCGGGTTCGAATACTGCGGCAGAAACCGACGCCACTGCGTCGTTGGGTTCCGAGTTTCTCCTGCAAAATGGCGCTGGCCGGCCGAGACATTCGGGCGTGGCCCCGGTGGTGGTTTAAGCCCGAGGTCCCCGATGAAGGCCGACGCAACGGAAGTCGACCCTCGGGTCATTCCAGGAATCCAGAGTGGGGAGTTTCCCCTCCGGTCGTATAACGGAGAGCAACGGCATTCCTGAACAAGAGCTCGGCAGATTGGCCAGCGTCAGCCTGTACGCCCTCAGCACCAACTCAAAGAAGATGCTGAAGAGCAACGGGCTTAAGCTGTCCCCCTGCCTGATGCCCCGCCGCACCGGCACACCGTACACGCAGCAGCCGCTGAAAGAGATCGAAATGAGCGCGTGGCGCCAGCAAGCGCGCAAATACGCCACGAGGTGCACCAGGAGACCGAGGCGTTGCAGAAGCTCCAGGAGCAGATCATGATTTACGCAGTCGAACGCCTTACGGAGATTTTTTACCCGGTCACGCCGGGACGTTTATTGATATTAACGAGCTAGAAACAGTTGTTTCCAGCCCACGACTATGAAGACATGCAGCGGAGATTCACCACTGGCACGCAGGCCAGGAAAACGGAAGAACACGGACGACTAAGGGGAGTTCAAAAACAAAAACAAAACCAAAAAAAAAAAAATTTAAACTGGAGGAGTGGACCAGGGAACTTTGGTGACGCTCCGCAGTCACCGGGAAACTCAAAAGTTTCAGCACCAAAACCACTGCGGAGCGTATAGGGAAAAGGATGCGAGAACAAAAAAATCAATTAAAAATAAAATGAGGGCGGATCACCGGGTTCGTCGTTCTAAGCCGTTTCTCATCCGGCGATGGATACCGGTTAGATGCTCCGTTGTGTCTTCCCATAAGTGTCGCCACCCAGCTGCCGACCTGATGAAGTCGGCTGCCTTCCTGGTGACACAACATTGCTGTCCAGTGTTCTCCAGCACGTCTCGGACCGTGGCGATGGCGCGGATGCAGCCAACAGTGGAAATCGTCGCAGCCATCGAAAGTCCTTGTGACTGGAAGAACCGTCGCAGCACTTCTCGAGCGGTGTCCCCCGGAAGCGGGAGAGCTGCTGCTAGCCTCCGCCAGAGTTTCTGGAGGGCACCGCACTCCATAACAATGTGCGGAAACGACTCCGTCGCCCCACACCGGGCACAGTAGGGAGAAGCCACCCCACCGGAAACTCGGTGGCGCCGCTCGTTGTAGCGCAAGCCCCAGTGCAAGAAGAGCAAGACGTCTTGCTTCCATGCAAGGGGAAACACCGAACCGTCCAAACACCAAGGAGGGATTGTAAGTTCCTCGGGGGCAACACCTAGTGCTTCTTCCAACCGAAGTAATCCCTTTGGTGTTGCACGAGGAGTGGCGGCATCCGCAAGCTCGCTCGTGGCCCATTCGCCAACTGGTTTTGTTCTTCCTGCAATGGTGCAGGAGAACTCCCACTTCGCAGGCTGGCTACTGTCATCTCGATCCTCGAGTGCAGATAGTGCTTCGGCAAGGGGCGTGGCGGCCAGGGAGGAAAACTTCACCTCGTCCTGCATGACATCTTGGAGGGACCAAGGTTGAAATCGACGCAGGAAGCGGAGATCTTCACGGCTCATTCCTAAGGATGCAGCCCAAGAATCAATGGATTCCTGCCGCCAAGCATTGTGGTTCATCGGGCAGCAGGAAATCCATGCATTGGCTTCCAATAGGGAGGCGATTTGCCTCAGAGGATAGCCAAATCCCTGTTTCCTGTGACGCATGCCAGGCACCAAGGAAAGAAGTCCTTCACTGCCTGCACACCTCCTTAGGAGGATGCGCGCAGGCGCACACAGGGGGGAAGTCCATAGCTCGGCACACAGTGCAAGCATCCGAAACTGCACTTGCAGTCCGATTCTCTCCATCGTAAGGATGCCAAGACCAGCATCCCGACGTGGAGCCGCGAGGTCTTTCAGGCGGATCCTGGATCGCGCCGGACCCCAGAGTGCGTTCCTTAGCAGGCGTTTTGCCCGCTCTTTGGCCGCGTAGGGGGGGTCCAAGACAAAAAACAGGGGTCGAAGGAGGGGGGCCACGAAGGTGCTCCAAATAGTTGCCCGTTCCGGCAAGGTGACCTTGCCGTTAGTGAACGGGCTGGCTGCCAACTCTGCCTTTTGAAGGCAGTCCGACCACGCCTCGGCAGAACCGAGGTCGCCCAGCGGAACTCCAAGGTACTTGAAATACCCTGCCGTGTGGATCCCCAGGCGGATACAGTCGGACTGCCCCTCCCACGACGCTCCTACAGGTACAACCACGCTCTTCTTCCGGTTCACACTCATGCCCGCTCCCTGACGAATCAGATCGAAGAAATCTTCGACACTGGACGCCGGGGTGGACATGGGGAGCAGAAGAAGCAGGTCGTCTGCATAGGCAGCCACGGCAGGCGTACCCGGGCAGGAGCTAGGCTGGTGCTTCAACGACAGCCTGTACGCCATCAGCACCAACTCGAAGAAGATGCTGAAGAGCAACGGGCTCAAGCTGTCACCCTGTCTGATGCCCCTGCGCACGGGAATACCGTACACGTGGCAGCCGCTAAAAGAAATGCAGGTTAGCACGTGGCGCCAGCAAGCGCGCAAGTACTTCAGGAGATGCGCCGGGAGACCCAGGCGTTCCAAGAGCTCTAATAAGAGCCCTTGGTTCACGCAATCGAACGCCTTGTGCAGGTCGACTGCGACCGCCAAGGCACCAGGCGTACCCTCCTGCCGCTTCTGTCGATGCCGTGTGCCTTTGGCAGCGGCCTTGGACACGGATCGGCTTTGCTGCGCTACGCGCTCCTGCAGCTGCATCCAGGTGCGGGCAAACAGGAGGTTCGCGTCCATGGACCGCCCGGGAACAGCGTAAGTCTGCTCCGGGCTTACCAAGGACTGCGCGATTCTCCCTAGCAGCGAAACCCACAGCTTAGAGAACAACTTGACGTCCGAGTTCACCAGGGTGATCAAACGCCAGTTGTTAAGATGGCGTGCGTCTCCACCTTTCGGCAGGAGACGCACCCTCGCTGAGCGGAAGGAATTGGGGACATCCCCCGGGACCCTCATCAACGAGGAGAGGCTAAGCACCAGAGGGACGAGTTCCGCCGAGAAGTTCTGATAGAACTCCGCGGGTAGCCCGTCCTCACCTGGTGCTTTTCATCTCTTGAGTCCCGCGATAGCGGAGGAAACTTCCTCTGCCGTGAAGGACTCGTCGAGACATGCGCGTTCCTCTTCGCTAACAACGGGAGCATCCTGGGACAGAAGTATCTCCGAAAAGATATTTTCCGTAGGCGCTTCCGCGTATAGCGAGGAGTAATAACGCCTTACGATGCGGCGAATACCGGCTGGAGTCGAGCACTCCAGGCCTTTTTCGTCGAGCAAGCAAGATGCTCCAGACTGCCAGACCTGGCGCTCGGCTCTCGCCTTGTATTCCGCAAGCCGGCTGACATCAGCGCGTCTGAAAAAGGTGCGCGCCTGCAGGAAAGTCCTGCTGTTGGCAACCCCTTCTCCAAAGCCTCGCCGAAGTCGGTGCAAGGAAAACCGTTCGCAGAACTCGCGGACTGATCTCTTTGAATGATCCCAGTCCGCGAGTTCGCGGATGACGAAGGTTCGGAGGTACTGACGGAGATGATCCGCCGCCTACGGATGGCTAAGCCAGTAACCGCCTTACGGAGATCGACCGCGACCGCCAAGGCACCCGGCGCTTCCTCAGGCCGAATGCAGCGACGCCTAGCCTCGGCAGCCGCAGATGCGGTTGCCTGGCTGTCGTGCGCCACGCAGCGTTGCAGCTCGAGCCACGTGCGCGCGAAGAACAGGTTCGCCTCCATGGACCGCCCGGGAACAGCGTAAGACTGCTCCGGACTTACCACGGATCCAGCGATCCTGCCCAGGCGCGCGACCCACAGCCAGGAGAACAACTTGACGTCCGCATTCACCAAGGTGATGGGACGCCAGTTGCTTAAATGGCGCATGTCTCCGCCTTTCGGCAACAGACGCACCCTTGCTGAGCGAAACGAGGCCGGGACATTGCCCGTCTCTCGCATCAGCGCAGAAAGCCTCAGCACCAGGGGGATGAGTTCCGCCGCGAAGCACTGGAAGAACTCCGCAAAAAGACCATCCTCAACTGGCGCCTTGCGCTTCTTGAGGCCCGCTATGGCGGAAGACACTTCTTCCGCCGTGAAGGGCAAGTCAAGAGTGGCTCGTTCCTCCTCGTCGACCGCCGGGGAATCTGCCGGCAGAAGCAGCTCCGAGAGACTGCGTTCCGTCGGCTCCCTAGCGTACAACGAGGAGTAATAGCGCTTTAGGAGGCGGCGAACTTCGGCCGCGCCCGAGCACTAAAGGCCCTGGTCGTCGAGCAGACAAGCTGCTCCTGACTGCCAGACCTGGCGCTCGACCTTGGCCTTGTACTCCGCAAGGTACCGGACGTCCGGGCATCGGAGGAATTGGCGGGCCTGCAGAAACTCTCTGCTGTTGGCCACACCTTCTCCGAAGCCACGGGGAAGCAGGCGCAAATGGAACCGGCTGCAGAACTCGCGGACCGATCTTCTCAGATCGTCCCAGTCCACGAGCTCTCGAACGGCCAAGGTCTGGAGATGCTGGCGGAGGTGCTCCGCAGCCACCGGATTTCTCAACCAGTCGGCCGGCAACCTCCAGAGTGCGTTGGAGGGCCCTTGCCAGGCGGGAGTAGCTCAAACTCCAGCCTGTAGTGGTCGGAAAGCTCAGACGGCACGGGACCTCTTCGACCCACCCGATAATGCAGGTGATCGTCGAGGAACACATGGTCCGGCAAAGCACGCATCCCGGGATCGTCGGCCAGCAAATTCGAGGCGTGCACGGACGCGCACACCTCGTTCACCAGCCGTCTCTCCCGGCGACGGTGAGACTCCTCCGATAGCGCGTGGACGTTGAAGTCCCCGGCTACGAGGTGAGCCACGTCGGGGCCGGAGTTGCTGAGCCAGCGGTCGCGCAGTCTCTCGAAAAACTCCAGTTTCTCGGTGTGACGCGCGGAGCCGCACAGCGCGTACACGTTCGTGACGACAAGGTTGATCGATTCGGACCACTTGAGGACAAGTTGGCCCACACGACCTTCCTCGTCGAAACAAACGCTCCGCACCGCTCCCGCTACCCTGTCCCGGACAAGGAATGCGACTCCGCAGGTATTCTGGGAGCCTGACCTCCAATGGAGCGTGCCGCCTGCGCGAATTTGCAGATCGGCCGCTTGCTGCTCGGAGAGTGCGTGAATCTCCTCCAGCAGGGCCAGATCGAAGTCGCGCAAGAAGTTGCCAACCAATCGCCTCTTCTCGTTGTCCTGCAGCCCGTTGACGTTCCAACAGGCCACTCGGACACGACGGGAAGAAGCGAGACCGCGCATTGCTGCTACGGACATGGAGGTGCGTTCCTCGCCCCGTCCGGCGAGGCATCAGCCGGGAGCACGGCGGATGGGGTAGCGCAAGCGCTTCCTGTCCCCGACGCGCCGCTCGCGGCTGGCTCGGTGGAGTCGAGGACCATTGCCTCGTGCTCCGAGGAGCATCGGGAACCGTTCCCGGCATCAGGCTCTTGCCTGGCAAGTTTTGGCTTGCGCGCAGCCCTGGCCTTGACCGGGGCTTGGCGAGCCTCAGCGCTGCCCTCGGACTCCACCTCGGAGTCCGAATTCCGTGCGCGCGGCGGGCGTTTCGCCTGCCTCTTCTTCTGCTGGCAGCTCGGAGCTGGTCCAGCATTCTTGGAGGGCGTCTTCGGCGCCGTTTCCCCTTTCGGAGTCGCGGAGTCGGCAGCTGCCCTCTCGCCGCAGGTGTTTGCGACGGCGCGCGCGGCGGCAGCGGAGGCTTTTTCTTGCGCCTTCCTTGGCGCGCGGGGCTGGTGGACTGTGCGGAGGTCCCCGCCGCCACCCTCCGAGAGTAGCCGCATCCTGCATCGGTGGAAGGAGGCGGGCAGGCATCGTTGCCTGGGAGACGCAGTTCAGCAGTTGGCGGAAGAAGCGCAGGTAGGCGGGCAGTAACGGCCGGCAGTGCGTGACGGGTCCGCTTCCACGTCCTGACGCAGCTGCTCAAACGCCGTCTTGACGTCGTCTAGAGAGAATTCCGCGCGAGTTCGCTTGATTTCTCGGGAACTCAGGCCCTCTTCACTTCTGAACGTGCATGGAATCCTTCGGAATAGGCAGTACGTCGAGAGGAAGCCACCCTATGAATCCAGTAAGGGTTCCCGAGAATAAAGTCGCTTCCTCTCACGCGTAGGCATGAATCCCTCCTGCACCTGCGAGGGGACTGTGTCACCCTCCAACTTCTTTGGAGACACTCTCCGAGTGTTTGTTTCCACCCTAGGAACCCCCTGTGGCAACTCCAGGGACTCTCTGAAACCCCTTTTCGTTCACAAAGCCCATTGACCTGCAGTCTCGCTAGCTGCCCTTGGCTGTTTACGCGTGATCTTTGTTGCCTGGAGCAATGCGAGAGGAGAAGGATGCAATTCACATCGCCGTTTGATCCATGAAGATGGCAACGAGACTGCCCCACCTGAACAACTCTATACAGCAAGGTCTTACCGGCATCTTGGAAGGGATGCAAAGGAGCGGCCCCAGCAGAGTATGATCCCTTTCCGCATCACCCTTACCCT
This sequence comes from Raillietiella orientalis, assembly GCA_036172245.1. Classification (NCBI taxonomy): domain Eukaryota; kingdom Metazoa; phylum Arthropoda; class Ichthyostraca; order Raillietiellida; family Raillietiellidae; genus Raillietiella; species Raillietiella orientalis. Next base: position 79,190 of record JAYWIR010000056.1, on the reverse strand, counting down.
CTCCCTTCATCCCCAAATGTATTTTATCTTTGTTTTTGTCCGTTTGCCCCCTCTCCTCTGATGCTGTGGCGGACCTTACCGGTCTGCGAACCGGCAACCTGGCAGCTCCCATTGAAACGGGCATGGTTGAACCACCCGTCCAATCACATCCTTGTCAATTTTATTCGTAGCTAAATAAACGCCCTGGCACACCCAGGTGACAACGATAGCCAGCTGCCGTTGCTCGCTCGCGCTTTTTCCGTTTCGATGCCATCACGTCGTTCGCCGCTGCTGCCTATGCCTGGACGCACTGCTGCATGCAGCGTGGTGTGCAGACACACCGCGGTCCAACGAGTCGGCAGAGCCCAGAGAAGTGCTATGAATCACGCTGCGGGGTTCTCATAAGCTGTTCTTTTCCAAGCGCAGCGTCCGACGGTCGGCAGACGGCTAAGCGACGACGTCCCTGCGCCTTCCATGCGGGAAGGTGGTTCCATTCCATGCAGGGCGCTCGCAGCTCGCTCGAGATGGAGGCAGAGGCGAGAACCTCAGGCGCCAGTTTGGCGCTCAACTTTCTGTCCTGAAGGAGGATGCGCGCGGGTAAGATAGCCGGAGGGTAGACGGCTCTGTGAGAACACAGAAATACAGAATAAAGGGGTAACCCGCCGAACGGCACCAGGTGCGGAAAACTGGAATCTTTCCTGCGTTTGTTCATTGTATTGCCCTTCTGACACTGTGAACGTCTTTCCACGGTCCCTTTCATCACGATGGACTGCCCCAGGGACGTTCCAATATTTCCCTTTGTGCGGAATGCCATGTCTTCCGAAGCCGCAACCGCAACGCTCTGCTGTTTGCAGTGTGTGGTTGCTGCAAGGAGCGAAGCCGAAAGAGGCCAGAACCACAAAATGACTCCTCTTCGCAACCCGGTTTCTAAGAGTCGCCTCGAGGTGAACCCTCTTGGGAACACATAAGTCTCCTAGAATCTTGCATCGGTTGCAGAGGACACGACGAAACGGAATGCAATCCCTTCTAGTCCTCCCGTATCCCACATAATCCTTTTTCTTTTCTTTTCCATCCCACCCATTTCTCCTGTGGGCCTCGTCAGCAATCCAAGAAATGTTGGGATAGGTGCTTCGTTACGCCCTATCGACATCTGTAAGGGTATTCTGTAAAGAAATCTCCCTTGCACGCTTTGCACCACCACCACCTACTGCAACACCGAAATTTGGATACCCTACCCGGTCCTCAAACATCAACCGAGGTATTTTCGGCAGGTACTGCGCGCGCCGCACTCCAAGACGCTTTTCCTTTTTCAGGAATCCGTCGTATGTCGGGAAATCCGCAAGCAGTGGGCGCAGCGGACTGCTGGGAACGCATGCGGGGAGCCGTCTTGAGCAATAAAGGAAACTATCTGTGGGTCTTCTTGCTGGAGAATCCGGCAAGCGTTGGGAAGGTGGGGCAGGACGTGCTCCACGGATGCTGGGCGCAGGGTTTGCGTCAAAGAGTGAAAGTCGTTGCAAGATGAGAATCCTCACTCCGTGGGCCCAAATCACGGAGCTACGCCCAGTGGATTTCCAGGGCGAACGGCAGCCACCGTACAGAGCACGGTAGGCATAATGGTGGTCTGCACTGCCGGCGAGTCAAACCTCGACAGTTCACTGCCGGCGGCGGCCGTACCAAACGCTTGCTTCATTCGCGAGCCATGCTGGAAACGCGTTGGCACCTACTCGGCACCGCACCTTGCAAATCTCTAACGAAAGACAGAGCCGATGGGGTATGCTCATCCACCGGAACCATCTTGCTACCAAGACGATCACCAGTATCGTTTCTCCTCGTCAAACATTCTATAGAAAAAAATGCAATTTTCCTCCTTCGGGAAAACCCTTCTGTCCGTGACAAACTGTTCTTGTCTTTCTGTGCTCACTGTGCCAGGCACCTTTCAGACTCCCATGTGACGGCGACTCCGACCTTGTCGAGACCACAGCCGGAGGTCTTTTTCTACTTCTCGCTCCTGGAACATAGCAGTAAGGAACATTAGAGCTCTCCCGCCACTCCTTTGACCCGAGGTCGCTCTGCCTTCGTGACGACGCGATGTGTATCTGGAAACGTGTGCTCTCCGTTTGGAGATATAAGAGGAAAGCTTCAGGAAGTGCACACCCGTACTCGCTGCCACGAGTGCGACTGGAGAGAGTGCCTCCAGGAGTTGGAGATGTGCCGCGCGTCCGCAGGCAGGAATCCGCAAAACGGGGCCTTCCACAAGCAGAGGGATCGCTGGAAGTGACGTTAAGGCAGTTTGCATGGGCGCGCTCTGAACAGCTCCTTGCGCGACAACTTGCTGAGCCAAGAGTTGGAAGTGCCCGCCCTCGAAGCCATGTTCGGGTCATCACAGTAAAAGTTGAGCACGCTTGCGATTGCGACCATGATGCACGTCTCGGGCTCCAGCAGTAGGATGGTGTCCAGAATCCGTGCCCGCCCAGGACATAGGAGAGGACCTTTCCTGCTCCCCCTGCCTGCAACAGTTCGAGTCCACACTCCCAGAGCCCAGTGATGCCGGCGGGCATTACACAGTAGGTTCCGACTTCTGCCACTTCAAGGGGAGGGTGCAGGGGCTCATTGTGACCTTTAGGGTCACTACAGGTCTTCCTCTGGAATATCTAGTAGCTCGCTCCAGCGCAAAAGTCCTCGGGGTGTGGCACTCAGAGTCGCAGCATTCGTTAGCTAGCCTGTCTTATTCATTTAGTATTTTAGTCAGGCAACTTTTTCTTTTGCTTTCAAAGAAGACATATAAGAAGAGCAAATACAACCTGCTCCTGCTGATTACAGATTATGATGCGACTCCCCGCTTCTTTTGGGTTCGTGTCCCCCAGCCCCAGTCGCTCAGAAGGACAAACAAGAACAGCTGTCTGAGGAGAGAAGCAAAACGAAAACGATACGTGAGATATGGAACCCAGGGAACAAGAAGGCAAAGTGGATACAAAGACTGAATTATTCCTCGAAGTTCCCTGAAAGCATCTCCAGACGGTTTGAAGAGAAGATAGATGAAGAGAAGCCTCGCTGGGAGGACTTCCTTGAGGCATACCAACTGCTGATAGGTAAAATATGCGAAGTATCAAAAATCAAAGAAGGAATGAAGATCGGGAAGAGGCCGAGGATCGATCCGAGCGATAGATACTCCGTCCAGAAGCTCTATAATATAAACAGAAGAAGAGCAATCTAGCCATCCTGGACCAGCAAGACCAGACATGTGAATTAGAACAGGAGATACTAGAGAAACATTTCTACAAGGAATTAAAACGAAATACAAGTCTGATGATGAACTCCCAAGGAAGATACTTTTGGGGAGAAACAATCAAACAAATCCCTAAGGTTTATTTCCATTTATGCAGGAGGAGATAGCGGTTATACTGAACAATGCCGAAAATTCCTGCCTTTTAGAGGATGGATTCAAGCACTGTGGATGGGGAAAGTGTAGACCCTGACGCAGAAATGTTGACAGTGATCCTCAATCTAATGAGAAACTTTCTTCAGATTCCGGAAAAGTAGAAGTGAACCAGAACTATACTTATAGCAAAGGACCCTTCCGCAGCAGAGGGTATCCCCAACTGGAGGCCAATATCCATCGGGAACAGCGTATGCATGCTGCATGACAAATGCCTGCCTCCAGACTTAAAAACCAGATCATGGAAAACGGAGCAATTGGCACTAAACAGAAGGGTTTCCTACCCTTCGATGAGATACTGGAGCACAACTTTGTTCTTCAGACGAGACTGGATTCTGCTCGCTGCTGGCCGCATCATTTTCGGGCAGCCTTTATCGAGTTCGCGAATGCCTTCGGGACAGTTTCCCATGAGATGGACATGGAAACACTGGAGGAGGCCGGAGCAGGAAGCGAATTCACACAAGAGATCTACTCTGGAAGTTCCACTTACATTTAACTGGAATCAGCATGAACAAGAACCTCCTCCTTGAGTCAAGGAGTGAAACAGGGCTGTCCACTGAGCTCATTTATCTTTGTCTTAGCAAGCAAACCTACCCTTCGCTCCTCCATGGAAGAAAGCTATGGGGAAAATGCAATTCTGGCAATTATGCTGACGACACCGTCATCCTAGCTAAAAACACGGAAGAATTGAAAGCTTGGGTAGCTCATTTTCAAGGTTTAGGGGATCGAGCGGCCGGGTCTACCCATGAACCCGACTAAATGCGACTCGTTACAGCACAGTGAAAAAAAAAAAAAAAAAACCGAAAGCACCGAAAGAAATGATGATAAAGGTGAAGAAAGGGAAAATTCCTTGTATTTTCTTATCAGAGGCGTAAGAATACTTGGGAAAGCCCTTCAAGATGCAGGTGTTGGTCAACTAGTGTACGTCAAAAAAAGAAAACTACCAGAAGGCGAGTGCCACCCTAGACAGTGGACTATAGGGATGGCAGAAAATTGACGCCATGAAAACCTTCATCTTTCCCAGACCCGTCCACTACGAAAGGCTGGCAACCGATCAGAAGGAAAAATGGAACTACATCGATGAAGAAGTTCGACGGAGAGTAAAGGAAACTATGCATCCCCCGTCCTGCGCAGGCAACGAATACCTATGTGGAGAAAGAGGGAAAGGCTGCTTGGGACTGATGTAGCTGGCCAATGAATTCGACATGTTCACTTTTGGCAGATGCTGAAAATTGTTCACCACCTCGGACAATGAGCGGTGGAGAGATGGGCCTATAAAACAATTAAAGCAGTGGTCGAAAAGAGAATCATCGAACCAGCAACACATGAAGATCTCTGGGATCTCATGACAGGTGCTCCCTCGGAAAAATCCGTATAGGTCGGCAGGGATTTCGAAGGCCAATGGTCCAAGGGAAGAAGGGCCTCGAGCATGCTAAGAATTTACTGATGAAGAGCCAAACATAACGATCGACGGCGTCATCTTCAGCAGCAGCATGACGAGAAAACTAACCTCTGGCGTGAGACCACTGCATAGAAAGAACCCGTGGCTATCACTTATTCAAAATCAGGTCAATCAAGGGAAAGCCATGCAGTGTGTGAGCATACCTCACGTCTGTAGCTTCTTCTTCACCAATGAAGGATACCTCAGGTTCCAGGACTACAGATTCATCCTCGCAGCTCGAACGTTCTACAAGCCAGGGACGGACGCAGGATAAAATAAGAACAAGCGTGTCGGCGCTGAAGGACGGAGGATGAGACGTTGTCTTATATATTAAACAGATGCGAGAGGCACCTTCAACTGCTCCAATTTGCGACATAAACTTGATTCGAGAAATGATCACCACGACCGCGGTGAACGAAGAAAAGTGGACCCAAGTGTCCACTAACCAGAGAACTCCAAAAACAGATTTCCTCTTAATGACGGACCCAGTGATCGAAATCGGATAATAGTGCTGGATACCTGCTTCCCATTCGAGGGTGGAAGAGGGAAGTTCAGTACAGCAGTGAGGGAAAAAAGGGAAGAGATTAGGGAATTAACCCTCCAGATAAGAAGGGAGGGGAAGGAAGCTGCTTGGAACAAAGGAAGCTTGAAAGACAAGTAATGAAGAAGAATGACCCCATCGCAGAAAAACAAGCTGCAGATTTCAATCAAGGCAAAGATGCAAGTAACAAAAAAAAAGTTTTTTTTTAATGATTTCAGAGTTCCTTCATTGTCACGGATGTCACGGATGACATGAAAGCCACCAATCCCACATCAAGCATTGCGGCAGTCAACAAATGTCTTCAAGTCACATGTGGAAAAGCGTACACCACTGCTCCGCGAGCAGGGAAAAAAAATAGAGAGCGGTAAGGATTATTCAGTGACCGCGATAGCCACGGAGAGCCTCGAGATCCTGTCGCTTGGAAAAAACACCAGGATGGTGTTTCCGCAGCTGGAATGAGCCAATGCGCCTGCGTTCCTAAATGTGAACACTCGGTTGTGCAGGTGAAACGAAAAATGGGTCCCATCGCCTCGAATTCTTTCAAAAGGACGCCACTCCTTTCCGGGTCGATGCTTGCAAGTGGTCAGTTGGTCAGCTGCTTCCGGGATCCAGAGATGCCAGTGCACGGGAAGCTGGAAGCTGCAACAGTTCACAAATGTGTCTCAGCAGACGCGCGATGTGAAAACCGCGAATTCTGAGTGTCACGCGCTGTCAGAGGCGCACTTCCTCAAAAGTGGAAGTCCTGAGAGTCCGAATTTGAGTGAGAACTTTCCATTGGGTTTTTTCACATTCCTTCCTCCCGGCAAAGAATTTCATCCATTGATTTGCATTTTAGGAACAACCCTTCATCAGAGAACAGTTGAAAACAACCGTTCTTACACACAAACTTGCTCCCAAGAAATCAAAGTAGGATGATTCATGCATCTATAAACATCCTAAAAAAGTGATTTAGTGGAACACATTTTGGAAAAAAATTTATTCAGCACATTGCAAGGCAACATAAATGAAAAACAGAAATTTCATAAAAAAGGACATCATTGGAAAACGTGCTGCATGAAATTCCCTTGAAAACCTAACCAGTCTCGGTTGTGATGCTTATTAAAGAGGAATTTGAGCGCAACCTTGCAAACCACACATAGTTTAGGCCGATGTGATGGCATGAACTAGCATACAACTTTCGTATAAGCCTGTGTACACCTATGCTGAGGGATGAGTGCATGTGTGGGGGCACCGACGCGAGCGCTGCTTGTGTGGCTGGTAGGAAGAAAGGGGGAAGAAAGGTGAGCATTGAGATGAACACTGACTGGAAACTGAGACCACGGGATCAAATGATGATGATGATCCTCTCAGGAAACTGCACTCTTGTTTTCAGTCTTCGTGCATCTCAGCTGCTACTCGATCTCGTTGCAAATTTCCCAAGGGGCAATTTGTTCTTAAAGAGCAATCAAGGTAAAGTAGGCATTTCTCAAAGTGGAAATGCCTGCACTAAGTGTAGGACGGTGTGTTTGGAGCCGAAAGCAAGCAGATGAGAAAAAGGGAAAATGGGGAAAATGCCGTGCTCCCTGCGTGTCGAGGTGTCCTCATTGGCATGTTTCGACGTGATGGCGGTTGCGGGAGCGGTCCGTAGACGGGATGAGAGTGAGGAGTGTTGGCCTTTGCTGTCGTGCCAATTGCAGCTCACTCGAATGCTTGCTAATCAAAGATGCTCAGAACATTCTTCCTTCCATTGAAAAGAAAACCATGCCAACGGCCACGGCATTCGAATCCATTGTGGCACGATTGGGAAAAGCAGCCACGAGGCCGGAAAATGCGGCAACAACGGTGACCCAGCCTCACAACGTGGAAGAGCCCAATAGCTTCAATAATTCGAATTTTGCATGTGTACTTGCATGATACTCCCAGACAAGTGAGAACGTGTACATCCATGCTGGCTGTTGTTGGCCAACTCACACGTGCGAAACGCATTCACTTGGGTGTTTCGAACAGTTGAGTTTGGGAAGCAATTCGTTGTTTCGTTCCCTCTCGCATTCCTTGGCTCCCTTTTGTGACCACCAGCTGGAAAACATGTGGCTAGCAGCTTGGGTTGCCGGGATGGGGAGCAACTTCAGAAGTCCTTGTAATTCCGATTCATTCCTCATTTTTTTTAGAAACGGACCCTGAGTGGCTCTTGGACTAATCCGATGGGGATGTTTGGCAGTTTACCACATCCGGTCGAGAAGCATCTCCGAAGAAGTTCGGCAGCACGCGCTCATGGTGGTGGGAGCATTCCGGTAGAGCTCGGTATTTTAAAGGCCATCGTTCGAGGTTGCCTTCTTGACGTTTGGAAAATGCGTAAACAACTGCTTGCGTGAAGCTTCCTTTTCGTTTGCAGAATCCAGCGTGCTTTTCTCCAATCGGCATCTCGTTGCAAACAACCTGATGACCGTACCATGCTCCAGCTACTTGAGCCCTTTCCGAATGTCTTCGACAGATCGAAACCTTAAAAGAGAAGGAGGGCTCATGTGCCACTCACTCTCATCTTTGTGTGATAAGCGAAGGCTCTGCGGACCTTGCTTGGCTGCCGAGAGTATGTAGAAGGGCACGGATCTGGAAATTTGCATTTTCGCAGAGCCCTACTCCGTCTACCGCCGCGAAGGATGCGATGGATATGGCCGAGTTGTTTGCTTGTCATATCCTTGAAGGATGGAAAGCAAAGGAAGTCTTGGGGACATGGGGAAAACCAAAAAGTTGCTCGTTGCTTCCAGGGATGAGCGCGTCTCGTGGGTCCATTCGTGGAGAGTGCACACATTTGTGCAAACGCATCAAAGAACAATTCTGGGCTGGATGGCCGAGGGCAGCTGCGTTTACGAGCTCGTAACGACACCCTCACTTGCACCCAGCACTACCTGTCTCCACTCTGCCACAGTCTCATCAGCTGATACAGCGGCATTCCTTGCCGATTAAAATCGGAGCGAAGTAGTAGGAAGAGGTAAGATTTTTCGGTTGGCGATTTCCCAGTTCTTTTCCTGTTGCTCTCCAGGCATCCCGGCATGTCACTGATGGCAGCAAAGCACTGAAGTTTCCAGTCGCACCTGAAGAAGCAGGCGGCACAGTGTTTGCAACGACGGGGTGTCATGAATAAACATTTCGTACATGCAGGCTCGTCTTTTTCGTCATTCTTTTCCGTTGTGTCGCGAATTTTCCATCTCGCATGCATTACGTCATTTGCACACCCCGCTGCACACGTGCGCATCCCTGTGGAGACGTGGCACGCTGACGCCTGTCGACAAATCGACGAGCCACATGTGCTTCTCCTTCCGGTTCGGTCGTGGAAGAAGCGTTTCTTGCACTCGAGATCCCGGACAGAGCGCACCAAACGTAGCGGACTTCCTCGAGAAACGAATAAAGAAATTTCGCAGTCATCCTATCCTCCCCCTTTCGTGGGGGAGTGTTTTTTTCTTCTTTCCCAACAGAAACGAAAAACGAAGGAGCGTTCGGGAGGAATCCAAAGAGTCAGTGAAAGGTGATGCTTCCTAATTGCAGAGATGCTGCAGACTTTTTCGAAATGCCAGGCAGTGCCGGGAAGGTGATCGGTTCATCAATCGTGCTGAGAAGAATACCCAGCACCGTTGGTCCCTGGTGCCCACTACACGCAGCGTACCAGATAAAGTCCCGGCAGAAGACTGATCTTTGCATTCTGAAATCATCGGTCTCACGGGAAAACAAACAGGATACATCAGTAGCCCAGTACTTGCGTGATCTCATCCTGCAGCTTTTCTCGCACCTTCATGGTGATTTCAGGACTTTGTAACCTCCAGTCAATCCCGTGTTTCGAGAAGAGTGACCTGCTCTTCCGTGGCCATTGCCGATCCGAGTGCTTCTTCTGAAAGTGTGCACATGCTTGGAAAGTCGTCTTGCAAACGCACACGTCCGAAGTGTTTGCCGGTGCCGCGTTCGAATGCGGCAAGCGAGGGCTTTGCATGAGTCAGGGCCGGCTGATACGTTTGTGCTAAGCCAGGTTGCCGCACCCTTTCCCTCAGGAAACGGGGTGCCCCTGCTGGTTCTTCGTGCACCCCCGCTTGTGCGCACAGGCGCTCTCCGAATTGCCGTTCTTCCCGGCTTCCGAACTCGAAGATACACGCGGGGAAGTGGTCGCGCTGATCCTTCCCCTCTTTCAGTAAGGGTTCCACTGATCGAAAATCCCACTATCCCATCCATCGGGCTGTTTCTTTTCTTTCGATCACTTTCCGCTTTCGTGATTTCCGAAGTTGCCGTTGTCACACTTTTCACCCACAGAACTTCCCTCGTTGCCATTGCGGATGTCACCATGCCACAGTGGTTTGTTTCTCGATCTGTTCTGGAATGTTCGAGAAGCCGCTTTCAAAGCTGAACTCGCTCTCACTGCATGCTGGAATTCTCGAATCTTCTTCAGCTGCTCATCCTTTGCAAACCTTCCAATATCCCTTACCGTGAATTGCTGCAAAGTGCAGTTTTCATCATGTTCCAGTACAGACTTTCGGTTTCTCCTTTACCGACTTCCTATTTTCGCATCCATTTTGAAGTATTCCCGGAAGATCCAATACCGCGATATGCAAACTCGTTCCTGGAGCTTCACTTGGACCAGTGCACGCCATCCACGTGCTACGGAGCGGCCTTCACGATTGATGCTGGGAAGTTCTCCGGAGGCAAGGGCGAATCCGAGAAGGGCCAATCAGGGAATGAATGGCCGCTGAGCAGCACGGAAAAAGCTTAAGGGTTTCGTAATCTCACTTGAGGTCAGGCGCTGGTTGAATTCCGTTGAGAATGAAAAGAGGCCCATGTCGGAGGCCGTGTGGTTACGGTGGTCTCCGCGCGTGGCACTATGCGTCGTGGGTCCCGATACTCTGAAGGAATCGACGCAGTGCGTCGTGGGTTCCGAGTTCACCCCACAAGAAGACGCTGGCTGTCCTACATTCATCCGGGTGCGATACTAATGTTAAACCGGATGCCCTTGATGAGGGCCGGAACAAATGGGAGTCGACCTCCGGGTCCTTCGAGGAATCACGGAGAGGGAGCTCATCTCCAGTTGTAAAGGAGCGGACTTCCCATTCCGGAGGGACCTTCCGCGTAATACTGATGACCTACCATGTCTCCGTCACCACCTCTCCAGAGAGTGCAGGGAAGCAAGCCGATCCCTTCGGGAAAGCTGCGTCCTTCTGAATTTCGAAAGCGTTCCTTCAGAAGAGTAAACAGGAGCAGATCTCTTGCGGGGGACCCCTCCGGAGAAGAAATTCCAGGATCGGATCCTTTCCGGGTTCAACTCAGAGAAGAAAGAATGGAGCGAATACCCCGGGGGTCCTCCGGAGAGAATAAGAAAAGAGATTTTCTTCTGGATTCCCCTTCGGAGACAACCAAGGTGGAGGTGATCCCCATTTCTAGGGTTCCCTCCCCAGGCGAGAGAAACGGACTCCGAGTCCTTCCTGGATTCATAGGGCGGGCCCCTCCCGGGATACCCTCTAACTTGAACACTACCCACCCTCAAGTGGCGTGGAATCGTGTCGAAGGTTGAAGCCAAGAGCGCATAGGCTGCTGTTTCTACCTTCGCATCGATAGTGATCCTTGGCATTTTTTTTTCTTCAGCAGCCTCACGAACGCTGTTTCGTGACGTTGCACCAGCTGGCCCATCCGTTCCCGTGCTTGCTTGGCGACTCGAGGGCCATCATTGGATGCATTCGAGAGTGTTAAAGTTGTCTTGACCTCGCTCCACCAGCGTCTACTGTTTAACCCAGCGGTACTCCATCTGCAGCCCTCGGGCCGTGTTCGGTCCTCCAGGATTCTATGGTTGGTCCATGTCATTCGCAGGTGTTAGGGATTTTTTGAACTATCTGCGTTCAGGCAGAGTTTATTGGAGGAGGGGAGTCATGAGCGGTTGGCACCCACTCACACACGTAAAGCGTTCGATTGCGTGGACCAGGAACTTCTTCTGGAGCTCCTGGATCGCATGGGCTTCCCGGCCGCCTTAACGGCCTACCTGCGCTCCTGCTGGCGCAATGCGATAATCACCGTTTCTTTTAGAGGACAAAACGTGTTCGGCGTGCCGGTGAGGCGCGGCATTCGGCAGTGCGACAGCTTGAGTCCCCTGCTCTTTAGCACCTATTTCGAACTGGTTCTGAGAGCATACAGGGTGACATTGGCTGCCCTGACGAGCTCGTGCACCGGTACGCTTGCCCTGTAGGCGTATGCTGACGATCTTCTGCTCCTGCCGCCCATGTCCGCCCCGGCTTCGGCACTCGAAGATTTCTCTGACTTGCTGAGCCGCGGTACAGGACTACGTGTGAACAGGACGAAGTCGTCGCTGGTAGCGGTTGCTGCAACGTGGGCAGAACGACCTGACCGGATCCGCCTGGGGATTCTCACGGAGAGGTACTTAGAGTACCCCGGCGTTCCTTTGGGAGATTTCTGCTAGTCAGAAGCTGGTCAGGTCGTCTCCAGAAAGTGGACTCGGAGATCGGCCCGTTCTTGGAAGGCAAGTTCACTTGCAGGAACGGGCCGCGGTTTGGAACGCGTTTGCGGTCCCCATCCTCCACCCCCTACTTTTTGTTTGCCCCGTTTCCGTCGAAGTTAAGAATAGGACGAAGGACCTTTTCCGCATCGCCCTTTGGGGCAAGGAAAGGCCCCGAGTCTCTCTGAAGGACTTGTGAGCTCCGCGTCGGGACGGAGGTCATAGCGTCCTGACGCTGGAGCGCGTGGGAATACAGCTGCAATGGCGCACCATGGCCATCGCGGCGAAGAAGTTTATCACCCGGTCACGCCGGGGCGTTTATTCAATATAAAACAGTCAGGGACAATGTCTCCAACCAACACAATGACAGAGAACAAAGAGAAGTTACCGGCACGCAGGCCTGGTAAACAAATCACTCGAAACATGGGAGGAGTTAGGGAATAACAAGAAAACATAAACAGGAAGGAAGGGTGACGGGTCTTTGGTGAGGCTCTGTACTCACGGGGATTCATACAAAGGGCACCTGGAATGTTCCGGAGCCTAAGGGGACGGAAGTGGAAAAAAAAAGACAAACCAATTCATGGAGGGTGGGGCAAGGATCACCGGGTAGGCCGCTGCGGAGTGTGTGTTAACCGGTGGTGTATGCCGGTGAGATCCCTTCTTGTCTCTGTCAAATGAAGCCATCTGGCGACCGCTTCCATGTAGGAGGATGCTTTGCCGACTACCTCTTGATGCTACCCGTTGATTACCAGCGCCTGACGGACTGAAACTATCGCGCGTATGCAACCGATGGTTGCAATTCTTGAGCTTGTAGATAGCCCTCTTGGCGTGAAGAATCGTCGCAGCAAGTCTCTTGCGGTTTCCATGGGGTGCGAGAGTGCTGTTACCAGCCTCCGCCAAGGGCCTTGTAGGACACCGCAGTCCAGAAGTAGGTGCGGAATCGACTCCGTCGATCCGCACCGAACGCAGTTCGCAGACGCAAGTCCCCCGGAGTCACGATCCCAACGCTCGTTGCACTGAAAACCCCAGTGAACGGAAAGCAGCACGGCTTGTTTCCAAGCAAGAGGGAGCAGCGAACTGTCAACACACTGTGGAGGGACTACAAGTTCTTCGGGGGTGACACCAAGTTCTTCTCCCCACCGAAGGAGTCCCTTCGCAGTAGCACGAGGAGTGGCAGCGTCCGCCAACTCACTCGTCTTCCAGGCGCCAAGGAGTTTCGTTTTTCCTGCTATCATGCAGGAAATCTCCCCGCTCGCCGGTGGGCAACTGTCGTTTTTTGCCCTGAGGGCAGCCAGCGCTGTGGCGAGAGGCGTGGCAGCCAGGGTAGAAAACTTCACCTCGTCCTGCAGTACCTCTTCCAAAGAAGTGGAGCTCCCCTTGGTGCGTCCCGACTCGCCTCTTTGCCAGCCGTGTGTCCCGGACCGAGGGACTCGCGTCGTATCTTCTGTGCCCCGGCCGGAAAATGAGAAGATGCGGCCTTCTTCTCGGATGCATGGCCACCCTAGCCAAGGAGAACGGGTGGATGGCCTGCAGCCACGCCAACTCCAGCGCATGGCTGGAAGAAACAGTTGGCACGTGGGCGAAGTTAAACCAGTCTAGTGGTGAATTCTGGAACCGTCTGCGTCCCGGCATCTACACCTGCAGCACGCTGCGGAACATGCTCGAGTGTACCGCCAGAAGCACGGGGGCGGAGACGACCCCACTGACCACGGCGCTTCCCTTTCTGAGGAGGACTCTTGGCAGCAGCCGTACGCCAAGTCTCCTGCCGGATAGCGGGCAGGGAGCAGATGATGAGCGGCTGGACCACGAGGGAACTGGCAGACGCCGCGACCCCAAGCGTCCTCCCTCAAGGAATCCGGAGATAGGGCGAGCTGCTGGGCATCCGCTGGATGACCTAAAGTGGCCCCCGTTATTTAGAGACCCATCCACCCTCCTCCTCAAGTGACTGGAAACGGCTCTGCTGTTGTTGCACTGGGGTGTTCCCTGCAATGCGCGCCGCCACCACTAAACGTTGGGGAAGGTGGGGCGGAAGTGTGCAGTGCGCGTGGAGAATGGAATCCTTCCCACCTGTTAGTGGAGGGCGCTGCCCTCCGGCCCTTGTGGGAATGTTTTGCTACAACCCTCCGGATGCTGGTCGGCAGTCCCACCAGAGACGTTGTGCGAGACGCCCTGCAACCAGCCTCGGCCCTGGAAGCGCTCTGCTGTCTCTGAGGGATTGTGGCTGCGTGCAGCGCAGCCAACAGTGGAAGGAGCGATAGGGACTCCCATCGTACACGCGGGTCGCTATCTGCGATTCGCGATCAAATGGTCCCATCTGGGAGCTATGCAGAGGGACCTCGAGGGCATTCTAGAAAGGATGGTCTCTTCCTCCAGCGGACAGTGATCCCTTCCCGGCCCACCCAAATGTTTCTTTTTTTTGTTTTCCTTTTTATTTTTATTTTTGTTTTCTCCCCTATCCGCCTCCGCTGCCGAGGAGAGTCAAGCCGGTCTGCGCATCGGCTTCCCAGCAGGCCCCACGATCTATTGGCCGTAGCGGGGCCTCGTACCGTAAATGTACAGAGTTTAGAAATAAACGCCCCGGCGTGACCGGGTGGGAACAACCAGCGTTCTTGCGGGCTCTCTTTCGTTGGTTTCGTGATTTGTCTCCAGAACCGGGTTGCGTCCCGTACCGTTTCGGATGATTTTTTTGTTAGTACGCGCACAGAACACAGTCTGTGCTTAACTCACCTCCATTAGAAAGGTGTTTGTTTACATCGTCGTGAATGTTCAGCTTTTTTCGCATAAGTTTCATGAATTAAAAAAAAATTGTATTGTGATATGTAAATCAAGTGAAATATGTTCATCTATATGCAACATCACCCGGACCGTATATAATAGGTTATATAAGACTATCAAAAAGAACTAATGCATATAAAGACACTTCAGTTGAACCCACAGATTTATCACTACACGGATTTTTTTTTTTATATCCGTAACATTCATGGGAAAGAATCTGCTTATTTGCGGAATATGCTTGCGCAGCTGAGTAGGTGTTCCTCAACTCCGGACGTTTTGCCTTTAAGATCTTTGCAGTTTACCTCTTAAATGACGCATTTTGCTTATGGATTGATCTTTAATGATCTTCGTTTGTTTTTTGCTCTTGTGCACTCAAATGTTTTTTCCGCTTCGGATGGGCTTGCTGGCGACTGGTTGCATCTGCGCTCCATGCATATCGCCCATAAAAGTGCCTTTTGGATGTTCTCCGGAAAACTGCATAGCCACCTCATGCTGCTCCCAATAGTTGCTTTGCTTGTGCCGTCGTTCCTCGGTGAGTTCACGACTTTCACATCCCTATGGTCTGCGTGTTTGATCTTTGCAAATGGGATGTCCATTCCACGAAGAGAGGAAAGAAGCTGGCTCTTTGCTTTGTCTGTATCAGGGCTTTTTGCATCCTGAGCTTTGGAGTGGCTTTTAATGACGGTGTCTCTTTTTAATAACAAAATGCTTTATGATCATTCAGTCACCACGATATTTTCTTAGGTGTGGCTGCCTCTGGCGCCGAGGAGCTGTCTCTTTCAGATCCCTTTCTCGGGATTCATGAGATTATTGACAGATTCAGGTAAGCATTTGAAATCGGAACATAAAAATCTTTGGTTGCTATTTCAGTTCGCTGGAAGAAGGCTTCAACGAGACCGCAAACAGTTTGCAATCTATTTCTTCAGAGTGCAAATTCAGCGAGGCCTATCATACTCATGTTCAAGCATGGAGAATGCTTTTTGAAGACTTGCATTCAATTTTTCTAAATCTCCTGAAATTTAATTACAAGGATTTGAGAGAGCAGTTTCCGGCCCTATCCAGGTAAGATGGTCTGGTACAGCTCGGTTTATATTTGCGTCAGGTGATTCGGGACAGTTCGGCTAGAAAATCCTTATCACAATTTGACCTGATAAACTGCGACAGGGCAAGGGCACACCTTGAATTTTTCGCGCTGGCTGTTGTTTGATATGCTTTCTCTTAATTCCGCGCTCTTCTCGTGGAAGGCGCTTTTTGAAAGGTCTTTGTGCTGCTATGAAGGAAAGTTCGACATTGCTCTTTGAGATGCGCTTCTAAGAGCTCACAATGACTTTCGTTCTCGCGAATTAAAGCGAAGAATGATTGTGGAGTGTTTGAAGAACGGAAGCTCTCTTTTCTTAACCGAATTTCCGTCCTGGCGGTTCTATTCAGAAGCGTTTGATGGTGTCCCTCGACGCATCTGTCGGATGCCATGAGCAAAATTTTGTGGTCACTAAGTAGAGAGTACTGGTCGAAGAGATGATTTACCGATGATGAACGGTTTTCAACTTTTCTTGAACATTACGTGTGCATCTAACGTCGGTTTCACCATGAGGTTTAAACGAAAGTCAGCAGAACAAACTGTTACGAAAAGAACCCGAAAGTTGCTTTCCTGTGCTCTGTACAATTTATATGATTTACGGACTTCAGGTAGAGAAATGCGTGACATCAGACACCTGCAAATTGCACAACTTGACCAAATGTCTCGAGGAGTCTTTCAGTATTTTTTCTATTTTAGTGATTTTAAGGACATCTGGGAAGCATTCCTTCTAATTCTAACCGCCCTTTGGTGCTTAATAGTGTACTTGTCCACGAAACCACTAGAAGCCATCACGGTGATCCCGTCATTAATTGCACTTTCCGTCCGATGGTCTAAATGGCGAAACACTTAGACCAGATAATGACCGGCAACTCGGATGGGATCCCCCCAAATGTGCAATTTAAGTGCTTTGTCACATTAAGTCGAAGGACATTGAATTTGCTGCAAGAATAAACTGAGAAGGCGGCATGTTTGATTGCAATCACTATTTCGGCCAGTTGAAGGCCGATTGGCTAGCAGAACCAGTTCAAGGCACGCGGACCTAGCCCGCCCATGCTGCTGAATTTCGGTTGCCAATGCTCCATCTAGAGTAGTACATCGCAGCACCTCCACGGAACGCACATCTGCGTCCATCCCAATAAAATACTGGACCTTGGACGGCCCCTGACACAGAGCAGCATGGTCAGTCTTTTCCTGGTCTCGTATTACAAAGACACCGCGAGGGACATACAATCCTTTGAGTTTGGGATTGCTGGTTCCTTGAACCGATCAACATTCCCCGAGATGCACACCCGATGGTAGGGTGCCTTCTTTCGACTTGCAAAGATACACCGTTTCGGTGGGCACGAGAAAGCGCAACTAGGAAACCCTCTGCATCTGGGAGATTTCAGCAATGTTACGCAGATGACTGCTGTTTTCACGCTGTCAACTTTAAACTCGGTGGAAAGGTCATCCGAGGGGGTTGTTCGAGTGGTCATGCATCACGCTAAGACGTCTATTGCACAGAAATGATGAACTGCCTTTCAGGAAAGCTCAAGCAAAAGTTTTCCAAGAGGTTTTTGAATCGAAGTTTGCTACTGTGAAGAGTGCACTGCAGAGCAAGGACACAGTGCCAAAAAAAAAAGCAGAGGGTGGGGACACAAAAAACCAACTGCTCCTTTCGATTAAACCTTTCTGTTGCAGGCACCGTGAGGTGCCAGTGGGCTGGTTGCATACTTGTTCAATGCAATGGGGGAGTCTCTACATTGGCCGATTCCAGACGTGTGATTCCGCGCCCCAGGCAGAGGGCATGCCGTATAGTAAAGCAATTGCAACGAAACGTCCCGTTGAAGAGGTCACACGAGAAAACTTGTGACGGAGCTAACGGAGTGCACACTCACAGTTGCCTGCCTCTGCAGCAGCTTGTTCTCGGTTGCAGCGTGGTTTCCAAGCAGTCTGGGCAGCAACAACGCTTCGTCGATGGGTGCGACTGCACTGCCTCAGGCGTAGGGAAATTATTAGCCTTACAGTGCTCTTCATGCCGAACTGTATGCGTTCTCTGCCTTCACTGTAAACAGACAACCGGCAGAATTATCAAGACAAAGTTGTCTCGTATCCTACATATAAAGATGCTGCTGCAGCTCGAGAGAGGATCTCTAAGATTTGCTGCTTCATCATGAAAATCGCGTGAAAGAACATAAAGTTATGTTCGGGATAAGAGTCTGAATGACTCTTTATAAGACCAAACCTTGTCGAAAGATTGAAACTGGCACCATAAGGAGGGCAACTCCACTTCTGCTCGTTTAAGGTCATCATGACCAGCTTGCAATACTTCGAAGGCATAGCCTATTAAGACACATTGCCTGGGGTGTTTCATATAGGAAGAAACCTTAGTTTCCAGCTTTTCAATCAGATTTTGTCAGAGCCATTTACCATAATTACAGCATTAACATATGGCTCTACAACCATTTCTTGTCATACTAACAGAAAATTCCTGAACTACTTGTCTCTATTTGTTCAGTATGAAATAGACATGGGTTGTCTAGGTTAATAAAGGTCAGCTTATGACGCCAATCATGCTGTTGGTAACTCAACTCTTCTCCGACTCGATCAGCAAAGGAGCAATCAGCTCTACGCATATCTACCAGACAATTCGGAAAGCGGCTCTACACACGCGTTCACCCTTGCGACCACCCCCCTCACCCCACTACTCTCAAAGGTCTCTTTTCTTGAGAAGCTCCGCTCTCTCGTCTTGTATCTTGGGCGAGTGCAGTGCTCAGATCCGCTGGTCGACGTTTCAGCAGCAGCAGACGTGCGAGCTCGTGCGCCGAGCACTCCTCTCGATGTCCGGTCTTTCGGTCGCCCTTTCTGCTTGAAAATTGCCTGCAGGATGTTATTCTAAGTGGATGGGCTCTCCACATTGGCTTCACAGTTCCGTCCGTGTACTGTGGTTCACGCGGATGAAAGTCGCATGCTACCCAGTTGCGTATGCCCAATACATTAGGAGGCTTGCCATGAGGTGTCCCTTCTGTACAGTAGCCAAATTTCTGTAAAAACGGTGCTCTCGCAAATAATTTTCATTGCTTACATAAAAGTTTGCAGGTTTCATACAGATATCAAAGAATTACCAATCCCATGCAGTTAAGTTAACTTCAGAGAAGTTTTGGACCTTCCGCAAAAGACATCTTCCTGCTGCATGCAACCAACGCGCCTTATTCCACCGAAGTATTCAATGGCACCTCTGTTTTCTCTTTTGGTTTGCATTTGCTATGTATTTATAGTAAATAAACTGCCCTCCTGATTGCGCTTCGTGATTTTTTTCTGTTCGACTGTACAAGAAATTTTATGAACTCAATCTGTCCAATGCGCAGGAAGTGAGTTTAGCTCAACCACGGCCTCCTTGCTTTCGTTTCTGTCGTGAAGTGCTGCTGGCTGTCTCAGATGAGCAAAGATGCCTTGCGCTCTTGATGGTACTTTTTCTTCCAGCGTGGGAAAAAAAATAGAATGAGACCGTGCTCTGAGTACGGAAAACCCGTGACTGAACGTCTTTTCCAGCTGAATCTGATGTGCAGTGGTGGACCCTTGGAAGCCGCAGGAGGAATAACCGATTGACTATTGATAAAATCCTTCCTCCTGGTGGCACGTCAATTTATTCTTTGTGCATGTGACCTCGGCGAGCTCTTCTTTAACGGACGCCTTTCCCTTCACGACTCCTTCTTAAGCGGCCATCTATCTGCACAAAACTTCCCCTTTTTTTTTGCTCACTGCCCCCTTACTATATATTTGTTTCCAGATGACCAGAAGCCTTTCAGTGGCTTGCCTAAGAAAACCTTCCATCAGAGCTTCTTAGTTTTCGCGTCCCCACCCTATGACTCCTTCATGTGAATTCCTATTCATTACTATTTTAGTGACATACATTTTATTCAGGTAATTCATAAGTTGTTGATTTTATTATTGTCATGTATATGAAACAACATGAATAATGACATAAATGTTTGTGTAAAGACTAGACTAATTATCGAAATTTATTCGGAAAGTGTGATTAATACTATTTGTTACATATATATTATTAATGGTGAAATTGTTTAAGCACGTTGATTTAATGACATTTAGGAACATACAATGTGTTACTATGTATGTCCCGTACTTTATTATGCCGTGTATATAAACATGAAAAGTTACAAAAAATCAATATATAGGCGGACTCAATTTATATATATTTATGTGTATGTATTAAAGGAATTTGTGAACACCCTATTTTCGGAAGTATAAAACATCATTGTGGACGAAACAGGTGGGAGGGAATCAAATAAAAAATGATATAAAAACGCAAAAACATAGGTTTAATCTACAAAGGCGGAAGAAGCAGAATTTCAATTCCAGATGATTCTGAAAACAAAGAGAAGCATCTATTTTAGACGAAGCTCAGGAAGACCCTTGGCCTTCAGGCTCTTCTGTCTGCTACCATGACCAGAAGACGATGAGCTCTACCCATGTTTGGTCTTTTGAGAACGCAAAATGTTGAAGGAGTGCAGTGAAACCGTACGACCAGCCTCGTCACATTTCTCTTTCTCCTTCATCACAATCAGAGGACCGCGAAGCCGGGTGAGGTCTCTTTCCTCTACGATCTCCATGGGTCTGCGGTGCCGCTGCTGGATGCAGCTTCCCAGCACAGGCTGCAATAAAACACTCTCGAGTGGAAAGCACAAACGAGATCATGCTTGCAGCAATCATGAGTCTGGTTCCTGGTTCGGGGAAGCTACGTCATCAGTTCAGCAGGATGCTCTTGAACTGCGTAGTGACCCGCGAGTCTTCAGCCCTGTCACGAACGCCCTGAAGAGGTTTCGTCAGGAAGGAGTTGAACTAGCCTCAGATTCTGCTCCTCAGTCGGCCGCTGCTGATCTACGTTTGAAGTTTCCCTGCATCAAACGGCGTTGCAGGATGGCCATTAAAACTGGCAGAGGCCCGCTCAGTCACCAATTCGGGAATGCCCGAGCAGAGCGGCGTGCGGTCTTATCACCTGCAGAGGCTCCAACGATGGCATTCATAAAGTGAAGAAATCCCCTCCGCTACAAGCCTTTTTTGAAAGCTCTGTGCGAGAGATGTAAGAGCCAGCCGATACAGAAGAGTTTAAGATTCGACCTTCCAGTGTCAAGGGAGTTTCTTTGCTAAACCCTTATGCTGTAATTCCTATCGAAAAGAAACATAAGAAATCTTTAGTTCGAAATCGAAATGAGAAGTGCGTCCATCTTTGCCTCTATCTTCTCAGGAACAAATCTGGCCTCTTTTGGATGCTGTTTTCTGCAGCAAAATTCGTCTCTCGGCTGCGAAAGGGCACCTTTAGGAGCCGCAGTTGTCTATTGCAAGCGATGACTCGGATGCAGGATGAGATCTCGAACTCTCAAAATTGATGATGAAGGATCTGTAGAAGAGAATGAATTCGTGCCTTCTTTGGTCCCTAATAAGGAAGTGGACGACGAGGAGAATGGATTGAAGGACAACAAACACGCTTGATGAAGAGCAGTAGAAAAAAAGAAAAAGGCGTGGCAGTAGTGAGGAATTGTTCGCTGCAATATTTAGAGAGAATCATGCTTTCAGCGTTCAGGAGATGACCAGCAAATGCTGAGACGAAGTTTCAAGACTGTGTACGACTCCTTTTAAGAAAAAGTGCGCCATGTTCTGAACATCGCTTATCAAGCTACGATCAGAGAAGCTGGGCCTGAACCCCCACAACGGATCGGCGCTTCAAGCGATACACAATACTCATCGAAATAGAGCAATGCAAGCAATTGTAGATTGAGAACAGCTCAGAGTATCGATTCATTATGAGGCTATCGAGGAGCAATGCCATCATTGTCTAAGGATCACCAAAGAATACGATGACTGTCATTCGTAAAAAATACTACTTTGGAGATGAAGAAACATTATTCTTCCAGATAAGTCTTCCTTCACGCAAGAGGAGGTTTCCACTCTCCCGAACAGCGGGAATAACTCCGCTGCTTGAGTAGATGGGAGCGTATGCACGATGACTGATCCTCATGTCACCCTCCTAACACTAGTGTTCAGATCTTGACATAGATTCAGCCCAGATTCAGAACAACGAAAGTGCACCCGGACAATTTTCATCTCGAAAGCTCTCTATCATTAGAGAAACACCACATTTGGGGGAGCATTTCTAGTGATACCGGTCTTTACGTGAGTACTTTCACAGTAGTGGCACGATTATTAGAATGAAAGCCAGAATACCAGGTGGCCTGTTCGAAGCAATCGCAACTCTCCGATGGAGATCGTGACGATGGCGCTATTCTACAAATTCGATTCTATACGTAGACGGAGAAGAGATGTTTGGTATGGTTTCCGTTAGATTCCATAATCCTTCTGAAGCCATCTCGCTTGCCATGGCGCTAAGAACATGAGGGGAAACTTGGGTTGAGCAGATGTTCTATTGGTCGCTGAAAATGTGCACTCCGACAGCCACTCACGCAATCGACTGGAATTCACTGTGACGAAACCTTCTCACATGAGCGAGGCTCAGCTAGGTCGAGAGAGTCTTGGACTCTACTGATCGCGGGGAGGAAAGCTAAAGGTGTGAAGCGGCGCCCGGAGCCCTTGCGGTCGCAGTCGATCTGCGTAAAGCTTTTGATTTTCACCCGAATTTCGCCGGGTCCTTTATATAAAAATAAACTTTAACAAAGATGCCAGTGGCTGCAGCAATGCTCCAGCCACGCACGGAGAAACACGGAGCCTGCCCGGTCATCGGTTCGCAGACCGGTACGGTCCACCAAGGCAGCAGGGGAAGGGGGAAAAACAAAAGACTAAACAAAAAGAAAAAAAGAGTGGGAGGGTACGGGAAGGGATCACTGTTGCTGCTGGGGCCGCATCATCCTTCTCAGGATGCCGGAAAGCTCTTGCTGTATTTGAGAATTCAGGTGGGGCCATCGCGACGCCCTCCTCAGGAATTGGGAGGCACACTGGATGGCATCCTGATCGCTTGGTCCTCCCGTAGCCGTGCTGCATGCGGCGACGATCCCGCGAAGGCAGAAGAAGGCTGCTATCGAGGCCGCTGGCCGAAGGGCGCCGGCAACGAAGAGGGCTTTTAAGGCGTCCCTGGGGTTGCCGCAGGGGATTCCGATGGACGCGGCAAAGCGGAACCAAAGGGGCCGAAGGGCAACACAATCCACTAGGAGGTGGGGGAGGGACTCCCGTTCCCCACACCTAACACAATTGGGATCCACCGCTCCCCAGGTCCAGTGGTGTCGACGGGCGTTGCAGGGGAGTCCCCAGTGCTGCAACAGGAATGCCGACTCTTGCCATTTTATCGGGAGGATAGAGGTGTTCATTAGTAGCGGGGCCACTTCAGACGTTCAATCGGAACATCGAGCAGCGAGCCCTAGCAAAGGAGTCCATGGGGAGCGTACTCGGGTACACAGCGTCTGTAAGCTGGCCCGTCTTCGACTCTCATATCTCCTTCTCCTTTCCGGAGATTATCATGTTAACCTCCCACTTCGCCGCAACATCGCTGTCCAGATCTTCCATCATAGTTGGCAGCGCAGCAGCGAAGGGGGTTCTTCCTGCCCACGCCCTCTTGTTCGGATCCTCCAGGATCTCTCGGAGCGCGCAACTTCTGTAGCACCCAAACAAGAAGCGTCGTTCCTGTTGGGCGCGTTGCATGCCGCACTGTGCCCACGTGCGAACGGTTTCCTGCAACCAGACACTACCGTTCGCGGGGCTACAGGTGATCCATCCTTGGTTTTTCCGAACCAAGGCAGCCACCCTCCACAGCTGGAGCCCACATCGGATGATGCGGGAACGATGGAGTGAAAGAAAGGACGTGAGTCCCCTCTTCCCGGTGGCTTTCTTGACGTGGAGACGTGCAGGGACGCACCAGCAGGTGCACCAGAACTCCGGCACAACGGCCAACATCCGGAACTGGAGCTGAAGCTCCAGCCGCTCCAATGTCAGGAGGCCGAGACCACCGTCCCGACGCGGAGCGCACAAGTCCTTCAAGCGGACTCTGGCCCTCCCGTTGCCCCAAAGGGCGATACGGAGGATGTCCTTTGTCCGCTTTTTAATCCTCTCTGTGGGGGAACAAACAAAAAGCAGGGAACGGAGGAGAGGAGCCGCGAACGTGTTCCAAACCGCGACCTGTTCAGGCAGGAAAAACCTGCCGCCTCGGAAGGGGCCGATCGCCGTCACTACTTTTTGGAGTCTACCGGAACACGCTTACGCAGGGGAGTGGTCCCCCAACGGCACACCAAGGTACTTGAAGTACCTCACCGTGGGGATCACCAAACGGACCCAGCCCTGCTGCCCTGCTCACGCCGCACCAACTGGCATCACGGACGACTTCGCCCTGTTCACCGTAAGTCTGGTTCCCCGATTCAGCAGGTCGAAGAACTCCTCGACCGCCGAAGCCGGGGTGGACATAGGGAGCAGCAGCAGAAGGTCGTCCGCGTACGCTGAAACCGCCGGCGTACCGGCGCAGTTGTGCGGCAGGTGCGCCAGAGTTCCCCTGTACGCTCTCAGTACCAACTTAAAGTAGGTACTGAAGAGCAAGGGGCTCAGGCTGTCTCCCTGCAGGATCGCACGCCGCACCGGCACGCCGTGCACGGTCTGCCCGCTGAAAGAGAGATTGATCAGCGCGTCGCGCCAGCTGGAGCGCAGAATGGCCAATAATGAGGCCGGGAAGCCCAAGCGTTCCAGAAGCTCCAGAAGGAGATTCTGGTCGACGCAATCGAATGCTTTCCGCAAGTCGACTGCGACCGCAAGGGCTCCTTCCTCCACCCGACCATCTGGCCCTTTGCCGGCGCACACACCGGAATTCCGGCTACGCACCAATCCCCCGAGGGGAATGCTTAGCAGCTCACCCCAACTCACCTGAGGTTGCAGACTTGGTGTCGCAGCTTCAGTAAGCTGTCCCGTGGTTCAAATAGTAAGCGTCCTTCTTCTGGATGCTATTTCGCAGAAGACTTTCTATCTCGCCGTTAGCTTGCTGCTACCAGGATGGATTTGCAGAAACGGCAGCGTGGCAGCAAAGGAAGTTCGCCCAGATCATGCGCACTTGGTGGGTTGCCCCATCACCGCTGGAGCAAGCAGTTGTAGAAAAAGTGCAGCTGCCGTTGCCATATCTTGAGGATCCACTCGTTAATCTCCGCCCATGTGCTCATGATTTCCTGAAGCCAGACACTGCCTTTTGCGGGACTGCATGAGATCCAAGGGTTTTCCCTGGTCGTAGCCCGCAATGGACCACGGTGCAGCGTCTCAGTGCGAGAAAAGAGGAAAGTGCCTCGCAGGGAGCTGTTTGCGTTGTGAAGGTTGCCATGTAATCTGTTTCCATATCGGCATGGCTCGTGAAGCCGGGATACATTCTCTCTATTTTTGCACGCACTGGCTCTTCAGCACAGTCAGTGGAGGGCTGCTTTCGTTCCATAGGCAAAGAGTGATGTCCAGGAGCGTTTTCTCGAACGACGCGAAGCAGTCCGCGAATGTTACGGAAGACTTTGCCCCATCGTTCCTTGGCTCTTTCTTGCAAAAGTACACGGCAGGATTCAGAACAGGCCGCTGCTATTGTGCGAGCTGCTCACCGGCCATCAGACGGAATCCTACACCCTTGCGTAAAAAAAGTAATAATCGCACTGTGCCTTTGGAGTCAACTATTAACGGACGACTTTCTAGGATGGTGACACATATTTCGATCTTCTGTTGATGGGATAAAATGTTGGAGATCCAACAACATCAGAGGCTTGCTGGTGCAAACGCGCATTTTTCCCGCCTCACTTCTTTACTAGCAACAGCGGACCGCCGAGAAAGAGATCCAGAGCTCCGTTACGAGCGAGAATCCATGTTTCCTGCAACTGCTGAGTCAGAGAGCGTGCACTCTCCAGCCAAAGTACCAGGTAAGTCTAGACCTGGCAGCTGCCGTCGCTAGTGCCAGCAGCCGTCGCAGTGTGTGATGCGGAGAAAACCCATCACGAACTGGGTGTTTCATTTCGCCGTAGCGCAAGATGAATGGTGACGCGGGGAAACGGATGACCTCTTTTCTGTACTTGCGCTTTGGCATGGAAGCTGCGTTTCTTCAACGACAACTAAATTTGCGTTTTCTGCAGCCGAATGCGCATTACCGGCCCGAGGCGCAGAAATTACTAACGAAGTGATCACAACCGGGAGACTCGGGCATCGCAGAGAAGATTCAACCTCGAAATGAAAGACGCTTCTTTCTGAGATTGCGCAAACGGCAAGACGTAGATGCCCAAACGGTCCCTATCTCATAAGCGCGATTCTCACATCACTGCTTTACGACTGCATTTCAAAAGAGTGAATCCCCAAGCTGGACTTGTTGTTCCTTGGCTTGTTTGAGCGTGAGCGATGAAGTTCTCTTCACCCTTTCCCTCCCATCCAGCGACCGTCACGAATTGCTCTTTGCTCTCGCCTTTGAGCATTCAGTCGAAATCAGCCGTCGCACGCAGCTTCCCGCCAAATGCACTGAGGTCCAGAACGTGTAAAGAGGATACCACCGTGAGAAAGCTGAGCGCTTGGCTGTGTGAGTGTTCATGAAATTTGCACGCTCAGCTTGTGGAAGGCGTCACGATGACGTAGGAACTTACCATCTTAACTGCTGTGAAGGTGTCGTGATTTGCCGATAACTGCTTCCCTCGCACACAACGACTCGAGACCTTTGGTTGGAAGGTTCTGCATGCGATACGCATTCGAAGGCTTTCCAGAAAACGAGAGAGGGAAAATGTTTCTGGAAATCACTTCATTCCTCCTGCTGTGTAGAACATGGCAGTTTTGAACTCATTGTACTGTGGTTCCTGCAGCTGGAATCGCTCTTCCATGGAGAGATGAGATGCCCGTGTTATTCGCTGCTTCATGTTCAGAGTTTCTTTCGGGCTTTCTCTGTTGATGGTAATAAAATGAACGAAACGCAGAAAAGTGCCCTGTAATTCACGAATGCATTCCTTTAGGTACAGCAGCCTCCGGCTCTCAGATATCCACTCTCCTGTGCTAAGCAGAAAAGGCACAAGAGATTCAATAAGAGTTCGAGTAATTTGAG
The DNA here is from genome assembly GCA_036172245.1 of Raillietiella orientalis. Lineage (NCBI taxonomy): Eukaryota > Metazoa > Arthropoda > Ichthyostraca > Raillietiellida > Raillietiellidae > Raillietiella > Raillietiella orientalis. Next base: position 52,451 of record JAYWIR010000056.1, on the reverse strand, counting down.
CCAAGCTGAGAGTAATGATCTTTGATTACATTTCTGATCGTGGTAAGAGAGGCTTGCCACGAGAGCGCTTGAATTTTGGATGTTCTCAAGCAGGACTGCAGCTCCTTGTCAACAAGAAAGAATGCCTTCCTCGAAATAGAAAAGAGGCGCTGAGGATGGTGTTCTTTCACAGATCAGAGCCTTGTTTTTTTTTTTAGAAAGAAGCCAGGTGGAATGCGCTTCTTCCACTCATTTGACGTTTCCATCAGATGATTTTCCACATCTGTGAGAAAAACCATATCACTAGTGGACTCAGAAAATTGCAAAAGAACGAAACGTCTGGAAATTCCTCTACGCCTGCGGTGAATGGATGGTTGTTGATCCTTCTTTTTCATTTGATACGGTGCATGTAAGTGAAGGTTTCAATGGGTTCTTTGCGTCTCCATGGACAGCAGCCCCAAAAGCTGATATTTCTTCTTGAAATGCGTTCTCGAAAAGCTCTCGTTGACTTTCGCTCTTGCAACTTGCTGCAAGTGGCCGCACACCAAGGAAGTGGGCCCTGCGCCGCCGTCGGCAGGTGGAAATTCTCCGCGATCCCCTATTTGCACGGACACTAAAGTATGCGAAACTGCACTCACAGTTTCATCTTTTCCAAGGTGTCCATTCGAGCATCTGCCGAATTGCCATCCAGTCTCCGAGAGAACACAAACAGCTCAGAATGTTTTCCTCATTTGGGAGTAGGCAGGAAACTATACCGAATGAATGGACCAAAACGTAAGACCTCTAAACCATGAGATAGACGCGCGAATTCGGTTCCGGACTTTGGCTCGTGTCCGCCTGGAAAAACTGACCACATTAGCATCTCTGACTTTGCAATTCCGACGCAGGAAGACACTGCGACCACTGAATTGCTCAACCCAACGCCTCCGTGTGTGAAGAACTGATCGCCACACCACTGTGATGACCATCCTTATCTTTGTGCCATTATATAGGCGAAAACACAGTTTGTCCGTTACAGATAACAGGACAGTGAGACGGTATTTATGACCAGCAAAGTTTCGAGCAAAGCTGCTGGATTCAACATGTGCGGCAGAAGTTTGTCAAAGTAATTCCGCACTGCAGGGTCATCCGTGCATACTATTGGCAAAGTAGCTGCTACTATCGACGAGAGCTTCCTGAAGACAAACTCGAGGTTCATGCTTAGGATGGGGTTGTTGACCCTATTCTAGGCTTCTAGATTTCTTTTTGCAAGACTTACTGATTATCTGTACCTTAGTATGTACGCGCGTGTTTTGGAGATGCTTTATGTTCGACAAAGTTTGGAGATAGTTTGTGCATTTGTCGAGATTCAGTAGTTCACCAAGGCAGCTCTTCCTAAGGGAACCAGCCTTGATAGCCAGGCTGTGGTCTCTGCCACACTGTGAATCATATAATTAAGGACATTCGTTTAAATAGCCTTTCGTGGAATCAGCGCAATAATGGACTGTGGCCTCCTATCTACCAGCGTCGGACGCAACGGATGCTGAGTTCTTGACAGAACTCAGCATCCGCTCGCAAGTCTCCCGTGACTTATGACGTAAGCCTGCTTAATCTCAAACAGCGCGTTCTTTTGAGAAAGTGGCGCAGGTATTCAGCAGTAGGAGCTGATAAAACTTTCTCCAACAACTCTTCGGGCTTACCAGGGAAGATGCAGACCTCTCACAGCGGTTACCAAAAACCTTATCCAATGCAGATGGTAGTGAGCTCTTTTGCGGAGCAAGGGATCATTTACTGGAAGACTGTGCGCCTGGAGAAGAGCGCCGAGCTCGTCGAAGATTCCAAACATGGCATCATCCACGCTCTATCGTGGAGCCTTGTCCCTCCAACATTTCCCATGATGATTTAGAGGCCTTTCCGCAGCAAGCTTGACCACCCACGGAACATTCGGTTGGATCCCACATAATAAAGATCGACGACGAACTGTCGATGTCTGGTATATGAAGGAACTCGGATGCTGCGGATTCCATAAAACCATGCTGCATATCAAAGAAAAATGACCGAATACTCCTTACTCGGAGTTCTTTACGTGAGGAAATACACAACAAAATTCATTTCTTCGGAGGACCATCTGTATCCTGCCGAACGACAGAAATGGGTGTGCATGCAAAAACCAGGGAAGTCAAGAGGAATGACGAGAAAGAAATCTAAGGCGCGGCAAGCAAGTGAGAGGGCATCTCTCACCTCGAAAGTGGAAGCACAGATCATCGAGATCAAACAAAGGGTACTGGGAAGGCAATAGGTTCCCCATCAAATCAAAAACTGATCTTAAGCATCCCTAAAAGCATGTCTGCGATTTCCTGCCCTACTCTCTGCACTTTTTGTGACTGTGGTTTTTGTTCCCTAAACTGTCATGCGGTGGGCTAAATTAACTAACGACAAAATTTACAGTTTCCACGGCAATAACAACGTAATTCGTACTTCATCTGTGGATTACCACAGTTCACAATTGCGCACGTAGCGTTTGCAATGTCATGATCGGGGTGGTTTTCTCGGAATGGGTTACTGTGGGATATAGGGCGGTGCACTCGCGTTTGCTACTTCCGCGATTTTTGCAAGATTTAGCGGTAAGTCCACGCGGGTTTCTTACCGCAATTCCTGACCCCAATCTCCCGCCTGATGATCCCTCGAAAGATGTTCATGGCGGGGACCTTGGTCCCCGTATTCTTCATCTTCGTCCTTCTTATCATGGCACTCGAGATGAATAGGGCGATGCTGCATCGTACCATGGGATCGTATCGAGGGACATTAACGTTCCCTGTTGGACAGAACGATAGGGACGCAATCTGCTCCGTCCTGCGCTTCCTGAGGACGGCAGCCGAATGTTCCCATGTGGGACGTATGCGGACTGAACTTGCCAGTATCCTAGGAAAGATGCAGAGGACGACCCAGTGGAACGTGATCCCTCCCCCGTACCCCTTGCTTTTGTAAATAGTGCTTTCTTTTTGTGTTTTTGTTTGTCTCTTCCCCCTCCGCTGCCGAGTCGAAGTCGCCGACCTGAGCGCTGACTACTCGGCAAGTTCAGAATTTTTATCGGATGTTGTAGGGTCTATAGCCCTACACATGTTTGTTCGTTTGTTTTGTGAAGAAATAAGCGCACCGGCACACCCTGGGTGTGAAACAGCACCGACTGCTGCCACTTCATGGGGAAGATGCGCGTGTCCATGAGCACCGGGAGCCATACCAGGTGTTCCACCGAAACATCCAGCGAATCGCTAAGTGCAAAAGACCATTTGAGGTTGTACTCGGGGTCGCATCTCTGGTCAGCTTATCCGATTTTCATTTTTCGAGCCCCTTCTCCTTCCCGGGGATTTTCATCAAAACTTCCCATTTTGCCGCGATGGTGCTGCTCAGGTGCTCCCTGTAAGAGAGCAGCGCTGTAGCGAAGGAAGTTCTTCCTGCCCATGCGGTTTTTCCAGGATCCTCCAGGATCTCTTGGAGCGTGAAACGATTGTTGCGCACGAACAGGAATCTTCGCACCTGTTCCGTGCCTTGCTCCTGACTACTTGCCCAGGTGCGACCGGTATTCTGTAGCCAGGAGCTACCCATCGCGGGGCGGCAGGAGATCCATCCTGAGACCTTCCTCGTAACGGTGGCCACCCTTCGAAGCTGCAATCCGCAATGGGAGATGTGACGGTTAAAGACTGCAACGAAAGACTCAAGTCCCGCGATGCCGGTGACTGGACTGCACTGCGAGGTGTGCAGAAACGCACCAGTTGGTGCTCCATAGCTTTGCTGCAAGGGCAAGAATCCTGAAATAGAGCAGAAGCCCCAGCCACTCCCGTGGCAGGAGGCCGATACCGCCTTCCCGACGCGGAGCGCACAAGCCTTTCAACCGGACTCGGGACCTACCTTTGCCGCAAACGTCGATGCTCAGGAGGTCCTTCGTCCTTTTCCTACTTCTCTGTTCCAAGAAACGAACAAAAAGCAGAAGGTGGAGAAGGGAGCCACGGAAGTGTTACTCACCAGGACCCAGTAAAACCTGTTTTCTTGAAATGGGTCTCAAGCCAACTCTCAGGCGGTTGCCTGTCTCGCTCATTAGCAAGGTGAGTTTCTGCACCAGGGGAGTGAGCCCTGCCTCAAAACATTGAAAAAATTTAACTGGCAGGCCGTCCTCCCTGGAGCCTTGCGCCTCTTGAGCTTTCCGATGGCGGTAATCATTTCACCCACCGTGAAAGGCTCATCAAGGTTCTATCTGTCCGCCTCCCCGATCGTAAAGGCCCCTTCCGGGAGCAAGAGTCACGCGACATCCCGCTCTGGAGGCGCTCTCGCGTAAAGGAAGAAATAAAATTTTTTTATAATCCCCTTTACCTGAGCGGAAGCCCAGTGCTCCCAGCCCTGGTCGTCCAGCAAGCCGGCCGACCCCGATTGCCAGGCTTGTCTCACGGCTCCCGCACGTTATTCTGCTAGCCTGTGTACATCGAGGGTCCTGGAGTAACGTCGAGCGCGTACGTACGTCCTCTCAGTCCGTACGTACGCGTACGGACCCCTTCCCCAACTCCCTCCCAAAAAGTCGAGACGGCGATCGGCCCGTTACTGGAAGGCAAGTTTCACTTGCCGGAACGGGCCGCAGTTTGGAACGCCTTCGCGGCTCCCATCCTCCGCCCCTTGCTTTTTGTTTGCACCCCCACCGTGGAATCCAAGAAGAGGACGAAGGACCTCCTCCGTATCGCCCTTTGGGGCAAGGGGAGGCCCCGAGTCCCTCTGAAGGACTTGTGCGCTCCGCGTCGGGACGGCGGTCTTGGCCTCCTGACGCTGGAGCGCGTGAAGAAGCAGCTGCGGTGGCGAACTCTCGCCATCTCAGCGAAGATGTGGAGCACCCCTTGGTGCACTCCGGCCCGCCTCCTGGCCAGCCGTGTGTCCCGGTGCGATGGACTCGCATATTTTCTTCTGAGCCCTGGCCGGAAGATGCAAAGATGCGGCCTACTGCTCGGGCGCATGGCGACATTGGCCAAGGAGAACAGCTGGATGGTTTGCTGCCCCGCCAACTCCCCCGCCTGGCTGGAGGAGAATATTGGAACGTGGGCAGTGGTTAACCAGAGAAGCCACGAGACTGGAATCGTCTCCGATGCGGCCCTTACGCCCGCTGCACGCTGCGGAATCTCTTGGAGAGTCCAGCAAGATGCACGTGGGCGGAGACGACCTGCCTAGCTACGGCGCTGCCCTTCCTGAGGAGGGCACTTCACAGCAGCCGGACGCCAAGGTGGCAAGTCTCCTGCTGCATCGAGGGACGGGAGAAGTTGATAAGCGGCTGGAAAACAGGAGAACTGGCAGACGCCACGACCCCGAGCATCCAGCCGCGAGGATTAGTAAGATGGGGCGAGCTGCTCGCCATCCCCAGGGATGAGCTTAAGTGGCCCCCGGTGATGAAGGAATCCAGGATCCCGCCCCTCAAGTGGCAAGAGTCGGCGTTGCTCCTGTTGCACTGGGGTCTACCCTGCAACGCGCGCCGCTTCCACTGGACGAGGGAAGCTGTGGATCCTGCGTGTGTCAGGTGCGGGGAGCGGGAGTCGCTCCTCCACCTTATTGTGGATTGTGCTGCCCTCCGACCCCTTTGGGAACGGTTCGGGACGACCCTCGGGCTCCCTACGAACAGCACCCCCAGAGACGTTCTTCGGCCCCTCTTCGTAAAAGACGCACTGCAGCCAGCCGCAGCCATCGCAGCCTTGTGCTGCGTCCGTGGTATCGTGGCGGCATGGAGCGACGCCAACAACGAAGGAGGGGGTCCACACGCGAGGGATGTCATCCCATACGCGCAACGCTTCTTGCGGAGAGCTGCCGCATGGCCCAGCTGGGAGGTATGCGGAGAGACCTCGAGGGCCTCCTTCGAAGGATGGGCCCTCCTCACAGCGACCAGTGATCCCTACCCTGCCCTCCAAACTCTTTTTGTTTTTTTATTTCTTTATTTTTCTTTTTGTTTTTTTCCCCTCATCCCCTTTCGCTGTCGGGGAGTGCCACGCCGGGCTGCGTTCCGGTGTCCCGACAGGTCCTGTGTTTACGGCCGTGGTGGGGCCTCGTACCACGCATGTAGAGTTTACAAATAAACGCCCCGGGCGTACCCGGGTGATAACCCCAACTCCCTCTCCTCGAGAGCGGACGTGTTTTTCCGGCGCTCCGCGTACGAGTACCGGAAAGCGGGTTTTTTTGGTTGTGTGCTGTTTCATATCGTTGGTGTCCGATGGCATCGCTGCCAGAGGACACCACGATGGAGGTAGGAGTGAGGGAGGCTAGCCCCCCCCCCACGACCCACAGAATCAGGGGCATCCGCCCCGGAATCATCCCTGGCAACGCCGAGGACGTGGAGTGCCATGGTTTCCGCGCTCGGCGCGGAAACCTTGGCAGAGCAAGCGGCCTACAGGGCCTCCGGATATAAACCATCTCTGGTTTATAAGGTAGGATCCCTGTTTGATGGTCGCACCGCCCGAGCCTTTAGTAGGGCACTGCAGGATTTCCCTGTACGAGAGGAGGATCTTGACGGCCTCTCCGTACTCAGCGGGGAGCAGCGCGTAGTCGTCTGCAAAGACGAAGCCTTAGCACAGCGCCTCATTAACACCCCGCTGAATGTGGATGGCCGTAAGATCCTGCCGGTTAGCATGGACCGCTTCGTAGTGGTCCATCTAATCGGCATTACGAACCGCATGACGCGATCTGCGGTGAGTAATGAATTAAGCAAATACGGTGAGATACACGCGTTGTGGCCAAAGCCTACCATTTTCGAAGGCTTTAATAGCCATTTCGGAGGCCAGGCTGCAGCGCGTGTAACGGTTAATGAGGGTAGTGGCTTGCCCCACAAACTGGAGGTCGCAAAGGAATCCGTCGACCTCTGGTACGTGGGGAAACCCCGCTATTGTGGCTACTGCGATGCAGTAGGGCACTTGCGCAAGCGGTGCCCGAATATCGAGTGCCACTTGTGCGGGGTTAAGGGACACGTTCGTCGTGTGTGCCCCAAACGCCCCATCCCGGTGCCACCTGCTGCCAAAAAGGCACAGGCAAAACAAGGAAAAAAGGTCGAAAGACCTTATCGCGAAACTGGCCGGCCCCAGCCGCCATCTCCTGTTCCTCCCACCCAGGCGTCGGAGGAAAAACCCGCTGAAGACGCGGGAGAGGAAGAAGGATGGAAGCTATTAAAGGCCAGAAAAGAGAAAAAAGTTCCCCCCGTGGAACCCGCGAGAGCGAACAGAGAAAAGAGCGCGAAACCGAAAAAACCCGGTCCGCGCTCGAAAACTCTTCGCGAGTGCACGGTGGCACTCGAACGGATTGCCGTTCCCGAGGCTGCCACCCGGGGCGACGAGCCTCCCCACGCCGTTTCCGCCGCGCCCGAGGTTCGCGACGGCGAACCCTCTGTTTGCACAGAGGGTGAGCCGCGCGAAGCGCGCGCCGAAAGCGAGGACGCCGCGTTCGCTCAGGCGGCGGAGGAGCTCGCGGCCACGCTGGCCGAGCGTGAGAACCCCTCACGCAAGGCCGTGCGAAGGCCGGCTCCGGCAAAGAAGGCCCCCGCAGGTGAGTGCGACCTGGGGGCCGGAAGTGCATCCTCCTCGTCGGAGGCACCCCCTCGGAAGACGGGACGCAAGTCCCAAAAGCCGAGGAGGCGCCTCCCCTCCACGAGCGAGGAGGAGAAGCAGGAAACCGACGGCAGCGTGGGAATCCCGGAGGGGGAACTCCCACGCGCGGAAGTCCTCGAGTCGGACACTCCCATGGAGGAGGGTGAGCAGGGGGGTGAAGTCCCCCTTGCCGTCGCGGACCCTGAACAGCCCACCCCTATGGAGGAGGGCCAACAGGTAGGCGCGACCCCACCTGAGGGTCACTCGCCCGACGCGCCGTCACCGATGGAGGAGGGGGGACCAGGTGCTCGAGGCACCTGTCCCTCCTCCTCCTGTCCAGACGTCCAGGAGATCCAGACGATCGCGGGGGGTCGACTGTTTATCACCCGGGTGCGCCGGGGCGTTTATTACAAACTATCCGGGAACAAAGTTCCCGGACAAAGGACATAGAGTAACGAAGGGGGTGGGATCCCCGACACGCACGTCGGTATGCCGAAAGTCCGGAACGGGAGGGAGGGGACCACAAATACACCGTAGAAAAAAATAAAAATAAAGATATGGAGGGCAGGGGACAGGGGTCTTTGGTTCTGCCGTTCCTTCCTTTCAGAACCGGCGATGGATGCCGGCGATCTCCTTCCTCACGCTCTCTGGAAGATGCCCCAATCGGCTGCCGACGACATGCTGGCGCTGGCTAAGCCGGTAGGCTGACGAAGGATGGCCATCTTCTCCAGTTGTCGGTGGGCCTTGTCGATGGCGCGAATGCAACACACGGTTGCAACAACAGCACCTAAGGACAGGCCGCCTGGCGTGAAGAAGCGGCGCATCAAATCCCTCGCGGTGTCCCCCTGGTGCAGGAGAGCTGAGGCCAGCCTCCGCCACAGTCCTAGGAGGGCACCGCAGTCCAAGAGCAGGTGCGGGAGCGTTTCCACTTCCCCGCACCGCTTACAGTTTAAGGAGACAACTCCCCCGGAAACAAGGTTCGTGCGCTGGTTGGAGTGAAAACCCCAATGCACCAGCATAATCACGTCCTGCTTCCACGAAAGGGGGAACACAGAAGTGTTCAAACACGAGGGAGGGACCACAAGTTCTTCGGGGGGCACACTCAAGTGTTCGCTCCACCGAAGGAGTCCCTTCGGTATGTGGCGAGGCGTGGCGGCATCCGCCAGCTCGCAAGTCCTGCAGCCGCCAATAGGTCGTGTTGTTCCTGCAATGGTGCAGGCGACCTCCCATCTCGCCGTTTCGCGGCTGTCATCTCTTGCCCTGAGGGCTGACAGTGCGTCGGCAAGCGGCGTGACGGCCAGGCGGGTCCACTTCTCCTGGCTGTTGCACACCTCGTCCACCGTGCAGTACGGGGAGAGGTGAGCGCAACGAAGTTCCAGGAGGGAAACATCTTGGTGCTTTGCCCAGCCATGCAACGGTTCCTGCCGCCAGGCTTGAAAGTTCGTTGGGCGGCAGGACATCCATTCCTGGGCTTCCAGGAGCCGGTACAGCGGTTTCAAGGAGAAACCGAAGCTTCTCGTGGCGCGCTCCGTGTGCGGCCGCAGCGACAGAAGTCCATCGCTGCCTGTGCAGCGCCGCAGAAGCAGGCGCGCGGGAGCGCACCACGGAGTGGACCAAAGGTTAACGCACAGGGCCAACATTCGAAGCTGCACCTGCAGCTCGATTCTCTCCAGCGTCAGGATGCCTAAGCCAGCATCCCGACGCGGAGCCGCCAAGTCTTTGAGGCGTATCCTGGACCTCGCTGGTCCCCACAGAGCGTTCCTCAACAGGCTGTGCGCCTGGAGCTTGGCCGAGTAGGGGGGCGGGCAAACAAAAAGCAGGGGGCGCAAGCGGGGGGCAACGAAGGTGTTCCATATCGTGGCCCGCTCCGGCAGGACGAACCTGCCATGGTGGAATGGTCTTAAAGCACTCGGTCTAATTAGCCCGGAGCAGACATACGCTGTTCCCGGGCGAAGTATGGATGGCAACCTGTTCTTCGCGAGCACATGGTTCCATGTGCAGCGCTGCCTAAATGACACTGGCGGTAAGAATGGCAACCCCACTTTGGGGCCGCCAGCTGGGCTGGGAATGGACACCCGGGCTGGGAAGGGGGCCCTAGCGATCGCGGTCGATCTCCATAAGGCGTTCGACTGCGTTGACCAGCAGCTACTGTTGGAGCTCCTGGGTCGCATGGGCTTCCCACCCTCCCTTCTCTCCTTCCTGCGCTCCTGCTGGCGCAACGCCATAATTAACATCACTTTCTCCAGCTAACAGGTGTACGGCGTGCCGGTGCGGCGGGGCATACGGCAGGGCGATAGCCTCAGTCCCCTGCTCTTTAGCACCTACTTTGAGTTGGTGCTCAGAGCGTACAGGGTGACTTTGGCTGCCCTGCCCAGCTCGTGCCCCGGCATGCCCGCCGTAGCAGCATACGCCGACGACCTTCTGCTCATGTTGCCCATGTCCGCCCCGGCAGCCGCAGTCGAGGATTTCTTCGACCTGCTAAGTCGTGGGACTGGACTTCGGGTAAACAAGGCGAAGTCGTCGGTCGTACCGGTGGGTGCGACGTAGGTCGGACGGCCTGGCTGGATCCGCTTGGGGATCCCCGCGGCCAGGTACCTGAAGTACCTGGGTGTCCCGTTAAGGGACTTCTGCCTCGCAGAAGCCTGGTCAGGTCGTCTCCAAAAGGTAGAGTTGGCAATCGGCCAGTTCCTGGAAGGCAAGTTCCTTCTGCCTGAACGGGCCGCGGTGTGGAACGGCTCCGTTCGCGGCTCCCATCCTCCGCCCCCTGCTTTTTGTTTGCCCCGTCCCCCGTGACATTAAAAAGAGGACAAAGGACCTACTCCGCATCGCCCTCTGGGGCAGCGGGAGGCCACGTGTGCCTCTAGATGACTTATGCGCTCCTCGTCGGGACGGCGGTCTCGGCCTCCTGACGCTGGAGCGCCTGGACATACAGCTGCGATGGCGCACCCTCGCCATCGCACCGAAGTCATGGAGCACCCCTTGGTGCGTTCCGGCCCGCACCCTCGCCTGCCGTGTGTCCAGGACGCAAGGACTCGCGTCGTACCTTCTCTGCTCTGGCAGGAAGGACAGAAGATGCGGCCTTTTCCTTGGGCGCATGGAAGCCCTGGTGAGAGACAACGGCTGGACGGTATGCAGCCCCGCCAACTCCTCCGCCTGACTGGAGGAATCCGTTGCCAAGTGGGCCAAGCTGAACCTCCAGACTTCCCCGGACTGGAACCGCCTGCGATTCGGCCCCAACGCCTGCTGCACACTGCGGACTACTCTGGAGTGTCCCGCCAGGAGCACGTGGGCGGAGACTACCCCTCTAGCTTCGACCCTGCCCTTCCTACCAAGGGCTTTAACCAGCGGCCGTACGCCAAAGTGGCAAGTCTCCTGCCGAATCGCAGGCAAGGAAAAGACGATGAGCGGCTGGACCATGGGAGAACTGGCAGATGCCACGACCCCGAGTGCCCTCCCGCGTGGACTTCGTAGAAGGGGCGAGCTGCTTGGCATCCCGACGGATGGACTGAAGTGGCCCCCAATATTAATTGGATCCAGGCTTCTCCCCCTGAAGTGGCAAGAGTCGGCGCTGCTGCTGTTGCACTGGGGTCCACCCTGCAACGCGCGCCGCTTCCACTGGACGCGGGGAAGTGTAAGGCCTGAGTGTGCCGGATGTGAAGAGCGGAAATCGCTCCCCCACCTACTTGTTGACTGTGCTGCCCTCCGACCCCTGTGGGAACGGTTCGGGACGACCCTCGGGCTCCCAATGGGCAGCGCGCCCAGAGACGTTCTTCGGCCCCTCTTCGTGCGGGACGCCCTACATCCCGCCGCAGCCCTCGCAGCCCTCTGCTGCATCCAGGGCATCGTGGCAGCATGGAGCGACGCCAACAACGAAGGAGTGGGTCCACACGCGAGGGATGTCATCCCGTATGCGGTCTGCTCCATGCGGAGAGCTGCGAGATGGCCCCATCTGGGAAGCATGAAGATGGACCTGGAGGGCATCCTGCGAAGGATGGGCCCTCCTCCCAGTGGATTGTGATCCCTTCCCCTCCCTCCAAACTCTTTTTTTGTTTAACTTATCTTTATTTTTCTTTTTGTTTTGATCCCTATCCCCCTTCACTGCCGAGGAGCGTCACGCCGGGCTGCGTCCCGGCGTCCCGGCAGGTCCGGTGTTGTGTGGCCGTCAGTGGGGCCTCGTACCACGTTCATGTAGAGTTTTTTCAAGAAACGCCCAGGGCATACCCGGGTGACAACCCCAAATCCCTTCCTCAATGCCCTTCCTACGGAGAACCCTCTCCAGCGACCGGACGCCGAAGTGGCAAGTCTCCTGTTGAATCACAGACAGAGAGAAGAAAATGAGCGGTTGGACCATGGGAGAGCTAGCGGACGCCAACACCCCGAGCGTAGATTAACAAGATGACGCGAGCTGCTCGCCGTCCCGATGGATGAGCTGAAGTGGCCCCTGGTATTAAATGGATCAAGGATTCTGCCCCTTAAGTGGCAAGAGTCGGCGCTGCTGCTGTTGCATTGAGGTCTACCCTGCAACTCACGCCGCCTCCAATGGACGAGAGGAGCTGTGAATCCTCAGTGTGCCAGGTGTGGAAAGCGGGACTCGCTCCCCCACCTTATTGTTGATTGTGCTACCCTCCGACCCCTATGGGAACGTTTTGGGATAACCCTCGGTCTCCCGGTGGGCAGCGAGCCCAGAGACGTTTTACGGCTTCTTTTCGTGCGGAATGCCTTGCAGCCTGCCGCAGTCCTTGCAGCACTTTGCTGCATCCTTGGCATCGTGGCGGCTTTGAGCGATGTCCGCGACAAAGAAGATGATGCTAACGACAGGGAAGTCATCCCATAAGCTGCTCGCTTTCTAGTGAGAGCAACGGAATGGCCTCAGCTGGGAAGAATGCAGATGGACCTGAAGGGCTTCCTTTCTTCTCCCGGTGGCCAGTGATCCCTTCCAGTCCCTCCCAACTTTCTTTGTTTCCCTTATATTTTATTTTTCTTTTTGTTGTGTCCCCCATCCCCCTCCACTGTGGAGGAGAGTTACGCCGGGCTGCGTCCCGGCGTCCCTGGAGGTCCGGTGTAGTGCTGACTGTTAGTGGAGCCTGTACCACGTCTTAGTAGAGTTTAAATAAACTCCCCGGCGTGACCGGGTGGTAACCCGAAATCCCGCTCTTCGTGAGCGGACGTGTTTTTTCTGCGCTCCGCCAGCGAGTAGTAGGAGAGTTTTTCTTGTGTGTTTTGTGTGTGCACATCGTAGGTGTCCGAAGGCGGCGTTGCCAGAGGACACCGCAATGGATGTATGTGTGGGGGAGGCAAGTCCACCCCCGCAGCCTACAGACACAGAGTCAACTTCTCCTGGATCATTCTCGCCGCCGGCGAGGACGTGGAGCACAATGGTAGCCGCGCCGTAGGTCGAAGCCAGGAGGCGCCTTTGCAAAGGCGGCGGAGGAGCTCGCGACCACGCTGACCCAGCGTGAGAACTCACGCAAGGCCGTACAAAGGCCGGCTCCGGTGAGGAAGACCCCTGCAAATGAACCCTAGAGAGGGATCTGCCACGCTCGAGAGCCGGCGAGCGGGCGGTTCTCATGGAGGAGGTTGAGCAGGGGAGCAAAGCCCCCCTCGCGTGCACCGACCCTGAAAAACCCGCTCCCATGGAGGAGGGTAACCAGGTAGGCGCGACACCACCTTCAAGAGAGGAACCGGACACGCCGGCATCCATGGAGGAGGTAGAGCAGGTGTTTGATGCACCTCCCCCTCCAAGCGTCACGCCCCAACAGGTGGCGGACGCCGCACCGCCGATTTCCCAGGAATAACACCTGTGCTCGCCTGTCGCCGTCGGAACCGCGTGGCCTGTCCGAATGTCAACGGGTCGCGCGACGACGGTAACAGACGGGATACACTCGACACCCTGCGCGAGTTTGACCTGGCCCTGCTGCAGGAAATCCACGTGATCGCCGCAGCAGACGTCTAGGAGATCGAAACGATCGCGTGGAACCGGCTGTTTCTCACACGGTGCGCCGGGGCGTTTGTTGCTGAACTATCCGGGAACAGGGTACCCGGACAAAGGACACAGAAAAAACGAAGGGAGGGATCCCGACACGCAGGTCGGTAAGGCGAAACTCCGCAACGGGAAGGAGAAGACCACGAATACACATAAAAAAAATAGAAATGAAGATATCGGGAGGCTAGGGGACAGGGATCTTTGGTTTGAGCCGTTCCTTTTCTTCAAAACCGGCGGTGGATGCCGGCGATCCCGCTCCTAACGCCCTCTGTTAGATGGACCCACTCGGAAGCCGACGTCATGTTCAGGTCAGCTATTCCAGTGAGTTGACGAAGAATGGTCAGGTTCTCCAAGTCTCGGTAGGCCTTGTCGATGGCGCGAGTGCAACAGACCGTTGCAAGAACAGCACCAAAGGACAAGCCGCCTGGCGTGAAGAAACAGCCCATCAGATTCCTTGCAGTGTCCCCTTGGAGCAGGAGAGCTGAGGCCAGCCTCCACCACAGTCCTTGGTGGGCACCGCAGTCCAAGGGCAGGTGCGGTAGCGTTTCCACCTTTCCTCACCTTTCGTAATTCGGGGAGACAATTCCCTCGGTAACACGGTTCGTCCGCTGGTTGGAGTGGAAATTCCATTACACCAGCATGATGACGTTCTGCTTCCAAGAAAGGGGAAACACAAAAGTGTTCAAGCAGGAGGGAGGGACCACAAGTTCTTCGGGGGGCACATTCTAAAGTTCGTTACACCGAAGGAGTCCCTTCGAGATGTGGCGAGGCGTGGGACGTCTGCCAGCTCGCTAGTCCTCCATCCGCCCATGGGTGGGGTTTCTGCAGCGATGGTGCAGGCGACCTCCCATCTCACCGGTAGGCAGCTGTCATCACTTGCCCCGATGGCTAACAGCGCGTTGGCGAGGGGCGTGCCGTCCAGGCGACTCCACTTCTCATGGTCATTTAGAACCTTCTCTACCGTAAAGTACGGACACAGGTTGACGGAGTTCCAAAAGGGAAACATCGTTTGCCTTGTCCAGGCATACAAAGGTTCCTGCCGCCATGCGTCAAAGTTCGTTGGGCGGCAGGAGATCCATGCGTGGGCTACCAGGAGCCGGTACAGTGGTTTCAACGGGAAGCCGAAGCTTCTCGTGGCGCGCTCCGTGTTTGGCAGCAGCGAGAGAAGTCCATCGCTGCCAGTGCAGCACCGCAGCAGCAGGCGCGCGGGAGCGCACCACGGAGTGGACGAAAGGCTGGCGCACAGGGCCAACATCTGGAGCTGCACCTGCAGCTCGATTCTCTCCAGCGTCAGGACGCCCAATCCGGCATCCCGACGTGGAGCCGCCAAGTCTTTGAGGCGGATCCTGGAGCTCGCAGGTCCCCACAGAGCGTTCCTCAACAGACTTTGCACCTGGAGCTCGTCCGAGTAGGGGGGCGGAGAAATAAAAAGCAGGAGGCGTAAGAGGGGGCAAGGAAGGTGCTCCATACGGTGGCCCGCTCCGACAGGAGGAACCTGCCAAGATGGAACGGTCTTAAAGCACTCGTAGCCTTCCGAAGGCATTCCGACCACGCTTCCACTGGACTGATGTTTCCCAGAGGGACGCGCGAGTACTTTGAAGACGTGGAGGTCGGGAAGCTCAGGCGGATCCAGTCGGACTGCCCCCCTGGAACGACCGCGCTCTTGCTCCGGTTTACGCTCATGCCCGCTCCACGGCGAATCAGCTCGAAGAAATCCTCGAGACTGGACGCCGGGGTGGTCATGGGTAACAGGAGAAGCAGGTCAGCGGCATAGGTTGCCAAGGACGGCGTACCTGGACAAGAGCGCAGCAGGTTGACCAGCGTCATTCTGTCGGCAAGACGTGTTTGATCGTAGCTCGGCCGTGTAGAAGTTCATGTAGTGTTGGAAATTGTTCTCGCCACGATGTGGGATTATTTTCCGTACTTTAGCTGCTTACGGAGGTAGGTTAGTTAGTGTTGAGAAAATACGGATTTTCCTCTGGTCGCCCGCAGCTGCTATAGTTTAACTAAAGAACTGTTGGTTTGCCAAGGTAAGAGTTTTTGCTTTGTCGCTATCAAGACATTACATAGGTGTGATTAATGCTAAGTTTGTGCTTATTCTTGAAACATTTGATTCTTTGCAATATTGTGAGTGAAACCTGAGTTTACGTACAATTCTATTGCAACCATTGATATTTTCCAAGATGGCGGCTCGCCCACGTGGCATGCTCGTAGCACACCCGCACTGCGCGCTAGGCACGTGATACCGTTCCTGTATTGCGCTTATACACTGCTCGTGTATAGAAAAGTATTCACGCTCTGTCTCTCGTATTTGGAAAACTTTTTTTTTTTACCATGTCCATGGCGCTCGCGATCGCGTCCGAACTTCTGAAGGCTTCGCAGTAATTCTTAAGGATGTCCATTGACCTTTTGTCCGATATAATTTTGTTTGCCTCTTGACACGTTCAGCATGGAACATATAAAACCGTCTTCCAAACCCACTTTCTTGGACTCTGGAAGATGCCTATATCTATGTGTTCCCCTCCCACGACCATGCCCATGTCCAGTTGAGGGATGCAAGTTTGCTTCCTCAGCTGAAGAAACGTAGAATCGCTCCAGAAGCCTGAAACACCATATGTCACGCATCCATAGTGTAACTCCCCAAATTACTTTTAACTTTTGTAATGAATGCAACTTTACTGCCTTCTGAAATATTCTCCTGCTTCCCATAAGTGCACTTAATCCACTCGAACATTGGAACTTCCGCTTCCCTTGGAAACTGAAGTTTCCCTGTGAGTTCTGTCCCTCTAGCTTCGACCGCAAGGCCTTTCGCGTGAAGCACTCTCAATGCGTGCATGGCACTTCGAAATTTAAGAAACTATCTGAGTTTGAACTTCTTGAGGAGGAAGCTGGCCCAAGTCATTCAGGAATTTTTTAACCGCCGGGAGACTGAAAATCCCTAGAAGACTTGAATTCCCCAATCTCCGCAAATAACCTCATGTATAACCCCGAGCGACATCCTCGAACAACTTCTTTTAACGCCTGCGACGCACGAGGCGAATCCATCCTCTCCTTTTCCTCAGGTAGCTGTGAAAATATTACTGGATAATGAAGATGAGTTTTAACCTATCCCTCTGGAAATTGGAAGCAAACTTTCTGCCCAATTCTCTGCATGTTTCCACGATGACGCTACTTCGAAGATAGAGAACAAACAGGATATTCATCCGATGACCAGAAAACTCCGTTCAACAGTTACCCCTAGTGATAGTACTCCATCTTCCACACTGAAAGCTTCGCTATCTCTTCCCTCATATGCAGACATATTAAAACGCCAGCCCCGAATAATGCATAGCAAATGTTTTCATAACTTTCTCCCGAGCTTGAAACAGGAATCATCTTCAGCCTGCAGGAAATCCCTAATAAGAAGACAACTTCCTGCACGTTCTAGTGCCCACTCTTCCCCTATTCGAATGGGAAAACTTAAGAAGAAGGGATTTATTCAGTTCCCAATTAATCCTGCTCAATCTGATCCTGAGACAAACTCTTACCTTGAACCGTGCCTTTCTGTGTCCCCTACAAACTACAGTATCCCTTCTTCAGCTCTAGAACAAACTACAAAGTATCCTATTACTGCCCCAAACCCACCTTGTATTCGAGTTAGAACAACTCGTGCCCTTCGAGAAGCTATCCCTCAGCGGTTGCATCCGTGCCTCCGCAACTCCTTACACGAAAAATATTCCACCGAAGTGCGATCCCTCGAAAAGATCACCGATTCGGTCGAAACACCGAGAAGCTTCACCTGTAGCGAGAGCTCCAAACACCGTAGATAGCTCCACAGAACAAAATTATTTTCCGGCGACGCCACAAACAAAACAACCGCTTCCCACCTCTCACTATGCATATACCACACACCTCCTCTTCACCTTCCACAACTCGACAGCACAAAAGACCTTTAAAGTATCATCGCAATTCAGTACCACCTAGATTCCGTCGATCTTCTAAACACTGTTTAGCTGCACCACCACTCAATCGGACCCTTCTTGGCTATCCAGCCTCTCCTCCAGCCACCTCCCGTCCTACTATCCCTCCAATTTCGAACTTCCACCAATGCTGCATACTGATGTGTGGATGTACAATAACCGTGATGTGGCTCTTACACCTGACCGCTTTTTGTTTCGATTTCCAGTATCTCGCACCCTATGCTGCATACTGCCATCCTGTCCCTGGAGAACACAAACATTCGATGCAAGCAACACACTTCGGTCTCTTAAACGTCACTTGACGACAGAAGCTTCAAGCTTCCTTTACACAAGCACAGGTTACTCTGTATGAAATGCAACTCCTGTCTCCTATCCTACTCAACATCACCCGTGCTTCAAACTATCCCTCAACCCCCCACTGTCCCCCTTTCTTTTCAATGTGACATTCCTAACTGTATGGCCACTTTTCCTTCTATGCGTGGATTACGCAATCACATGCGATGGCATGTACTCCTGCCAAATCAAAGCAACAAACCCCTCTCCCCATTTCGCACTTCTCGTCCGATACCTACATTTAACCTTTTTGATGCGATAGCGGCATCCGAACCCATTCCTGTAGCCATAGAAACAGCGCATCCTATCCCTACAACAGCCTGTAGGTCAACAGGATCAGTACCTCCCATAGTTCCATCAAATCTTCCTCCGAAGCCTTACAACAGCAAGCACAACCGATACATCCAACTCCCTTAAACCCCTTGCACTCAACCAGCGAACCTGCACCCTATGTCTCCGCAGCACAACAGGTTCTGCCAAACACCCAACATATACTACACACGAGCACACACGCCGTCCTTAGTTCTTAAACTCCGATCCTCACAACCCTTCTTACACAATCGACATCTAATGACACTTGGCAACGTACCATGGATACCCTCAACGAAATTATGTATACCATAAGTTCGACATTCCACATATGCCCATTTAACCCTTCCACAAGGCCTACATCCTCTTCCAATGCCTTTCGCCTTATCATAGCGGAACTACTTTAATCCCTTTATCGGCGAAACCGAAAACGAGCCATTCTCACTCTTCTTCACCCGAATCCCATTCAATTTAACGGCTGTAAATCTTTGGTTCAAACTATTTTTAGTGAAAAGTTCTCAGCAAAGACAATGAATTCGGACATACTCAAGGAAAATCCTTTAACCCCAGCTACCCCAGTGAATTGTGGAAACATCACCCCTGAAGAAGTCCTGTTGACATTAAGGAACTCCCAAGACACTGGCCCAGGAAATGACGGGATCCCGTACTCCCTCTTGCGGAAAGCAGACCCAGACGGATCTTGTCTTGAAGCCCTATACAATTCATGTGTCCGTCACTTGCATATCCCTAACGACTGAAAAAACATCACACACAGTCGTGATCCTTAAATCTGGAGCAACTGATCCGGAAGCCGTAACGCAGTTTCGCCCCATCGCAATCTCCAATACCATTGGCAAACTATTCTGCAAAATCCTTACGAAAAGAATGTTCTCGTGGATCCTCAACAACGGTATCCTTGGACACCAACAAAAGGGATTTCTTCCCTATGATGGCAGGCTGGAGCAAAGCTTTGTCCTGACCACTGCACTCGAGCGCTCCCGAGTGCACCACCAAGACATCGCCATTGCATGGATAGACTTTGAAGACGCGTTTACGTTCATCCCCCATCAGCCCATTCTAGACACGTTGACCGTGCTACGGGCTGGTAGTCAGTTTCACGGAATCATTGAGGAAATGTATTCGGAATCTACGACAACGATAGTGGCTTCGGATGGACATAAGATCCCAATACCGATTCATTCCGGAGTTCTCCAAGGTTGCTCCCCAAATGGGCTGTTATTTAACATCGCTCTAGAACCCTTTATCAGAATCCTGAAACACCAACACACCTCTATTATTCCGCTTGCTTATGCAGACGATGTTGCGCTTATTGGTAGCTCGATAAATGAGCTACAACTTGCCGTCATCACACTGAAAATTCAACCTGAGCTGCAAACTTGCAAATAAATCCCAATCAATAAGTGCGGCTCCTATCACTACTTCCCGCCACTCGTAGCTTCCCGCCACAAGTGCGACTTTCTCTAATATCTGTGAACGGTGCAATAATTCCGTCCCTTTTTCTACAATATACTTATAATTACCTAGGGAAACCGATCGGTTGACCGGTTATTGACCCTCTCATGTATGACAGAAACGTGGATACGTTCATTATACGCTTAAAAATTATTGCGGACTCCTCCTTAGCCCCATGGCAGAAACTGGACACCATCAAATGCTTTTTCTCCATACACGACCTTCGTCTTGGCACGAAGCCATTATCGTCATGAGCCCAGATTGATAAAGTAATACGGAATACGCTGAAGAAGCAATCTCCCACTTACCCAAGGATCATCAAACGAATACCTATACGGAAGTGTCCGTGATGGATGCCTCGGGATAATGCTTCTTATCGAAGAAGCACCAACAAGGATCGCTGACTCTGCATTCAAACTATTAACGTGTCCGGATTCCCACGTGACTGATCCCGCCATCTCCTGCCTTTCCGACGCCGTACGTAGGAAAGCTCATGTGCAGCCAAGCTTGGTTCTGTTTACTAGGTTCCTCAATGGATACCGCCCAAGTGGTGATCCCCGCACGATGTGGTCCACATTCCGGGAAGCAACGAAGCGTCTACCCATAACGTGGAACTTAGATGACAATAATGTGACACTCTGTTTATCCTCTATCGAACATGAAAACTTCAAAATCCTCTCCTTTCCGCAGCGGCGACAAGTGGCACGAACGATACGTGCTCACTTTAGAGAGCAAAAACGCCTATCACTTCTAGTCAAGCCTGACCAAGGTAGGATAATAGAATGTGTAGCCCTCCACGAAGTCTTCATGTCATTCGTGGCTGCATGTGATGGAATCCGCTTTGCAGACTGTCGTTTTATACACTGTGCCCGTTTGAACCTCTTTGAATCCCAACGGAAATCGGAAAATGCCCAGTGAAATTGAGCAGTTCCAAAAATGTGGTAACGTAAAAGAAACACTGGGGCATGTCCTTTGTCACTGTCCAGTTTATCTTGGGACAATGATCATCCAACCACATAACGTTGTTTTCGACACCTTGTTCCAGATACTCTCCCCTCGATAATCTGTTGCCCAAAAGAATCGCCGAGTAGATGCGTTAAACTCCACTCTTCACGCCGACATATTTTTACAGAATGCGTCCACAGCTGTTATCATTGACGTTGTGATCTTTGAAAATCGTATATCATCGATACAGCGAGCAAGAGAAACCCAAATCCTGAAGTACGCAGAGATCGAGACCGCCTCTAAGAATCGAAGCCTGCGTACCATCAACTAAGCACTTGAAATCGGTGAGCTCGGCTCATGGGAACCCGAAAATGATATGCTCCTCAAATTGCTTGCAATCCCTCAAAGAACAGTTACCCCGATCTCTAGGCATCTATGTACAAAAAATATCAAATTTTCCCGGGACATATACATAAACCATATCTCCATGCCCAGCCCTTCTTCGTATCCAGCAGAAGACTTCGAAGGAAATTTTCGCCATGAAGATATGTACCAAAGCGACGGAGAACTATGCCCTATATCCCAAATACAAACGGGAGTACTCTCCTATCACTATGAAGATACGCAAGCAGATGATATCCATTTGGACGGCTTTACCGCATCTTTAATAGCAAAAGCTATTCAGGTGCTAACGTCCCTCCAAGGGCTGATCTCATACCCTAACCCCCTTTTCAAGTTCCACCCTCAACAGCTGTGTATCCAAAGGCAATTGAAATCTCTGTGAAATTAAACTTCACAAACATATTGTAAGACGAACATTCATATAAAATACAAATGTAATAAGAATGTCGTAATAAAAAAAACCTCAGCAGCAACTCAAAAAATATGCTGAAGAGCAAAGGACTCAAACTGTCCCCCTGCCTCATGCCCCTCCGCAACGGGACTCCAAACAGTTGGCAACCGCTGAAAGAGATGGAGATCAGCGCGTGGCGCCAGCATGCGCGCAAATAGACTACGAGTCGTACCGGGAGAAGGAGGCGTTCCAAGAGCTTCACAAGGAGATCTTGATTCACGCAGACGAATGCCTTGCTTGCGTTTTCTTGGTGTTCCTCGGTGCTGAAAACCCTCCCCTTAAAGCGAAGTGTTCATTGGTCCGGTGGTCGCTCAGGAAGCAATGCCTGACACGACCACCAGTAAGTGCCAGGGGGCGGCGGCAACGTCGGCCTCAGAGGCGATGGAGGTGAGGGCATCCGACCCCACAGAATCGGTCCCCTCTGCAGCTGCGGCAGAATTATCTGCCTACGTGGAGGAGGAGTATAACCCCTCACTTCTCTACAAGGTAGGAAATTTCTACCCTTCTGAGAGCGCGCGCGAATTCTCGAAAGGGATGCGCGCTCTCAATGTTAAAGTAGAGGAGCTCTGCGAGATGACCATCCGCAGCGGGGAGCAGTACGTGGAAGTGATCTGCAAACAGGCAGATCTTGCCCAGCGTCTGCTCAAAACCCCCGTGGTGATATGGAAACGCAGGCTCCTCCCATTACGGTGGATCGCAGCATCGTGGGCCACCTGTTAGGTGTGACAGCGCGAATGCGTCGGGAAACCGTACACGCCGCTCTGGAACAATACGGGACGGTTCATGCAATGTGGTCCAAGCCTAGTCCGTTTGTGGACTACACCAGACTGCAGTGCGGCCTCACGGCAGCACGCATGACCGTCCGAGAGGGCTGTTCGCTTCCTCAGAAACTGGTGGTCGGCGGTGAAACAGTAGACCTCTGGTATGTGGGGAAGGCCAAATACTGTGGCTTCTGCAATACGTCGGGCCACCTCAAAAAGAGGTGCCCCAACATGCAGTGCCAGGTGTGCGGGAACATGGGCCACACGCGGGAGGTGTGCCCACAAGCAGCAGTGTGCGTAGTGTCCTCGCGCAACGGGGAAAAACGCGCCCGGCTGCTGCAAAAAAGGCTGGCGGCGAAAGCTGCCGCGAGAGCTGTGCCACCCACGCCCAAGGCCAAGGCCGCACCCGAGACCCCGGCGAATGACTCCGAAAAGGTGGAGGGAAACGGCCAGGAGCCTGGGTGGCAGGTGGGAACAGCTAAAAAATAGTCGAAGAAAGTAAGTCGACTTCTTAAAGTAGAGCTGTTGCTTGAGTTTGCTATTTCTTCGATGCTGTGAAAAGTAGGAGAAACTTTTAAAGCAATTCCTTAATTTTGCAAAATCTGCTGAAAGTATAGAAGGTGCAATTTTAAAACCCATGGGCTGTCTTCTTACTAAGGAATAAAAATAACTTATTTTTTAAATTCTGTCACCTTGACCACAAAACACAGAAAAAGTTGCATCCATGCTGGAACGATAAGGCCTTGCAAGAATTACTACGTTGTCGAAGGTCTAGATGAGGGCATTGAACTACTGGATAATGAATCCATTCAGCTTCGAACTGCAATCATCAGCCGCCCAAATGTTGGAAAGTCAACTTTTTTAAATAGCTTAATTGCAGAGAATAGGCTAATAACAAGTTCGGAGTCTGGTACCACACGTGATTCTGTGGATATTTCATACGATCATGGTGGAAAGCTAATTATTCTGATTGACACTGCAGGAATCCGCAGAAAGGCGAATGTTACAGATGACTTAGAATCAAGATTTGTTGAGAAGAGCATGGAATCAACAGACCTGCTTTGATGTCATTCAAAGGAATCATAGCTGCTTTTGTTGACCTTAGAAAAGAAGCACTAATCAGGAGAACGGAATCTCGTCAAAGAAAAACAAGAGAAAAAGCTCATGTATACATAGGGCTCTATATTGCAGTTTTGAGCATAGATGACGTGATAAAAATCATCCGTGGTGCAAAAGATCCTGAAGAAGCAAGCAAAAAGAGCTTTTAAATAAGGAGTGGAAGACTTCAACGGAAATAAACACGATTATTAGCTTGATTTCAGACAGTGAGAGTTTTTTAAAAGACGGAGTGTACAGGTTAACTGAGCTGCAGACGAAGGCTATTCTTGACACGAAATTGCAACGCTTAACAGGTCTTGAAAAAGGCAAATTAGAAGCTGAGCTGAATTCAATAATCAACCTGATAGAAGAATATATCGCTTTTCTTGGCTCAGAGGAAAAATTGATGAAAGAAATAAAGAATAATTTACAAGAGATAAAAAACAGATTTGCCGTACCGCGAAAAACTCCAATAGAAGAGTCAGATGTAGACATTGAAGCTGAGGATCTCATTCCACAAGAGGATATGGTGGTGACCGTAACTATGAATGGTTACATTAAGCGCGTGAAGCTTTCTCACTATAGCACTCAGCGTTGTGGTGGAAAAGGAAATCTGGGACAGGGATTAAAGGAAGAAGATGTAACCACGAAATTGTTTGTTGGAAATACCCACACTAGCCTTTTATTCTTTTCCAATATTGGCAGAGTTTATAGGTTAAAGGTTTATAAATTACCTCTTGCAGAGCCAACAGCACGTGGAAGAGCATTTGTTAATGTATTTCCTCTCACTGAAATGAAACTATAACTAACAACATGCCGCTCCCAAGTGAGAATGATGAAAATCAGAATATAGTCTTTGCTACTGCTCATGGAAACATAAGGCGTAACTCCTTAGCAGATTTTCATTGTATTCCAAGTAATGGGAAGATAGCAATCAAGCTCGATGGAGGAGACAAATTAGCGTCGGTTAAAGTATGCAGCGAAATTGATCATGCTCCTCTAGAGTAACATCGTTTTTCGGCTTAGTACAAATTGCAGCCTTGCTGTTTAACTTCTCACTTTTTCCTTCTTCATCTACAAATTCAACAGGAAAATTTATGTGATCTGAATAAGTAGTAGCGATATTTTCAATGCGAAATTTGTCTAAAAACTCATTTTCTTCATGACGCATAACCAGGGTAATGTTGGTTCCACGAGGGATCTGATCATCTAATTTGCCGATTGAATATTCTCCATCTCAGCGGTATGACGTGGGGAAACCCCTTCTCTGGTCAGCTATATGAGAATGGTTAAATTAACGCTGGAATAGTGTGAATAATTACGTTGTCGTGCTCTGTTAGGTAAAACTCACTGTCTGTATCTGTTATCTGATATTCTTTACCAATTTCAGTGGAAGTATAAGAGCGGCATTTCGTTTCTTCATGGTAATTGCAATGCATAAATGTGCCATTTTGATCAAAATAGGCAAATTCATCGATTAATGTAGCCATTTTTTTGCCTTTTCCATTATGCGTCAACTCGAACACAGCAGCTGAATATTTATCTGAATCTGGCTCAGCAGGTCCTTCTGTAATGAAAAACGATGGCCGATGGCTAAATAACTCGCTGAGATTGGGGTTATATTCTTTTTTCTGGGGCCGAGCAGCGCGCTGGGGCGAGCTGCTCGGCATGCCTCCGGAGGAGGTGAAGTGGCCCCCGGCGTATTGGGACAGTGGCACCTTCCCTTTGGATCGGCAGGACACAGCGCTGCTTGTGCTCCATTGGGGACTTTTGAGCAGAGCACGCCCGTCTCACTGGACATTGGGGAGATTGGATGCCCATTGTACAGAGCGTGGGGAAACGGAGACCTTCCCCCACTTACTAATCGAGTGTGTTGCCCTCCGCCTCACGTGGGATCGACTCTCGTCGGCCATAAACGTACCGGTGGGCGACCCTAAAAATATTTTTCCTCGCCTCCTGATGCGGAACTCCCTGCCAGGTCCCGGGTGCCGGTTCGTTGCAGTTCTCTGCTGTATACGGGGAATATTGGACAAGTGGAACGCGTCAATAAGAGGCCGCAGTAGTCGGAATGCCATCCACTGGGCAGTCATCTCCATGGAGAAGGCTTCCCGTTGGCGCCGGCTGATTAAAATTCTGCCAGCACTTGTTCGCATCCGAAACCAGAGGCAGAGGCCTCCCCTCGGCGAACCGTGATCCCTTCCCAATAAACATTGGCCCCTCCAAGGCCTTTTTTTTTTTTTTGGTTTATTTTTGTTTTTCCCTCCCCTGCGCCAATGTGGAGGATCTCATCGGCCTATGGGTCGGTAAGGACAAGTGCCCCAAGACAGTCGAAACGTGTTGCGGCTGAAAAAAATCATTCAAAACAGTGAAAAAGAAAAAGCACTTTATTATAGAATTTTTTCTTGTAAAAAGTTTTAATAAGAAAAGCCTTGGCTCACCTGGGTGAAAAACCCGGGTGAAAGATATTCTTTTTTCGCACAATTTAAACTTATGAACTTATATTCATCTGAAACATTTGAACACTGTGGGTCATATTTCTTATACTCAAAAAACTCATTACCAAATACGTTACAAAAGGTCAATTTATAATCACCACTGCTAAAACCACTGCCAAATTTAATAACTTTTAAATAATCGAAATCTCTGGGAATAGCCAACTCCTCTTTCGTAACATAATTATGCATGACCAATTGATTATTAAGCATGTAGTAACCTATTTTTGGTAAGGTAGCCATGGTCTTGTTATTCGAAACAATATTTGCTTCATAGACGTCTTCCAGTAATTTTTCTTCTTTTTGCAGAGTAAAGTTCTGTCGTGCATTGTTATCACCTTTATCTCCCTTTGGTCCCTGCAGTCCGCGTTGACCATCTTTACCTACCGGACCTTGTGGGCCTCTTTCTCCCAGAGGACCCTGCTCACCTTTTGGCCCTTTTGTCTTTCCGGGATTTTCTCTTGACTTTTCTGCTACTCCTTCCTGTAAATCAGGGTTGTTTACTAAGATTTGTTCACCTTCATCATCCTTTGCTTCCAGAACTGCTTGTCCTAATTCATTCACTTTGTTAGTGATCAATTCTTGAGCTACAGCATCAACTGGTGGGCCTTCTCCATCTTGACCCTTACGCGGTATTACAACTAATGTTCTTGCAACTTTAACGCCAAAGGAAGAAAGGATTCTCAGAATGCGCTTTGGTCTTGGTAAAGATGGAAAAGAACATACCTTAGAAGAAGTAGGAAGAATCTTTAAAGTAATACGTGAGAGAATTAGGCAATAGAAGCAAAAGCACTACGTAAATTAAAACATTCAAACCGTGCTAGAAAACTCAGAGGGTTCTTTTCTTCATATATCTCTTTTAGCGCTCTCTTGTCTTCTTTCTCTTTTATGTTACCACTTTGCAATAGACTTTTAACCTGCTATGCATCATATCTGAGCAAGATTTGTTTATCTTCATACATAGGATTAGCTCTATCTAAGATTTCCTGAAGAGATTTGTACACAAAAGATCTTGAATTCTGAAAGTCATTACAGTAATCGCATGTATAGTGTCCATACTGCCGAAAATGCTCTTGTACTATTTTATCTATTCCCTCTAGATGTTTATTATTAGAGTAACTTGCATCACGAGATTTATTTACAAAATCTAAAATTCTCGAGTCTTTGTCACTTTCAAACTTTCTAGCAAGCTCAACTCTCCATCTAGCTTTTGTTACTTCCTCTAATTGAGAATTCAGCCCCTTCTCCTTAGCTTTCTGTTCTTTGGACTTTATAAATATAAATGCTTTACTCTGCTTCTTAAGAGGCGAGTGAGCTTCTGCTGCAGAGCATTTTGTCTATTCTGTAGAGCTTCAATTCGATCATCAAGGCTAACAGTTTGCTCAACTTTTTTCTGAGGTTTGCTTTCTGTCTGAGAAAACTCTTTCTTGAATGTAGTAGAGTTATTTGGCTTTTTAGAAATAGTTGGAACTTTTTTTGGCGTTTTTTGGCTAAGCACCTTCCTGCCACTCCTTCCAATTCCAGTAAACTTTTGCTGGCCTGAGTTCTGCAGTTGTTGTTGATATTTGTCATCTTTCACTGCATGGTACGGTATCTCGCTTTTACTGGATATGGAGCTTGTATCAAGCATTTCGCTGTCACTTATCGTGCTGGAGCTTGACGATGTTCCACTATCACTTGATATTGATACTGCATCAGAGTCAGTGCTAAAAGTTGGCAAGAAGTGGGTTCTATCTTTTCCAGAAATTCGGCTATTTCGGTTTTAGCTTTTGATATAACTTTTATTGGTGTTGTTTCACTTTTGGCTGAAGCGGAGTCAAAAATAATGGGGCTCCTGACAGCCTTTACAGGCTGACCAGCTGATTTCGACCTTTTTGATTTTCCCACCTTTTTACTCATTTCAAACCCTCAATTCGTTACCAGTATAACTTAATTTTAAATGATGGCTATCAACTATGCATGAGTATTATTTTTGGCAAAGTCTCTTGCTATACTCAAAAGTAGAAACAAAGGCTTGGTTTTTGCATCCAAATAATAGACTATCAAAGGCACACATAAATATCTACAAAGCAAGAAAAAACTTTCACAATCATCGATGATTACGGCTTTCTTTTCAGAGCTTATTACGTTTTACCTCATTTCGTTACCTCAACCATTATGCCAATAGGTGGTGCCTCTAAGAATTTTTATCACAACAGTATGGAATTGTCAGCACGTTTTTTCGCGGATTATCAAGTTATCATGATAAAGACTCTGGATGAAGATTTTTTCTTGCAGCACTCAACAAGCAAATTGCTGGAACATGCGGCTTTTGCATTCAGGACAGCATAGCTGGTTTCTATAGCGATGGAGCTTTACCGACTCATAGAAACCGTGAAATAGGTACTCAGATGGTTTAGGGAAGAGTCAAGATAATTCAGGCTATGAACTGTATGGTCAAGGTCTTGGGTTTATGCCAGTTGTTGTTGAGGCAGTAAGTAAAGAAGATTTTAATAAGTGGATCGAAAATAAAAAATGAGTGAGTTACATTGGGAGCTTTCTTATTGGTTCCTCACAAAACTTCATTTAAGCTTTATGATTCACATAGCTTACGTTTAGGTTCCTGGTCTTTTATAAATAATAATTTATTCTACGCAAAGTTATGATATAATTTTACCTTACACATGGTAAAGAGTGTTTTGTAGATAATTATGATCAGTTCTATACAAGAGCCTAACGAATTGCGAAAACGTTTGCAGCGATTTTATCGTACTGATGAAAAAATTTGTGTACGTTATCTTGTAGAAAAGGCAGAACGTTCGGCTGATTCGAAAAACAGAATTCACAATATTGCAAAACAAGTCGTCGAAAAAATTAAGGGCAATAAATTAGATATTATAGATTCCTTTATGCAGCAATATTCGCTTTCCAATGCCGAAGGAATAGCGCTGATGTGCCTTGTTGAATCACTACTCAGAATACCAGACGATTATACAATAGATGAACTGATCAAAGATAAAATTGCCAATCAAGAATGGAGTTAACATTTAGGACGCTAGTCCAAGCTATAATATTCAAGAAATTTACCAGACAGAAGAAAAAGACAATAAAACACCGAGGTAGCTAGTTATTCCACTCTGTATTTTAAAATCCGGCGTTGGGTGATGTCTTAAACGACTTATAAGCGCGTTTCAGCTTGTATGGGTAAAAATCCGAAGTTTTAAAAAGACATGCAGTGCACATAGTGGTTTAGGGTAACCAAGATGAACCTCCGGAAGATTATCAAGGACCAGGACCATGACACCAGTGCCCTCCAGGAAGCCGCCGATCGCTACGGGAGTGACAGGATCCACCTGTTAGCGATCGGCACAACCCTGTGGAGGAGTGACCTTCCGCCGGGCACCCAGGACGACCTCCTGATATTCTATCATGGAGGAATTCAGAGCGGGTCCAGGCTCAAGCACTTTACGCGAAGACGGGAAGATGCACGGCATGTGGAGACATCGAAACGAGACTTCACATCTTGACGTGTCCCACATCGCTACACGACTGGCTGATCCTGAAAAGGATCATAGGACTCAACAACAAGTCCGTAATGGGAATCCTCGCGGGGATGTTCCAGGGAGATGGTAATGTTCCCTGCTACAATCCCATGGTAAGAACGACCATCGCCCTCTTCATCACCGCCATACTTGTGCTGTGGTGGAAGATGAGGAAAGCCAGAAGAGCTGTACCCCCGATGGAGATCCTGCAAGGACTCATCAAGAAGGAAATCGGCATCAGGAACTGTGGACGACTCCATGCCTGCACGCACCGATTCATCCTGGAGAGGATTGAAGACGACGTCCGGGACCAAACATCTGGAAACCCACCCTGAAAGCAGAACTTCTGATACCACCAAGGAATTCAAAGTGATAAAGTAATGGTATGTTGCATGAATGTGATTGTGGAATGAATGAGATTTAAAAGAAAACAAATTCACCCCACCCCTTGTGGGTTTTGGGGAAAATGCAGTGCACATAGTGCGAAAAATGAAACATAATGAAACATAAACATATTTCTTGTCATTTTAACCTGCACAGATTGGGGAGTGAAACAAACATTATAAGGGAGCTGGAGGAATTTGTCAAGTAGTTTTCACCTAAATGAAGCTCAGTATGCTAATGCTTTAGCGTTTCTAAGTCAGAAAAATTACCGTCTTCATTTTTTACAGAGGAAGATGGTGCATTGCTTCCATTATCGCTTTCAATTGGAACAGGAGGCTGTATCAAAGCAATTTTTATAGCCTACACACTTGGAGTATTGACCAGCATGTTGATATTGTCCTTAATGCTATTAACATTACGTAAAATAGGTTATGCAATGGACTTGGGTTTTCATATACAATCTCCCGTTTTTGTACTAATATTACTATATGTAATGTTTGCTATAGGCTTATGCTTCTGTGGCTCGTCTGACATTCCTCTCATATTTTCTCGTTCTAGCCAGTAGCAGTTTTCTTGGTGGAATGCTTTTAACGTTGGTTGCAATTCCCTGTATCACACCTTTTATGTCACCTGCAATCGGTTTTGCTCTTACTCAGTCATCAATACTTATTTCTATTAGCATTTTCTTATTTCATACCGGCACTCAAGTCGGAAAGGACAAGTGCATAAGAAATAAGAACAGTGTGTTCAGACAGGAACACAAATACAATTAATTAATAATTGACAGCAATTAATAATTGCAAAAGTGTTCTTGAAATAATAAAAGCCCCGGCTTACTCGGGTGAAAGATTAGCTTCCTGTTGTCAGAGTCAAGAAAATTTGATCCTAGAATTGTCATATTAGGCAACACTGGAAAGTCAATAATTTTTACTAAAGCGGTGAGCGGTAAATATTACATAATTGATCCAAAACATAAAGATAAAAGCTTGAAATTTACTCATTGATAATGTGGGCCAACGCATGAATTAAGTGTCCTTCAACATTTATTCCATTTTCCCTCAGAGCTTTAACTGCCAAGTCAAGAGAAGAAAAAGGTACTACATCGTCAGCATCACCGTGGATAATGCACATGTTGGGCTTTGATTTGATCTCTGGTGCCAACTTTTGAAGGCAAAAGAAACCTACCAGAATATGCAACAACCGATGCACAAGATTGAGAGCGGCTAAGAGCGGTGTGCATTGCAAGCATTGCCCCTTGGGAAAACCCAATCAAAGGAAGCTGTGCGTCATTTAAGATAAGCTCTTTCAACTTTGCATCAATAAAATGATTTACTATCGATGCAGCACTTTTTACTCCATTAGATAGCACCTCTTCACTGCGATCCTCTAAGCTGAAGCACTGATAACCGTCACCTATTTCCCTTTCAAATGGAGCACTTGGTGCACCAAAGGATGGATCAGATAAAGATTTGCTCATAACTTTAGCAGGCAGTATCCTGGGCACAAGGTGTAATCTGAAACTCATTGTAAATTGATTTTTTTCTCTTTCTTTCATCTTTATGGAAGGGGAAAAGCATGAAATAAACGACTCGAAATCATCCCCTTTTACCAATAAACCACCATTAAATTCAGATAAGGTACCACTATTCGAGACTTTTCCCTATAGGTGAGACGTGTTAACTGCACTTAATCGCACGAAAAGGTGTCATCGAATTTGGCAAGAATTATGCTGGTTGGAAGCAATCCTACCGGAAATTTTCCGATATCCTTCCTAATTCCATGGTTGAGAAGCCACAGGAGGTATTTTTTGTATCTTCTTATTAACAGAAACATTGCTGTACACCGTGCAAACACTCGTCAAGTTGGAGACTTCATTCTATCCCATGGGACTTTGGCAAAGACTGACGATGTGCATGCAAGAGCGATGCTTTCGTTATCATTCTCGCGAAATGGTGCTGACGCTTGGGTAATTCTGGATAAGGGAATATTTTATGCAGAACTGAAGGGAAAGATAGATTTGAGGTTTGGCTACGCTTTTAGTAAAGATTCTTTCAATACGAAGCCTAAAGACAAGCTTTCAAGTCATTCGCACCTGCGCTCTCTTCATTTACAGCAGGTTTATCCGAGTACCTCAAATGGGGTTTAAATGTGAAGGCAGGAGTTTGTGGTATCGTAAACTTAAAGGGGTTGGATATAACAAAACTGGGCATGGAAGAATGGCATCTTATCATAAAAAACCGTGGGCTTGAATCAGTTGAGTATGGGGAAAGAAGTTTAGTCAGACGAAGCATGTTGATCAGTACTTCAAAAATTTACGTGGCTGCTGGAGGAGTAAATGGGTTGTAAGTGCATCCATTTGTTCGGTGATGCGCATTGTGCCGATTTCTGCCGCAATTGATGATCCAACTTTTCCTACCATTACCAAGCTGATTAAAGCTGGCCCTAACTCTTTAATGATGGTGATCCTAACAAGCTTAGGTATTACGTGCTCTTGACTAATCAATGGACCACTCGAGCAAATTACTTCCTCTGCCAAGTTCAAAAAGTTATTATTCTTCTCTTGCAGGGCATTAAGAGACAGTGCTTTAAAAGCATTCGTGAGTCTCTCCTCAGCTTTTGTCAGCAGCTCTATTTCATTTTTCTTTTCCTGGCGTTCTTTTTGCAGCAACTTAATTGGTCCTTCGGGTAATTATCCCTCCTTGAGCGGTGGAGTGAAACTATCTCTGTCGTTTTTAATGCTGCTTGGAAAGCTTGAAATATTGCCAATCTTTTTCTGTATAGGCAACTTATTCTTATTTAAGAGAAGAAATAGTTTAGCTGTCTAAAAGGTTCGGGAATGGTTTCCTTAGTATTAGAAATTACATACTGTACATTATGGAGAATATGAGCCTCCAGATTAATGCTCAAAAACTCTCAAGTGACAGAATCTTATGCATTCAGGTTATCAACTGGGTTATCCATAATGCCGTGAATAACCCCATAAAAAAATTAGTATATCGGTGGGAGACAAGGAGGAAGATCTTAAAGGAAGAATTTCCTTCTTCCTTTAAGTTGAGTATTAGCTACCAAATTCCTAGGGCTTTACTAAAAGTTCCTGGGATTAAATGTGGAATTTCCTGAAGATTAATACTGGTAGATAATCCATACCCATTGTGACCAATAATACCTGTTGCATATTCTTCATCTACATACAGAAAAGCTTCATGTTCTCTGCTGATGCTGCTGATCACGATACGATTGGTTTGGTGGAGATGGAAGTCAGAGAATTGTCAACAGAGTATGGCTTTCCTGGAGATGAAGTACCAGATGTTGTGGGTTCGGCATTGAAAGTGCTGGAAGGTGACGAAAATAGTGAATATGGAAAAAAATCAATGGATAAAATTGATGAAAGCATTAGATGAGTATGTGCCTGATCAGCCGAAGCCTGTGGATTTGCCATTTTCAATGCCAATAGAAGATGTATTTTCGGGGCGTGGAACTGTAGTAACCACTCTATTGTGAGGGGGCTGGCGGAGGTTGTCAAGTAGTTTTTTGCTCTGTTTCTATGCTACTTGGATGACATTGAAAATAGGATTACTTTGCATAATCACTTAGATATTCCCGGCTCCCTGGCTTGGTTACGGGCAGTTTTCTCGATTTTTCAGGAAGCTCCGCCTCGCTGTAGTTTTTAATGCTAAGCTCAAGCAAAGATATAACAGCAAAAGGTAATTTTGTTTCACTATTCCTCTTAATTAGAGCAGCTTCAGCAACGACTTTACCCCTCTTCCCTTCTGCACATTCCACTGCGTCTAGTGAGGATTTACGTTTTTTCGGGCGGGGCCTCCGGCTTAATCCACCACCGGGGCCACGCCCGAATGTCTCGGCCAGCCAGCGCCATATTGCAGGAGAAACTCGGAACCCGACGACGCAGTGGCGACAGAGTTTCTTCCGAAGTATTCGAACCCGCGACCCGGGGTCCCACACGCGGAAGCCTTAACCACAAGGACTCCGAAGAGGGCCTCCGATTCTTTTTGCGCTGTTTGGCATGATTACTCTGGTTCCAGCAAATAATTTAATTTCTTTTTATTTAGCTTTTGAATTGATGAGCATACCTTTATATGTTCTTGCAAGCTTTAATAAAGATTCAGTTTATTCATGCGAAGCAGGGGTGAAATATTTTACGCTCAGTGCGTTATCTTCCTGCGTCATGTTGTACGGAATGTCACTACTTTATGGATGTACAGGACAGATCGACTTTTCTCAAGCAAGTTTATTTGTACAAAACCAGCTACTTACATAACACCACTTTTGCTTCAATGTCCACCACGCGCCCCTGAATGGATACAGTTTACTTTTTATCCTTCAAGTGTTTAAGAACAGCTTTTGCTAATTCTTTACTCATCCTAGCTACGTTTAGAATTTCGGCCAGGGAAGCTTTGTTTATGTTTCTGCTTAGTTTTGGGATTATGTAAGAAGCTGTGACTTAGTATTGGAGTTTTGGTTGACTCGTCACTATACATACACCGTTGCCACATGCAACAGTGTATGTGTAGTAATGATTAATGAGCTAGCAATTCCTGCCTACTATTTTGAGGATGCTGCGATTCACTAACATCCTGTGCGCTTGCCCTTGATGGATTGATCGTTACTACTTCTCTTTCAATTTCTTGTAAGTTTGAAGCCAATGAGGCCAATTTTGCTAGAGTCATGTCATTATATTCATCTATCTCCTTCTTCTCGTAACAACCAACTTTTATTTTTACAGCTTTGTTTTTCTTCAAGTCCTCAAGGCTTGTATTGCCACTTAAATCAGTACAGAATACGTTACCATCTCCACTAATATTTAAAGTAATACTGCAATCTCTATCATCCACTTTCCAGTGAAATTGAATTGAACTCATTGACTCATTGAGTATTGGATAAAGCCTTACGCCATCGTCATTTTGTGAAACACGCACCGACCTTTTATCTTCTGGAGATACCAATGTGAAAGCTTCAATCTTTGGATTACTATCCTTTAAGGCCTAACCAGGAAATGAGCTATCAAATTTTAACTCACCTTTGCCGTCTTTTAACGATACCCATGCAGTAAATGATTTATCTTCTTTTCCTCTCAATCTCACATCTACAGAATCATTACCTGTATATTCAGCAAGTCCTTTTTGAACTGAACTTACAAATCTCTTGGTTTCTTCAGCACTTGTATCCAAAAAAAGCTCCTTATTTGTATGTGACCAGGATGGGTCACTCAGAATCTCCAATGCTCTGGTCAAATGTATATAGTTATATGTACGTGTCTTTCTGGTATAAGGTGTCCCTAATTTGTAAGTTTCAGAAGTTGATTGAGCACCTTCATCTGAATTCATCATTATTAGAGTCTAATTTGCATCATGCATAGCGCACCAATTTTGCATATAGTCCATCTTTGCTTATTAGAGATTCATGAGTTCCCACTTCTTCTATTCCTCCGTGATTAACCCCTATAATTTTGTCAGTTTTGAGTGCGGTTGATGGCCTGTGTGTGATTACGATCGTTGTTCTGTTTTGCATTACTTTGCTCAGTGCTTTTTGTACGAAGTCTCCACTTTTGCAACCAAGGGCAGAGGTTGCCTCATCCAGCACTAAGGCTTGAGGATTTTTGAGTATGGTTCTCGCTATTATAATACCCTGTTTTTGTCCTTCGAAAAGCTTCAATCCTCTTTCCCCTACAAATGTGTCAAACTTATCGGGCAGCTTGTCAATGAATTCCATTGCATAAGCACTGATGGCTGCTCTTCTCACTTCCTCACATTCGGCATCTGTTTTGCCGTGTAATAAATTCTCCATTACTGAACAAGAAAATATCATGTGATGTTGCATAAGCGCTCTCCAATACTTATTCCATCTTCATCAATAAAACTTATCACGATAGTACCCACAAATCGATATTCCAGCTAAGCGAAAGATTAACGTCTTTAATGTTTCTAACTTTTCAATTATCACTGCTCGGAAGGCGAAGATGATACCCTATCCTCTTTTTAAAAAGTTCTGTTACAACTTTTGATGAAGGCAACATTTTCAACATCTTTAAAGTACATATTATTGCCGTCAATGTGATGGAAATCTAAATAATCATATCTGTGCTTTTGCATTTTCGCCTGAAGCACTTGTTTGAAATGCTCTTGTGTACCTGGGTCATTGAAAAACAGGCATTTTATATAAGGAGATGATGGGCCTATTGCTAATCGTTGTATATTGTCGTTTAAAAATTCTTCAATAAGTTTTTTACTAATATTACACTGAGCATCTTTGTAAATTTCCTTACTCATTTGTCTTTCTACATTAATTCTACACTCTTCGGCAAAGTGTACTTTGAGATTAAAGATTACCCCAGGGTCTATGGGAACTGTAAGCTTAGTCATTCCTGTCCTCTAGTCATACTTTAACCATCTCTTATGGAAATGAAATGGAAAAGGCTCAAGATCAAAAATATTACTAGCTGCATCCTCATCAGAAAAACATTCTCTTACTAAGTCTCTTGCCATCTGTTATGAGTACCTATTTGCAGAGTCAATATCACAGTTAAACTTGACAGTGATATTGCCGCCTTCGACAACGAAACTTAGTGTTGACTTTAGAGCCATACTTATTAATGGTAAATGCATTAACCAGCTCCAAGACGGAATTTAAATTATATACAGTCATAACTCCCCCCTATTAAAATAGTTATTGATTTTTCTGACAACTACTTTGAGCCCTCTCAGCTTTAGTGACACTCATCCCTGCATAAGGATAGTTATGACACTTTTCAAACTTACTGGGGTCTCCATGCACGTACCGTCCGTCCCCCACCACCTGTCCCGCGATTAGCTGCCATCCGAGCAGCAGAATCATATGTGCCTATACGAAAACGAGACTCTTGTGAACTGGAGCTTGCTCTTTTATCCATAGACCCCTCCATTTACAAATTATGGAATACCTATGTATTACAAATGAATCATAAATGCAAGAATTTTTTTTTACATTTTATATTCATGACCGGTATTGTCCTTTATAACCTCCTTTGGACTCAAACATGTACAGAACGAAGCGCTGGTTAAGCTCCAGCAAAAGGTTTTCCGTAAGTTTTAGCTATGTCAATTGGTTTTGCTTCTTCTGCGTCGGTATTATCACCAATTTTTACATTTTGCTTATCAATCAGCTTTGCTGTTGGCATGCCTTGTATGCTGGTGTCATCATCGTAGTCATGCAACTGGTCTCTTATACTATTATCCACTACATTTCTAATCAGTAGTGGCGTCTCCTTGCTCGGTTCTTGCCTCGGGGCAGGTGGACGAGCGGCTACATCTGGTTCCCGTGCTGGCTATGTTGCTTCCTTATTTTCGTTCATTTGTGTTTCTTTTGCTCCCACTATTTTCCTCACTTGCAACATATCCTTGCACACGCTGCACCAAATTTGCCAGAGGTTTCGGCAAAAGATCAGGCTCTTGCTTGGTTAGAGGGATTGGCCTTGCAACACCAGATGGGAAGTCGAGAAGATAACTTGAAACGACGACGATCTGATATCTTCCTTTTGCATCCACCTTTATTTCTATAATTTCATGCACTTCTTCGGTTGCTTCTTTTTCTTTCGCTGATGTTTTTCCTTTACCTTCTTTGGTTGTTTCTATTGAAGCTATTTGTTTGAATTCCCGATCTGTGCAGGTTGAAATGACAGGAAAACTTGGTCTACAAGACCATGGTCTAGTAGAAGTTTTGTTTTTTTGGACCTTTTGGGAGCCCTGAAGCTTGAAATAAATTTCGAGCCAGGGCAGCAGAAAATTCTGTATAATTTTTATCCTACCACTCACTCGACAAGTAAGATGGATTACATAAATATTATAAAATCCTGTAGACTTGTTACTATCTGACATAGTAGGTAAGAAAGTCAGGCTGACAAAAAGCGGAGATAATTTCGTGGGACTTTGTCCATTTCATAATGAAAAAACGCCGTCTTTCTTTGTGAGTAATACGATTTTGGGGATCGTATCACTGTTTTGGCTGCTCTGCTCATGGCGATGTGTTTGAGTTTATCTCCCAACCTGAAGGGCTAAGCTTTAAAGAAGCATTGGAAAGGCAAGCATCAGTTGTAGGTGTTGAGTTACCCAAAAACCTCAGTGTTACCAAAGAAAGTCACAAACTGTTTTCGACGCTGAATTTAGCTGCAAACTGCTGGTTTGTGCAAAAAAATGAAGGTGTTATGGACTAATTAAAGCAACGCACGATTTCGCCTGAAGCCATAGATAAATTTAAAAAAGGTTATGCTCCAAGCTCTGGCTTGAAGCAATATTTAAACTCTTCCTGTATTGAAGACAAAATTTTGACCGATGTTGGGTTAATCCTTCACCCAGGTAAGCAGGGGCTTTTATTATATAAAAAACATATTAGCAGTTATTAATTGCTGTCAATTGTTAATTAATTGTATTTGTGTTCCTGTCAGAACACATTGTTCCTATTTCTTATGCACTTGTTTTTTCCGACTTGAGTGCCGGGAAGGCCTTCTCCACTGGCAAAGGGGACGGGAAAAAGAGAAAATAAAAACAAAAATAAAGTAAAAACGCTTGGGCTACAATGTTTATGGGGTAAGGAGGAAAGGGAAGAGATCACGGTTCGCCGAGGGGAGGCCTCTGCCTCTGGTTTCGGATGCGAACAAGTGCTGGCAGAATTTTACTCAGCCGGCGCCAACGGGAAGCCTTCTCCATGAAGATGACTGCCCAGTGGATGGCATTCCGACTACTGCGGCCTCTTATTGACGCGTTCCACTTGTCCAATATTCCCCGTATGCAGCAGAGAACTGCAACACACGCGGTACCTGGCAGGGAGTTCTGCATCAAGAGGCGCCGAAGAATATTTTTAGGGTCGCCCACCGGTCCGTTTATGGCCGACGAGAGTCCATCCCACGTGAGGCGGAGGGCAACACACTCGATTAGTAAGTGGGGGAAGGTTTCCCTTTCCCCACACTCTGTACAATGGGCATCCAATTTCCCCAATGTCCAGTGAGACGGGCGTGCTCTGCTCAAAAGTCCCCAATGGAGCACAAGCAGCGCTGTCTCCTGCCAACCCAAAGCGAGGGCACCACTATCCCAAGGCGTCGGGGGCCGATGTTGGGTTAATAAATAAGAATTCTCGTGATTTCTATTCCTATGATCGGCTGATATTTTCTATTCAGTTATCTTCATGTGTGCAGATGAAACGACAAGAGTGTTACGGTTGGCGTCTTATGTTTCACGTTTTGCACTATGTGCACCTCATGTCTTCGTTAATTTCACCTACGCTTCCGGGTTTTTCCCTGTACAAGCTGAAACGCGCTCATAAGTCGTTTAAGACAGTACCGTATGCCAATTTGCAGGATTGGAGAGTGATTGACTTCTACCAAGGGGAAACGCACGGGGCGATCGGAAAGGCTAAAGAAGCACCCGAGAGGCTGAACCCACAGCCAGAGGCCGAACCCGTGCAGAAAACGCTGGTCGAGAAAACTCCCGACGACGCTGAGAAGAGCGAGGGCTGGCAGAAGGCTAAGCCAAAAAGAAAAAAATTAAGGACAACCGAAGGTCCCACAGCGGAAACCGCGACAACTCCTTCAAATAGGAGACAACGAAGTGCGTTGCTCTGCAAATGTTCGGTCGCTTTGGAGCGCGTGGAGGTCCCCGAGACCGCCACCGGGGGAGATATCCCCCGCCTCGTTGCCGACGAAGACGCGATCACAAAAGGCGAACACTCTGTGCAAACAGAGGGGGAACCGAGCGACGCGCTCGCCGCAATCGAGGACGCCGCCTTCCAACAGGCGGCGGAAGAGCTCGCGGCCGAACTCGGCGACCGTGAGAACGGCGCGCGTAAGGCCTTGCGAAGGCCGGCCGCGACCAGGGCACCTCCGACAGGTGACCACGACCCAGATGCCGGAAGTGCGTACTCCTCCGCGAAGGTGCCTCCGAAGAAGACTGGACGGAAGTCCAAGAATCCGAAGAGGCGCTTCCCGACGAAGAAGGAGGGGGACACACCGGCAGCCAAGGGGGAAGCCGGCAGCGTGGGAACGGAGGGAGGGATTTTCCCACCCTCCGCAACCGAGCTGCTGAGCAACCCCATTGAGGCGGGGGATAAGGTAAGTGCCTGCCACCGCCGATCGGACGTGTTTTTCTTCGCTCCCGAGTGAGTCGTAGGAAGCGGGTTTCTATTGTGTGTGGTGCATAGTGCACATCGTTGGTGTCCGATGGCAACCTTGCCTGAGGACACCACGATGAAGGTAGGTGTGAGTGTGGGGGAAACTTGTCCACCCATACAGCCTACAGAGTCAGGGGCTTCCGCCCCGGAATCACCCTCGCCGCCAAAGGCGAGGAGCTAAAGCGCCATGGTAGCCGCGCCTAGCGCAGCAACTTTGGCTGAACAAGCCGCTTACAGGGCCTCCGGATACAAGCCATCGCTTGTCTATCAGGTAGGCAATCTGTTCGATGGCAAGAATGCACGTGCCTTCACGAAGGCACTGCAGTCTGCAAACATACTGGAGCAAGATCTTGACGGCCTCTCCGTCCTCCGCGGCGGTCAGCGGGTCGAGGTGGTATGTAAAGATATCACCTTGGCCCAACGCCTGATCACCGATCCGCTGATCGTGGATGGTCGCAAGATCTTGCCGCTGAGGATGGACCGCTCTGTAGTGGTCCATCTCACGGGAATTACCAGCCACAGGACGCGGTTGGCGGTTGGTAATGGGTTAGGAAAGCATGCAGAAGTGCACGCGTTGTGGCCGAAGCCAACGATTTTCGAAGGCTATAATGGTCTTTTTGGTAGCCAGGCTGCAGCGCGTGTCACCGTTGAAGAGGGCGGTGGCTTACCCCACAAATTAGAGGTCGCGAATGGAACCGTCGACCTCTGGTTCGTGGGCAAACTCCGTTACTGTGGATACTGCTATGCAGTAGGACACTTGCGCAAGCGGCGCCCGAATATTGTGTGCCACTTGTGCGGGGTTAAGGGACACGTTCGTCGTGTGTGCCCTAAACGCTCCAACCCGGTGCCGCCCGCTGCCAAAAAAGCGCAGGCAAAGAAAGATAAGAAGGTCGAAAGACCGCAACGTTAAACTGGCTGGCCCCAGCCGCCATCTCCTCTTCCTACCAAACAGGCGTCGGAGGAAAAAACTCCAGAGGACGCAGGAATGCAGGAGGGATGGAAGCTGGTCAAGGCCAGGAAAGAGCCTTAAAAAGGGCCTCAACAGAGAAAGGACAAAAAGGCGGAAAAAAAGACTGCCGGGAAGGCGAAAAAACCCGGACCGCTCTCAAAAACCGTCCGCGAGTGCACGGTAGCACTGAAGCGCGTCAGCGTTCCCGAGGCTGCCACCCGGGGCGACGAGCCTCCCCTCGCCGTTTATGCCGCGCCCGAGGTTCGCGCCGGCGAACCCTCTGTTTATACAGAGGGTGAGCCGCGTGACGCGTCGGTCGAAGCCGAGGACGCCGCGTTCGCGCAGGCGGCGGAGGAGCTCGCGGCCACGCTGGCCGAGCGTGAGAACTCCTCGCGCAAGGCCGTGCGAACGTCGGCTCAGGCGAAGAAGGCCCCGGCAGGTGAGTAAGACCTGGGGGCCAGAAGTACATCCTCCTCCTCGGAGGCACCCCCCAGGAAGTCAAGACGGAAGTCCCAGAAGCCCAGGAGGCGCCTCCCTTCACCAGCGAGGAGGGGAAGACGGAAGACTTCGACAGCGTGGGAAGTTCGGAGGAGGAATTCCCACGCTCGGAAACCGTCGAACCGGCCACCCCCATGGAGGAGGGTGAACACGGGGGTGAAGTCCCCCCTGCGGGCGCCGACCCTGAACAGCCCGCCCACATGGAGGAGGGCGAACAGGTAGGCGCGACCCCACCTGTGGGTGACCCGCTCGACGCGGCGTTACCTATGGAGGGTCAGGTGCTGAAGGCACCTGACCCTCCTCCTCCACCTGGCGTCCCGCTTCAGCAGGTGGTGGACGCCGCATCGCCATCTTCCCAGGATTAACACTTGGGCTCGCCAGTCGCCGTCGGAATCGCGCAGCCTGTTGGAATGTCAACGGGCTGCGCGACGACGGTACCAGGCGAGATAAACCCGTCACCTTTCGTGAGCACCAGGATGTTTCCATCCTCCAACTCCGTTGCGTTCACCTCTCCCCGTACTACACGGTGAATGAGGTCTGCAGCAGCCAGGAGAAGTGGACCGGCCTGGCCCACACCCCCCTCGCCGACGGACTGTCAGCCCTCAGGGGAAGAGATGACAGCTGCGATCCGTCGAGATGGAAGGTCGCCTGCACCATCGCAGGAATAACGCGACCTATTGGCGGCTGGAGGACTTGCGAGCTGGCAGACGCCGCCACGCCTCGCCACATCTCGAAGGGACTCCTTCGGTGGAGTGAACACTTGAGTGTGCCTCCCGAAGAACTTGTGGTCCCTCCCTCCTGTTTGAACACTTCTGTGTTCTTCCTTTCGTGGAAGCAGGACGTCATCATGCTGGTGCATTGGGGTTTTCACTCCAACCAGCGTACGAACCGTGTTTCCGGGGTAGTTGTCTCCCCAAACTGTAAGCGGTGCCGGGAAGTTGAAACGCTTCCGAACCTCCTCCTGGACTGCGGTGCCCTCCAAGGACTTTGGCGGAGGCTAACCTCAGCTCTCCTGCACCAGGGGGACGCCGCGAGGGACTTGATGCGCCGCTTCTTCACGCCAGGCGGCCTGTCTTTGGGTGCTGTCGTTGCAACCGTGTGTTGCACCCGCGCCATCGCTAAGGCCCACCGAGAGTTGGAGAAGCTGGCCATCGTTCGTCAGCCCACCGGATTAGCCAGCGCAAGCCTGTCCTCGGCTGCCGAGTGGGCCCATCTTCTACAGGACGTAAGGAAAGAGATCGCCGGCATCCATCGCCGGTTTTGAAAGGAAGGAACGGACTCACCAAAGACCCCTGTCCCCTGCCCTCCATATTTTTATTTTTATTTTTTTTATAGTAGTGTATTTGTGGTCCCCTCCCTCCCGTTCCGGACTTTCAGCATACAGACCTGCGTGTCGGGGATCCCACCCCCTTCGTCTCTTGTTTTCCCCTTTGTCCGGGAACTTTGTTCCCGGTTAGTTTGTGATAAACGCCCCGGCGCACCCGGATGACAAACAGTCGACCCCCGCGATCGTCTCGATCTCCTGGACGTCTGCCGAGGTGATCACGTGGATCTCCTGCAGCAGGGCCAGGTCGAACTCACGCAGGGTGTCGGCCGTTTCTCGTCTGTTGCCGTCGTCGCGCAGCCCGTTGACATTCCAACAGGCCACGCGTATCCGACGGCGACAAGCGAGCCCAGGTGTTAATCCTGGGAAAGTGGCAGTGCGGCGTCCGACACCTGTTGGGGCGGGACGCTTGGAGGCGGACTGTCGGTGCGTGGAGCACCTGATCCTCCTCCTCCTTTGGTGTCGGCGCGTCAGGCGCATCGCCCGAAGGTGTGGTCGCGCCTACCTGATCGCCCTCCTCCATAGGGGCGGGCTTTTCGGGTTCTGCGCATGCAGGGTTGGCTTCGTTACCCTGCTCACCTTCCTTCATAGGCGTTGCCTGTGCGCCGGCTTCCGAGCGTGGGAGTTCCCCCTTCGGGTTTCCCACGCTGCCTTCGGCTTCCGGCTTCTCCTCCTCGTTCGAAACGGGAGGTCACCTCTTGGGTGTTTGGGACTTACGTCCTGACTTTCGAAGAGATGCCTGCGCGGAGGATGATGAGTTTCCGGCCTCCCGATCGGACTCACCTGCGGGAGGCATTTTCTTTGGAGCCGGCCTGCGGACGCCCTTAAGCGACAGGGTTTCGTGCTCGGCAAGCGTTGCCGCGAGTTTCTCCGCGGCCTTCTCGAAAGACGCGTCATCGCTGCCTGCCAACGTTGCCGCGGGCTCCTCCGCGACCTTATCGGACGCGGCGTCCTCGCTTTCGGAGCGCAAGTCTCGCGTCTCATCCTCTAAACTTAGAGTGAGCTCGTCCACGCTAGTTTCGATCGCGACCCCATCAGCTGTTTGCTGAACATTGCCGCGGGCGAACTCCGAAGGAACAGCTAAGCGTTCCAATGCCACCGAGCACTTGCGGAGTTTTTTTGAAAGCGGCGCGGCTTTTTTCTTTTTGCCGGCAGTTTTTTTCTCCGACTTTTGCTCTCCCAGAATCTTCTTTTTTTCTTTCCCCACCTTAACCAGTTGCCATCTCTCCTCCCCTCCTGCGTCTTTCGCGGTTTTATCCTCCGACGCCTGGGTGGAAGTTGCCACGCTGGTACGCCCGGGGCGTTTATTAATGAAAAACTCTACAATCACGGTACCAGGACTCGCTCACGGCCTTATGCACAGGACCTACCGGGACGCCGGAACGCAGCCCGGTGTGGCACTCCTCGGCAACGAAAGGTGATGAGGAAAAACAAAAGTAAAAATAAAAACGCAAACAAACAAAAGAGGTTGGAGGGCAGGGAAGGGATCACTAAACGCTGTGAGGAGGGCCCATCCGTTGAAGGAAGCCCTCGAGGTCCGTCCGTATATTCCCCAGTTAAGACCATCCGGCAGCTCTCCGCATGAAGAGTTGGGCGTATGAAATGACATCCCTCGCGTGTGGACCCACTCCTTCGTTATTGGCGTCGCTCCATGCCGCCACGATGCCACGGACACAGCACAAGGCTGCGATGGCTGCGGCTGGCTGCAGTGCGTCCTTCACGAAGAAGGGCCGAAGAACGTCTCTGGGAGTGCTGCCCGTAGGGAGCCCGAGGGTCGCCCCGAACCGTTCCTAGAGGGGTCGGATGGCAGCACAGTCCACAATTAATTGGAAGAGCGATTCCCGCTCTCCGCACCTGACACACTAAGGATCCACAGTTCCCCTTGTCCAGTGGAAACGGCGGGCGTTGCAGGGTAATCCCCAGTGCAGCAGTAGCAACGCCGACTCTTGCCACATAAGGGGCAGGATCCTGGATTCCTTTAGTACCGGGGGCCACTTCAGCACATCCGTAGGGATGGCGAGCAGCTCGCCCCATCTCATCAATCCACGCGGCTGGACGCTCGGGGTCGTGGCGTCCGCCAGTTCTCCTGTGGTCCAGCCGCTTAACATCTCCCTGCCTGCGATCTGGCAGGTGACTTGCCACCTCGGCTTCTGGCGATGCTGAAGCGCCCTCAGGATGTAGGGCATCGCCGTAGCAAGGATGGTCGTCAACGCCTACCTGCGACTGC
This sequence comes from Raillietiella orientalis, assembly GCA_036172245.1. Classification (NCBI taxonomy): domain Eukaryota; kingdom Metazoa; phylum Arthropoda; class Ichthyostraca; order Raillietiellida; family Raillietiellidae; genus Raillietiella; species Raillietiella orientalis. The sequence goes on along the minus strand of JAYWIR010000056.1, from coordinate 7,631 downwards.
GGGGAAATTCCAGTATTTCCCGCAGGGCGCGGTTGGCGTATGGGCCGATTCGCAGGCAGTTCATATTGTTTTCACTCCTCCGGTGCTGCTTAGCCCATGTGCCAGCAGACTCTTCCAACCAGGCAGAGGAGTTGGTGGGGCCACAAACCATCCAACCGTTCGTCTTCGCCAGGGTTGCTATGCGTCCGAGCATAAGGCCGCATCTTCGGATCCTCCGGCCAGGGCACAGAAGAAACGACGCGAGTCCTTCGCATCGGGACACACGCCTGGCGAGAAGGCAAGTCGGAACGCACCAAGGGGTGCTCCACATCTTCGCTGCGATGGCGAGGGTTCGCCACCGCAGCTGGATTTCTACGCGCTCCAGCGTCAGGAGGCCAAGGCCGCCGTCCCGACGCGGAGCGCACAAGTCCTTCAGAGAGACTCGGGGCCTCCCCTTGCCCCAAAGGGCTATGCGGAGGAGGTCCTTTGTCCTCTTTTTGCATTCTCTGGGAGCGGAGCAAACAAAAAGCAAGAAGCGGAGAATGGGGGCCGCAAAAACGTTACAAACCGCGGCCCGTTCCGGCAAGTAAAAGTTGCCTTCCAGGAACGGGCCGATCGCCGTCTCAACTTTTTGAAGACAGCTAGACCACGCTTCCGCAAGGGAGCAGTCATCCAACGGCACACCAAGGAACTTGAGGCACCTCGCCGTGGGGATCCCCAGACGGACCCAGTCCTGCTGCCCTGCCCACGCCGCACCTACTGGCACCACCGACGACTTCGCCCTGTTGACCTGCAGTCCGGTCCCACGGCTGAGCAGATCGAAGAAGTCTCCGACCGCCTTCGCCGAGGTGGACATAGGTAACAGGAGCAGAAGATCGTCGGCATACGCCTCTACGGCTGGCGTACCGAGGCACGAGCTGGGCAAGGAGGCCAAAGTCACCCTGTAGGCTCTCAGCACCAACTCAAAGTAGGTGCTGAAGAGCAGGGGACTGAGGCTATCTCCCTGCCTTATGCCCCCCCGCACCGGCACGCCATGCACCTTCTGACTGCTGAAAGAGACGGAAATAATCGCATTCCGCCAGCAAGAAGGCAGGTAGGTAATCAAGGAGGGTGGGAAGCCCATGCGACCCAGGAGCTCCAACAAAAGCCCCTGATCAACACAGTCGAACACCTTATGGAGATCGACTGCGAGCGCTAACGCCCCCTTCCGCGCCCCAGAGTCCATTCCCTGCCCTGCTGGCGGCCCCAAAGTGGGGTTGCCGATTTTTCCTTTCCCTTCCTTTTGACACCTCTGCGCGTGCATCCATGTGCTCGCGAAGAAGAGGTTGGCATCCATACTTCGCCCGGGAACAGCATATGTCTGCTCCGGGCTAATTATGGATTCTGCACCTGCCCCAGACGCGAAGCCCATAGCCCGGCAATCAACTTGGCGTACGTATTCACAATCGTGATCGGACGCCAGTTGTTCAAATTCCTAAGGTCTCTTCCTTTCGGAAGGAGCCTCACTCTGGCTGACCGAAACGAAGCGGGAATAATAACTCCGCACGAGATGCCGTACCGACGCCGGGGACGAACATTCCCGGCCCTGGTCGCCCAGAAAGCTGGCCGACCCGGATTGCCAGGATTGGCGTTCGGCCCCGGCGCGGTACTCGGCCAGGCGACGGACATTAGGGGTTCGCTCGTACCTACGGGCCTGTAAATAGGCCCGATGGTTGCGAGGACCCTCGCCGTATCCGGAGGGCAGGCGGTCCAGGGGGAACTGCTCGCAGAACTCCCGGACCGATTTCTTAAAAAGATCCAAGTCCTGGAGATTCCGGAGCGTCGAGCGGACGTGTCTTTTCGTTGCTCCTGAGTTTCATTTCCGCTGGTGCTTGTGCGTGGTGTGGGTGGAGGATTAGGCAGCAATGCCTGATACCACCACCGGTTAGGATCCGGGGGCAATGCCCCCGGAGGAGATGGAGGTGGGGGCTCCCGCATCAGTGGAGGCTTCCGCTAGCATGGATGCGCCCCCGGCCCTACCCAGGGCTTGGAACGCCGTGGCTGCGGCACCTACGCCATCGGCTATGGCGGAAATGCGCGCTTACCTGGAGGAGGGGTATAACCCACCCCTTCTATATAAGGTAGGCGGTTTATATTCTCCCGAGAACGCGCGCGCCTTTTCGCAGGCGATGCGCGTTCTCGGTGTACAAAAAGAGGAGCTTCTGGCTATGTCCGTCAGAAGCGGGGGTCAATTTGTGGAAGTTATCTGCAAGAAGGCAACTCTTGCGCACAGACTTCTGCGAACCCCCGTAATTAGAGGCAGCCGGAGGCTTCTCCCCATTACTGAAGATCGGTCGTTGATCATTCACCTGACCGTTATCACGTTCCGGATGACGAAGGAGGCCGTCCGGAACGAATTAGAAAAATTTGCAACTGTCCACGCGCTGTGGGGAAAGCCTGCTCCTTTTGTCGATTACGACGGGGTGCTTGGCGGCCTGGGTGCAGCGCGAGTGACGGTTCACGAGGGATGTGAGTTTCCCCACAAACTCACCGTCAACGGTGAATCCGTTGACGTGTGGTACGTAAGGAAACCAAAGTTTTGCGGCTGCTGCAGCAGCTTTGGTCACCTTAAAATAAGGTGTCCGAGCGTGCAGTGCCAGCAATGCAAACAAGCGGGGCACACCCGTCTGGTGTGCCCCCAAAACACAGTCCGCGTCGTGTCCGCGAAAAACGCGAGAAAGCGCGCGGCAAAAAAGAGAAAGAAGCTGGCAGCTCGTGCTGCTGCTAAGGTCACCTCCGCCACCAAGGCGAAGGCCAGCCCCGAGACCGCGGCGAAAAACGCCGAAAAGTTCGAGGTCGAGGGTCAAGAGCCAGGGTGGCAGAAGGTCGATCCCAAGAAAAACTCCCATAAGAAGGGAAAGAATGTGGCGAAACGGAGAGAAACCGCTCTGCGCCGCGAAAAAATTAAAAGCTGCTGCGTCGTTGTAGAGCGGATTCCCGCCATCGACGGATGCGGCGCTAAAGAACTCGCTGCTGCCCCTGCTCAACCCTCCGTTGACAAAGTCAACAACGAGGGGAGCGAGTCGGCGGCGTCCGTCATCGAGCCCACGCTCGATGACGTCGCCTTCGAGCGCGACGCGGAGGAGCTGGCTGCCTCGCTGCAGCCGGTTGCCCCCAAGGCTGGCAAGAAGGCCGTCAGGCGCCCGGCTTCCCCTCAGGAGTCGGCCACTTCCGACCCCGAGGTGAAGGCCGGAAACACAGCATCCGTCTCCGCGGCACCCCGCAAAAAGGCAGGACGAAAGTCCACAATGCCCCGGAAGATCGTCTCACCCGACGAAGGGGAAGAGATGGCTTCTGGTAGCGAGGGTGCCATGAGCGTGGGAAACTCCCGGGACCCGTCGCCCGAGAGAATTCCACGCTCGGACACGAAGGGGATGGTGAGGATGGAGGCCGAACAGGTACCCCAGGCGCCTGAAGAGGCCTCCGTCCTCGTACCGATGGACCTTTCCTACACCTGCCCCGCGGCAGGTGTCGCGACGCCACTTTCCCAGCCATAATGCCGGGAATCGCCTCTCGCCGTCGTCTTGTGATCGCCTGTTGGAACGTGAACGGGCTAAGCGACGACGGCAAGAGGCGTGACGTGGCCGCCACCCTGGCATCCTTCGACCTGGTGCTGCTGCAGGAGATCCACGTGATCTCCGCAGATGAAGCCCGGGAGATTGAGCGGATCTCGGGTGGGCGGCTGCTGTGGCGTTGCGGCACCGCGAAATCAAGCGGTGTCGCCTTCCTGCTTCGGCGAGCCATCGAGACCGCAATAAAGGACGTTCGGTTCGATGACGCAGGTCGCGTCGGTCAGCTGACTCTCAGCTGGTCCGAGTCTATCGACCTGGTCGTCACCAACCTATACGCTCCTAGCGAAAACAACGCGTTGAGGGCGAAGGCAAGAAGGGAATTCTACCTTGCCCTGAGACGCGATTGGCTGACCGATGCAGGAGTTCGCAAAGCGCACCTGATCGCAGGTGATTTCAACCTGCGCCTGCTTTCAGGTGCGCCGGATACACTGAACGACCGCGTCAACGAGTTGTGTGCAGAAATGAACACGCGCAACTTGTTGTCCGGGGACACGGCCATGAAAAGCAGCATCGATCACGTGTACCTTGATCAGCACCTATGCTCTAGGGTGGGCAGGCGCGGCAAGGTACCATCCGAGCTGTCGGACCATGGACGGATCATGTTCGAAGTGCGTCCGCGCGACAACGGCCCCCCCTCGTCAGCGTGGCGTCTGCCAGGGGACTGGCTGAAGTTTCCCGAAGCGGCGGAGCACCTCCGTGCGTTTATTCGGAGCTTCAGGATGCAGACACTTCAGGACTGGGACCGCTTCAAGCGGTCGGTCCAGGAGTTCTGCGACCAGTTCCCCCTGCATCGCCTACCTGCGGGATTTGGGGAGAGGCCGCGTAACGAAAGGTGCTATCTTCAGGCCCGACGTTACGCGAGAACCCCCGACATGCGCAGGTTAGCAGAGTATCGAGCGGGAGCCGAGAGGCAAGCCTGGCAATCCGGGTCGGCCAGCTTGCTGGACGACCAGGGCCGGGAGCACTCGGTTCTCGCTCAGAAACGCGGGATAGTGAGGAAATTTTACTCCTTTCTGTACGCCAGGGTGCCTCCGGAGCGAGACGTCTCACGACTCTTGCTTCCGGAAGGTGCTCCAGCTATCGGGGAGGAGGAGAAAAGAAGCCTCGACGAGCCTTTCATGATGGACGAGATCCTTTCGGCCATCGGAAAGCTCAAGAGGGGGAAGGCTCCAGGGGAGGACGGCATGCCCGCGGAGTTTTATCAAACTTTCGCGGCAGAGCTTACTCCCCTGGTACATCAGCTCACCTTGCTGATCCGTGAAACAGGTGACGTTCCCACCTCGTTTCGTTCAGCAAAGGTACGGCTCCTCCCGAAGGGAGGAGACCTAAGGAGCATGAACAACTGGCGTCCCATCACAATAGTGAATGCGGACGCCAAGTTGATTGTCAAGATGTGAGCAGAGCGTCTGGGACGGGTTGCCAACATCTTCATCAGCCCGGAACAGACTTATGCTGTTCACGGGCGGAGCATGGAGGCGAACCTGTTCCACGCTTCCACATGGTTAGAGCTCCAACAAGGAAGACGCTTATTGAGCAGCCGGTATTCCGGTGCGTCTGTTGGCGGCAGACGGAACGGTCGGGTGGGGAAGGGAGCCCTTGCGGTCGCTGTCGACTTGCGTTAAGCATTTGACAGCGTCGACCAGAATCTCCTGCTGGAGCTTCTGGAACGCTTGGGCTTCCCGGCCTCTTTGTTGGCCTACCTGCGCTGCAGCTGGCGCGACGCGCTCATTAATGTTCTTTTCAGCGGGCAAACCGTGCACGGAGTACCGGTGCGACGCGGCATACGGCAGGGAGACAGCCTTAGCCCCCTGCTCTTTAGCGCCTTCTATGAATTGGTGCTGAGAGCGTTCTGGGAGGCTCTGGTGCACCTGCCGCGCGATTGTCCCGGTACGCCTGCGGTTTCGGCATACGCGGACGATCTTCTGCTACTGCTCCCTAAGTCCACCCCGGCTTCGGCGGTCGAGGAGTTCTTCGACCTGCTGCATCGGGGAACAAGACTTATGGTGAACAGGGCGAAGTCGTCCATAATGCCAGTCGGAGCGGCGTGGGCAGGGCAGCAGGACTGGGTCGGTTTGAGGATCCCCACGGTGAGTTACTTCATGTACCTTGGTGTGCCGTTGGGAGACTACTCCCCTGCGGAAGCGTGGTCCGGCTGCCTTCAGAAGGCTCAGGCGGCAATCGGCCCGTTCCAGGACGGCAGGTTCTACCCGCAGGAACGGGCCGCGGCGTGGAACGCGTTTGCGGCACCCCTCCTTTGCCCCTTGCTTTTGGTTTGCCCCCCCCTCAGCGGAGTGTAGGAAAAGGACGAAGGACCTCCTGAGGATAGCCCTTTGGAGCAGAGGGAGGCCCCGAGTCCGTCTCGCTGACTTGTGCGCTCCGCGTCGGAACAGCGGTCTTGGCCTCCTGACGCTGGAGCGGCTGGAGCTTCAGCTCCAGTTCCGGGGTGTTGCCTTTATGGCAAAAAATTGGTGCACCTCCTGTTGCCTCGTTGCACGTCTCCTCGTCGAGCGGGCCACCGGCAATGCGGGACTCTCGTCCTACTTTGCACTCCGAAGCCCCATCTGCCACTGCGGACTTCAGCTTCGAAGGGCGGCCAAGCTCGTGAAGACCAACTCGGAGCGGATCCTCGTACGCCCCGCGAACGGTCCTGCCTGGTTGCAGGAAACCGTCCGCACGTGGACGATGACTCACGAGCAGAGCCCGCAACACGAGCGAATAGCTCTGTTCGGGCCTCACGCCCACCGCACGCTCCGAGAAATCTTCAAGTATCCTCGAAGGAGAGCGTGGGCTCAAAGAACCTCCCTTGCTGCGGTACTGCCTACCCTACGGGAACATCTGGGCAGCGACGTCGCGGCACAATGGGAGGTTACTGTCAAGATCGCCAGCAGGGCAAAGAAGATCGGGGATTGGAGAACGGGTGAGCTCACCAACGCTTCGACCCCGAGGACCATCCCAAATGGACTGTTGCGCTGGGGAGAGCTACTGGATGTTCCAGAGGAACATCTCGAGTGGCTCCCGGTGCTCATGGACTCGCGCACCCTCCCCATGAAGTGGCAACAGTCGGCACTGATGGTGTTGCATTGGGGACTTCCTTGCAACGCCCGCCGACACCACTGGACGCGGGGGGGTGTCAATTCTAATTGTGTCAGGTGCGGGGAGAGGGAATACCTCCCCCACCTGTAAGTGGATTGTGTTGCCCTCCGTCCTTTGTGGGAACGCTTTGCCGCAGCCCTGAGGATCCCCGGAGGCAACCCCAGAGACGCTTTGCGCCCCCTCTCCGTCCGTGACGCCCTGCCTCCAGCGGCCTCGCTTGCAGCCCTGTGCTGCCTACGCGGGATCGTCGTGGCATGGAGCAAAGCGACGGGAGGATCCAGCTACAGGGATGCCAATGTGTATGCCGCCCGTTTCCTCAGGATGGCGACGCGATGGCCCCATCTGGAACCACACAAGCAGAAACAGCTTGTCGGCATCCTCCAGAGGATGACGGACCCTCCCAGCACACTGTGATCCCTTCCCGCTCCCTCCCTGATTTTTGTTTATTTTTTGTTTTCTTTTTGTTTCGTTCCCCCTCCCCTCTGCTGCCGAGGACGACCGCGCCGGTCTGCGCACCGGTAGCCCGGCAGGCTATATCTTTCCAGGTCGTGGCTGGACTACTGGTCCAGTCACAGATTGTATAGGTTTATTCGTGAGAATAAACGTCCCGGCGCACCCGGGTTTCAATGGAGATTCCGGAGCGTGACGCTTCTCAGGTATTCGCGAAGGTGTATCCTTTGCACCTAAGAGTCGCGTCCCCGGGTAGACGCAAGTCCCCGGATGGCGGTCCCTTGTCGCAAGGCCGCATCTCGAAAATTAGCTGGGAATGGTACGAAAGCGTGGAGGCAATCTTCCCCCGTTTGCCGACCCGTGAACACAGGTCAGCGTCGAGGAAGACGAAGTCGATGCTGCGGACCATTCCCCTCTCACCCGCGAACAAGTTGCGCGCACGCATGGCGGCGCACAACTCGTTCATCGCGTTCACTTGTGTTTCCGGGTCACCTGTTA